>JAJJWX010003505.1:1205217-2410435 GCA_023529315.1 Papaver bracteatum | reverse complement strand
AACAAATAATTTTTTTCGGCCCCAGTTAGGGCAAAATGGCTAAATGAATAAACTCGTTAAGTGCAATAATGAATATAAAAAATCGAGTCCTTAAAGGCCATATGAAAATTAAAATGAATAATAATCAAATTTCTTGCAAGATACTTCATCCAACCAACAATACTCATACAAGAAGTCATTTTTTTTTCTCCGAGAAAATGCATCTAAAGTTTTCCTTCCACCTAAACTAGTGCATCATATCTTTAATTTTTTTGTAATGCATGCACAACTTCTGAAAATGTTCGTTTTGTGGCAAATCATTTTGACTTTTGTTAAAAGGAGAGCAAAAATGGATTTGAGGAGTGCGAAAATCCTAGTTGACTCGCTAAATATATCGATTCAATATATTTTTCTGATTCGGACAATTATATCCTTAATAAATATACCCATTGAACGCACATTAGATCCAAGAGGTCCACACCACCACCATCATCTTCCCAATGAATTAGTTAGTTGCAAGTCTAAGATTAGTTTCGTCCGTAAATTCCATTATCATGATCCTGCACCAGTAGAGCTCTTTGCATCTTCCATGCAATAGGTAGAAAAGAATCCACGTATTATCCTCAAAAAAAAATTCATCCAAGATGAAGAACATGGATCATTATTTAGAACGAGGATTTTACCGGTTCTTGTGGATTAGCTAATGATACCAGAAATTAAATTAGGTGTGATTTTTATATATATATTAGCGTATGATTATCCAAGGTATGTTGTGCTTACAGTTGGAATCAATTCGTGGTGGAGAAACAATATAGACTCACCTCGATTGGTGAAGATATTTTCAATTATCAGTATCAATTTAAACCTAGATCAAGACGTGCTTGTAATCAGACTTATCTCGGTGGGAAGGAACCGAAAGAAATATTTGCATCTTTAGTTTACAACTATATATCACTCCATGTCGTCTTTATCTTGTTCGATTTTTCAAGTCATTAAAATCCAAACATAATTTAGAGACCCCGGGATCTTTTTCCTTTAATCTCACAAATATTTGGATTGCTGGTTGACGGTGGTGGAGTTAAATCGTGATTGGGTGTGAATTTTTTAGGTTAATGGGTGTGTTTAGTGGGGGTATATTTTTCTGGGTTAGTAAAACACGTTGAATCACCCCTAGCTAACGAGTAGATTACGATTTTCGTACTCCTTGAATCCATTTTTGCTCTCCCTCTAACAAAAATCATCATTTTTTACGGTGATTACTGCTTGAAACGTCTTTTTTTATGACAAATTTGGTATGACGCTACTATTATTTTGCTCGAGATCATTTTCATCATTTATTGTCGACTCGATAATTTCTTCGACCATAGGCGATTCCATAACTACACCATTCTAGTTAATGTAGTTCAAAAGATGTTCGACATCCTTCATATAGCCTAAGTTAGAAATGACACCATTTAATTTTTGAATATGGTGTTCTAATTGACTAATTCATGGTACGTACGCATCAAATCATATATGTAAAAAAATAAAAATACTCGTGTACATTGAACCTGGATTATTTAAGGATTGAGATATTAAATCCCACCAATAAATTCATTTCCATTGTTTTTTCAAGTCTTTTCTTTTTTAACCTTCCGAGTTGGTGGCTTAGTGTGATTACTCGGGATACGTTACTAAAAGACGAAAAGGGTTACTCAAAAGTTCTCTAAACAACCCTTATCTACCTATTTATATTAATGGTTAATTATTGAACAAGGACATATGGGGTTATAATTGGAGTTTGGTAAGGTTGATAGCTGAGTGAATAAGATGTTCCAAGCTGCAGTCGCCGTTGGGCAGTGAATTAGCATGTGAGTTGCTGATTAGCGTTGCATCTGGGGCAAATGTCGAAATTGGTTAGATGGATGTGATGTAGGAGAGAGAAGGTTGGTAGACCCTCATTGATTGCTTTCCATCAAAAGAGTTGAATTTTTGGTGGACACGGTAAAGTCCAAAAATTTTATAGGTGTGAGTGGGTTTTGAGTAGGTTGATCCTGGGTTAGACATTTGTATCCCGATGAAGTAGTGTATTTCCCAGATTTTGAATGGGGCCAGATTATTTTGTCCTGGGGGTTATCTTTGGGTTGTGGATGTTTATTATTTTTAGAGCTGTAAGATTGGGTAGGGTGTTTAATTTTTCCTGGTTCCAGTTATGAAAGATTGGATCAGTGATATCGGCCATTTATCGGATAGGGTAACATTGATCTAGGTTTGGGTCTAGGTTTGGGGAATGTGGAATCCAATTGGCTTCTATTGGTGTTGATAACCCATTTCCAATACAATGAAAAATCAATCGTTTCATGGCAGGGACAAGTGATGTTAATTGTCTCCGTTGAATGCTAGAGGAAAAAGGTATGGTATCAATGCCCAATAGAATTGGTTGTTTGTTAAGATATTTTTCATTGCAGAGACTTCACAAATGGAGTTAGGTTGTTCACGTAAATTCCAGATTCTTTCGGGGAGAATACTTAATGGGTTACAGCTCATTTTACTTCGTTGAGATTCACATAATTCACGTGACTTTGCATTTTTTACTTCACCAGATCCATTTTTAATAAAGTTTTCGCCTACTTTTCGCCTTATTAATCGGTTGTTGTCGGGGACAACTATCATATTTCTTGCGTAACAATCCACACTTCGCTTCCTCCACTTCGTACACTTTATCTTTTCTTGCGTAACAATCCGAACTTCCGGTCCTCTCTTCGTGGGTATCTTCCTGTACAAATCGCTGCTACTTCATAAATTAATACTTCACTAACTCCAGATTTGACTTCGCGGATCTCATATTCATTAAAGTAGTCTGTTACTTGATTTGACTCTTCACTGACAGTTCCCTGAGAATTAGTAAATAATATCTTGCCTAGAGATTTACTTTGGATTCTCGTCTAATCTCGTTTGAACACGTGGTGAGTAGGTTTTCTGTACCTACACATAGACAAAAATATTTATCTTACTTATGGTTCGGTTGAATGCAACATTCTGTACTATTTGCGCGTGGAGGGTGGCAAACAAGTGAGTGTCGAAGACAAACAAGTGCCAATTAGTCTTGTGGATGGCGATAATAATAAATATGATGTGGTTTTGCTGCGTCCTTACTCTACAAACTCTTACTTTTTTGATGCCACAAATTTACAGGGGTTTACTCAATAAATACTTTTATTGATTTCTAAAGAGTTTGATGGATTTACAAAGTATTATGTTACTGGTTGTATACTTTTGAAATCTCTTTCAAAGTTTATGTTACTCGTTGTAGATTGTCAAAAGGTCTTATAAAGTTTGTGTTACTCGTTGTAGATTGTCAAAAGGTCTTATAAAGTTTGTGTTACTCGTTGTAAACTTAAAAATTCAAAGACTTTGAGTGACTTTTGTGTATATATTTTCCTTGATAAAAGTCTTGCAAAATATGTAAGATTTTGGAAGACTTCCAATTTTTTTATAAAGATGTTTTTTGCTCTGTTTTATTTTATTTAATGAATACACAATCTATAAAACTCCTATTATAGATGATATAAATTATATAGTACGATTAAACATTTTTTAATTTTAATTATTATGCACAAATGTACAATAATAATAATTTTAATTTATTGTTACACTTTATTGTATTTTTTTGAACAAAAAAAAAGTTATATATATAAAATAAATAATTTAACTTAATTTAAGTTACTATAATAAATTTTGTATTTATGTCTATCATGTATATTTCCATATAAAATTTGTTTTTACAACTCTTTAGGACTCTACAAATGTCTGCAAGACATTAGACAACTCTGCAAAACTTTGCTCAACTCTGTATAATTCTAGCAAAGTTATTAATTTTCATGACTCTTTTTAAATCTCTACAAATCTACAAATGTATTTATTGAGTAAACCCCTGTTAATCAGGGGCGCAAGTATGAAAGTAGGAGATACTCCTAATATTGTACCGTACCTCGATGGACAATCGTTCCGCTTTCATCTCGGATGATAGACACACCAAGGGCCAAGGCATCACCAAAAGAGGCATTTAATAGGCGGATGAAAGAGTTAAATTATCTTGTACTCCCTCCGTCCCACTATTAAGTGACCTAGTTTAAGTTTGCACAATTTTTAAGATAAGCAAAGAAAAAACTACTTTTAAGCATTTTTTTTTTACAATTATACCCTTATGGATAATAATTAGTGAAATTTAGAAATGATTTATCTCTCAAACTACTCCACGGATGTTCGCAAACTTCATACCATTGATAAGCATTTTAAAACACCTACGTAATGAATATAAACATGCCAATCAAATTATGCATATTTCTTATATTTTTTATAATCAACTAAAAGGATAATTTTAGAAATATCTCCTTGTTTAGTGAATAGGTCACTTATTAGTGGGACAAAATCTAAAATCAAATAGGTCACTTAATAGTGGGACAGAGGGAGTAACAGTTAGTTTTCTCTTTATAATAAAAATTGAGCATTTTATAATGTTATAAACGGAAGTTTATGTATAGATGCCCACTTTAGTGGGACCCTATTACTTGGGCGCCAAGTATGTAAACTCTACAAATAGAGTCCTAAACCTTTGTATTCTATGCACATTAATAAGAATTTCTCCCTTATTCTTCCCCTCTATTTTGTGTCTCTTGTTCTTTGTCCTCTATATCACAACACGTCATCAACACGAAGCTCTAGCTACCGAGCATAATCACCAAGCATCGCATGATAAGCCGGATATAAAATCTACTAGCTAGCTATAAGCGATTTCCGAGATTGAAACCATGAAAGAAAGATAACAGACGATGGATATATCTCTACATAAAGAGGACGAAAAGGGATTTTTCTTTTCTTTTCCTACACTTGCCATATTATTTTTTTATATTTTAATATTACATGTCTGGTTCTAAAAGTCCTAGCTATTTGGTGTATATATGTTTGTTAGGATATGAATGGACGGGTGCTCGAAAGTTGATAAGACCTAATGATATCAACTATGCACGTGATCATGGTATTTTTCTTTTACCTACCTTCCAACTCCATAGCTTTTTTATTTTTTTATTTTTTTTTGGAGTAATTGATTTTTGTTGCAGAAATTAACCAGACCCAACCTATATTTGTGGGGATATGGGTGATCAATTATCTTTTCATTAAGTTTATTTTATTTTTCTTCTCTAATTCTTTTATAGAGAGTAAAAAATAAAAATCCATCGAATGATGGTTTACAGTTTCTATTCCCATAATGAAACTGTAATCACCAAAAAAATTGGTATTATCGCAATTTAATTATCTTCACGGTAATTTATTCACATGCATGGTTGAAAAACCCCCGTCCAATTAAATTTGGTATTTTTGTCAATTAGACGAAGATCATGTGATTAATGGTTTCTATTTTATTTTATTTTTGCAAGAAACCATCTGTCAGCGGCTATGCGATAATGAAAACGACAATATTTTTTTAATTTGTCGATACAATTTTTTTTAATTGTACAAACCGATTGATGTTGGTTTTTCTCCAACAACTCTCTATAACGAGTTGTAAAAATTGGCATTCTAAGAAATTTTGTTTAGCCAATTTCGGCTATTGATTTCTATTTCTTTAAAGAAATCTTCCTCAACCAAAAAGTAGATTTTCTCTACAAAGAATATGATAATTTCTTTATTTTTCTCAAAAGAAATTGGAATTAGATTTCTCTATGGATCCTAAAAGGATGAGATTGGTTATTAAGTATTCACAATTGCATACATCAATGAGATGGAGAATTGCTGCATTCCTGAGGGATATTTAGCAATATTTAGTTCTCTTCCTTGTATTATTCTCCAAAATTTGAAGTTTTTCCACTTTTAGTTGGAATTGGACACTAAAGATCAAGGGGTGCGCACCCGGCTTATTAGCCAATATTATTAGTCCTTGAAGTGATTATATTGATCTTAATTTAATTTTCTTTTGATAAAGAAAGTGTCCACAATTTCATTTGAAATCAGTATTTCGTTGGCCATTGAGGTCACGAAGTTATCAGTGATTTTTTTTTTTTTTTTGCATATCTTTAATACTTTTGGTTTTGACACATCACTTTATTTTATTTTTGTGCCAAAAGTAATATGGTTGATGAAAAATATGTATTTCTATTAAAACTATTTGTTTATGTTGAAATACATATTTCGTAATGAGTATATGTCTCGAATTAATCGGATAATATTTTACGAAACTTGAAATTTTTGTACATGAGATGAAAAGGGATTTTCGCCATAATCAGGGGGAGACTATACACTATCAGAAGTTTGTGTAATTAACTTAAATGTTATTTCAATTTCTCTCCTATCAAGATAAAATTGATAAAGGCTGTCATTATATGATTGGCGTGAAATGTCTCATTTTGCTTTAGTATAAGCTTTTACTTCTTGAAGAGGAAAATCCAGTAACATCTATAAAATTTGTAGCATTTTTATATAGGCTACAGATAGTGCTCCAATAGAGTCTATCACAATACGATTCACGTCCCCAAAACTCATATCTTCTCATTTGAATAATAGGAGATTATAATTCCTACGGGCAATGGTACCAATAATTCTTTGAATTGTGTGGGATCATAGTTAATTAATATGATGTCGAATATTCATTTAGTGTAGCTACTGAAATAATAAAAATGGTGGTTGTGAACCCCTCTGTAGAGGAATATCGACATACGTGATTGGTTTGGATACAATCCAATTAAGTTGGATCAATTTCTCAATTAACGCGATTTTGGATCCAAAACTTAACACCTTAAAATATCAAGCCTATTCCTTACAAGTTGGTGTAGTCATAATGTGTTATATGAGAAATATGTTCGTTGTAAAAACGATTTGAGGGTCTATTTTTTCTTAGACCCAAGGATTGATTCAATAAATTTTGTTCTCCATGTATGATGCTTTTTGCGTGGTAGTCCTTGAAGGACTCATATTGCATTTACACAAGAAATGTGATTGGGAACATATTCAAATTTGTAATCCTTGTAGGATACAAATTATATTCAGACAGCCACCTGACTCGATTGTGTTAGGTTCTAACAATCCTTTATGTGTTTTTAGAAATTTGGTATAAAACCAAAAATCCGGATTAATTAGTTGATGATTTCAACGTTATAGGTCTCTTGAGGAGTCCTTAAAAGCACTAAAATCCACGCTTTGGCAGCATAAATTCTATTATTTTTCTTTCTTAAATCTGCAGTTAGAATTATGCTAGCTTAAACTCGTCTTTGAGATAGACTAGAGTTATGATTTCGATGCTCATTTTCTGTAATACTCATATAGTTGAGTTAGCATCCATAAATCTTCAAAAGTTGTACTCTTTTTTTCCTTCGTTTCAGGTTTTGTCCCATGTGGTTTTCCTGACAAGGTTTTAACGAGGCAACATGACATTTATTTTAATTTTCTTTTAACATGTTGATATTGTACTCTTTTTCCTTAGTCCGTATATTTTTTCCCATTGGGTTTTTAATGGCAAGGTTTTAGTGAGACAAATTATTTAACATGGAGGTCATCCAAGGGGGAGTTATATCAAATTTTGGTTATTTGGTGGATTCCCACCATTAACTAGGTCATTTTGTTAGACCACAGTCTCCTATGAATTTGGATATTATTCTAATTCATATATGGTATGATCACAACTTTTGTTCATCTATGCAACTGTAACTAAATATTGGTACTTTGTTGAAGAAATTACATCAACTACTTCCGCAACTCATCTTCGAGAATCTAGCAATCCAAGAAGCAAGTCCTCAATGTATTTAAAGAAATGTGAAGACTCGAGAATACTACCATTAGAAGACTAACACAAAAGAAGACTTCATCAACTGACAGATTTCTCACTAAAGCATTGTTATCTCCACAATTCAAGAAATTCGTTTATTGAAATTGGGAAGTGTTGACTCGAAGATTTGGAAGCCAAGATTTAACTGAAGTACTTATCAGGGGGAGCATCCTAGGAAAAGGTATTTTACTGGACTATCTAATTGTACTCTTTTTCCTTCGTCAAGGTTTTGTCCCACTGGGTTTTCCTTGTCAAGGTTTTAATGAGGAAACATATGCATGTCCAACTCTGTTCTAAGTTTTCTCATAATTGTACTCTTTTCCTTTCGATTAGGTTTTATCCATTTGGATTTTCCTGACAAGGTTTTAATGAGGCAATTGCTTAGATACAGTGGTCATCTAGGGGGAGTGTTATAAACGGAAGTTTATGTATAGATGACCACTTTAGTGGGACCCTATTACTTGGGCGCCAAGTATGTAAACTCTACAAATAGAGTCCTAAACTTTTGTATTCTATGCACATTAATAAGAATTTCTCCCTTCTTCTTCCCCTCTATTTTGTGTCTCTTGTTCTTTGTCCTCTATATCACAACATATAATACTTTTTATATAAAAAAAATAAATCGAACGCCCGATATGCGAGGACTTTTACTTTATGAATTCACCCCAATTTGAGAAATTGTCTCGCTTCGTCACTGGTCCTATCCAATCATGTATAGTTTCCTACCTCGACTCTTCAACTGGTTCCACTAAATGTCTACGACTCAGTTCGGATATAACTTTGTCAATAAGTTTACACCAGTACGGACCACGACCGATACAAGCCACAGGTTCATACTGCATGTTCTGGGTGTTAGAAAAAACAATGTTTTGTTTTAATCAAAAATGCATGGACCATGTTTTGATCCCAAGACCTATTACTCCCTAGATGTTTTTTCATGTGAATGAATAAAACATTAGTCCCATATAGACTAAAACACTTAGAGTTTTAGACTTAAATAGCATTGGTTTAGCCTTAAGGGTATGGCCCTTTGGGTCTTTAGACCTTTGTGTATGGGGAAAGCCTAGACTATGGCAAGGTTGCCTAAACCTTATTGCATTTCTTATTGCCTTTCCTGTTTCGCGCAAGTGCCATGGATTTTACGCACGCACGCTCGCTCGGCTCGGCTCGGCTCGGCGTGGGCGTGGGCGTGGGGGGTGGGTGTGGGTGTGGGTTTATCCGACCCTATCTTTTTACTGAATTTTTCCACACGTTTCTCCCACACATATAAAGAATTTTATTCTTTGCCTTCTCGGTTTTGGGTGTCCCACCCGTGTGCAAAAACCTCGTGAAGCATCTTTGAAAAATGTCGTTGTAACACCTGTGCACCTCGAGAAGAATCTCGAAAAATTTGAATTCGACAAAACATTTTACCGTATTTTTAACGGATGCTTTTTACTCGTCCGACAAAAGTCAAGCGTGAATCACGGACATCGTCGCACATTGGATTCTTGGTCGAACGTTGAAATGTTTTTTGCTATAAATACGAGAGAAGAATTTCATTTGAAACCATACCTTTCGAACTCTTCTCTCTGAAATTCTTCTTCTTCTTTTATTCTTTCAAATTTTATTTAAGTTTATTAAATAGAGTTCTTAGTTTACGAAACATAAAAAATGAGTTGTAGTTTACGAAACATAATTTTGTAATACTACTTCTCATTTACAAAAACATAGTTAGTTTACGAAGAAACATAAATTACTTTTTACATTTCTCTAAAACTGGTTGTAGTTTCGATTTATGTTTTTGTTTTCATTATTTGCTTTGCAAGTTCTAAGGGTTCTCTCTGTGTATGCTACACATAGAGGAGAACTAACGATAGTTGTATCCTGGAGGTAATTTGTTAATTGTTATAGCATCTCGGAGGAGTAGCGAGCAATATTACCTTTAGCTCAGCGTATCTCATACGTGCCTCTACTAAGTTTTAAATACTATCATCGGTGCATCTCCGGTATAACAATAACACATCGGTGAGTGTTAAGTATTTTTCTCATGTTTCTTGAGTTGTTTGTTACTATTATCGGTGTAATCAAAGTATTATTTCTCAGTTGCATACGAAATTGTAACTTATTTCCAACAATCTAAAGGTAATAGCTTGCACGATTGTAATATTGTAATATTGTGATATTGTAATTCTTTGTAAGAACATGGGAAAAAATACCGTAGAAAAACCACCAAAGTTCAGTGGTAAGGACTTTAAGAGATGGCAGTCTAAAATGCTATTCTTCCTAAATGACCAAAGGTTAGATGGATATGCTTTAGAAAAACCATCGAAAAACTTCATCGCCGTGGTAATGAAGATAAATTGGACATGTGGAATAGGAAGAATTATTTGTGCAAGAATCATATTCTTAATTGTCTTGATGATTCCTTGTATGACTTCTATAATGCAAAAGAAGATTTTAATGCTTTGATTTATGGGAAGCTCTAGAAGAAAAATATCATGCTCAAGTCTGGAAGTAAGAAATTCTTGATGGCTAAGTTCTTAGAATACAAGATGACCGACGAAAAGCCTGGTAGAACAATTCGTTGAACTTCAACTCCTCATCAGATTCTTGTTGAAGGCATGACTTTTGATGAAGCTCTACAAGTATCGGCCGTGATTGAAAAGCTTCCACCCTCATGGAGCGAATACAAGAGGAGGTCATGACACAAGACTCGTGAAATCACCATGGTGGAGCTTGGCAAAAAGATCCAGGTTGAGGAGCTTATGTGCGGCAAGGACAAGAGCATGTTGCTTTGAGCAAAAACATGACCTACAAAGCTCATGTTTTGGATGATAAAGTCTGCTTCAAAGAAAACTCCTGAGAATCCAAAAAATTGGTAATAGACGTAACAGACGTCGAAAACCCGAGGTAACAATTTTAAGCCTAAGGGTGGTGTCACTAAGCACACCATCAAAGGCGACTGTTTTAACTCTGAAAACCGGAAATATGGCTAAAGACCTGTAAGGCCCCTAAAAGGATCAAATATGATCCAAAACAGAAAAATAAGGAAAACCTAGTAGATGATCCTGGATACTTTGCATCGGCATGGTGTCTGAAGACGACCTTGTCTCTAGTGTGACTAATGTGAGAGACTGGTGGCTTGATTCTCGAGCCACCAAGCATGTCTGTAAATTCAGAAATGCTTTCTCCTCTTATGCCATAGTAGGAGATGATGAGAAATTGTTCATGGGAAACTCTACCACCGCGAAAGTGGAGGGGAAAGGCAAGGTCGAACCGAAGTTAACTTCAGGAAAACTCTCGCATTGAATGACGTATTTTACGTCCCGGACATATGCAAAAACCTTATCTCGTAAACCATCTTACTAGGAAAAGGATTTAAGATTGTTGTTGAATCTAATACTCGTTGTCCTTTCTAAGCATGGTGAATTCGTAGGAAAAGGTTATGTTACCTAGATAACATGATTAAGCTTAGTGTATCTGATTTGAAATTGAATGTTAATGCATCTTCTTCCTCGCTTATGTTTGTGACTCTTCACATGTTTGGCATGATAGACTTGGGCATGTTAATCTAAAATCTCTAGAAAGACTTGCTAATTTAGGTTGCATACCAAAAATAAACTTTGATAAAAATCAAAGATGTGAAATCATGTTGAATCTAAATATACAAGAAAACCGTTTAATAAAAGGATTGAACGTAAAACAGTTCCTTTGGAACTAATACACTCGGATTTAGGAGATTTGAAATCAACACCAACAAGAAGTGGTAAAAATGGTACATCACTTTTATAGATGATTACTCACGCTATTGTCGTGTTCATCTTCTTAGAAGTAAAGATGAAGCCTTAGAGGCCTTCAAATTTTATAAAATTGAAGTAGAAACCCAAAAAGGAGTTAAAATTAAAACTCTTAGGTCGGATCGTGGCGGTGAGTATGTGATACCCATAGGTGAGTTTTGTAAACATAATGGAATCATTCATGAAACAACTGCACCATATTCACCAGAATCGAATGGTGTAAAGAAAGAAAAATAGAACACTCATAGATATGGTAAATGCTATGTTGACAAGTTCGGGGTTATCTTCGAACTTGTGGGGGAAGCTATCCTTTCTACGCTTGCTATATTTTGAACCGAGTTCCATTTAAAAATCTGATAAAACTCCTTATGAATTGTGGAATGGTAAACAACCTTCCTATGCATACTTTAAAGTGTGGGGGTGTTTGGCCAAGGTGGCCATTCCTCATCCCAAGAAAACTAAATTAGGTCCTAAAACAATTGACCTGTTTTCTTAGGGTATCCCGAGCATACAATTGCATACGGGTTCTTGGTCATCATCCACGACCATAATAACATTGGTCGAACACCATATTGGAATCTAGAGATGCTTTGTGTTTTATGAACACATTTTTCCTTTAAGGTCCGGACCTCGAAAAGGGTCCATGATGACCTCCGGATGTTCCATCGATTAGTCAAACTCCAACTTTGGAGTATGAGACTGAACCGAGAAGAAGTAAAAGGGTAAGAACTGAAACAAGTTTTGGCCTGATTTTTTGACTCTAACGGTAGAGTCTGAACCCCAAACCTACAAAGAAGCTATGACTTCTCCAAGCTCCCTTCGGGAAGAAGCTTCATTAAATGAATGGGAGTCCATTCAAGAAAATGAAACTTGGGAGCTTGTAGATTTACCTCCTGGTAGTAAATCCATAGGTTGTAAATGGGTGTTCAAAAGGAAACTTAGAACAAGATGGAACTATAGATAAATATAAAGCTAGGTTGGTAGCTAAAGGCTATAAACAACGGGAAGGATTAGATTTCTTCGATACTTATTCACCAGTCTCTAGAATCACCTCGATTAGGATGTTGATTGCTATAGCTTCAATTTATGATTTGCATATACATCGATGGATGTTAAAACGCATTTTTATATGGTGAATTGAATGAAGAAATTTATATGGATCAACCCTGAAGGCTTTATTGTAAAAGGTTGTGAAAACAAAGTATGCAAGTTGAACAAATCTCTTTACGGTTTAAAACAAGCACCTAAACAATGGCATGAAAAATTTGATCATGTTATGATAACTAATGGTTTCAAGGTTAATGAATCGATAAATGTGTTTACATTAAAACTGGATGATTCTCATGTTATTGTGTGCCTATATGTTGATGATATGCTCATATTAGGCAGTAACCTTGATATTATTAATAACATTAAAAGCATGCTTAGAGATAATTTTGACATGAAAGACTTAGGCCCTACTGATGTAATCTTAGGGATGAAAATCGAAAGACGTCGATGGATATAGTCTTAGTCAATCTCATTATCTCAAACCGTATTAAAGAGATTTAATTATGAAAATGCTAAACCTGCATCTACTCCTTTTGATCCCACTTGTAAACCGAAAAGAACAAGGGTAAGGGTATTGATCAACTTGAGTATTCTCGCATTATTGGTAGTCTTATGTATTTGATGAACTGTACAAGACCTGATATTGCTTACTCGTGAGTAGATTAAGATTAAGTATACTTGCAACCCGGGGGCGGGATCACTGGTATGCTCTCTTTAGAGTTTTACGTTACCTGAGAGGGACCTCAAACTATTGCTTAAGTTTTGGGAAGTATCCTGCAAAAGTCTTTGGAAGGGTATTGTGATGCCAATCGGATATCGACTCAGGAAGAGTGCAAGTCTACTAGTGGGTACATCTTCTTACTTGGAGGTGCGTCTTTCTCATGGAAGTCCACCAAACAGACATGTATAGCTAAATCCACTATGGAGTCTGAATTTATAGCCTTGGAAAAAGCTGGAGAGGAAGTCAATGGATACGATGTTTCCGGGAGGAATTCCACTCAGCCCAAGCTGTGTGTCTTCAATCGCAATCCATTGTGACAATAAAAGCCGCTCTTGGTTGCGCAAAGAACAATGTATACAACGGGAAGTCTATACATATACGAAGAAGACACAAGACGGTGAAACAACTACTCTCTCTTGGTATTATCTCGATAGACTTTGTAAAATCCAAAGATAATCTTGCAGATCCTTTGACGAAAGGCTTAACCAGAGAGGAAGTTAAATTTACATCGAGGGGATGGGACTTAAGCTCATTGAATAAATCACCATGAAGGATACTCAACCTTGTGATTGGATTTCCAAAATCAAGGTTCAATGAGACAACTAATTTATGGTGATATTGGGTAAAGCACTATCTTTGTCCCTCCCTATGGTGTAATCTGTGCGATAGTGCTACTGCAGAATTAAGGATGATCTTTTTGCGATCTTAATGGGTACCATGGCTTTGATTAAAGCGGGGTGTGGCAGGACACTCTTTATGGACTCACCTTTGTGGATGTTGGAAGTGGGGACCGCTTCCTATGAGAATTTGAGATGATTCTCTAGAGACATTCATTAAGTCCGGATTTTAGCCCACGGCCAAAATGGGCACAACCGCAAGAGCTTGGCACTGTTTTCTTCGGTTGAGGCATCAAGTGTGGTTGTTATTTCAATTGCATTCATTGTTGGCGGTTCAAGACATTGCGTTCACCGTATCAACAAGCGTTCGGTAACCTCTCACTAAGTTAAGGTTCAATCCTTGGGACACCTTAGCCTATATTGTTGCCTTATGTTTTCTCGTGTTTTATCGAAATGTTTTATTATTCATGTGGGGGATTGTTAGAAAAAACAATGTTTTGTTTTAATCAAAAATGCATGGACCATGTTTTGATCCCAAGACCTATTACTCCCTAGATGTTTTTTCATGTGAATGAATAAAACATTAGTCCCATATAGACTAAAACACTTAGAGTTTTAGACTTAAATAGCATTGGTTTAGCCTTAAGGGTATGGCCCTTTGGGTCTTTAGACCTTTGTGTATGGGGAAAGCCCTAGACTATGGCAAGGTTGCCTAAACCTTATTGCATTTCTTATTGCCTTTCCCGTTCGCGCGGTGCTTCGCACAGAAGCACGCTCGCTCGGCTCGGCTCGGCTCGGCTCGGCTCGGCGTGGGCGTGGGCGTGGGCGTGGGAGAGGGTGAGGGTGAGGGTGAGGGTGAGGGTGTGGGTGTGGGTGTGGGTGTGGGTGTGGGTGTGGGTTTATCCGACCCTATCTTTTTACTGAATTTTTCCACACGTTTCTCCCACACATATAAAGAATTTTATTCTTTGCCTTCTCGGTTTTGGGTGTCCGACCCGTGTGCAAAAAACCTCGTGAAGCATCTTTGAAAAATGTCGTTGTAACACCTGTGCACCTCGAGAAGAATCTCGAAAAATTTGAATTCCGACAAAACATTTTATCGTATTTTTAACGGATGCT
Source organism: Papaver bracteatum (assembly GCA_023529315.1). Taxonomy (NCBI): domain Eukaryota; kingdom Viridiplantae; phylum Streptophyta; class Magnoliopsida; order Ranunculales; family Papaveraceae; genus Papaver; species Papaver bracteatum. The sequence continues at coordinate 2,395,372 of JAJJWX010003505.1, read as the reverse complement.
TTTACTCGTCCGACAAAAGTCAAGCGTGAATCACGGACAGTCACGTCGCACATTGGATTCTTGGTCGAACGTTGAAATGTTTTTTGCTATAAATACGAGAGAAGAATTTCATTTGAAACCATACCTTTCTAACTCTTCTCTCCGAAATTCTTCTTCTTCTTTTATTCTTTCGAAATTTTATTTAAGTTTGCTGTAAACATTAAATAGAGTTCTTAGTTTACGAAACATAAAAAACGAGTTGTAGTTTACGAAACATAATTTTGTAATACTACTTCTCTGTTTACAAAAACATAGTTAGTTTACGAAACATAAATTACTTTTTACATTTCTCCTCGAACTGGTTGTAGTTTCGATTTATGTTTTTGTTTTCATTATTTGTCGCTAAGTTCTAAGGGTTCTCTCTGTATGCTACACATAGAGGAGAACTAACAGTAGTTGTATCCTGGAGGTAATTTGTTAATTGTTATAGCATCTCGGAGGAGTAGCAGGCAATATTACCTTTAGCTCAAAGTATCTCATACGTGCCTCTACTAAGTTTTAAATACTATCATCTCAGTGCATCTCCGGTATAACAATAACACATCAGTGAGTGTTAAGTATTTTTCTCATGTTTCTTGAGTTGTTTGTTACTATTATCAGTGTAATCAAAGTATTATTTCTCAGTTGCATACGAAATTGTAACTTATTTCCAACACTGGGCAGCCTCTAGTTCTTTATGATACGCCGTGAGACGGCTTTTAACTTCATCTGTGTCTCGAACCCTGATATTTTCAAAGGTTATTGTTTGTTTCTCCAGCTCAATCCCTTCAGCAGCTGCCGTATACAGCACGTCCCCTTCGTTTGCATTGATAAATTCAAGGTAATCTTCCCAATCCTCGTTACGTAGCTTCTCTACAATCCAATCCCGAAAGTCAGCATCTGGAAAGATGGTCCCTTCTCCCTTATTGATACGGTCAAGATCGCAGAGCAGCATGCCTATTTTTTTATGAGCATAAATGACTGCAATCTGATGCCTAATTCGATATCTTTTGCCCTCAGCAATGTCGCGTTCCAATTGATTGTGAAGTCTCTGTAGGATTTCCAAATCGGCATTTACATCGCTTATGTCTTTATGAATATGATGACCAGTTGGACTCAGACCATTCCTAAACAGAAGATCCAAATAAGGTTCAAATATTTGTAGCTTTTCTTGAAATGGCATGATATCCCCAATCATTGAAGAGATGTTTCAATTCAAGCCTATGTTGCGAAAGTTTACTCCACAAACTTCGCCAAAATTACTCGGGCGAACTATCGGCTACATCCATCGTTTCTTGTTTGTGCAAGCTAGACAGACAGATTCTAGTTATGCTTGGTTTCTCAACTTGAGAGAACAAAAGTATATTTATAGCAGAATATGGCGGTGTACAATTTGCTTGAATCCGGAAAGTGGAAATTCTAGTGACAGATATGGAAAGTGGCAATTCTAAGAAAGTGATTCTCCCGTGCCAGCGCTTATTAAAACGCAGACAAGAATAGTTTTTTCTTTGTTTCGTAGACTCTCGTAGAATCCACCATGAATAAGGATAGAAAGAGAATCCAGCACCGAAAACCCAAACAAGGTATTCGAATTGACGAGAAGAAGTGGATTGTTGAGCCTTACGATGAAGAGAACCAAAGCCTTCCCACGCAGCAACAACTAAATAACGATTTTTCAACCATACCCATATCGGAATTGATTCAACCTTCTTTAGAATCAGCTCGAAACCATCCAAAGTCTAATGGGTTTGATCCAAATCATCACCCCCATGTTATGGAAGAAACAAGATCCAAAGTTGCTTTTAAAAAAGAAAAGCAGGAGGAGGAGGAGGAAGTGCGAGAAAGTGAGAAATCTAAAGATGAAGTTGATGGTATTCGTAGTCGGTTAGAAGATATTAGACTGGTTTCCCAAGAACCCAAATTGTCAGAAGAACAACTTAGAGTTAATGATAAGTTGCAGGAAGAGGAGGTAAATATTATAACTCCAAAACTTTGTTTCTTTTAATCGATGTCGCGTCAAAGCAGAATTTTCGGTGCATTCTGAACTATATATGGTTTATGATTACCATCTATTAATTCTGTCAGGAAAGTTTTACATGTCAAAGTTGTTATTTGCATGCAGATACTAGCAATGGAGGCTATATATGGTGAAAATATCGTTGTACTTGACAGAGAAGACGGCTTACGGTCTTTCCAGGTCTTGCAATTACGTACCCAGTTTAATTAGCATTGCAGAGAAGCTTAAACAATCTTATTTTCTAAATAATTAAAGTTCTTTTCTGCAGATAAATATCCATATCGAAGTTCCTGATAAACTTGTAATGTCTACTAAGATTGGCTCATTATGTGGAGAAGCCGAATTTGCTGGAGTGGGCAGTGAAGCAATGGCGCCCATAGCTTATAATCCAAACGGGTTCTTTTACTCCTTCAAAGTTCAATATCTTCCCCCAATCGTATTAACATGTATACTACCGAAAGCATACCCTAGCCATTCTGCTCCTTTTTTTACCATCTCTGTTCTATGGATGGATGTTACGAGGATATCTAGCTTGTGTCAAATGTTAGATACGATTTGGATGGAGCAATCAGGGTAGGAAATTGTTTATCCATGGGTGGATTGGCTACATAATTCATCTCTCTCCTACTTAGATTTCGATAATATAATACCGCTTGATTCATTTGAAAAGGCAGATAATGCTGGAGACAGACGTGCAATTTCAGAAAGTGTTTCTCCTGATGTGGATATACCTTCAATTCTGAACTATAATGACGACAAATGCAATGAGAAATTCTGCCAAAACCTACATCAATGCTGCATTTGTCTAAGTGAATATGCAGGTATCTCAATTTAATAACCCATATTCTAGTTTGTTATGCACAACTTTACTATTTGAGTTGATATGACGTCTCTTCTTTTAACAGGCACCAAGTTTGTAAGATTGCCATGTAAGCATTTCTTCTGTCGCAATTGCATGGAGACATATTCAACCATGCATGCAAAGGAAAGTGTGGCAATACTATGTCCGCAAGTAAAATGTAGGGAACTAGTTCCACCTGGTTTGGTTAAAAGCTTGCTTGGGGATGAAGAATTTGAACACTGGGAGTCAAAATTGTTTCATCGGACACTTGATTCAATGTCTGATTTAGTCTATTTCCCTAGGTGTGAAATGGCTTGTTTGGAGGACGATGACCACCTCGCCCACTGTCCCAAGTGCTTCTTTGCCTTCTGTGGTCTTTGCAGAGATCGATTTCATGTTGGAGTTCAATGTATGACACCAGAAGAGAAGCTTAAGTTTTTGCAGGTAGGATACATATGAAAACTTAATCTAGAATATGCCTATTCTAACCTTGCTTGGATTAAAGATCTGATATACTCTGTTATTACCTGCACAGAATCGTCAGCATTTTACTCAACTAATGGCTAAGCAAAAGCAGAAAGAGCTAGACATGATAAATCAGCTTCGTAGCATGGAGGAAATAATGCGTATATCTAAGCAATGTCCTAATTGCATGATGGCAATCTCCCGAACTGAAGGTTGTAACCACATGCATTGCTCGAATTGTGAACATGACTTCTGTTATAAATGTGGCGAGGAATATGACATGGGTAAATATAGCTGCAAAAATTGTGTCCTTTTCGATGAGGAAACCGTTCGTCGGTGGGAAGCTCAGATGAGACAACGACATTCAGGACTGTTGCGTCAGGAGCGGAAGATACTAAATGAGGTACGAGCTGAGGATCCAGCAAACCATCCTAGCTCATGTCCAAATTGCCGCCAAATGAATACAAAGGTAAGCGAAATGAAAAAACAAATATATATAAGAGAAGGTCATCCTGTGAATTTCCTGGTGAGCGCTACACTGATATATATATTTTGTTGCAAATGAAACAGGTAGAGAATAACAACCACATATTCTGCTGGTCTTGCGAAAAGCATTATTGCTACTTGTGCCGAAAGATTGTCCAACGAGGCTCCCAACACTACGGACCCAGGGGTTGCAAACAGCACACAGCTGGATGAAATTTGGAAATTAATATCATCTAAAACTGTAATAAATTATTTCGTTTTTATCAAAACTAGTATATGACCTAACGGCCCAGAAGTTTGATTGTTGTCGGAAATAAGTGATCCTTGAATTAAGCACACCCAATAATTGAAGAGATTTGTATTTTCTATAGTAATCTTTTATTGATTAAGCACACCTCATTAGTTGAAGAGATTTGTATTATCTGATAGTCATATGTGTTGCAGCCACGCCATTATACTGAATCTTCATCAGATGAGCCATAGATGTAATTATTCCCACCCAATATTTTTTTACTCAACCACTGGTACTATCATCTTATGTTTGTTATTCATATGCTTTGGTCGTTCCGGTAATACCCCAAGTAATTTCCACTCCATGATGTCTCAAATTCATTTCCACGTCATTTCTATTTCGTTGAAGTCTCAAATTCATTTCCACAACATGCAAATTGATATCTCCGCGCTATTCGACGACGTGTTTCTCAGTTTTTGTAACTCTGACATCTCACCAACATTCTATTTGAAGTCTTTGTGATCTGATTTTCGTTGTGCTTAGCTAAATCAGTGGCTTTCTTTTGGGGGGAAATTACGATGAGATCGAATTCATGTCCAACTTTAAAACTTAGGATACAACTTTTCATTTGATTCTTGTCCGATCTGTAAATTATTGACGTAAATGTACGATGTGCAACATAATTAGAATAAACATCTAATGAGTTGCACATCAGCAAAATTGAAGGAGAATTTGTTTAGCAATCGAATGAGCACACCTCATTAGTTAGTTGAAGGCGTCATCATGGGTTAGACACTATTGACCGTGTTTTATGAATGTATAATCCATAATTCGTCTTTCGTAGTTGTATATCTTAATAGAATTATATTTCACTTAGTTGATGGCAAGCATACGATTAAGAAAAACCCAATTTAGTTTAGCTATTGAAAGCTCATGGGTTAGACACACCCGATGCCATATTGAAAGCTCCAACATTTCAGTTTAGCTATTCATTCCTGATGCACGACGCACAGATAAAAATGACAGCGAGTCTTATCTCATAAGACTCAGAATTGGATGACCGCTAACATAAGACTCAGCTCCAATCAACACTCTCTAACGACAGCGAGTCTTATCTCAGATAGGCCCAATGTGCCCCCTGTCGTCACCTCAGAAACGTAAACCAATTATCCCAATAAAAACTACTGCTAGAAATATCTCCATCCATATACCTTCATACAAATAAGTTGAATGGGAAAGTCTACATAGATGTCTCTAGCATTAGTCAAGAAAAAGGATCCAAAATGCTGCACATCAGTTTAAAATGAGGTTGTTGTTGCCAGTCATACTAGTGCCGCTTTATATTCCTATTAGACCACCAAAAGCAAACACATACCTACAACCCAACTCAAATTCAATGGGGGTTTTCCAAATTTGAGAGAGATGAATAAATGTGGTTGCACACTTGCACTTATGATTTCCTCGTACCCCCTGCAAAACAAAGCCATAGATTTATTATGATAATTCAAGCACACTTAAAAAAAAATTAACATTCGTAAACCCCATAAAGAGACTAAACTTCCCTGTTATTATGAAAATATGACAAACAATGAATTTTCGGAACAGTGGGCAACATAGAAAGTGAAGTTTTAGAATTGGAAATTTTCAACAATGTTTCTCTTCCCCATAATCCTATATAATAAGTGAATTTAATACAACCTCTTCCGAGAAAACAATCTACAGATCAATATGGTATTACGGGCCACAAAAATGTACAAATGGTAACGTTTAATTGGAGTCTTACTGTTTGGGAGCAATAGATAATTCATATGCCGAACTAAGATCTTAAACACGAAGTCTGCAATGAGATTCTCGGTATATTAGAAACCTATTTTAGAACCAGTTCAAAAAATAATGATAGTACAAACGCATAGTAAATGTTACCATGGTCGAACTTATGTTTGTAACTGCAAAAAAAAAACATATTGGTGACCTCTTGAAGCCTTTAACATTCATCCTTAGTGATCCTTCAGTATTATGAACCTAAACATTGGCTCTCTTCATTAGGAAAGAGGTAATCTACATAAAAATTAGTAAACTACTGATGTGAAAGAGTTGTCAAAACTTCAATGCTAAAACCAACATATCAATATACTTTAATTGTTACCATAGAAATAAAATAAGAGTGTACTGTGGCATCACCTGAACAAAGTTCTTCGACACGCTGCAGCACAAAAAACATATATCAAACGAATTTTACCCAGAGTAAGGACTGCCACTTATCTGAAAAGAAATAAGTTTCATGTTTACATCCATCGCCATAGTTCCTAAAGGAAACTAACTATAACTTCACATATCACAATCTCATGAAGAAGAAGAAGAAGAAGAAGAAGAAGAAAAAAGAGCATATGCAAATAACGTAAAGAAAATAATTAACTGGTATGGGCTAAATAGATGTCATGATGTTCCAAAACTTTCAGTATCCACCATGGTGTATACAATATGACTCCAGGAAAGCGACGTTCTTTTTTAATTCAAACCCATTTGGACATGGGTATGTGAAAGCTAAAAGTGGCGAAGGTTTTCTAATTTAACTCTTGTAATGCATCTTCATGTGGAAACACCAAGCAAAAGAAAATATAGAGCTATAGCCCTCACGGTCTAGAAATACCAAAATACTAAAATTGTTCGCATATATTATCAGCCATGAATACCAATATTTGGGTCTTTTCGCAGATATTATCAGTCAAAACTATTTTACGCCTAATTGTTTGGCTTTATTCTTTTTATATATAATATCCAAAAGCTAACAAAAGAAAAAATATCCAGGTACACTATTGGTGTAGTACAACATCCATAGAGTGTGGTGCAAGGTTAATATCTTCATAGCAACTACCAGCAACCCAATATATATATCTTAAATAATAAGTGAATTCGCTGCAGTGAAATCTCTACAGAGGTTGAAATCTATAACAACAACAAAAATAAGAAAGCAATTTCAAATTTCTGAAGGAAAAAGTTGTACCTCCTATCCAGTGCGTGCCTATTATCCATTACAGTGTGTTGCATGAAGGTCTAGGGGAGAACGCTAGTTGGTGGCGATCTGCAAACTGTTTATGCTAATGTCATTGGGCATCCAAGTATGTGAATGGTAAATTCAACTGGACATAAAGGTAAAATAGGACGATTACCTGAAGACTCCATTGAAAGCCTGCACATGTTTAGGGTATTAAAAGAGGTGTTCCTAGCCGTCTAAAGGCATCTACAGTAACACGTTCGTGGTGCAAGTATGCAGATGTGAACCTATAATTATGCAGAGATATTAAGCTTGTTAGAGTATTGAATAACAACAGTGGTATCACATTATTTGCAAACTGCAACCAAAGATCAACAGTCAATTGCTACAAATTTAACAACAATCAAATTCCACTACTCTATTGTAAATCAATTATAACATCCACAATTTGGTTCAATTATTTAAATGGTGTTCTACCAGAATGGGTTAATAAAACTTAAAAAACACAATTAAAAATCAAATCAAAGTCAGGAACACAATTACCTAAGATAGGTGGCACCTCTTTTCCGAATACAACTGTTGAAACCTGTAAACAACGAACCTAGAAACTTCAGTTTTAAAAATCTAACAAAAATTGAAAATAATTAAAGAAAAAAAATGGGCAAATTCAAAACTAAAATCGAAAAGAATTAAAGGGAAAATATGGCCATTACCTAACAGCGTTGAGAGAGAATGTGTCTTAAACATGGCAAGATGATGACCTATGTTGGTGTTTATGTAGGGGAACGTTTGTAACACATGAGGAACTTGATTAACGGGTCTTCAATGTCGCCAATTCTTGAAGAGAATGTTTTTTATTTCCTTATTATGCCAAAATTTTAGAGCAGATGAAGGAGAGATTAAGAAGAGGAGATCATGCAATAATAAGGTAACGGAAGAGGAAAATTAGGGGAAGAGATCTCCTGTGATATGTAGCGGAAGAGAGGCGAGCTAATTTCGGTTCGAAAATGTGTTACGGAAGAAGGGGAATAATAGTGGAGGAACGGTTTGATAATGTGTAACGGAAAAAGAATGATAATAATGGAGGAACCATTCTAGGCGGTTGGATCCAGGCGTAAAACATGGATTGATTTTCAGCCACGATTTGTCTTCCAACTCTGGGAGATTTTGAGAGAAAATGGTGGTCGTGGATCGCAATAAAACTCCCAACTGGAACCGTCGGATGGTTCAAAATCCATTTGTTATTGTAAGATAGATATTTACGTATCCATGGCACTAAGTAGTTGATACTTTTTTGCTCCTTCAGTGAATAGTTTATATGGTTTGGCGTTAGGCATGAAAGGTATGGCATGCATATTCATCATTTTTGACCATTCATTCAATCTCAACCTTTTTGTTCTTCTATGTCTATGAATTATTTATTCATAGTATCATGGATTGATAGTTCAATACAGTTTCTGCATCTGGTCCCTGATGGAAAGTCTCGAAACCAAAATTGTTCATTTAGAATTCAAGTCACTCCTTCAGAAGAACCTTGATAAATAAAAGAATCTATAGTTTTGAACCAGGATTAATTTGCACGGCTTAGAAAACCGAGGACTCGTAATTTCCAGTTGGTATAATTTATAGATTATAGATTGAATATATATTTAGAGATACTCGTATCTACTATGATGCAAGAAGAAAATGTGGATGCTTGTAATATAACTGCGAAGCTATGGTATGACCTGAAGTAAAATGCCTGAAAGATATAGTACACAAAATTCACACCATCAAGATCAAGAAACTTCACAGCTTCGAACAGGCGATCATCTGCAAGATAGTACCTTAAAGCCTGCAGGTGAACAAAAATTCTAGACGAAGAGAAGTTTTCGTATTATAAATTACTATCAAGAGAGCTTACTCTCTAGCAGCCTCGAGATCAAGCTGAAAAGGTGTTCTCAAGAATCCTCTGAAAGCGAAATCTTATTCAATTAAGGTCTGATAATTAAAAGAGCCACTTGCAAGCAATATTTTTAAGGCTTCTCTTAAATATAGCTCATGATTTTATTAACTATAGCCCACATAAAATAAGTCATTAATCTAACTAAACAGATCCTTGTAATTATTAACATAGCCCATAAAATTATACATAATTTTTATACATAGCCCAAAATAAAGAAGAATTAATTGGGGGATATGGGAATTAATTGGGGGATATGAATTACTTCCCCTAACCCATGGTGTGTGCTAAGGGGTGACTTTTGGTTATGAATATACTAAAATACCCTTCCCTCAAAATAATAAAAAAAACTTAAAATCAAAAAACAAAATCATATCCCCCATTTCCATCTCCACTTCTTCCCTCAAAATAAAAATTAAAAACTTAAAATCAAAAATCTAAATCATATCCCTCATTTCCATCTCCACTTCTTATTAATCTTATTTAGGGGTAGTGTTTTGAAACCCAAATATTCTACATTCCCTTTCAAATTCTAAACTCTCCCCACTCTATATCAAATTCTCTTCACCTCACTTTGGAAACGAATTTTTTTTTTATTCGGAAGTGATGAAGATCATGCTGAAAGTGATGATGACCATGCCGGAATTGATGAAGACCATGCCGGTACCGTGTTCTGGCATATGGTCTTTATAAATTCCGGCATGGTCTTCGTCACTTCCATTTTGAATTTTTCCTGTCTTTAAAAGCTTGGTACCAAGCATGGTCAGTTGATATGAAGACCATGCGGTATTTTTTCCGATAGTTTCATATTTATTTCCTATGCTTGGGAAAACAATACCGGCATGGTCTTCATATTAACTGACCATGCCGGCACCAAGCTTTTTAAAGCCAGAAAAATTCAAAATGGAAGTGAGAAATACCATGCCGGAATTGATGAAGACCATATGCCGGAACACGGTGACTAAGATGCCCGATAATTTCCTATCAATGCCGGTAGTCAAGTGAAAAAAAAAATCAACATTCTGGATACTTTTCATTCTGTTCCGGCATAGGTATTTAAGCAAAATACTATGCCGGAACAGGTACCGGCACGCTCGAAAAAACTATTACCATGCCGGTTTGCCGACATCGTGAACTACCTTGCTACAGGTAGGATGCCACTTCATTGGTCTAAATTCTTGGCCGAAGTGAAACATTTCCTATGGGATGACCCATATCTGTTCAAATACTGCCCTGACCAAATCATTAGGAAATGTGTCCCCAATTCTGAACAAAGGGATGTCTCTCTTTTTTTCATGATCAAGCATGTGGAGGCCACTTTAGTGCAAAGAAAACTGATGCAAAGATCTTGCAGAGTGGTTTTTACTGGCCAACATTGTTTAAGGATAGCCATGAATTATGTATTTCTTGTAACCGGTGCCAGAAATTGGGAAGTATATCAAAACGAAACATGATGCCCCTACAAACCATTTTGATTGTTGAGCTATTTGATGTGTGGGGTATTGATTTCATGGGCCCATTTCCTAATTCTGAAGGAAAGTTGTACATTCTTATTGTTGTTGATTATGTTTCTAAGTGGGTAGAAGCAATTGCAACCAAAACTAATGACCACAAGGTGGTACTTTCGTTCTTAAAGGAAAACATATTTTCTCGTTTTGGCACCCCTAGAGCTATAATCAGTGACGGTGGTTCACATTTATGCAATAGGCCTTTTGAGTCTTTAGTTCGCAAGTATGGCATAACTCATAAAGTCGCAACCCCATATCATCCACGGACCAGTGGCCAGGTAGAGGTTTCAAATAGGGAGATTAAGCACATTCTAGAAAAGACGGTTAACCCGTCTAGAAAAGATTGGTCTTTAAGATTGAATGATGCTTTATGGGCTTATCGAACAGCATATAAAACCCCTATTGGCATGTCTCCTTACCTACTTGTGTATGGGAAGCCTTGCCACTTACCTGTTGAACTTGAACATCGTGCATATTGGGCTATTAAAAAGCTTAACTTTTCTCTTGATAAAGCGGGTACACAGCGGAAACTCCAACTCAATGAGTTGGAAGAACTTAGGAATGATGCTTATGATAGTGCAAAGGTGTACAAGTATAGAATGAAGGTGTTCCATGACAAACGCATTTTGCGCAAGTCATTCACGCCCGGCCAGAAAGTTTTATTGTACAACTCACGATTGCACATCTTTCCAGGAAAATTACGTTCTAGATGGACATGCCCGTTCTTGGTGCGAACAATTTTCCCCCATGGGGCTGTAGAACTAGAAGATATAGCAACCAGGAATGTCTTCAAGGTCAATGGGCAGAGACTGAAGTCGTTCCTTGAACCAATTCCACCTGAGATTGAAACAACTCATCTTGCTGATCCGATCTATGTGGAATGAAAAAAAATTCACCCCCTGTACATACCACAGGATATCTTCCCTGCTGGTTGCTTTGGAAATACTCTATTGTCTCTGGTTTGACATCTGGTAATCTCTTTCCTTTGAATCTGTTTTGTTCTCATGTTTTGTTGTTGTTTCTATTATCTTTTTAAAACATTGAGGACAATGTTAGATTTGGGTTTGGGGGAGTATTTGCATTTTTTATGACCAGCTGTGTAGCGGGTCTTTTATAGAGTATTTTCTATGACCAGCTGTGTAGAGGGTCTTTTGTAGAGTATTTTCTATGACCAGCTGTGTAGCGGGTCTTTTGTAGGGTCTTTTGTAGTCTTTTGCATTTTATTTGTTGTTGTTTTTCTATGACCAGCTGTGTAGCGGGTCTTTTGTAGGATGTTATCTGCTGACTAGCTGTGTAGCGGATCTCTAAAAAAAAAAAAAAATTGGTTAGAAATTATCAAGGTTCTAAGAAATTCAGAAGTCCATCATCTACAGTTGAAGACCGAAGACGAAGACGTTTCTATGGATGCTCTGAAATTGGAGAAGGTTTTGTGGGTACATATTTGGTAGGCCCTCACGAGACTACAACTCGTCCACTAGGGACACCTAGGGGTTTAAAGGCTTAATGCATACGCTAAATGCATTCGAGAGACCAGCGACATTGGTATAGTTAGGATTTCTTAATTTCTGTTTCACTTGAGGACAAGTAAAATTCAGGTTTTGGGGTATTTGATGAGTGCCAAATATTGCATATTCATACACCTTTTCATTGGCACTTAACTCATCTTTCACGCTTCAAAGTCATATATTATCCCAAATTCTGCATTTTTACCATTTTCAAGAATAAATATTTGTATTAATTAATTTTGTGTTTTTAAGTACTAAATAAAGCTTGGAAGAATTGAGAAGACAAAAGAGCAGAAAGTTGGAAGCGTTGCAACCCGCTCGCGCATCAGTGGCAACCTGTTTACAATACATGGGATTAAACTACCCATGATCCAAGACCCAAGACCCAAATCCGTTTCCACCTCACCCCCATTGGATTCTTTCCAAAACATCCACCTCACCCACATTGGATTCTTTCCATAACATCCACCTCACCCACATTGGATTCTTTCCAAAACATCCACCTCACCCCCATTGTATTCCATTTCATCCATCAATTAAAGAAAACATGTTTTGTTTAATTGATGAGTGCCAAAATTCGAATCCAAGTGTTGAGAGAATTTTTGTATATAAATAGAGAGGGTTGTTGTGTTGAAAAACCATCCAAGAATAGCTTGTTCATGTTAGTTTCTTAATTTCAGTTTTGTTATAATGTTATTCATGTTCTAGTTTCATTTGCTAGGGTTTAAATGAAGCCGTAACTTATTGTTATGTATTCATATCTTGTATATTGTTCGTGAAAGTTTAGAATTGTTTAAAGATATAATTTAATCCAAGTTTGTCAACATCTTTCTCTCACAATGTATGCCATGTATCCATTGTATTTAGAATATCTCTATGTTGATTATGCTGCAACTCATGCTTAACCAAATATTGATCCTCAGATTAGTTGTGCTTTAATTAGACAGTTAATGCTTTGGAGAAATACTTTAGTTGTGATTAAATTATCCATTGGAGAAACACCTTAGATATACGGTAGACTTGAATCTGCTATAAGGACAAGAATAATATTACAAGTTGAATGCATATCATAGGTTAGTGGTGGATTTGAATACCCTAGTATCCATATTCTCAGTATTTACACCTTGATTTTATTTGCATATTTTAATTCAAATTACTTTCTGTTTAAGTCTTTTCCAATATCTCGTCGTATTGACAAAATCAAACCCCTTTTGGTTACTCTCTGAATCAGTTCTAAGTAAGTATTTAGAATCAACTTCTACACTCTCCAAGTCTCTGTGGTTCGACCTGTGCTTGCCCTGTGTTGCTTGTCGACACTGTGCACTGGCAGTATTTATAGTTGTAGGTATCTTTACGAGCCTATCATTCACCCCAACACAGCTTAATTGTGTTGAAATAACATCTTGCCTCATGTGCCTGACTTCAAAGAGACAAGAGTTTGCACAGTTCATGCTTTAGGAAAAGATTTTTTTTTTCCTTTTTGGTTGTTTTTTTTTTTTTGAATTTTGTTGATCTTTTCATATCATAAATTGGTATTGAAAAGAATTTCCTTTTTCATTAAAAGGGGTTAAAATCGACAATTCTATCTTCTTCAGGGGTTATGAATTGGTCGTACGTGAATCCTACTCTGTATATAGGTTCCGTAACCTAATATTCATTTTTCCTTCCTTGAAAAACTCTTTTTATCACAAGTTTACTTGTAAAGCTTGCTTTGTGCATTTCTCTCACAAACCCGTATTTATATGGAGACTCCAAGCATTATGACTTCTGATGGAAAAGATGTTAGTATGATTGTTAAGCCATCAATCATGAAGGAATATAAATCTCCGATACCCTCTTCCTTGAAAAGAAAAAGGAGGAATGTGAGGAAACCAAGGGATGTCCCTTCAAATCTTCGGAAGTTTTCTGATGTTCTTGAAGAGTTGAAGGAAACAAGAAAGAAGATACATCAAATAAAGGCTATTGTTTTTAGGACTCTTGAAATTCAGAAGGCCCTGGTTCAGCATCAGTCAAGAAGGTTTGTTGGAATTGACTCCTTTCTTCATGAACCTTATGTTCCAGTGGTTGTTGACGACAAGGAGTTCGGGGACGATAAAGAATTTTTCAAAGGTCTTAATGTCTAGGAAACTTCTTATGAGAATTTATTCTTGTGTTTTAAGAAGGATAACTAGGGTTTGTAATAACAATGATTGTGAGTACATATAGCTATTGCCAACGATTTTTATCTTGCAATGTTTTTATATTTATTTATTTATTTAAATTTTAAAGTTTATTTGGAAGATGATTTTGCAGTATTAATCTTTATTGGTTTTATATATTGCAAAAATTATTATGGGATATGTGTGTTTGCGTCCATGAACTATGATTGTCCTATATATGTCAAAAGTTAAGTCTATTATATGTCTTTATGCAAATATTGATGGAAAATATAATGAACTTTTGATAACAAAGATTAGGTCTATGGTATCATTATGCAGATATTGATGAAAATAGAATGAATCTTTGAATATTCCACAATATTGATCTTTCCCTAATCCACTTCTATGTGAAAGTATTGTGCGGCTCCGTAAGTTCTCTTATGTTGAGCATTTCCGATTAAATTAATTATGGGTTATGTTGTGGTTAATTTAATTGAGTTTTCTGGATACAAATTCATGTTTCATATAATTTTTTAATGTCCAAAGAATTCCTTCTTTTCTTAAAAAAGTAAGGTCTCTCTTGTTGTTCTCTCGGGAATGACATTTTATAGGGGAGAGTTCTTAATTTAACTTGTGCTTAGTTGACAAATCTTTGTGGGGAGTGCGGCTGTGGAATATTATATGAGTTATCTTGTATCTTTATAAACTCTTTGAAGAATACACTAAGTTTCGACTATGTGAAATCATCGAAACAAAGTTGATATGTTCTTTATTATTCATGAAGTATCTATATGAGAATTTCATTATGATCCCACTAGTTTTCGTACCTTTGCCAATTTATATTGACAAAAAAAAGGAGAATTAATGTGTAGTTCACACTTTAAATACATATGGTTTACGAATCATTATGTAAGTGGGAGTGGTTTTCATTGTGAGATGAAGTATTAACTAAGAGGGAGTGATACATATCACCATAGTATTGTTGTCAAAGTTGTGATACAATTGGACTTTAATGTTGTGTAATAATACTATGACACTGTATAATAATGATTGAGAGCTACTGTTTTCTAAATGTTATAACTACGTATCTTCAAAAACTACGATGTTGAGTTAAACACGTTCATAATCACTGGAGTACTTGGATTCGACGAAGATTTCGAGTAATGTTGAAGAACTAAGGAAATCAAGCATTTGGATGAGAAGCTACAAAGTTTATTTATTTTGTAATCCATATGTATTGATAGTTTTGTCACTAAAATTGACAAAGGGGGAGATTGTTAGAGCACTGCTCGGTCGAACTCGCAAGCGTTTCTATCTCAAGCTTGTTTGTCAAGTTTGGTTTCCGAAACTATAAGTCTTGATTTCTAATCTACTTATAGCTAAGTCTCGGATTAGGATAGAAAGTGTAGTTGAGCTTTAGACTTCACGACGTTCATCGAATGAAAACGAATTTCTATTCTAGAAAGCGTAGCCAAGGAAGAACCATTTCATTAACTTTCAGATAAGCTTTGAAAAATCCATCTTTCAGTTTAAATTTACCAATAATTGGGTCTAACCCTACTGAATGGATGACACACACATTTCAGCAATCAAACGGATAGTAAAATCCAATAACATAAATGCTAATTACACCCCTTTAACTACTAAAAGTAGACTAAACTGATAGCCCCTACTATGCACACTATGACAAACATCTATGGAATCATGGGAATACTTGGAAAAGACGAAGTTTTCAAGTAATGTTTAAGCACCAAGGAGATCAAGCATGTGGACGAGAAGCTACAACGTTTTATCTATTTTGTAATCCATATGTATTGATAGTTTTGTCACTAAAATTGACAAAGGGGGAGATTGTTGGAGAAGTGCTCGGTCAAACTTGTATGCGTTGATATCTCAAACATGTTTGTCAATATTAGTGATCAAAACTATATGTCTTGATTTCTAATTTACTTATGACTAAGTCTTAGTCTAGGATAGTTAAGTATAGTTGAGCTCCAGATTCCATGGCGGTTATCTTACAAAGACGAAGAACTACTCAATGAACCAATGGAACTTCATCTGACTAAAAGTTATGTGGAGACTTAAACTCATCTATCACTCAAAAGTCTACTCTATCTCCTACTCTTGAAACAAAAGTCGTATAAGTATGATAGTTTTCTGTTTATGGGTAAAAACTATTTCTGCTAGTTTTGGTAATTTTGGGTGTGGATGAGAAATGAATCTAAACCATAAACAAATGCACTGCACGGGAGTGCTTTTGATTCGATAGATCAATCTATACAATTCTCGCCTAAACCAAGAAATGGTCGTTCCATACTTGCTTCGGTCACAAAGTGAAGGAGATGGGGTTGATCTTAGGGAGGGAAGCGAAGAAGGTATTGAGATTATGAAGGTGTTGCATGTTTATGACTTGTATCAGAATATCGAACTGGCTTGCAATAATGTAAGCAATCAGCTCTGGTGTTTTCTGGATACGAATGACAACACTTGGTTTTATGTACTTGTCTGTGTTGTTTGGAAAATAGGAAAATGACCTATTTATACAAGTCATAGAGCGCAAACCCTCATCTCGTAGGAAGTTAAGTGATGGAGTAGAGGGGTCGTGTGGGTGACTGCACGATCACGTCTTAGCCCACTTCTCTCATCATCACTAACCGTCCATATCTTCTTGACACGTTCTTGTGATGGCGCGTTGCACACTGCATGTTGTAAACCTCCAGACCAATACCCCGGTAAGTATCCCCCAGTTTGTGACATGCTTGATATCTCGATTGTGTGGATCATGGGACCCACAAAAGGTAGCATAAGGTGCTAGGTTAAATAACTAAGTTATTTGGGAAATCGATATTTATAAAATATTGTGTGTATTCTTTGCATGTAATGCATTGAATATATTCAGCATGTATGAATCATCGCTGTTTTAAGGCTTAATGGAGTAAGTCACGGATAAGTGTCTTAAAATAGCATCACGTCCAACCATCTTCGAGTGACCGTTTGGAGATTGTATGGTCAAGCCATGCTTTGGCCGATCACTCTATGTGAAAGAGTGGCGGACGGTGATCATGGGGATGCTTCATTAGTCGCTTAACTCCTAGCCAGGGATGACTAACCAAGATGCTAGAGTTGGACGTACGAGATGATCTATGAGTTCATCTGCGACCGTTGATAGAGGTTTTAGGGTTTTGAAGAGGTTCTCAAGCATCACTTTTCAGCTTGACCGAAACCAAGCATGGGAGGTTTTTTAGGCAGGACCGACAGGGCATGCGTGTAGACAGCTTGCCGATGTACATGTCTGTACCTCACTGTCCCATGAAGGTGCGATCTAGACCACTCAACTTGACCGGCAAAGGGGAGTGGTTGATATATATTTGCAACAGAAATCCCATGCCGAAAAGGAGCTGGAAACTGCGCGCCATGCCTACTACGGGCACGCGTTTCAAGACATCCGTCCATGGTCGGCCTTGGTCGATCGGTCAGGCATGTAGATGGGCCCACGGTGATCATGTTGACATGCTCGGGACCTTTTAAGTCTACACCTACGCCCTCTATCCAAGCTTGCGAAGATGGACGCTCGTGATCGATTAGCGACACATGTAACATGCCGCAAACCCTAATTAGGGTTTTGTGTGGTTCACGCCCGTGAAACTTCACCTGATCGGTTTTGCATGTTATGCTCCTCCCTTTGGGAGGCCGCTCATGTGGGGCCCATATTGGGCAAGCGGTGAACATGCTGGTACATGTTACACGGTCATAGGTTTGATCTAAGCCATCCAAACATGCTGATGAAGTTAGATGGTTGTGATCAAACTGCGACACATATGAAATTCTGTGACCCTTTAAAGCATCACGTCATCCTTGTTTTGAGCAAACGTTTATTGCTTCAAGGCTTGCTCGTGAGAAGGTCGGTCAGGTAGGTAGGGAGGGGGCTCGCCGGTGTGCAGGACAAGCTTGTCCGACTGGTCGTGGGATAATCCACGCCGGCGAAGTTTGACGACCATGGATGATTTTGAATCTTTGCTCGTTTGAGCTTCCTCCAAGATACTTCACAACCATTCTTTTCCAGGCGGGAATTTGGTGGATTTTTGGAGGCATGATATGCACTCGACCGTCTAGGGCAAAAACGGGCCCGCTGGTGGTCATCGTAGTGATAGCCTGCTCCTGCTAGGGTTCGTCTAAGCTGGTTAAATCATGAGGCCAACTTGTGTGGTTGTGATTGTTTCTAAGACTGATATGGACAGTCCAGATTCAAATATGCTCAATCGGGCTAGTATAACACACCGAGAGATATATACTCAATCGGGCTAGTATAACACACCGAGATATGATCTATTTGTTAGAGAATTGTATAGCATGTACGGGTATTTCGTGCAAGCCTCACTATTGATACTTGGATATTCATGTCACTCTACTAAGAGTAACAATCAGTCATCATGCCGCACCAATAATGCGAGTTCTGTTGAGAACAACACAGGAAATACAAGGCAATCCATGCATTAATTAATAATGTTAAAATTCACTGGGTTTTTTGGGATTGTTGCTACATGCTCCATCCTGAGTGAATTTTGTGTATTTAATTCATAGAACATTTGGGATTGTTGCTACATGCTCCATTCTAGGTGAATTAATAAAGCGAAGAAGTATTCATCACTTGTCAAATAACCTTTTCCTCTGCAGGATGTCGGCGTATAAAATTTGGCTTTTACAATTTTAGCCCTGAACTAAAATCCACCATCAACATTAAGTCCCCTGCCTAGCACATGATGGTTACACTATTGTGGAGTAGGCATGAGATGGTGACGCATATAACGTGAGAAAACATGATAAGGAAGCTTACCCGGAAGAGCCTTGACCGTCCGCTAATAATTGTCCATGTGAAAGTGCTGGTGCAAGCATGGAATTTTGGGTAGGACAGGTTTCCTTCCTTGGGCGTTCGAAACAAAATAGGAATCCTTTCCCCACAAGGATTCTCCAATTGTTTGTCTATAAAAGGGGACCAACCCTCTTCTTTTTTTTTATTATTTTTTAATTCGGTCAGCCCTCCGGATGCATCTATTGCCGTTGCTGAGCACGCCGCCGCCGCTACTGCCGGAGTTCGCCGTCCATCTGCAAGGTAAGCGTTCCGTGTATAATTTTTTTTTACAAACCCAAATTTCTTAAGTAAACTTCTTTTGCTCCCGAGAGATTATCCCATTGTTGCATGCAAAAAATTTAGCCTTAGGTTGTAATTTGACAAAACCCTGGCTTAGAATTCGTAGACATGAACCCATGGATAAACTTGTTTGCTCCTCCGTCTGCTTTACTCGATCATGAGACTTGTTGTGTGCCTGCTTGATCAAACGTGGGCCCTGCCCATGCTTGCTTGATCGTAAGACCTGTCATGCCTGCTCTTCCACGGTCAAGGGAGCATGCTCTTTTGCCCGACCGCGGGGATGTGCCTTCTTCGATCAAGAGCGTGCTTCGTGGTTATTCCGCTCGAACATGGGGCTGCTACCTGCTTCGAATCCATTAACATCCTTGTGTGGTTGATGTACTGACCTTTTTTTTTTCCACCTCTTCTTATTGTAGCTATACAAATGAACAAAGGGGATCTTGTCAAGATGTCATCTGAGGATAATGTTGCTGCCAAATCAGGAGGTGTCGACAACTCCAAAGACACGCCGAATATAGATGATGAGATATTCATTGTGCCTTTTCCAAATATTAGAAAATATCCTGGCCACAAAATAATCTTGCCTACATGCTTGAAAAATGAAGATGTTGTTTCATCATCTTCTCCAGCGTACGTGATGAGTTTCTATCTTCATAAGAAAGAGTATCCACCTTCTCCTATTGACTTTAAGGTTTTTCAAACTCCGTTGAGCTCTTACGACGGATGGATGAGGTGCATGTTGAGTAATGAGAACATCAAAAAAAACTTGGCTAAGGCGAAAATCATTGATGCGGTTATGGCATCCGCAACTCTTCACATTAAGAAAGACACCCCAGGCTTAATCACCTTTATTTCCCCATGGCGTCCCTCTACACACACATCTATATGTAGGTGGGGAGAAATGACTATCACCTTGGAAAGCGTTGATGTGCTGATAAACCTCCCTATTGCTGGAAACCTTTATTATGAGCTATCTACCGAAGAAAATGTTGCCCATGACGCTATACTCCATAAGGTGGCCGAGTACGAGAAACAAAAATAGAACACAAAGTGTTTTTACACTTGGTGGATATTTGAATGGTCTCCCAAAACACCAAGGCCAGGTAAAGCTTTGAATAATGACATCGGCGTAGTTGCATTCTTGTCTTTATGGCTGTCCAGGGACATCTTCAATGATGGATCCAGAAAGAAAACTATAAGAAGCGATCTCCTCACATTTTCCATAAAGTTGGCAAAGGGGGTGGTCCTCCCTTTAGGCTCTTTATTACTTGGATCATTGTACAGTCATCTGGATGCTTTGGCGATTGAAATGTATACTTCCAACGGGTACAAGAAGGTGGAGTCATATATTCACGTTGCTTTTCTCCAAGCATGTCTATGGGAACACTTCAAAAGTTATGCTCTTTCCCCTGCAACTTCATTTCCCAGTTTGTACGGTAGTTCGAGAATACTCCGTTGGCAGAATAGACGTCAAAAACTCGGGTCGAGACTTGTTGACTTTCTCGATAATGTGCACGCCATAGATTTCCGCCCGTGGGGACCGGTCCATCCTTCTGTGGTTCAGCCAGAAACTTCTACCACTTCTTCTGGTATTGTGTTGTCTGGAGGGAAATCCATGAGTCTTGGAGAAGCCATCTTTCTGCGAAGCTGTATTTCAGGGTACATCCCCTTTTTATTTGATGGAGTCCTTACTGTGGTTTCCTATAACATCGACAGGGCTGCACGCCAAATGGGATTTGACCAGGGTGTTCCAATCACTGTTTTAAAATTCGGACCGGGCATCGAACCGGTAAAACTGCTGGGTCAGGGTCAGACAGGTCAACCAGTGGTTTGACCGGTGGATCACTGGTTCAAATATATGATTAAAGAAATATTACTCCTACTCACGAATCTTATCTTGTACAAACATTATTAAATAAGTCAAACATACTGTTTGCAAGGGAAACGTGGTCTCCTATACTAGTAGTGGTTAGTTTTCGTAATAATACAAAGAAGACTCACCATAAAATATGAACCCTATTTCTACCTGGCGAATTTAGGGGCCAGGCAAAAGGATTTAGGGGCCAGACTAAAAGACAAAAAAGGTCACCCGAACGTAAAAAGGGGTCATCCCTTAACCGATTAAGCCGTATTGGCGAAACTACCCTTACACATTCGGAAGTTAATGGCCAAAATTATCTTCCGAATGTAGTGGTTCAGGAGCATATTGCTGCCACTGTCCGGGTGGTTCAGGAGCATATTGATCTTCAAGAACCTATTTTTTGTGTTCTAATCAGTCCACTTCCGGCAGAGTAACCCAATTTTTGAGCACGTTGAAAACATCATCGTTACTTAAGAACATCATCCATAATCGGTAGATAAAGTAGGTCATTATCTACCGATTATGTTTCTGCTAGTGTAAATCCAAGAACATCATCCATAATCGGTAGATTGTATAGATTTTTAACTACCGATTCGGAGTTATCCTCCGAATGACACAATTACAAAATCTCCAAAGATTAGTGTTTTTCGAAATTCAGAATTTCGGGCCAATCGGTAGATAGTATATATTTTTAACTACCGAATATTCTTGTTTCGAAACCAACCACGCCATGGCTCTAGGAGGTTCCAAGGGCCATTGTACAAGGTTAGACAACACACATTCGGGAGGATAAGTTTTTACTTATCCTCCGAATGTAACAATTACAAAATCTCCAAAGATTAGTGTTTTTCGAAATTCAGAATTTCGGGCCAATCGGTAGATAGTATATATTTTTAACTACCGAATATTCTTGGTTCGAAACCAACCACGCCATGGCTCTAGGAGGTTCCAAGGGCCATTGTACAAGGTTAGACAACACACATTCGGGAGGATAAGTTTTTACTTATCCTCCGAATGTAACAATTACAAAATCTCCAAAGATTAGTGTTTTTCGAAATTCAGAATTTCGGGCCAATCGGTAGATAGTATATATTTTTAACTACCGAATATTCTTGGTTCGAAACCAACCACGCCATGGCTCTAGGAGGTTCCAAGGGCCATTGTACAAGGTTAGCCAACACACATTCGGGAGGATAAGTTTTTACTTATCCTCCGAATGTAACAATTACAAAATCTCCAAAGATTAGTGTTTTTCGAAATTCAGAATTTCGGGCCAATCGGTAGATAGTATATATTTTTAACTACCGAATATTCTTGGTTCGAAACCAACCACGCCATGGCTCTAGGAGGTTCCAAGGGCCATTGTAAAAGGTTATCCAACACACATTCGGGAGGATAAGTTTTTACTTATCCTCCGAATGTAACAATTACAAAATCTCCAAAGATTAGTGTTTTTCGAAATTCAGAATTTCGGGCCAATCGGTAGATAGTATATATTTTTAACTACCGAATATTCTTGGTTCGAAACCAACCACGCCATGGCTCTAGGAGGTTCCAAGGGCCATTGTACAAGGTTAACCAACACACATTCGGGAGATAAGTGAAAACTCTTACTCCCGAATGTAAAGTGGCCTAAAATTCTGATTTTCGAAAAAACTCATAGTTTGTATTTTTTGGAATATTGACATTCGGAAGATAAGTTAAGGATATAACCTCCGAATGTAAAGTGGCCAAAAAATCCAACCATATGCACTGACCACCATGGAACCACACCGAACCATCATCGAGCCTTGGCACGTCGAGGATTGAACCACAACATTCGGAAGATAATTTTGGTCATTAACTTCCGAATGTATAAGGGTAGTTTCGCCAATACGGCTTAATCGGTTAAGGGATGACTCATTTTTACATTTGGGTGACTTTTTTGTCTTTTAGTGTTGGCCCCTAAATTCGCCAGGTATTTCTAATCAACCCCTCAAACACTTCTTCCTTCTCTTTATTCTTTATCTATTCTCCCCTGCTCTTTCAAACTCTATCCACAGCCACAGGAAAAGAAAACGATGATTTAGTTTCTCCCTCTCTCAAACCACTAAGATTACACCGTCACAGGAGAAGAGAACGAAAACTTTCTTTCCTTCTCCATCTTTGTTTTCCAGAGATACAAGGTTGAAGTTGATTTCATGTAATCGTTTTTCCTCTATTACGGGAAGATATTTCTTTGATTACCAAATTAATAAATAGGTGGGAGCATGTGATGCATAATCGATCCGATTTTATGAAGGATATAATTCATCGTTTGATCTCCATCAAAACTTTAAACAACAATTTAACAAAATCTAGCAATAACAGGATCTAGATTCAATGAAACTCGGTGAGGATTTGATTTCAGTATTTTTTAGAAAAAAAAAAATTGACAGAAAAGCAACCGGGTGAACCGCTAAAAATCCAGCTAGGTCATCCGGTTAACTGGTTGAACCTCCCGGTTTGCCCGATTCACTGGTTTTTTAACATATTATTGGGTCAGTGTTGAACTAGACCATTTTTATTACTAGTTCGCTAGTTTACTGGTCTAACCGGACAGTCCGGTCCGGTTTTGAAAACATTGGTTCCAATCCGACGTCCACCAGCGCCTCCAAAGGATCTTGTTCCGTCTATTATCAATGCTGACATCTTTATATCAGAGAAGAGTTTTCCTTTCATGTCTATTGAAATAAGGCCTGTGATAACTTCCAAGAATAAGGACTTTTGGATAGGTAAGTTGTTAGCCTTCCAAACATTTTCTGAAAAAGTTGCAACAATCCCTCGCGGCGAGCCATCTGTCGATACCTTGAAACAATTCAAGCGATTGAAGCCACTTCTAGGTAAACGAACCAGGGCTAATGCTACTGGCTGGAGTCCCCAGGCCAAGAAGAAAGCATGCGGTCTCGTGTTTTCTAAATTCTTCTAATATGCAGGTATTATATCTCTCTGATCTTTTAATTCGTTCTTCTTGAGTAACTTTTGTTAGAGCAATGCTCGGTCGAACTCGCATGCGTTGCTATATCAAGCATGTTTGTCAATGTTATTGATCAAAACTATAAAGTCTTGATTTCTAGTCTACTATAGCTAAGGTCTCAGACTAGGATAGAAAGTGTAGTTGATCTCAAGAACTCCATGGGAATCATCATACAAGACGAAGGACTACTCAAGGAACCAGTGGATCTTCATCGACTAAAAGGTATGTGGATACTTGAACTTATCTATCACTCAAAATTCTATCTACTATATCTCCTATCTTGAGACAAAAGTCGTTTTACTATATAGACTAAAGATATACACATGTGACATTTCGAGCTGAGTATATCTCGCTTATCTATTTCTCGAAATGTGTGTTGGTAAAGCTTTCGCTTTAGCCAAGTTCATCTTTGCCTAGTGAGGAAAGTCATGTTTCAATCACTTTAGAAATTGCTCATACGAAAACTAGTTTGTGAATAACAACTATATGGCGTCCTCTGAGAATGTTTCAATGATTGAAATGAGAGTTTAGACAATATAACCACTGGGGATATAAACATTGTTGTGGTAACACATATATGTATAAGTCCTTAGCACTTGAACCGAAGTTTGCGAACTTTGTTGATCAATTGAAAACCGGAACTTGAGCAGTCAACTCAGTCCGCGAACGTGCGTAGTTCTCGAACCCTAGAATTTCTGCTGGAGTTATAGCTCGGTTTCAGTCCGCGAACTGGCGGACGTTCTCGAACCCGAGAATTTCTTCTGGAGTTTGTGAACTCCAGCCGGTTACTTGAGTCCGCGAACTTGAGTGGTTATGTCTAAAAACGATGTTCGTGAACTTATTTAAATTATCTAAGGAATGTTATTGCAAACCATAGCTTTATAGTTTATGAATCGATTCGAGTGAATCACATCGTTTTTGCTTCAATTGTGTCTTGTGTAGTGCATAATGTTATAGCACTTCTCAGTTGAACTCGCGTGCGTTACTATCTCAAGCATGTTTGTCAATGTTGGTGATCAAAACTATAAAGTCTTGATTTCTAGTCTATTAAAGATAAGGTCTCGGACTAGGATAGAAAGTGTAGTTGAGCTCAATAACTCCATGGAAATCATAATACAAGACGAAGGCCTACTCAAGGAACCAGTGGATCTTCATCGACTAAAAGGTATGTGGAGACTTGAACTTATCTATCACTCAAAAGTTTATCTACTCTATCTCCTATCTTGTGACAAAAGTCATTTTACTATATAGACTAAAGATATGCACATGTGACATTTCGAGCTGAGTATATCTTGCTTATCTATTTCTCAAAATATGTGTTGGTAAACCTTTAGCTTTAGCCAAGTTCATCTTTGCCTAGTGACGAAAGTCATGTTATGTTTCAATCACTTAGGAAATTGCTCTGATGAAAACTAGTTTGTGAATAACAACTATATGACGTCCTCTGAGAATGTTTCAATGATTGAAATGAGAGCTTAGACAATATAACCATTGGGGGATATAAAAATTGTTGTGGTAACACATATATGTATAAGTCCTTAACACTTGAACCGAAGTTTGCGAACTTTGTTGATCAAGTGAAAACCGGAACTTGAGCAGTGAACCCAGTCCGCAAACATAGTCCGTGAACGTGCGTAGTTCTCTAACCCGAGAATTTATGCTGGAGTTTGTGAACTCCATCCGGTTATGTGAGTCCGCGAACCCAGTCCGCGAACTTGAGTGGTTATGTCTAAAAACGATGTTCATGAACTTATTTAAATTATCTAAGGAATGCTATTGTAAACCGTGTCTTTATAGTTCATGAATTGATTCGAGTGAATCATATCTTTTTTTCCTCAATTGTGTTTTGTGTAGTACATAAGATCTCATAGAAATTGAAAAACTCTCTAACTAGTTCATTTGAGTCATTTGGACTAGTTATGGTGAAGAAGAATATGGTTAATATGAAAGTTATCATTTGGCTAACCATTTGGTTGACTAATATTGAACCAACTATTGTACACGTTTGGGTACGGTTACACAAACCCAAAATCGTCAAGTACATGTGTGTATGGCAAGCTAAGTTTTCGATCTAACGGTTGAGAGATATTAGCTTGTATCTAATCAGGTTTTCATCTAACGATGAATATTGAATGCTTTGTTACTAACCTAACATTGATTGCAAACCTGATTTGAAAAACTATATAAGGGAGAACTCTAGCAACTGGGAAACCTAATCCCCACACATTCTGTGTGATACTAGTTTTCTAAGCTAGAGTCGATTCTCCTTTAAACTTTGGTTTTCTTCTTCTAAAACCAGGTTAACGACTTAAAGACTTCATTGGGATTGTGAAGCCATACGGATACTACTTTTCTTGTAGTTGTGTGATCTGATATTACTGTTTCTATCGTACGAGTACAATTGTAATAATTGGCTTGAGATTTCTATCTCCGATAGGCAATATATAAAAGTAATCACAAACATCTTCGTCTCATCGTTTGTGATTCCACAATATATTTTTTCGCTGCGTCGATTAAGGCTATTGTGAGGTGATCGATAATACTGAGCTGTTTTTCGGGAATATAAGTCTGGTTTTATTGATTGGTTCCTGTTGGCCTTGATTTATCAAAAGACGGAACAAAACTCATAGGTTTATTCGTGGGAGACGAATTTATCTATCTTGTAGACTTTTCTGTGTGAGATAGATTTGTTTTCTAAAGTCTTCGACTTTGGGTCGTAGCAACTCTTGGTTGTGGGTAAGATCAGCTAAGGGAATCAAGTGCGCAGTATCCTGATGGGATCAGAGGCGTGGGAGCATAACTGTACCTTGAATCAGTGTGAGATTGATTGGGGTTCAACTACAGTCCAGACCGAAGTTAATTTGGAGTAGGCTAGTGTCTGTAACGTCTTAATACAGTGTATGTTTAATCTGGACTAGGTCTCGGGGTTTTTCTGCATTTGCGGCTTCCTCGTTAACAAAATTCTGGTGTCTGTGTTATTTCTTTTCCGCATTATATTTTATTATATAATCTAAATAATAGAGGTTGTGGTTTGTTCAATCGATTAGAATATCCGACCTTATTGGTTGTTGATTTAAATCGATTGACACTTGGATATTGGTCTTTGGTACCATCTAAGTTATCTCTCTTTGATTAGACTTGCGTATCATATATGTAGGATCAGAATATCACAAGAAGAACACATTTAGGAAGTTTAGCCAACAACACTTTGCGAGTGTCGCAGAATAATTTGAAGAATGACGCAACAGATGACGATTGTAAAAACATGAAGAAAGTGTGATAATCTTGCGAATGATAGAGGTTTTCGAGGAAGTATCACTAACAAGCTTGCGAGAAAATCGCAAGTCAGATCCGAAATTAAAGGACATCTTAGCTGTCATCCACTATGTAAATCCCTATATAAAGAGTTGTATAGGCGTAAGGAAGAGAGAGATATTTTTCGAGTGTTGAGCAAGTCATTAGGAGAGAGAAAGTAAAGAAAGCAATTGTATTCTTGTTATCTTCCATTCCTTGTAATATTTTTGTGAATCAATTTATAAAAGTGTTGTTCTTAATCTTTCAAAGATGTGTTGATTATTATGAATTCTTGTGAGGGGTGTAGTGTGGGATTTTCTGCTACTACATATTGGCGCTAAAAACAGGGACTGAAGATTATCAAATCAAGAAAATTTGGCTAAAGATTGCGGAGATTATTGTGAAAGTTGTTTAAATCGAGAAAATGATAAAAGAAAACAACAAATCTGTTGGAAAAAAGATGGTTAAGATAAATGAGAATAAAAGAAGATTGGAGTGCAATGTAATCACAAAAACGATGGTTAATGAATTCCATGAAAACATCAGAGGGAGGATACATAAACGAGATTTTGAAGGAAAGAAGATTATGACGGTAGAAATATCTCCGTTGAAGGATTGGGAAAAGCAGAAAATTACATTTACAGCGACAGAGATACCAGAAGAACACATCTCCTTTGGTAATTGATAGGTATTGTAAAACACCTAATTTTATATCTAGTATTTATGCTTTGTTTGCTATTATCATTGGGAATTGCATCTCTTATGTTTAGTTTTGAGTTATTAGGTGCAATGGAGTCCTTAGGAACAAAAGAATGAGAAAACGTCTATTTGGAGCGTAAAAGGCAAAGAGACCAATTCACAGGCGAGCTATACTTGGAGCGGGCTAAGGTGCACGAGAAGGTGGTGGAAATGAACTGTCAGTTCCTCAAAACTCACGGTTGAGTTGAGAAAGGAAGTTATCATTCCTTGGTACCTCTTATCTACTCTCCTTGGGTGGAAATATCAACTTTCATTCTAACACAAGACCTAAGAATCAGAGGAGTAATGATTTCTATTATCATTAGCCTTCCTTTCCAACACTTACCCTCAAATTCAGAGAAACCATTTCTCTCAATTCTCAATCAGATTTGGTCTGAGATTCAGAGAGAGTAACGAGGATGGAGGCTTGCAGAGATGAAATAGAGAAGAGGTGGTTTGATTAGCTGAATCTGATGTTACTGTGAAGAAGGATTTAATGGAGAAGATCGATTTACAGGTCAGGGTTTCAATCTGCTATGAATTTGAAGTTCAACAGATGAACCTCAAGTTAGGGTTTTGTAGTGACCCTCAAGCTCGTCAACGCTATTAGACTAGTCAACAGACGTATTAGCCGATAATTACCCGATTAGTATAACTCGAGCGTTAATTATTAGAAATTAATCTAACAACGATTTAGATACGAAACTAGTATCGTTAGATTCATCTCGAAAAATTACGCGGAATAGAATACTCGAACGCGTCATTCGGACACTGGGTGAAGAAGATTTATCAATTTATTTTCAGAGGGTAAAATAGTAATTTTGGATATTCCCGGGTGGATGCACGTGTTGAATCGAGCGGGTATCTTAGGGAATGTAGTCATCCTTATCTCAAG
The DNA here is from genome assembly GCA_023529315.1 of Papaver bracteatum. NCBI lineage: Eukaryota > Viridiplantae > Streptophyta > Magnoliopsida > Ranunculales > Papaveraceae > Papaver > Papaver bracteatum. The sequence continues at coordinate 2,366,293 of JAJJWX010003505.1, read as the reverse complement.
ACCAACCGAGAGGATAAAACTCTCGTTCTCTTTCTTCTTCATTCCCTTATTCTTATCTTCTTCTTCTTTTTCTTTTCTCCTTCTGTTATTCCTCCTATGTCGATTTCGAGAGATCAATTGGGAGATTTGTAATTGGTTGAAGGTGGAAAATATTATGGTGTAGCTGTTGGTGATGTTGTTGTTAAAGAGAAGATGTTGCTGTAAGATTTGAATTAGGATTGGAGGTTGGTGTTGAAATTATTCGGAAATTGATAAGTTGATTTAGTTGCTGATGGATTGAGAATTAATGGGTTGCCATCTAATTGAAGTTTTGGAAGTTATTCTCTTAATGATTTGGAATTAGGGTTTCCCTGTTCTTCCCCAATTTAAGAACTAAGGTTTCAGAAGAAGTTCAAGGAAGAACTGGAAGTTGAAATTGAGAGTTCAACAGAAATATTTGAGATGGGTATTGATCGATTGTGATGAATTAAGGTTTGGAGTTATAGAATAACTCGAACTGGATAGTTTGGGTTTGAGCAGGGGTTATGAAGTTCAAGATGAAATTGATTGAAGCTGAGTTGTGCTGGCAGTGATGACTGAATTATTCTGAGAGATTACGATTGGTCTGAGGTAATATTTTATTATATCAATTGGAATGAATTTCTGTTATTTGGTTGTGTTATTAGAATTTAAGTATGTATGAATGGGGGTTACAGGTAGTGATGTTGTTATTATTGATGTTTTAGAATGATGAGAAGGAGTTGGGGGCATGTTAATAGAGGATATTGTGTGACTGTGTTTGGAAACAAGATAATATGGAGTTATGTTGATATGTATGAGATATAGGAGTTGTTTATGATGAAAATGAGTTGATGAATGTGAATTATGAGTTAACTGTGGTTGTAGGTATGAAGATAGTGTTGAGTTGTGAACAACAGTTACAAGGGATGGGTGAACCTTGTTGAATATTGGTGGGCAGGTTAAGAAGATGTAACCTTGCAATTGAATATGTATAGTTGATAGTTGATTATATGTATTGGATGATTGTAAGGTTAATTTAGGTGATGATGCAGTGGTGGCGTAATTATAGAACTCAGTAAGTGAATGAGATTTTTGTGGTAGTTGTGAGGATGGAGGTTCTGAAATGATATGGTTATTGATTAGTGTTGATGAATGATGTTTACAAGAAGTAGTGTTTGAAGATGAAATTGCAGAGAACCAGGAAGTGTTGGTGTTCATGGTACTGTTATTGTGAACTGAGATGTTTGAGGTATAATGTGTGAGTTACAATTAAGGTTAAGATGAGTGGATTGAATTGGTGTTAGATGATGTTAGTGGTTGATGTAAAGCTTGCTGCTACTGCAATTGCAGGTAGGCATAGTTCCTAATTGTAATTGGAATTCAAGTTGTTTAGTATAAATTGTATTGATTGTATTATTTTAGTCTTAGTCTTATCAGGTTATGTGTAGCACCATGATTGTACATTAATGTTCTTTGGCCTGAGCAATGGCTCTGGCCTGTGTAGAAGCTTTAGGTTGTTAGTCATCCCAGTCAGCCTAGCTGACTGATCTGACTTTGTGTGTCTGACTGAGTTAGCTCAGTGACCAGACCTGACCAAACCCGACTCAATGACTCTTGACTGAGTTGAATCTGTTGACTAAGTTGACAAGTTGACTGTGGACTTGACCAGACTTTGACTTGGATCTTGACTGTTGACTTGACCTTAGACGTTGACCTCCAGTTGACCAAGTGGACTGTTAGCGACCGTTTGTTGACCATATGGACTGGGCCTTAGTTATTGGGCTGTTTTAGGAGACTTGGGCTTATGGCAGTTTCTTAATTAGACATTTTGGACCTCTTGTGGTCCGAATTAACATCCGGTTCCTTCTACAAAGTTGTAGATATTCATAAGACTTACTTACGGACTATAGAATCAATCTAATTGGATTAGTAAACTCTTAGTTATACTAAAGATAGAGATTAAGATACCATAATGGGCTTAGAACCATTAGATAGAATTGTATGATTCTTCTGTGAGCCTTTTGGCTAAACTCTTAGACTTCTTGTGTGATTAACAGTTAGTCTGTCTTAACAATGGTCGATTCCAAAGGATGAACCAGTGGATCGTGGATCTCGAGGTAGGCGTGGCTTGTCATCAAAAGAGGTGGGAATGCATTTGACAGTTTTGTAATCATTTTTATTTCTTTTATGAAAGTCTTTGTTTTATAAACTCATGCATTGTCTATTTCTTAATTACATTGTCTATTCTCATATTCCTTGCTTTGTTTGTCTTTATGATTGTCTTTGGGAAATAAGAATTTCCAACTATGGTATATCAGATACGCTCCTTCATATCCTTATGGCTAGGGCGATACACCACAATATTAATAATATGTGTGGAATTGGCATCAATATTACGGGTGTGTAACTTTCACCCACAGACTGTTCAGGTGGTACGTTATGGTTTTCAGTATTACGGTGTGTAAATGTCACCACAGAAATTATAAGGTGTGTAAATGTCACCGCAGAAACTAAAGGAGGAGTTTAGGTCCATATACATGATTGTTTATTTCAGTGGTATTGTTGTCTTCTAATGTTTTCCAAATCTGTTTTCCAATATGCATATGATTACTTAGAAGTTAAATGTTAATTGTTCCCGATTTTCAGTTTCAGTTACAGAGTAGAGTTGCGCAGCGAAAGTTCCGAGAAGTTAACTTCGTTAGTTAATTATATTCTGATATGTTGATTGTGTTGTATATTATTTTGAAAACCAAATGATTATTTTATATATATCATTGGAAAGGAATTCTTGTATATGTATTTCTGAGCGGGGTTAGCTTTGAGTTAAATTTTTGTAGCAGATTTCTTAATTGAAAGTTCAAGTGTATAATTTGGATTCGTTAGTGCCTCTTTATTTAGTTAAAATTCTTGGTTTAGTCAACTGTTAGATTAGGGGGCGCTACAGGTTTGATGTTACAGTAATGGTGGAAGAGATTGACTGAGAAGGAATGAGTGTTTCAAGCTCAGATACTGAAGAATTAGGGAAAGAATTGAAATGGGTTTCCTTTGGATTCCATTTTTGAGGTGATTCTGCTGCCATAGATTTGAGAAGATTCGAGAGATTAGGTTCGTTTGAATTGGATGTAAAATGGGTTAGATTGTTCTGGTGATTACAGGGAGAAGAATGGAGTGTGGGTGAATTGAGTTGATGAAGTTTAGATGTATGCTTAGGTCAAAATGGTGGAATGCTTGGAGTATGTAACGGAGTTGGGGATTGTAGAAGATGAAGAAGAAGATTGTATGTGCTGGTAAGGGTAAGAACAACAGGTACGGGTGGCAGTGAAGTTGGCTGTGATGCAGTAGAATACTTATGGAATGGCTCAGTGGTTGATACTGAGAGCAAATCTGTGTTGCAGTTGAATGAATGATTCTTGGAGTTGTTGTTGAAACTGATAGGAGATGAGCTCTGATAAAGAAATGGTGATGGTAAATTATGCAGTGGTACTGGTGGTTACAGGGAAGAAGAGCTGAATTGCAGGTGCAGGTGCAGGTAGATTAGTATGGTTGTGCTTACAGAGTTCAAGCTGTTGTTGGTATGACATAAGCCAGAGAAGGTTGTGTTGGATTGGCAGTTTATGGAGCTGAGATGATGATGCAGTTGAGTTAATCATTTGAACTGAGTTTGTTGGTGGTGGTATTAAGCTGAGAAGAAGAGAAGGGATGGTATTGCAGGTATGGTTATTGGTGGATTTGAGAGAATGTAAGGTGGTGGTTGTTGGTTGCCAGGGTTAGGTGCTGCAACTGGTGGAAGTAGGGAGATGTACAAAGAATGAGATGATCTGTGAGAATGTTGAGAATTGCAGGTGCAAAATGGCAGTTGTAGTTGAGAGATAGTAAGAATTGTTTCTGAATGAAGTTGCAGTTGGAGATGCAAAGATGAAGCTGGAGTTTGAAGATACAGAATGGAGTTGGGGTGAATTTAGGTGAATTCCTAGGGAAGGTACAAACTACAAGCTCAGGTTGCAGCTGTGATGGCTTGAGTCATGGTAGTGCAGATTGAGAGATGTTGTAGGTGATGTTATTTTGAGTGTGAACTGCTGGTTATGGTGGTAATGATATGCAGATGTATCTGATGTTCCAGATGTTGCTCATGGTGGTAATTTCAGGTATTATGGGTTTAATTCGAAGCTAGTTATGGCAGTTGATGCGGCTAATTGCGAGTAGATGAATGTGTTGGTGGTCATGAAGAAGAGATTGAAGGCAAGTTTGCAATAGGGATGTATTAAAGCTACAGGTGTGGTTTCTGTTGATTGCAGGGTAGCTGAATTATGAGATAGAGCTGGTGGTTGTGTTGGTACTTAAATGATAGTGGTGTTCAGGGTTACAGGTGTTAGTGCAAGCATGAATTGCACTGTTGTGAAGCAGCTGCAGTACAGGGAAGCTCAAAAATGGGTTTATGTGGATTGTGCATGCACTTTTGACTGCAGGGTATGAAGCTGGTCAAGATAAGGCTATGTAGTTGTAGCTAGGAATGGATTTCAACTAAATTTGGAGTGTGTTTGAAGCCAGGGACTTGAATGAATGAACCAATGGCTGAGATAGTGTTGATCTGGTGTAGCTTTTGTCTTGAGATTGTGAAAGATGCACAACCAACATGGCTGGATGATCGCTGTCGTATGCGTCAAAAATAAATTACACTTTCTCACTACTCAAAATATAAATATAGCAAGGGCAAGAAAGGATCGATCCCACAGAGAGGACTAAGTTGTCAATATGCTTTCGGTTTCCTATGAATAACACGAGGGATTTTTCTGATTTTTATATAGTAAAAGTAAAATAAAAGCAAAGAAAGAAATAAGCAAACAAATCAAATAGAAAAGATATTGGTTAAGGATTTCGTTTTCATTCACTAACATGCTTTCAAAACAATAAGTAGAATTGATATTTAATCTCAACTTTTATCAAAAGCCCTAGAATACCTTGATCGCAAGAATATCCCGCTAATCTCATTTTGTCATCAACAAACACATTAAAAGATACGAGTATGAGTTCTATCTAAGAGAACAACCTAATGTGTAAAAGCACTAATCAAGTTTAATTCCCTAGATGCGTTAAGTTCTATGAAATCAGGCCAATCAAAGCAATCGAACGTGGAAAGCGCACTAATCCGATTTAACAAAGGTTATGGTTCACATATGATCATAAGGATGCATCACTACAAGCTATAACCATATTCATGCTACTTGTAATCAGGAATCCATCACTTTTACGTATAACAAACCCTAATCTAGCAATAGAGATGAAAACAAACTCAACCGATTCATGACTCGATCAAACAAGCATTCAAATCATGTAACAATATAAATAGTGAATCATAATCGATAATATGGAGAAAAACTAATTTATCATATCAAAGAATCATGCTTTGTAAAATCCAACTATTCCATAACCAATAATAAAAACTAGGTACTCATGTTAATGGAGTTCATAACAAGAAGAAAGAGAAACCCTATCATATTGTAAACCCTAGAAACAAAAGTAGTAGATGATAAGATAATAGATATCCTCCTTTCATGTCTAAATAATCTCCCTTTTATATCCTCTCTGCCTTGGCCAATTCCTAAACTTAGGACATATCCTCACATCCGCTCACTGTTGCTCCAGCTTAGAAATAGCCCACATAAAAGCCCAAATCCATCTGAGTAAAAACTGATGGATCGGCGAGTCAACTCGGATAACGAGTTCTGACCGATTCCTGGCTATCCAGGCCATATTCCAGCCATTCTTTGAGTTCTTTCCTGCACTTTACAATCATTCGTCCATGCACAATTTAATCAAGCATTTCGTGCACCATCTGTAGCTCAAACAAATCCCAGCAAACCAATGTCAATCGTCATGTAACAACGGCAACAACACCACTCGTTCAGCTGCAAACTTGCACCACTTCTGTCTCATCACTTCATTAAAATCCACCAGAACTAGCTTCAATTCTTGTCAACTCCACTCCGTAACTTCCTGTAGCTGTAGCTTCCTTCAAGAAATCACACCATTCCTCCATGCTCAGTTCCATTTCCATACCTCCGACCCATCTTTTGTGCGCTGCATACCACCAATTCTAGCTTCACCTCGAGTCATTCTGCCGTTCTCTATTGCATCACCACCTGCAAAACAATACGCACCAGCACAACAAACCAATCTTAGCTGATTCTTGTTGTTAGCATTACCTCTTTCGACTGCAGTTCAGCTCCCCATCAACATAAAGCTTGTTCAATTCATCTCTTCTCCATTCCCTGCATCGAATTCCACCAATGCCTTCAATCGAACCCATTAACAGGTAATCCTTATTTCGAGCACATCCACCAACAATCAAACCAGTTCATTCTTGACCTGCACCGTAACCGTTCTGTCCACCAGTGCTTCAACATCATCTTTTTCTGCCAAATTCACTCCATTTACTCCAGCCATCACCCTGTAGCATAGGTAACTGACTGCAATATACAACTCCACCAGCATGTCATTCCATACACGCAACACAACCTCAATTCTCAACAGAAACCCCAGCCACTGCACTTCAGAAGCTCCATATTCTTCAGTTGTTCCTAAAATTCTCCCATGCAGGTTTCCATTTTCATTTTTGCTTCCTTGCAATGGAATCTCCATCTTCTTTTGTTGCTACCATTCACAACCCATTTTAGTTGCCATCTCAGCTGTACTATCTCAGCATGATCAGCTTCACTAGCTCAACTGATCCATGTTCTTGTCCTTTGAGCATGAGTTCTAAATCCCTCTTCAAAATCAAATTCAGACGAAACCCATTTTGATCCTTGCCCTAATTCTTCATCAATCGAACCCAATTTCAGTTTATATCAAAATAATTCCCAAATTTGCTCAACCCCTAATTCTGAAGCTTCATGTCTTCTTCACTATTATTGAACATCAACCACAACTCTTTAATCATCACCAACACTCCATTATTCTCCCATTTGAATTGATATCAACAGATTTATCTTCTTAATTTATGCCACTAAAATCTCTTTGCTTCTCAATCTGTAACAACAGTGACAATCCCATAATAATTATCGTCCCTGCTTCAATCAATAGCAGAATGATAGAATTCAACACCCTAAATCCCCTCTGAATTCAGGACTTCACCATTCTTTCTCCTACAGCCATCGTTCTTCTCTCACTCGGCCATGAAATTCTTCAACTGAATCTCCAGAACCAGATTTTCTCTGAATTTCAAGTGATAATAATGAGATAGAATTCAATTTAGGGTTATAAAGATGGGGTGAGATAATGACACCCCACTGCATAAGATAAGGGATACCCCAGTGGGTGCCCTATAACATGTGATCACCCCTTAACATCAGCTAGCTGTTTTTAATGTTCCTCTGAGAGAGTTGCCCCTTAACCTTGACTGGGCTCCAGATAGTGTTCGCTCATGAATGCCATTTTTCCCTTTTAGCTCAAATTGAATGATTATTCTTTTTTTCTTCCGTATGACTCCAAAGTACCTATAAACTCAAAAACATGCGTAAAATACATAATTTATAAGAAAAATAGCAAAGAAAGCATAAAATCTAGATAGTAAATATGGTGTATTCTATACCTATCAGATTCCCCCATACTTAGACTTTGCTAGTCCTCGAGCAAATCAAACAAAACAATTCTAAAACATACATACAACTCCATGTCGTCGAGAAAATGGTTAATTTTAGCATAAATAACAAGCCTTTAAACCCCTAGGTGTCCCTAGTGGACGAGTTATAGTCTCATGAAGGTTTACAAGAGTTATACCTACAAAACCTATATTTCCAACTTCGGATACCTGTGACAAATCAATGAACGAATCCAAAATGGCTATTGGAGGAGGTACCCTGATGCAAATCCAAATTAATATATATGTAAATTAAGCTCTACTTAGAAAGTTGAACAAACCACAATACTCGGAATATGACTAACCACAATCACAATGAAAAGATTAAGAAAATGGATATAGAGATAGATGTTTGCGAATGTTAACAAGTGATCGGTGTTTCCCATATCTGTCTAAAGGTCACTGCCAAGATGAACCTATGCATCCTATTGGATTGAGCTACTGGTATGAATTCTAGTGTCAACACACTGGCATATACAAGGGAACCAGTGGTCAACAATCTTAATTCTACATCAACTCAACCGGAATATACAAGGGAACCAGGAGTCGACTTTATTCAACACAATAATAATATTTTTTATTTTTATTTTTCACTTTTCACTTTTTATTTTTCTCTTTTTCACTTTTTTTTTTTTTTTTTAATTGACAACATGATTGGATCTTTTGGATCCAAGCGCATGATTCTTGTCAGCAAGTATGTGATAGTTTTCTTGGATCCTGCATTCCACGCTTGTTTAGGCGATGGAGACAGGGACAACGTTTCACACATACTGCTATCCAAGTGTCTTTTTTTATTCCGGTTGGTCTAATTGGTCGGTCTTTTTTTTAGCAACTCAATCACTCTATTTCATCCTAGCAGTAATAACAATTAGATGTTTAGTGACCCACCAAATCACTTAGATAACAGTAGATAAATATGGAAAAATAAAAATAGAACGTGATATGGTGATATTTCGAGATATGGTAACAACTATCATATAATTTCTAACACTTGAATAATTCTGTCCATTTAGTTAATGGGTTCCTCAACTCCCGCAGCCAAGATGGTTCCATCCATTTAGATTGATAGTGTCATCCTAAAGGCACATGTTTCTAGGTTTCGGAGTTCATAAAGCAAATTTTTTTTTTTTTTTAGCAACTCAATCACTCTATTTCATCCTAGCAGTAATAACAATTCGATATTTAGTGACCCACCAAATCACTTAGATAACAAAAAAATAAATATGGAAAAATAAAAATAGAACGTGATATGGTGATATTCCGAGATATGGTAACAACTATCATATAATTTCTAACGCTTGAATAATTCTGTCCATTTAGTTAATGGGTTCCTCAACTCCCGCAGCCAAGATGGTTCCATCCATTTAGATTGATAGTGTCATCCTAAAGGCACATGTTTCTAGGTTTCGGAGTTCATAAAGCAAAATTTTCTATTTTTTCTATTTTTTTTATATGAACACAAGGGAAAACTAACAAGGCTAAAAACTTTATATGAGAACACTCCCCCACACTTAAACTTTACATTGTCCTCAATGTAAATTGAATCGTCCAAAGAAAGTCAAGGTGGGAAAGTCATAACTTGATATATATACACAATATGAATAATAAAAACTCATTACTCCAACTCATAGCTATTTCGGAACAATAGAGGATAAACACTAAACTAGATATTTAGTCGGCATCTAATCCCAACTCAGCCAATATATACACCTCATCATTAAGAAAAAAAATTCATCTACTTAGAAAGGCTAGTGTTTATTCTAAATTGTTCAAAAATCTCTTAAAGTTGGAGTTTTGATATGCAAATATCCAAAATAAGAAAATAAAGATAAAAGACTTATAAACATAAAAATATAGAGATAGATACACAAAACCAGTGGGTTGCCTCCCATTTAGCGCTTGGTTTAAAGTCGTCATCCCGACATGCAAGTTGAATTCCCCATACACCAATAATCTGAAAAGTTGGGGATCCACCCATAGCACCTGTTTTTCAAACACTAGCTTCACACAAATATTAGTACAAGAAAACAGAATTGAAGCTATTAACCGATAAAAGTTTCCCCCACACTTATTCTTGCCCACACTTGGAAGTGCATAAAGAATATAGGAGTCGGGTATTTCTACGGTTTCTTGTTCACAAACCTGCATAGTATGAGAATCAAGCATCTCTAATGGCGGATATCGAGAAACAAAGTCATCTAACAATATTCTCGAAGCACATACATTCAAATCAATAAGAGGTAAAGGAGAAGAATCAATATGCAAAGGGTTAGACAAACCTTGCACAATCTCTTTTAGCACGAAATCCTCTTCATCCTTGAAAAACTCAAGTGAATTATTCACCTCTTGTATATCATGGTCCTCTATCAAACCTTGCAACCATTCTTCGTCTGTTTCTGCCTTAACCAAAGTCTCAACATTAACATCATCGTTACAATCATTCACAAGTTCAATTAGGTCTTCCACAATATTGGTCATAACGGTTTCATTCTCAACATACTCCTCTTCATTATAAGGCACATACTCCACTGCGGATTCAAGTCTCACCAAAAGGAACTTGTTTAGAACACTCATTGCATCATCCTCGAGCTCTACCTTTTGAATAGGTTCTTGATCGTTATAAAGATCAATGCTTGAGTAAGCTACACTAGTGTTATCATTGCAAATAGAATTCATTATACACTTTTCGGGGATGTCACCATAAATTGGTTCAAGCGATGTACTTTCATAGTCATCATCACTATCATAGTTAACATAAGATTGGCTACCACTTCCCAAAGATTGGTCTTTTGCAGAATTTTGCATGTCCTCTTTGTATTCTTCAATGCATTGTCTTAAATAGGAAATACCTTTTTGAAGCTCTTGGAGTGATCCATCCAAATTTTGAAAATAACATTCCATTTGTTGGTAAAACTCATTCGACAAGAAAAAAGTAGAATTACTTACTTCAGTATTGCTAGGCCAATTATCTTCCCTTTGAATGGGTGAATGATCATAACTACGATCAGAAATTGGGCCAAACATACCATGAGCATATTTGGTCAATGAAATTGGTTTCATGCTTGGTTGTCTACAAACTGACTCCATGATGACCATAAATTGTTGCATCTCATCTACCAAACTCGAAGAAATATTAAGAGAAGCATAACTATTCTCCCCTCTTTGTGCTTGCTCACTTACATACCCACCGTAATAAGGTTGGAATGTATGATAGTAACTAAAAGGGTATGTGGAGTATTGATCGTAACCAAAGGATTGGTTTTGATTGTACTCCCCATAAGGGTGATAGTTGTCATATTGTTGTTGAGGTTGATAACCGTATCCATTTTTCCAATATGCTCCTTCTATAGAAATTGGTACCTGAAACAAGAGTTCTCAAAACTATGGTTAAAAACCAGAAAATAAGAAAAACAAAAATAAGAAACAAAACTAAAAACAAATATAAGAAACCAAAAACAAGTGACAACCGTTGCCTCCCTGGCAACGGCGCCAAAATTTGATCGATGTCGTATGCTCAAAAATAAATTACACTTTCTCACTACTCAAAATATAAATATAGCAAGGGCAAGAAAGGATCGATCCCACAGGGAGGACTAGGTTGTCAATATGCTTTCGGTTTCCTATGAATAAAAGCAAAGAAAGAAATAAGCAAACAAATCAAATAGAAAAGATATTGGTTAAGGATTTCATTTTCATTCACTAACATGCTTTCAAAAACAATAAGTAGAATTGATATTTAATCTCAACTTTTATCAAAAGCCCTAGAATACCTTGATCGCAAGAATATCCCGCTAATCTCCTTTTGTCATCAACAAACACATTAAAAGATGCGAGTATGAATTCTATCTAAGAGAACAACCTAACGTGTAAAAGCACTAATCAAGTTTAATTCCCTAGATGCATTAAGTTCTATGAAATCAGGCCAATCAAAGCAATCGAATGTGGAAAGCGCATTAATCCGATTTAACAAAGGTTATGGTTCACATATGATCATAAGGATGCATCACTACAAGCTATAACCATATTCATGCTACTTGTAATCAGGAATCCATCACTTTTACGTATAACAAACCCTAATCTAGCAATAGAGATGAAAACAAACTCAACCGATTCATGACTCGATCAAACAAGCATTCAAATCATGTAACAATATAAATAGTGAATCATAATCGATAATATGGAGACAAAACTAATTTATCATATCAAAGAATCATGCTTTATAAAATCCAACTATTCCATAACCAATAATAAAAACTAAGTACTCATGTTAATGGAGTTCATAACAAGAAGAAAGAGAAACCCTATCATATTGTAAACCCTAGAAACAAAAGTAGTAGATGATAAGATAATAGATATCCTCCTTTCATGTCTAAATAATCTCTCTTTTATATCCTCTCTGCCTTGGCCAATTCCTAAACTTAGGCCATATCCTCACATCCGCTCACTGTTGCTCCAGCTTAGAAATAGCCCACATAAAAGCCCAAATCCATCTGAGTAAAAACTGCTGGATCGGCGAGTCAACTCGGATAACGAGTTCTGACCGATTTCTGGCTATCCAGGCCATATTCCAGCCATTCTTTGAATTCTTTCCTGCACTTTACAATCATTCATCCATGCACAATTTAATCAAGCATTTCGTGCACCATCTGTAGCTCAAACAAATCCCAGCAAACCAATGTCAATCGTCATGTAACAACGGCAACAACACCACTCGTTCAGCTGCAAAATTGCGCCACTTCTGTCTCATCACTTCATTAAAATCCACCAAAACTAGCTTCAATTCCTGTCAACTCCACTCTGTAACTTCCTGTAGCTGTAGCTTCCTTCAAGAACTCACACCATTCCTCCATGCTCAGTTCCATTTCCATACCTCCAACCCATCTTTTGTGCGCTGCATACCACCAATTCCAGCTTCACCTCGAATCATTCTGTCGTTCTCCATTGTATCACCACCTGCAAAACAATACGCACCAGCGCAGCAAACCAATCTTAACTACTTCTTGTTGTTAGCATCACCTCTTTCGACTGCAGTTCATATCCCCATCAACATAAAGCTTGTTCAATTCATCTCTTCTCCATTCCCTGCATCGAATTCCACCAATGCCTTCAATCGAACCCATTAACAGCTAATCCTTATTTCGAGCACATCCACCAACAATCGAACCAGTTCATTCTTGACCTACACCGTAACCATTCTGTCCACCAGTGCTTCAACAACATCTTTCTCTGCCAAAGTCACTCCATTTACTCCAGCCATCACCCTGTAGCATAGGTAACTGATTGCAATATACAGCTCCACCAGCCTGTCATTCCATACACACAACACAACCTCAATTCTCAACAGAAACCCCAGCCACTGCACTTCAGAATCTCCATATTCTTCAGTTGTGCCTCAAATTCTCCCCTGCAGGTTTCCATTTTCATTTTTGCTTCCTTGCAATAGAATCTCCATATGCTTTTGTTGCTACCATTCACAACCCATTGTAGTTTCCATCTCAGCTGTACTATCTCAGCATGATCCGCTTCACTAGCTCAACTGCTCCATGTTCTTGTCCTTTGAGCATGAGTTCTAAATCCCTCTTCAAAATCAAATTCAGACGAAACCCATTTTTATCCTTGCCCTAATTCTTCATCAATCGAACCCAATTTCAGTTTATATCAAAATAATCCCCAAATTTGCTCAACCCCTAATTCTGAAGCTTCATGTCGTCTTTACTATTATTGAACACCAACCACAACTCTTTAATCGTCACCAACACTCCATTCTTCTCCCATTTGAATTGATATCAACAGATTTATCTTCTTAATTTATGCCACTAAAATCTCTTTGCTTCTCGATCTGTAACAACAGTGACAATCCCATAATAATCATCGTCTCTGCTTCAATCAATAGCAGAATGATAGAATTCAACACCCTAAATCCCCTCTGAATTCAGGACTTCACCATTCTTTCTCCTACAGCCGTCGTTCTTCTCTCACTCGGCCATGAAATTCCTCAACTGAATCTCAGAACCAGATTTTCTCTGAATTTCAAGTGATAATAATGAGATAGAATTCAATTTAGGGTTATAAAGATGGGGTGAGATAATGACACCCCACTGCATAAGATAAGGGATACCCTAGTGGGTGCCCTATAACATGTGATCACCCCTTAACATCAGGTAGTTCTTTTTAATGCTCCTTTGAGAGAGTTGCCCCTTAACCTTGACTGGGCTCCAGATAGTGTTCGCTCATGAAATGACATTTTTGCCCTTTTACCTCAAATTGAATGATTATTCTTCTTTTCTTCAGTATGACTCCAAAGTACCTATAAACTCAAAAACATGCGTAAAATACATAATTTACAAGAAAAATAACAAAGAAAGCATAAACTCTAGATAGTAAATACGGTGTATTCTACACCTATCACTGGACTGCACTGATGATGAAGCACAATGATGGTGCAACTACAATTTATGGCTTGTGCAAATTTGCAATGATCTTGACTCAATGATTCACTCACCTGACTCAGTTTGACTTTCACTTGACTAGGTGACCGGGTGGATTTTTCCGGTCACCTGAGCTATTTCCCGGTGCCGGATTCCGGTTAACTTCCGGCCATTACACCAGTTTTCCGGTGACATCTTTTTGGGACAGATTTTTACCTGGGTTTTTCCTCACTTATGGGCTTGGTGGAATCTTACTATTGGAGCATCTATACTATGGGCTTTGAAGACCTAATTTTGAAAAGTTGAAAAGCTATAAAAGGGAAAAGTTTCTATTCTTGAGACATTATTCTACTGAAGTTTTGGAGGAGAGCGGAAACTAGGGTTTGATTTCATTTATTTTTCATGTTCTTCATTTTATTTTTGATTATAACTATGATGAACTCAAAAGTTATGAGTAACTAATTACTATTTATTGGTTATGGGATAAAAAGTGGATTTCACAAATAAGATTTGAATCAATGAATTAGTTGTCTCAATATTTTATTGTTTATGATTCATTATTAATATTGTTGTATGATTTGATTGTTTATTTGGTTGAGTCCGGAATCAATCCGATTTGCTTTCATTTCTAGAGCTATATTAAGGTTTTCAATACGAAAACATTGTTTATCCCTGATTCTAAGTAGCATAATTGTGGGTAGTGCTTGTAGTGATATATCCTACTAGTCACATATGAATCATAACTTGGTTTAAATCGATTTAGTGCTTTTACACATTTTGATTACCTTGATTAGTCTCTTTCCATAGAACTTATTGCTTTTAGGGAGTTAAATCTAATTGTGCTTTTACACTTTAGGTTGCTTTCTAGGAAGAATTCACATATGCATCTTTTAATGTGGTTGTGATGAGATCATGGAATTAGCGGGATATACTTTCGATCAAGGTATCCTAGGACTCTTAGTAAACGAGAGATTAAAATTCCAATTCTAGTCATTGATGAAAATATATGTTTGTGAATGAAACTATCCCGTGACCAATACTCTCTCCTTATTGATTATTTTAATACTTATTTTCTTTAATTCATTTTTATTACTTTGATAACTCAAACCCCCCCCCCCCTTTGGTTACTAAGAAACTGAAAATTTGCATAACAACAATAGCCTCTCTGTGGATATGAACTCTTTCTTATTGCATACTACTTTTATTTTAGTTAAGTAAGAAAGTGAAATTATTTTTGCTCAGCTGACAACCGACCAAATTTTGGCGTCATTGCCGGGGAGGCAAACGGCTTGTTATTAAGTTTTTAGTTTCTTTTTATAATTTCTGCTTTTATCATGCTTTTTGTTTTCTTGTCTTGTTTCTTACTTGTTTGCGAGAATTGTTTTCAGGTACCTAATCCCTAGCTTCTAAAGATTGGAACTATCCAAGGTGCGGGATAGCTACTCGAAGAGGTACAATACTCCAACCAAGTCAAGACACAGCAGAAAAACAAGAGTTAGAAGTGGAAGAAGAATTACAACTAGAAGAAGAACAAGAGGTTTCATTCGTAGGAGAACCACTAGTTGAAGAAGAAGAAGCAATGGGTGACGCAAATCGTACACTCAAGGATTTGGCTTCTCATAGGCTTGATGCACAACGATGGTGTATTCAAACCAACTCAACCTTCGAGATTAAGCCTGGGTTAATTAGAGAGTTGCCGAAGTTTCATGGTATGGAGAATAAAGACCCAAACAAGCATCTTATGGAGTTCCATACCATTGTCAAGGCCATGCTTCCAGCAGAGACTGAAGCCGATGGTGCAATGTTGAAAGTTTTTCCATTTTTTATGGTGGACAGCGCTAAGGATTGGTTGTATTGTTTGCCATCCGGAAGTGTCACTACATGGTATTTTCCTAGAGAAACTATTTTTAGAGAGGTATTTTCCTACGTCAAAGGCTACTCAAATTCGCAAAGAGATATGTGGGATAAAGCAAAATATGGGAGAATCATTGTATGAATGTTGGGAGCGATACAAGATATTGGTGGCAAGCTTTCCACACCACCAATTCAATGACGCTATGATAATCCAATACTTATACGAAGGTCTTCAATCAAGTGAAAGATATCTTCTTGATGCAGCGGGTGGTGGTGCACTAGTGAACAAGACGGTGGCCCAAGCTTCCGATTTGATTGAAAGCATGGCTGCAAACTCGCAACAATTATACACACGAAGTGAACTAATAGTTAGGTGAGTGCATGAAGTTGGTGATTCATCATCATCAAACCGTGATCAAAGGATGGACAATATGGAACACATGATGCAAAAGATGGCTGCGGTTATATTACCTTCATATGGTGAAGAGTTGGAGAAAGCTAGTGCGGTTTTTCCCAACCAACAAAGACGGTATGATCCCTATTCCAACACCTACAATCCGGGATGGAGAGATCATCCAAATTTCAGCTATGCCAACAAGCAAGGTGCGGTTCAATAACCTACTTTCAACCGTTCGAGTGGATTTCAACCGCAACAACAATAATTTCAACCGCAACAGCAACAATTTCAGCAACCACAACAACCGGTTCAAAACCAAGGTTCCGATATCAATGCAAAGTTACAAACAATGATGCAAGGTATTTCTTCCATGTTTAAGGAAAGCCAACAAGAAACTAAGAGTGCTATCAAGGATTTGCAGACTCAAGTGGGCTCCATGGCGATTGATATCAACAAGTTGAAGGCACAAAATAGTGGGAAACTCCCTTCTCAAACCATTAACCCAAAAGAGGGTGTCAATGCTATTATGTTGAGAAGTGGTACACAACTTGAGCAACCTGAAGTTGCTGATTTGGGTGAAGAGGAAGCTCCAAAGGAGATGGTTTTGGAGGAAAAGAGGGATGAAATTCCCCAAACACCCGAGGTACCTACTTCTAACTCTAAAACTCTGGTTTCTACTTATGTTCCTCCTATACCTTTTCCTCGCAGATTTGCAAGTTCTAAGAAGGCGGAATTATAAAAGGAAATTTTAGACGTTATTAAGAAGATTCATGTGAACATACCACTCATTGATGCTATCAAGCAAGTTCCCAAGTATGCAAAAGTGTTGAAGGACTTGTGTACTAACAAGCAAAAGCTTAAAGGCAATGAAGTTCTAAGTGTGGGGGAGAATGCTTCGGCAATCTTACAACACAAACTCCCACTGAAATGCAAGGATCCCGGTAGTTTTGACATTCCCGTCACAATTGGTAACACCACTTTTAACAAAGCAATGTTAGACTTAGGTGAATCCGTTAATGTCATGCCGGAATTCATGTATAATTCACTTAATTTAGGTCCTTTGAAAAAGGCTAAAATTGTGTTGCAATTAGCCGATCGCTCTAATGTTTACCCAATGGGTATTGTAGAGGATGTTCTTATGCAGGTTAATCAACTTGTATTTCCAGCTGACTTTTGTGTGTTAGAGATGGATGAAGGTTCACCGGACTCATATCTTCCATTGATACTTGGGCATCCCTTCATGAAAACGTCTAAAACCATCATTGATGTAGACAAGGGAACGTTGACTATGGAGTTTGATGGAGAAATAATATGTTTCAACATTTTCGAGACGATGAGATATCCTAGTGATGTCCACTCTTGTTTCTCCGTTGATGTTATGGATACATTGGCACAAAAGGTGTTTGAAATGAATGGTGATGATGCTTTGGAAACTGTTTTAACTACATCTATGGATGATGGTGTAGAGTGTGGTAACGAATTCAAGGAAGCCCTTGGTGATCTTAACTCACTACAAGGATGTCCGGAAACTCATAATATCTCTTTTATTTCTTTACCATGCAGTGATGAAAAACTTTTACCTTCAATTGATAAATCTCCAAAGTTGGAATTGAAATCTCTTCCAAGTCACTTAAAGTACTTGTACTTGGGTGATAATGAAGAGTTACCGGTGATTGTTTCTAACAAGCTTAGTGAATTACAGAAGCAAAAACTTCTAAGGGTGCTAAGGAAGTACAAGATGACCATAGGATGGACAATTGCCGATATCAAGGGTATAATCCATGCCGTATGTATGCATAAGATTCGTTTGGAGGACGATGCAAAGCCTACAGGGGAAGCGCAACGTCGTTTGAACCCTCCCATGATGGAAGTTGTGAAAAAAGAGATACTCAAGCTTTTGGAAGTGGGTGTTATCTACCCCATATCCGATAACAAGTGGGTGAGCCAGGTACAAGTTGTACTAAAGAAATCTGGTGTAACGGTGGTAGAGAATGATAAAAACGAACTTGTCCCAACTCGTGTGCAAACTGGTTGGAGGGTTTGTATTGATTATAGAAAGTTGAATGCCACTACTAGGAAGGATCACTTTCCTTTACCCTTTATTGATCAAATGCTTGAAAGTTTAGTTGGACACTCTTATTATTGTTTCCTTGATGGCTATTCAGGTTACAATCAGATTATGATAGCACCGGAGGACCAAGAGAAAACCACTTTCACTTGTCCTTTGGGTACTTTTTCTTATAGAAGGATGCCTTTTGGCTTGTGCAATGCTCTAGCTACCTTTCAAAGGTGTATGGTAAGTATCTTTTCCGAGTATGTTGAAAACATCATTCAAGTGTTTATGGATGACTTTAGTGTCTTTGGTGATTCTTTTGACCTTTGTTTGAACAACTTGTCTTTAATCCTTGAACGATGTGTTGAAACAAACCTCGTGCTGAATTAGGAGAAGTTCCATTTCATGGTAACTCATGGCATAGTTTTAGGACATATAATATCTTCTAAGGGCTTGGAAGTTGATAAATCTAAGATATACCTTATTCGTGCTCTAACCCCTCCCACTACGGTGAGGGATATACGCTCTTTTCTTGGTCATGTAGGTTTCTATCGTAGATTTATCAAGGATTTTTCCAAGATAGCATCACCACTTTGCAACTTATTGCAAAAAGATGTGGTTTTTAACTTTGATAAAAAGTGTATGGCGGCATTCAATCGTTTGAAAGAACTTTTGATTTCAGCCCCTATCATTAAACCACCGGATTGGAGCAAGCCTTTTGAGCTAATGTGTGATGCTAGTGATTACGCGGTTGGTGCGGTGCTTGGGAAGCGTGTGGGGAAGATACCTCATGCTATTTATTATGCTTCTAGAAAGTTAAATGAAGCCCAACAAAACTACACAACCACTGAAAAAGAGTTGTTATCTATTGTATTTTCATTGGAAAAATTTCACTCTTATCTAATTGGTATAAAACTTGTTGTATTTTCTAACCATGCAGCTCTTAGGTACTTGATAATGAAGAAAGAAGCGAAACCGAGGCTCATACGATGGATCTTACTCTTGCAAGAGTTTGATATTGAAATCAAAGACAAGAAAGGAATTGAGAACACCATTGCAGATCACTTGAGCCGTCTTGCTGTTGACAAGGAAGCTATCCCATTGCGTGAAAGTTTCCCGGATGAGCAACTATTCTCAATTGCCTTTGGAGAACCATGGTATGCAGATATTTTGAATTACTTGGTAACCAAACAAATCCCAAAGAACTTGTCTCGTGCTGAGAGGGACAAACTTAAGAGGTTAGGAAACCAATATATATGGGATGATCCATACTTATGGAAACATGGCAGCGACCAAGTAATAAGAAGGTGCGTTCCCGAATCCGAGTTTAATTCTATCTTGTCATCTTGTCACTATTATGCTTGCGGAGGACATTTTGGAAGTAAGAGAACCGCTCACAAGGTACTTGAAAGCGGTTTCTATTGGCCAACCTTGTTTAAAGATGCATATACATTTTGTACAACTTGTGATAGGTGCCAAAGAACAGGCAATCTAGGTGCCCAAAATCAAATTCCACAAACCTTTATTCAATTTATTGAAGTTTTTGATGTATGCGGTATTGATTTTATGGGTCCTTTTGTCAACTCTCATGGGAATTTTTACATCTTACTTGTTGTTGATTATGTCTCTAAATGGGTGGAAGCTAAGGCTGATTCCAAAGTTGTTTCAGATTTTGTGCAAGCTAACATTTTTGCAAGGTTTGGAATTCCAAGAGCCATAATTAGCGATGGGGGTTCTCACTTCAAAAACAGGATTTTGCAAAGCTTGTTGAAGAAGTACAATGTGTCGCACAAGGTTGCAACACCTTATCATACCCAAACAAATGGACAAGCCGAGGTTTCCAACCGGGAGGTGAAATCCATTCTAGAGAAGACAGTGAATCCAACAAGGAAAGATTGGAGCATGCGACTTAATGATGCTTTGTGGGCTTATAGAACCGCATATAAGACACCTATTGGGATGTCTCCCTTTTGGCTTGTGTATGGTAAACCTTATCACTTACCCATGGAGATTGAGCATAAAGCGTTTTGGGCGATTAAGCAATGCAATATGGAGATGGATGGGGATGGAAAGCAAAGGAAGTTACAACTCCAAGAGATAGAGGAGGTTCGCAATGATGCATTTGAAAGATCTCGCATTTGTAAGGAGAAAACGAAAGCCTTTCATGATACTATGATTTCTAGAAAACAATTTTGTGTTGGGAAGAAAGTGTTTTTGTTTAATTCTCGCTTGCATTTATTTCCGGGTAAATTAAGGTCACGTTGGATTAGACCTTTTATTGTTACTAATGTGTTTTCTCATGGTGCAGTAGAAATTCGTAGTATGGCTACAGAAAAGGAACTTAAAGTTAATGGGCACCAGTTGAAACCATATTATGAGAATTTCACTTCCGAAGTGGTGGAAGGAGACAACTTTGTGGAAGTACTCCCTCTGGAGGAGTCATAGAAAGCAAGGAGATAGTCGGGATGACGAATTTAAATAAAACGCTAAATGGGAGGCAACCCATAGGATGAGTATTTCTTGTCTTATTTTCATTTTCTTGTCTTGTTTTTAGTTTTTTCTTATCTTGTATTTTATTTTTCTGATTTCTTGTCATATTTCAAATTGAAGTAAAAAACTATGAAGGACAAGTGAAGAAGCGAAAAGCTCGCAGGAAGATGGCAATAGAGGCAAAGAAAGAAGAGGATTTTAAAATCTACATGATAATATCAGAAGAAGGAAAAGGAGTACCCAGGGAAATTTCGCAGGAAGGGGATAAACCAACGAAAATTATAAAATAACAAACACCAATGGGAGAACCTGAAGCAAGTTACACTGCAACAGAACCAACAAAATAAGTAAATATTGGGACTGAAGAAGAACTTAAAAAGTTGAAAATTGGAACTAAGATACAGACGAGGAAGAAAGAACTGTCAATCTCTTGCAAGAATATAAAGATATTTTCGCATGGAACATGGATGAAATGCCTGGAATAGATCCATCAGTTGCATGTCATAAATTGGAGATCAACAAAGATGCAAGACCATTTAAGCAGAGGATAAGAAAAATCGCAACAACTTACCATCCCAAAATAGAAGAGGAATTGCAAAAAAAGCTTGATGCAGGAATTATAAGACAAGCAAAATACCTAGAGTGGATAGCGAACATGGTTGTGGTTCCAAAGAAAAATAATGGAATAAGAATTTGCATAGATTCTACTGATCTAAACAAACTGTGTCCTAAAGACAGCTTTCCATTACCAGATGTACCTCAAATGGTCGAATCAGCAGTAGGAAATGATAGAATATCTTCTCTAGATGGGGTATAAATGATACAACCAGATTCCTCTCGCCGAAGAAGACCAAGAACATACTACTTTTTTTGCTCCAAGAGGGTTATATTGTTATACAAAAATTCTATTTGGTTTGCGAAACGCAGGAGCAACATATCAAAGTATGGTAGAGAAGGTATTCGCAAAATGGATACACAAAACATTAGAGGTGTACGTAGATGACATGTTGATAAAAAGTAAAGAAGCTAAAAACCATGTACAGGATCTGAAGGATATTTTTGAACAGATGCGGCATTTTAACATCAAGGTGAATCCAGAAAAATGCATTTTTGGAGTTGCGTCAGGAATTTTTTTAGGATACATTGTATCCAAGAAAGGAATACAAGTTGATCTAGAGAAATTGCAAGCAGTTCGTGATATGCCAACACCAGCAACAGTAAAAGATGTGCAAAAGTTAAATGGACTCTTATCTTCTCTGGGAAGGTTCATCTCGCGATCGTCTGATAAATGTAAATATTTCTTCAACATACTCAAGAAGGGAACAATGTTTAGATGGAAAGATGAATGTGAGAAGGCTTTTCAAGGAATAAAAGAATACCTGGAAAATACATCTATTTTACAAAAGGCAAAACCGGGAGAAGAGTTGCTAATCTATCTTGCGATAACTTCGCATGCATTAAGTGATGTACTATTGCGAGTAGATGCAGGAGTTGAAAAACCAATTTACTACATCAGCAAGACGTTCAATGCTGTAGAGAGAAATTATTCTAAAATTGAAAAATTGATTCTAGAATTAGTTTATGAGACCCTTCGCATATACTTCCAGGCACATAAGATTAAAGTGTTAACAAAGGTACCAATTGAATCAGTAATGAAGAACTCAAAAAGATCAGGCAGAGTAGAGAGATGGAACGCGCAAGTAGGACATTTTGAAATTAAATATGAAGTGTTATCTTCACCAAAGTCACAGGTTGTTGCAGACATTTTAGCATAATTTCCTTTAGAAGATGATGAATATGTTGAAGAGATGATGGATATAGAAGAAGAATAAGGAGATCCAAAAGACTTGCTAACAGAACCAAATAGATGGGAGATATTGGTGGATGGATCCTCAAATGGGGAGGGTAATGGAGTCGGAATTATCTTAATTTCACTAGGGGGAGCAAATATTGGTTTTTCATTTAGATTGGAGTTCGCATCCACTAATAATGAAACAGAATATGAAGATGTGGTATATGCCTTAAAATTCGCAATTGTAGTTGCAAAATTTCCCACACTACACCCTTGTCAAGAATCTATGAAAACTAAGTCATAATTGTGGATGAACAACAACACTTTTATTAATTCACTTTCAGGAAGATTTAAAAAAGATATTAAAACTCAGAAATACAACTTTCTTTCTGGAGTTTCTCTATCCTCAAAATTCTCTCAGCTCTCAAAAGTACATCATCCTTTTCTGGATTTATCGTGCTCTTTATATAGGAAAACATATAGTGGAAGACAGCTAAGATTTCCCCTT
Organism: Papaver bracteatum; assembly: GCA_023529315.1. Classification (NCBI taxonomy): domain Eukaryota; kingdom Viridiplantae; phylum Streptophyta; class Magnoliopsida; order Ranunculales; family Papaveraceae; genus Papaver; species Papaver bracteatum. Next base: position 2,343,135 of record JAJJWX010003505.1, on the reverse strand, counting down.
AATTCGGATCTACTCTGCAATCTTATCGCGATTGTTACAATATTCCCTATCGCAAGAATGATGGCCATCGCAGGATCAACACATTCTTCTTTTACTTCTTCCATCGTCAGTTTTTTTTAATTGTTCTGCAACGCTCGTGAAGCGTTGTTTGAAGAATCGTCAGTAACGCTCGCAGAAACGTTGTTAGTATCGCAGGAATAGTGTTGTAGCGATATTCTGGTACTACATCTTGCCTCTTCTCATGTCTTTTCTGCGAAGAAGAGAAGATCATGAGAATTAAGAACGCCATAATCGCTTATCTTTTCTGCTTTCCCATTCTGACACGTTTTTACGTCCTTCGCCAGCTGTTTTCAAGAGTTTCTTTCTACCAATAAATTTTTGACAAGTCTTCTGTAACCGCTGCGATCTGACCATCCACGTCCTTCCTTTGCATTAATTATCTTCATCCTTTTTGAGAATTTTCTTCTTCTATAAATACTCTTCTCATTCCTCTTCTTTTCTCTTTTACTTTCTTCTTCCTTCTCTCCATATTCTCTCTGCAATTTTTACTGTTCTTCCGCAAATTGCGCTTCTATAACCGCTGTGATTTATTTCTTCTTTTCAACTTTTTCCTTCATTCCCATACTTAAAATGGTTGCTGCTGGTGCTAAAAATTTGAAGGCCTTCAATAGAATGCGCGAGAAACTCAGACTTAAAGGTTTTAACTTATCTCTGATTCCGGATCAAGATTCCAAATCGGAATTTTCCCTTAAGCTATTTACTGACGACCAATGTTCTCTCGAGAAAATCATAGTATCGCTAGGACAACTTGAAGCTGGTCTTCCCATCCCTCTTTATGATCCTGAGCTTTCGCTGTTTTATCAAATAATTTCTGACGAGAGATTCTCACGAGCAATATACCAATTAGGTGGGGATTGCATCAGACTACTACTTGAATATGCTTCTCGTGGCGCTGGTAAAGGAACTCGCTACCCCCAGGCTCCAAAGAATCCTTTGTTCAAAGATGTCCCTATTGTTTCTTGCGATTATACTGTGGACAACTTTTTTGTAAACTATAGGATTGTCCCTATGAAGAGGGATAGTACATGTTGGGGTGTTCGTTTGAAGAAAGAAAAGGTCACTGGTGACAATGCTCTTATGTTGGATATTGACTTTCATACATCTACTAACCAAGGTCCTCGTCATTCTAACGATGACAAGTGGTTCATCTTCCCATTAAGTCTTGAAGGTCCTTATATATCTGGTTCTCGAGAACTTCCCGCGAATCTTGCATAATATCAACCATGGGTCTTCAGCTGGCCTGAAATATCTAAAGAAGTATATTCTCTCAACTTTTCATGTTATTATTATTTATTTTCTTCTTTATATTCTCGCTAACTTTTTTGATTTTCTCAGATTGATAGGATGAAACTTAGCTATCAAACTCTTAGGAAACCCAGCATTCTCTTGGCTCTGAGATCTTTTATAGATGAAGTAAGAAATATTTCTTTATAAATTTTAACAATATATTGTTGCCCCTATTTCTTATCTTCATCTGTGCTCGCAGGAAATCGAAGAATTAGAACCGCTGCCTCCTCCAAAAATCAAAGAGAAATCTCCAAAGGAGCCATTTGGGAAATCTATAAAAGAGAAGCCTACCACTTCTTCTAGGGGGAGATATTCTTCCCCTCGCAATGATGAATCTAGAGATCCCCCGCTAAAGAGAATCAAAACTCAACTTTTTATTATTCTTCTCGCTAGTTTCTTGTTTTTATTATTCTTCTTTATAAAATTTCTAACTTGTTGCCATATTCTTTTAGAAGATGAGAAAGGTTATCTTGAAAGAATCAAAGCGCTTGAACAAGAGAAGGATCAGCTCGCGAATACTCTTGCTGCTCGCAATTTCAAATATTCTCAACTGAAGAAGCAGTTTGTCATCACCACCGCGAACTTCAATAGATCTCTCATTGTCGTTCGCAATGATTCTGTTAAATTGGTCTGCGATGACCATGGAATTTCTCCTTCTGTATACCTTGATCTTGCGAAAGAAGTACCCGCAGTGATTTCAAGTCTTGACATCTCTGATAGTGAGGCTGAAAATTCTGATGAGGATGAAAATGATAGTGATGACGAAGGTGAAAAGTCTGGTGGAGAAGAAAATAATGATGATAATGATAAAGGGGAAGAATCTGGCGATGAAGAGAAGTCTGATAAGGAGGATCGCGATGGATCTAACTAGTTCTTCTTTTTCTTTCTCCTTTTTCTGTAATATTGCCGTTAATTTGTAAATTTCTTTTGCCTCTTTTGTTTCTACCTGTAAGAATCAGAAAACAGTTCTTTTTCTGCAAATTAATCAATCAATATAACTATCATTCTTTTAATTATCTGCGTGTTTGTATCTATGCAATTTTTATATGATATATGAATAATAATTTCATCGTTCTCATGCATTCCCATACTTGCCTCTATTATTCATCTGCAATATAAAAATTGATTAAAGATAAAAATCAAAATGTAGCTTAATATTGGCGATCTTACCGTCAATAATAGTTGCGTGAAATCACAATTCTTATAACATCTGTGAGTATTATCGCAGTAATCTTGTGGTCTTATTGTGCCTTCCTAATTAAAGGTCTTATTTTGCCACGCTTCTTCTTTCTGCGACAAAATCGCAGGACGTCTTTACATTTGCATGTATTGACCCATTGATCTTGCCTTAACTTTCTTCTTTGATTATATTGCGATAATATGACAAGTCTAAGTTCTCTCGCAAGATCAAAGCCTCGTGATATTATTGTCTTGCGATGAAATCGCAGGACGTCTTTACACTTTCATGTAAAAACCCATTGATCTCATCTTAACATTTTTCTCGTGGATTGTTGCCTCTGCATCATTTACGTTACGCGACAATATGACAGGCCTAAATGTTCTAGCGATCATAAAGCCCCATGACATTGTCGTCTTAAGACACTTATCAGCTCCCTAATGGAGGGTGCCTCCCTTATCTTCCCCCTGGTTTCCCCTTCAAGGAGGGCACATCGGCCATACAAGACTAGATCCCCCCATCCGGATTTTCCAACAACCAGTTGTGTTCGCAGCCTCTTGTCCTTTATGCCTATAAGGCTTATAGTTACAAGACTGCACCCTAAGTGGGGTTTTCTTCAGGCCAAGTGCATTGTAGCCAAGACTTATCAAGTATGGAAAGAGAGTTTCGTACGCTCCGGGCACCCTTGGCTCAACCGTGTACCTCGGCGCCTTGGTCATACTTTGCACTTCTTGGAAGATATTCTCAGTCGTCCAACCAGGGTATAACCATATATAGTTGGAAAGCCAAGATCTCTCTCCCGGATAGGTTTTCTTTAACCTCATCGTCTGCATGACTCAGGTTCCAGCAGCGGTATAACCTTATCGCTGAGTCATGTCCAGAGATACCCCTTTTATGACGCGCTATTAGGTCTTACATTTGCCTCTTGCAAATTTTATTCGCGAACTAGGGTGCACGCCATGAAAGTTCGTCCCATTCTTATGTCTCTGCGAAATTTAATTCGCGTTTCTCGCGAGTATTGTAACTCGGATAGAATTTCATAACTTTGATCATTTTGGTAAAGTTTTGCGATTCTTTCAAGCATAATATCTTATTCAATTACATATTTTTCAAACAAATTATTCGCAGAGTTCTCTGAAGTTCATCATTTTACCTCTTTACTTACTATTTTCTGATTCTGTTTTTCTACTACGTTTTGCTGTTGTCTCCTTTTCTGCGAGACGCTCGTCATCAGCTTTCACATCTTCTTTTCGTTCTATTGCATCAATTATTAACCTTTCACATTTCTGTCGTTGCTTAATTTTGCAATTCCAATTGCCATTCTTTTCAGCTCTTTCTTCGCAAGACTTCATATCGATTTCATAACATTTCTTGCTTTCTCCCCAATCTCCTTTAATAACTCTGATACCTTTTGGATGAGGAAATTTGATACACTGGTGATAAGTAGATGCTACACCCAATATCCCGTGTAACCAGGGTCGTCCTATCAAGGCATCGTAAGGTGATTCGATGTCCACAACACAGAACAAGATTTTTGAAGATATTCCTTTTAACGGTATCTGCATTTCAATTTCCCCATTTGGTTTGTTAGTTGTGCCATTAAAACCATAGATTTTGTATGTTGATGGAATTAGATCTTCGTCTCTTCCTCCCATGGTTTTAAAGGTATGATAAAATAAGATATCAACAGAACTCCCTATATCTATTAAGACTTTGTTGATGGCCCAAGAATCTTCAACTTTACTATCATTCTCTTCATCTTCTTCTTGCATTTGTTTTGGATTAATTTCTAATCGTACGACCAGTGGATTATCTTGCTGCTCGCCAACCTCAGGTACATCTTGCGCAGTGAAATATAGAGTTTGTTTCTGCCACTCCTCTAATGGCGAGGATCTCGCGATATTCAATATCTCTCTTCCATCTGTGTCTCTCGCGAAGACCCTATTTAAAATATTGTCATGGAAATCCTCTATAGTTCTACGTGAATGTACAATAGAATTACAAAACAAATTCTTTGCTTTGGATCCAACTTCTATTACGAATGTTTCCGCTCCTTTTACAACATTCACTCTGTGAGTTTCTGGTGCTGGCGGTAATTGCTGAGATTGTGGATGTCCTACTAGAAAATGATTTAACTTTCCCTGATCAATCATTCTCAGGATTATTCTCTTCACATTCCTACAATCGTTTACTGTGTGACCATGAAAATGATGATAAGGACAGAATTCTTGACTTCGATTGTTTGGATGGGGTTCTTTTCCCATGTTCCACGGAGAGGGTATATTTTCCATTAAAATGATAGCTTCCCAAATCTTTTCTATGCTAGTATTGAGAGCGGGCATCTTAATTTCTTCCCAGATTATCCTATGATTACCTTGTCCTTTAAAATTATTCTGCCTTTGTCCACCATAAGTTTCTTGAGGTTGATCGAGTCTTTGAATCTTATTGTTCCCACCGCGATTATAATAATTCTTCTCCCTTTCATATTCTTCTTGATCTCGACTGCCCATCGCTACCAATTTTTGTTGGTTATCCATCACTACTTTCTCTTATTGTGGCTACGAGGTGCTCGCCACATTATTTATCATTTTAGGGAGCAAACTTCCACTTGCCGCTAGCGAGCTGGTGTTCACGATTGGATATGATTCCATCTCATTTTGTTTCTCCTCCAAAGCAATGTATTCTTCCTGTAGCTCTCGCAATTCTGTCATGGTAATGGTATTTTTGATTCTGAAAATTTGAATGTACAACAAATTAGTCGCAAACATTGCATTAATGAAGGATAAGATCAGGTATCTTTCATCCACTCTTCCATCCATCTCACTGCACATTGATTTCCACCTTATGGTCAAATGCTTCAAACTCTCGCCAACTCTCTGTTTTAGCCCAAACACATCTTCAATACCTGGCCGCGATGAATTGTTGCTAATATACGCTCCTAAAAATGTAGCTTGTAAATGATCAAAAGAAGTTATGGTATTTTTTGGTAATCCCTCAAACCATTTCAACGCCTCGCCAGTTAAGCTGGATGCAAAATACTTGCATAACACAGCATCATGATTCTCCCACTGTAGCATACATCTAACATAAGCTTTAACGTGTTGAACAACACAAGTAGTTCCATCAAAAATGCTGGTTAATGCTGGTAAATTTCATTTTGGAGGTATTCCTCTTAATTGTACTTCTTGAGTAAATGGAGTCCTCGCAGCTTCTTCAATAGCTTCGTCAAGTTTCCTTCTACCTCCTTCTCTTCTATTGTTTATCATACCTCTCATTTCTGCCAATTCCCTCAGTTTTGTTCATTCTCAGTTTGGTTTTGTTCCATTGGTCTCTTTAGTGCAGCTTCCCTTATTATGCGTTCTTGCCTTTCTTGTCTTGCGAGATTTTGTGTGTCTTCTTCTTCATTGTCATTATGTCTTTCTCTGCGATTATCTCTTTCACCCTCTTCTTGAAGTCGCAGTTGCCTATCTTCTTCTCTGCGAATTTCTTCATTTCTCATCATTTCTCATCGCTGTCTCTCTATTCTCCTTTGTATCCTATCATACTCCTCTTGAATATTATTATTGTAGCGGTTTTTTGTACGTCTTCTTTCTCGATTTTCATGGTTATTTTGTCGTACTGCTTCTCGAAATTCATGTTCTTCTATTTCTGCCCTTAATCTTTCTCTCTCGCGGGCTAAATGTGTTTGCTCAGCATAATGTCTCTCAATTTCTTCTTCAATCATTCTTTGATTTCTTTGATTATCTCGCCCATTTAATATCCTCCTTCCTTCTTCTGGATTTTCTTCTTCAATTTGGTTGTTTCTTCCCTCTCGACTTCTATTGTCACGCGGATTATAGCGATCTCTGATTACCTCTTCTTCTCTATTTTGTATTTCTCTTTGAGTATTTTCTCCAACATTTATTATAGGGGAAATTTGCCTTGGTTCTTCTCTGAATGATCTTGAGTTTGATCTAACAGTACTCCTTGATCTCCTTCTTTGTAATCTCAAATTCTCCATCCTTAACTCATGATTTTGCCTTGTTAAATTCGCACGCTCTTCTGCCTCTAATCTTATTTCTTCATGTATCCTTTGTCTCAAATCTACTACTTCATGTCCTCCATGAATTAATCCTCCATCCACTTCTTGATTTCTTTCCTCTTCTTCTTCATTTCTCAATTGTCGATTTTCCGCTTCTTCTATCGAATCCGACCTCCAAGTATGCACACTCACTCTATCATAATCCACATCCCTATCTTGCGTTTGTACTTGTTGATTTGGTTGTTGAATTGAACTTTCTGCTTCATTTCTTGTTCTATTTCTTCGTGATCTTATTCTTAAAGATTCTTCTAATTCACATGTTCCCTCACCTGCAAGTCTTTTACTTCTTCTCACTGTCGTTGGTGGTTCTGATATATTTCTTCTCCTTCTAGCCATTTCTCCAATTCTAACAATTTTTTCAAATCTTCAAGTCGCAATTTGAGATTTCTTAGATTGATTCTCCCTGTTTCTGGACGCCAAAATGTAGTTGCAAGATTTCCCACACTACACCCTTGTCAATAATCTATGAAAACTAAGTCATAATTGTGGATGAACAACAACACTTTTATTAATTCACTTTCAGGAAGATTTACAAAAGATATTAAAACTCAGAAATACAACTTTCTTTCTGGAGTTTCTCTCTCCTCAAAATTCTCTCAGCTCTCAAAAGTACATCATCCTTTTCTGGATTTATCGTGCTCTTTATATAGGAAAACATATAGTGGAAGACAGCTAAGATTTTCCCTTAATTCGGATGTACTCTGCAATCTTATCGCGATTGTTACAATATTCCCTATCGCAAGAATAATGGCCATCGCAGGATCAACACATTCTTCTTTTAATTCTTCCATCGTCAGTTTCTTTTAATTGTTCTGCAACGCTCGTGAAGCGTTGTTTGAAGAATCGTCAGTAACGCTCGCAGAAACGTTGTTAATATCGCAGGAATAGTGTTGTAGCGATATTCTGGTACTACAGCAATAGAAATGAAATTAGAAAATGCTAGAATTACCAGTGATTCGTAGCTAGTCATTCTCCAAATAAAAGGAAAATACACAACAAATGAACCATCCTTGAAGAAATACAAGAAACTTGTTAAAGAATTGTCAGTGAAAATCCCAAAAATAAAATGGAGGCATATATCAAGGAAGGATAATAGGCTTGCAGATGCTTATGCTTTCATTTCAAGCATGATGACAGATCCAACAACGAGATGCATAAAGATACAGACACTCTTATCGCCATCAATCGATAAAGAAGAGGAAGAAGAAGTAGAGGTAATGATAGTAGAAGGTGGTGAAGAGGGGTCAAATGAAAATATCGCAGATTGGAGAGCAGAACTTTATGCATATTTAGTGAGAGGAGAAATACCAAGAAACAGATTAGAAGCACACAAATTAAAGAGTCGTGCAACAAATTATGAATTAAGGGATGGGATATTGTATAGAAAATTATTTAATGGACCATCACTTAGATGTTTAACACGAGAAGAAGGAGATAAATTATTAAAAATGCTGCATAGTGGAGATGCTGGCAACCATAGCGGAGGGAGGTCTTTGGCGTTTAGAGCCAAAATACAAGGTTATTATTGGCCATATATGCATGAAGATGTAAAACAAGTGTCAAGGAGATGCAAAGATTGCCAGCGGCATGGAAAGAGAATACATGCACTTGGAGCACCCTTATCATCCTCATCCAGTGTGTGGCCTTTTGGAAAGTGGGGTTTAGATATTGTGGGACCATTTTTACCGGTATCTGGACAAAAAAGATACTTAATTATCGTAACAGATTATTTCACAAAATGGGCAGAAGTAAAAGCAGTACGGCACATTCGCGACAAGGACATATTTACATTCATTTTTGAAAATATCATCTGCAGATTTGGAATTCCAACACAGTTGGTATCTGATATTGGGAAGCAATTTGAAGGGCAGAATATAGAAATGTTGCTTAATGTATTTAAAATAAAATGCGGAAAATTTACCCCTTTATACCCACAGGCTAATGGGCAAGCAGAGGCAATGAATAAGACCATCGCAGACATATTAAAGAAGAAGTTGGAGGAACATAATAGAGCATGGTGCGAACAAGTACATAATTCAGTATGGGCCTACAACACAACTAGGCGAGAGGCAACTGGAATGTTACCTTTCTGTCTAACATATGGGGTTAAGGCAGTGTTACCAACAGAAGTTTCTAAACCTACGGCGAAAAGATAGGCTTGGGAGAATAATCTTAGTGCTGGAATGATCCTAAGCAAATTGGATGAATTAGAAGAGAAGAGAGAAAAAGCTTTACAACATATGGAGAATTATAAACGGAGGTTAGCACGAGAATACAATAAGCATGTCAAACAACGTGAATTTCATCCAGGTGATTTGGTTCTTCGCGAGACGCCAAATTATCAGCAAGAAGGTGGTGGAAAGTTAGCGAGAAAATGGGATGGACCTTACATTATAAAAGAGATAATTGGAACAGGGGCATACAAATTGATGGATCCAGAGGGTAAAGATGTTGATGACTTGGTAGACCATGGAATAGGGTAAAGATGTTGGTGACTTGGTAGACCATGGAATATGCTATATTTAAAGAAATATTACCCTTGAGGAACTTTGAGAATACCTAGTTGATGAAGCAATGTATGATGCAACAAAGTAAGAATTAACAAAAAAAAATTATGAAAAAATTACTGCGAGATTATTCAAGATCAAATAAGAATGTGCGAAAATTTCGCAAGAAATGATCATTTAAGATCCAGAATGGGACGAACCTTTATGGCGTACACCCTAGTTCGCGAATAAAATTTCGCAAGAGGCAAATGTAAGACCTAAAGTACTTCATAAAAGGGGGTATCTGTTACATGACTCAGTGATAAGGTCACACCGCTGCTGGAACCTGAGTCATGGAGATTTGGGGTCAATAAAAGCCCATCCAAGAGAGGCACATTGGATTCCTAACTTAGACATATGACTTGAGTTGGGAGACTAAGGTAATAAGGACTCTTCTAAGGGGTGCAATTATGACCAAGGCGCCGAGGTACATGGTTGAGCCAAGAGTGCCCGGGACGGATGAACCTACCCTGTCCATTCTTGGCAAGTCTTGGCTATAATGCACTCGGCCCGAAGAAAACCCCACTTAGGGTGCAGTCTCGTAACCATAAGCCATATAGGAAAAAGGAATAAGAGGATGCGAACACAACTGGTTGTTGTTAAGACTGGATGGGAGGAGCTAGTATTGTATGTCCGATGTACGTCTCCTTGAAAGGGCAACCAGGGGGAAGATAAGGGAGGCACCCTCCATTAGGGAGCTGATAAGTGTCTTAAGACGCAAATGTCATGAGATTTTTTACTCACGGGAGTATTAAGACTTGTCATATTTTTATAACATTCCTGAAGATACAATAATACAAAACAGAAGATACGATGAGATCAAGGGGTCTTTACATGCAAGTGTAAAGACATCGCAAGACGGCAATGTCATGGGGATTTAATTTCGCAAGAAAATTTAGACTTATCATATTGTCGCAACAAAATTACAATAAAAGAAAAATATAAGACAAGATCAATGGGTTTCCACATGAAAGTGTAGAAACGTCCTGCGATTTTGTCGCAATATAAAAGATGGCAAAATAAGACCTTTACCTAGGAAGGCAAAATAAGACCACATAACAAAACAAATTCTTTTTATAAAATACTAATCATTTTTCATGCAGATCATATATCACAAGAAAGATAATGAGAGGCAAGTATGGGAATTAATAAATAAGATATCATTATCTTTCTCGCAAGTTCTTAAAATACCAAAAGAAAAATTTATTCCAAAAGAGATTCAAAGTACATTGCTCGCAAAAGGAGAAAGAGTAATTCAAGAAAATAGAACTAGAATTCAGACATCAAGATCTTCTTCACCATCTTTATCATCTTCGCCAACCTTATCATCTCTACCGACTTTATCATCTTTGCCAGTGTTTTTCTCATCTTGGTCGACTCTGGTTTCTTATTCATTTGGCTCATCACCAGCAGTTATTTCATTACCAACATCTCCTTCTTTGTTAGGGACTTCTTCTTCTTCTTCTTCTTCTTCTTCTTCTTGGGAAATATTATCTTCATCTTCATAATCAAGATCATGATCAATAGCCAGAGGAATTTCATCTTCATCTATTCCAAAGGTTTGAGTGATACAGTAGAAAGAGATTTGGACAATAGAACCTCATTCACAAGAATTTCAGCACTGAGATGAGCCTGGCGAAGGAAAGCTCTGTCACGGTCCTAATCTCCATATCTTTGAAATATTCAAGATAGTCATACTTTCTTTCTGCTTGATCACGAGAGCGGTCAAGGTGAGAAGTAAGTAATCCATTTTCTTTGCGAAGATTCGCAAGTTTAGAATCCAAGGAAGTAATGGAAGAATGAAGCTTTCTTTCAGATTCTGCGAAAAACAAAAATTATTCAGGCGAATACCTCGCAAGGGAAATATTGTGAAGAAATATAACAAAAGAAAGATGTTTGAGGCAGTCAAAATGACTACCTTCTTTTTGAGATATTTGATTTTGAATTAGTGCCAAGCAAGTATTCTCCCAATGACTCATGGCATCATCAAATTTATCTCCAACTAGACCTTTTAGACGAGATTTTAAATTCTTTTCTTTAGAAATGAGAAAAGTGTTTTCCTTCGCAAGAAGAGAATAAGATTTTTCTAATTTGGAGTACTGTTCTTGAAGTTCATTTGATTTCACACTTAAAATTATCCTACCCTGCATAAGTGAATTTTTCTCAGCAATAGATGATTCAGTTACTTCTTTAAGTTCATTTTTCAACGAGCGAAGAGATTGTTCTTGGCTATCACACACTTTTTGGAGAATAATTAGTTTCTGCGAAGAAATCGCCACCATATTTGATAGAGTTCGCTTCTCATGAGATAGAGTTCTGTTTTCATCTGATAAAGTTTCCATCTCAAGGTCATCCTTAGTCAAAGAATAAGAGAGGCGAGATATTTCGCTACTTAATGAGTTGTGCTCCTGAACTAATTGAGTATTTTCTTTGGTAAGATTATCTATTTGATCAACAGAATATGTGTGAAGATTATCTAATCGATTATATTGATCCATCCAACTATCTCTATCGATGCAAATTTCTTCAACGGCAGATTTAGACTGAAATCTCTCCATTATTCGTTTCTGGTTTAAAGCTTAACAAGCGAAAAAATAATTTAAGAATGAACAATATGGAAAGAACAAATTTGTTAAGAGGAAAGCTAAAAACGGAGATAAGAAATTTATACCTTTTAATTCATTATTTTTCCTGCGAAGAAGTTCGCAGTCCAAAGAAGCATTCTGAAACTTCTGTTGTTCAAGACGAAGATTCTCCTTCAAAACTTTAACTTGTTTCTCTAAGAGTGTTTGTGAAGCTGTCCTATCAGAACTAAGATGTATACTTAAAATTTCGCAGACACCCGATTCGACAGTTCCACAGATGACTTCTTGGCACCAATTAAGAGATCAAATAAAGCCTTGAAGGCAAGATTCACTCCATCCGCATTTTCCTTAGAAAAAGGGAGAGACTTAGATGTAGTAGTAGTAGTGATAACAGAAAGTTGATGGTCATCACTTTTTGTTAAAGAGATGTCATCTAAAGTTAAAATTTGAGGAAGATCAGTGGGTGAGATTATGGTAGGATTAATTTGAGGAGTATTAGTCACAGGAGAAGAAAACGTTTCATTTGTAACAGGTTGTGCAATGGGAACTTCATCCATAGAAGGATTTGAGCTTAATGCGAGGTTTGAGCTTGATGCGACATTTTCGCAAATAGAAAGCGGAGGATCAGCTTGCGAAGAAGAAGCTAAAAGTCTAAGTTTAGGAAAGAAAACAGAAAAGTCAACATCTTTGGGTGGGAGGAATTTCTTGCTAGGTTTAGTGGCATCTCCATCACCCTGCAAATCACAACTCAGATAAGAAACAGAGGCAACAATATTGTTATTAAAAAGATCCATGTTTCTTACTACCTTGTCATTCGCAGGCTTTCTTTTTCTCGCAAGAACCTTAGGATGTGATCCTTTGGGAACATTAGGGTTTTGAACTGTAAATTCAGTACTGGAAGTGTTTTTGCAGAAACAGAAATAGTATAGGAATTATATAAAGAACAAACAAAATGAATTCGATAAAACAAAATCAGTTTCAGCAAAAGAAGGAAAACTAACCTTGGAGATTCCATGAAAGCAGAGAAGAACAATAGCAGGAAGGTGAATTTGATAAAGAAAAAGGAAATTGCAGATGATGAAGATTTGCAGAGGGTATGAAGATGAAGAAGACAAAGAGGAAACAAAAGAAATAAATTATCTTTCCTCCAGATCTCTCTTTAAATAGAAAAAACAAGATGACCGGTTAATACCAAACATGCCGGTGATTATGAGAATATTCAACACGTGTAAACAGTTATGCTTAATTCACGGAGCCTTGTCGGTAGGAAAATATGAAGAAGGAGAAGATGAGCAACTGTGGCATTTTGAAGAACAGTTTGTCATGGCATTCTCTTCTTTGCAGAGAAGGCATGAGAAGAGGCAAGATATAGGATAAGAATATCGCAAGAAGAACACATTTACGAAGTTTAGCCAACAACACTTTGCGAGTGTGCAGAATGATTTGAAGAATGATGCAACAGATGACGATTGTAAAAACATGAAGAAAGTGTGATAATCTTGCGAATGATAGAGGTTTGCGAGGAAGTATCACTAACAATCTTGCGAGAATATCGCAAGTCATATCCGAAATTAAAGGGCAGCTTAGCTGTCATCCACTATGTAAATCCCTATATAAAGAGTTGAATAGGCGTAAGGAAGAGAGAGATCTTTTTCGAGTGTTGAGCAAGTCATTAGGAGAGAGAAAGTAAAGAGAGCAATTGTATTCTTGTTTTCTTCCATTCCTTGTAATATTTATGTGAATCAATTTATAAAAGTGTTGTTCTTAATCTTTCAAAGATGTGTTGATTATTATGAATTCTTGTGAGGGGTGTAGTGTGGGATTTCCTGCTACTACAATATTTGCTTGAGTAAATCAAATCAAGAGTTTAAGATAATAACTCCTTGAGATATTTTCTATTGATTGAGTCTAGTAGATTCTCTAAAAAACAACTCGGAGTTTTCCATACAGATTGTTAATCGAAATATTGGGTGAGGTTGTTAGACCCCCGCTTTTTCAATTGGTATCAGAGTAGGCAAACAAGTTTAAGACCTTACAAGTCTGTGTTTGTAGCGATCTGACTCTACGGACAAGAGTAGCATCTCTGATAAACACGTCACCAGAAATAAAAACTTTGTCTCGTCTAATTCTGTTAAAGAGAAATATTCCTCTATCACGATAATAGAAGAATCTTGTGTTCAAACTAGACAGACGGGTTGTGACATGTGTTATCCCGATTATCCTTTAAAGGAGTCCATTTCTCGAAGCAAATGAGAAACAGCTGAAGAGGCTGATTTGATTCTAAATCTTGATAGAATCCAAGTTGATAGATGCAATCGGTTGAAACAACATGTCAATGTTCTTCTTGGTATGATAAGAGACTGCAAGTTCAAAGAAAATATTGAAGATCATTCTTAGTGTATGACTCTTAAGGCAAACCTTAAAAAGGATGCTTTGAAAATAGAACATCTCTTAAGTAAACTCTCTATTCAAGAATGCTCTAAGCAGTCCAACATACCAATTACTTCTTCTACGACTAAAAATGCTCCAACATTAGAAGTAAAAATGGAGTCCATTCCTATTAAGAAAGATATGTTAGTTTCCTCTGATCAAGGAAAACACACACCATTTGGAAGGAAGGAATCTCCTGACTAGAATATTAAGACCAAACTGCCTAATCACTCGTGTGATCAAAAGGTATGTCTCTTTTGCAAAGAAAAAGGTTTTGTTAGAAAAAGGAGAAACTCTAAGTTGAATAAAAACTCGCTTGTTCAACTTCAACACACCTTAAACTTAATTATCAAAGGTGTAACTGACATTTGTATGTCAAAACCCATTGGTTTTCATGCGTATACTGTGTATGTTACAAGGAAGGTCAGTTCAATGAGTTCCTCAAATGTTCGAAAGCAGAACAAAAGTCTTGACAAGAATCGTCTGAGAAAATATCAAGCTGTTGTTTCTGAAAATAACGTGTCTCATGATTTGAGAAAAATTCCAGGAGAAAGAAGGAAGAATAATGATATGAGAAATGACTTGATAAAGATGATTCAAGGATACAAGAAATTGTCAACAGGATGTCTTCCTCCTCAAGTCAAGACCCTTCTGGTAAGAGCTTAAACTATGTCTCATATTTTAATGACAGTAAGTTTTATGATAATTTCTCAAATCAAAAGGAGTCTCTCTCAAAATTCACAAGGAAAAAGAGACTTGGTCATAAACACAATTCCTTAGATGAGCTTAAATCTCATACTTGTGCTAATTAATCACAAGGTTAGGAACTTTCTCATAAAAATCATGTTGAGCAAGATGTGTAAAAGTCAGGTGTACTTTGGCAATTTATGTTTTGCCTAGTTGAGCTATTCTCTTATCGTTTATAGATAAACTAGTGCCAACAGATAGTATTGCCTAAAAAGTATTTGCAATGTCTTTTTGTATTTTTCTGTTGATTTGTATCGTGTTATTTTCTTGTGGGGTGCACTGTGTTCAAATGTGTACACGGGTTACCATTTCGAGTTTATAGCTTGGAAACCCTAAAAGTCATTCATCTAAACAAAACCATTAAATAGCCGACCTATTGAGTTACATATGTCACGTACGCATACTCTAGGTTTTTCTGGGTTATCAAGAATGTCCTCCTCCTCATCTTTCTATGTTGGTTTTGCAAAGGGATTTCTAGTAAAAGGTTTTGGTGTTGAATCAAAAGGAAGAAAGAAAAGAACTCTTATGGAAGATGGAGCACCTAATGCCTCATGCTAATATGCCTACTCACATCAAGATGTTGAGAATGAGAATATAGTGTCTGCTGAAGTGGTTCATGACTTTATGAAATACTTTGAGAAAGCAAAACTGTAACTTGTTGATACAATGAAGGATCTTGATGTGGTTAGAAGTGAGTTGAAAAAGGTTACTGCTGACCTTGGTCTCATGAAGTCACATGTTAGAGAACTTCTAAATAAGGATATCTTCTATGAAGACACAGTTAATGATATGGATCATAATCTCAAAAGTCTTGAAACCTATGAAGCTGTCGAACGTGAACTTTAGCTTGTGATCGGTTTCTAGTAGACATGTTTGAGTTAACAGTGTCTAGTAAATCTTCTATTATTTCTCTTTTGTTTAGAAGAATAACTAGTGTTTTGGAATAGCCATTATTGTGATTACACATATCCATCCAATGTTTTCATCTTCTTCTTGTTTTTAGATTTTTTGGTTTAAAAATTCTAAGTTTGTTTGGAAGATGATGGTTGCAGTATTAATCTTTATGGTTTTATATATTACAATATTTTGATGGGATATTTGTGTTTATGTCCCTGAACTTGATTGTCCCATATTTTGTCAAAAGTAAAGTCGTTCATGAATTGATATGCAAATATTGATAAAAGGATGAATAGACTTTTGACAAACACAAAAGTTAAGCCTATATTGTCAATTGTTGATGTAAGATAGGTTAAAACCTTTTGTGATTCAAGGATTATGTCTATTGTGTGTCATTGTGCAAATGGTGATGGATACATAGAATGAATCCTTGTATTATCCACTGTATAGAGATTTTTTGATCCATATTATTATGTATTACCGTGAAGGTTCCATTGTGTATCTCATGTTGAGCACGATACAACTAAGTCGATTTCTTATTGGCATGGTTGGTTGTTCCATGAGATGCTATATATTGAGCATTAAGAACTAAATTAATCAACTTGTGTGGGTTATTTAGTTTGTATTCCATAAGTTTACTTATATTGAGTACATTTACGGTTAAGGTTGTCATATCCTATGATAATCTTAGTCGGGGTTCCATAATCTCTTATGTTGAGCCCAAATGAACTAAATCAATCATCTAGTATGGTTATTTAGTTAACACTCCATAAGCTTTCATATGTTGAGCATGATTGATTGGGTTAGTTATTTCATGATTAACTTAGTCATCGCTCCGTAAATTTCTTATGTGAGTTTAAATGATTGAATTGATTACTTTTGTGATTAGTTTAATTGAGTAATCCGGTTAGATTAATTATGGGTTTACTCGTGAGTAATCTAATCGATGTATTAAGTCTCCGTAAGTTTTCTTGTGTTGAGCATATTTAGTCAAATTAATCTTGGTTAGCTTTGGTTAATTTGATTGAATATTTCTTGTTGGATTCCAAATTCATACTTGTATGCAATTTGTTCAGTCTAAAGAAATCCTTCTTTTCTTTTGAAATTAAGGTCTCTCTTGTTGTTACTTAGGGGATGACATTCTATGGGGGAGAGTTCTTTTGAAATTGTGCTTAATTGCCAAATCTTTGTGGGCAGTGCGGTTGTGGAATATTAGAGGGGTTATCTTGTGTTAGAGCACTGCTCAGTCAAACTCGCATGCGTTGCTATCTCAAGCATGTTTGTTAATCTTAGTGATCAAAACTATAAAGTCTTGATTTCTAGTCTACTATAGCTAAGGTCTCGGACTAGGATAGAAAGTGTAGTTGGGCTCAAGAACTCCATGGAGATCATCATACAAGACGAAGGACTACTCAAGGAACCAGTGGATCTTCATCGACTAAAAGGTATGTGGAGACTTGAACTTATCTATCACTCAAAAGTCTATCTACTCTATCTCCTATCTTGAGACAAACGTCGTTTTACTATATAGACTAAGAATATGCATGTGACATTTCGAGTTGAATATATCTCGCTTATCTATTTCTCGAAATGGGACATTGTAAATCTTTCGCTTTAGCCAAGTTCATCTTTTCCTATTGACGAAAGTCATGTTATGTTTCAATCACTTTGGAAATCGCTCTGATGAAAAATAGTTTGTGAATAACAACTATATAACGCCCTCTGAGAATGTTTCAATGATTGAAATGAGAGTTTAGACTATATAACCATTGTGGGATATAAATATTGTTGTGGCAAAACATATATGTATTAGTACTTAACACTTGAACCGAAGTTTGCGAACTTTGTTGATCAAGTGGAACCGGAACGTGAGCAGCAACTCAGTCCGCGAACTGGCGTAAGTTCTCAAACTCGAGAATATCTGCTGAAGTTGAATCTCAGGCGCAGTCCACGAACTGACGGAAGTTCTCATTCCGAGAAATTCTTCTAGAGTTTATTAACTTCAACCGGTTATCTTGAGTCCGCGAACTCAAGAGGTTATGTATGAAAACGGTGTTCGTGAACTTATCTTAAATTACTAAGGAATGCTTTTGCAAACCGTGACTTTATAGTTCATGAAATGATTCGAGTGAATCACATCATTTTTGATTCAATTGTGTCTCTTGTAGTACTTGAGATCTCATAGCAATCGAACAACTCTCTAACTAGTTCATTTGAGTCATTTGGACTAGTTATGGTGAAGAAGAATATGGTTGATATGAAAGTTATCATTTGGCTAACCATTTGGTTGACTAATATTGAACCAATTATAGTACACGTTTGGGTACGGTTACACAAACCCAAAATCGTCAAGAACATGTGTGTATGGAAAGCTAAGTTTTCGATCTAACGGTTGAAATAAATTAGCTTGTATATAATCAGGTTTTCATCTAATGGTGAATATTGAATGCTGTGTTACTAAGCTAACATTGATTGCAAACCCTGATTTGAAAGACTATATAAGGGAGAACTTTAGCCATTGGAAAAACTAATCCCCACACACTTTTCTTGTGTGATACTAGTTTTCTCTAAGTTAGAGTCGATCTCCATTAACCCTTGAGTTTCCTCTCTAAATTCGGGTTAACGACTTAAAGACTTCATTGGGATTGTGAAGCCAGACCGATACTACTTTTCTTGTAGTTGTGTGATCTGATCTTGCTGTTTCTATCGTACGAGTACAATTGTAATAATTGGCTTGATATTTTTATCTCCGATAGGCAAGATATAAAAGTAATCACAAACATCTTCGTCTCATTGTTTGTGATTCCTCAATAATCTTCTTTGTTGTGTCGATTAAGTTTATTGTGAGGTGATTGATGAAACTGAGCTGCTCTTCGGGAATATAAGTCTAGTTTTATCGATGGGTTCCTGTTCACCTTGATTTATCAAAAGACGGAACAAAACTCATAAGTTTATTCGTGGGAGGCGAATTTATCTATCTTGTAGATTTTTCGGTATGAGACAGATTTGTTTGCTAAAGTCTTCGCCTTTGGGTCGTAGAAACTCTTGGTTGTGGGTGAGATCCGCTAAGGGAATCAAGTGCACAGTATCCTGCTGGGATCGGAGGCGTAGGAGCATAACTGTACCTTGGATCAGTGTGAGATTGGTTGGGGTTCAACTACAGTCCAGACCAAAGTTAATTTGGAGTAGGCTAGTGTCTGTAGCGGCTTAATATAATGTATGTTTAATCTGGACTAGGTCCCGGGGTTTTTCTTCATTTGCGGTTTCCTCGTTAACAAAATTCTGGTGTATGTGTTATTTCTATTCCGCATTATATTTTGTTATATAATTGAAATAATACAGGTTGTGCGTTGTTCAATCAATTAGAATATCCGACCTTATTGGTAGTGATTTAAATCGATTGACACTTGGATATTGGTCTTTGGTACCATCCAAGTTATCTCTCTTTGATTAGGCACCCGAATCATATTTGCTTGAGTAAATCAAATCGAGAGATTGAGATATTAACTCCTTGAGATATTTTCTATTGATTGAGTCTTGTTGATTCTCTAGAAAACAACTCGGAGTTGTCCATACAGATTTCTAATTGAAATATTAGGGGAGGTTGTTAGACCCACGCATTTTCATCTTGCATCTTTATAAACTCCTTGATGGATGCATTTAGCTTCGGCTTTATGATTGCATCTAAACTAGATGATACATATTTACCTTTGGTCATGAAATGTCACTTACGGAAATTTTATTAGGATCCCGTTCTTGTACCTTTGCCAATTTTATTGACAAAAAGGGGGAGAATTAATTGTAGTTCACACTACAAATACATATAGTTTTCAGATCATTATATAAGGGGGAGTGGTTTCCATGTGAGATGGAGTATTGACTAAGGGGGAGTGAAGTATCACCATAGTATTGTTGTTGAAGTTGTGATGCAATTGGACTTTGACGTTGTGTAATAATACTATGACATTGTGTAACAATGATTGAGAACCGATGCTTTTCTCATTGTTATAGCTATGGATTTTCAACAACGATGATGCTAAACTTACAACCTTTGGGATTATTGGACTACTTGGAAGTGACGAAGATTTCGAGTATTGTTGAAGATTATACATGTGGAATAGGAGCTACAAAGTTTATTTATATATTTTTTGTATTCCATATGTATTAATAGTTTTGCCACTAAAATTGAGCACTGCTCAGTCGAACTCGAGTGCGTTGCTATCTCAAGCATGTTTGTCAATGTTAGTGATCAAAACTATAAAGTCTTGATTTCCAGTCTACTATAGCTAAGGTCTCGGACTAGGATAGGTGTAGTTGAGCTCAAGAACTCCATGGCAATCATCATACAAGACGAACAACTACTCAAGGAACCAGTGGATCTTCATCGACTAAAAGGTATGTGGAGACTTGAACTTATCTATCACTCAAAAGTCTATCTACTCTATCTAATATCTTGAGACAAAAGTCGCTTTACTATATAGACTAAAGATATGCACATGTGACATTTCGAGCTGAGTATATCTCGCTTATCTATTTATCGAAATGTGTGTTGGTAAAGCTTTCGCTTTAGCCAAGTTCATCTTTGTCTAGTGACGAAAGTCATGTTATGTTTCAATCACTTTGGAAATGGCTCTGACGAAAACTAGTTTGTGAATAACAACTATATGACGTCCTCTGAGAATGTTTCAATGATTGAAATGAGAGTTTAGACAATATAACCATTGGGTTATATAAACATTATTGTGGTAACACATATATGTATAAGTCCTTAGCACTTAAACCTAAGTTTGCGAACTTTGTTGATCAAGTGAAAACCGGAACTTGAGCAGTCAACCCAGTACGCAAACGTGCGTAGTTCTCGAACCCGAGAATTTATGCTGGAGCTGTAGCTCGGTTTCAGTCCGCGAACTGACGGAAGTTCTCGAACCCGAGAATTTATGCTGGAGTTTGTGAACTCCAACCGGTTATGTGAGTCCGTGAACCCAGTTCGCGAACTTGAGTGGTTATGTCTAAAAACGATGTTCATGAACTTATTTAAATTATCTAAGGAATGCTATTGCAAACCGTGGCTTTATAGTTTATGAATCGATTCGATCGAATCACATCGTTTTTTCCTCAATTGTTTCTTGTGTAGTACATAAGATCTCATAGCAATTGAACAACTCTCTAACTAGTTCATTTGAGTCATTTGGACTAGTTATGGTGAAGGAGAATAAGGTTAATATGAAAGTTATCATTTGGCTAACCATTTGGTTGACTAATATTGAACCAATTATAGTACACGTTTGGGTACGGTTACACAAACCCAAAATCGTCAAGTACATGTGTGTATGGCAAGCTAAGTTTTCGATCTAACGGTTGAGAGATATTATCTTGTATCTAATCAGGTTTTCATCTAACGGTGAATATTGAATGCTTTGTTACTAAGCTAACATTGATTGCAAACCCTGATTTAAAAGACTATATAAGGTATAACTCTAGCAACTGGGAAACCTAATCCCCAAACATTCTGTGTGATACTAGTTTGCTAAGCTAGAGTCGATTCTCCTTTAACCTTTAGTTTTTTTCTTCTAAAACCAGGTTAACGACTTAAAGACTTCATTGGGATTGTGAAGCAAGACCGATACTACTTTTCTTGTAGTTGTGTGATCTGATCTTACTATTTCTATCGTACGAGTACAATTTTAATAATTGGCTTGAGATTTCTATCTCTGATATGAAAGATATAAAAGTAATCACAAACATCTTCGTCTCATCGTTTGTGATTCCACAATATCTTTTTTCGCTGCGTCGATTAAGACTATTGTGAGTTGATTGATAAAACTGAGCTGTTCTTCGGGGATATAAGTATGGTTTTATTGATTGGTTCCTGATCACCTTGATTTATCAAAATACGGAACAAAACTCATAGGTTTATTCGTGGGAGACGAATTTATCTATCTTGTAGACTTTTCTGTGTGAGACAAATTTGTTTGCTAAAGTCTTCGACTTTGGGTCATAGCAATTCTTGGTTGTGGGTGAGATCAGCTAAGGGAATCAAGTGTGTTGTATCCTGCTGGGATCAGAGGAGTATGAGCATAATTGTACCTTGGATCAGTGTGAGATTGATTAGGGTTCAATTATAGTCCAGACCGAAGTTAATTAGGAGTACGCTAGTGTTTGTAGCGGCTTAATACAGTGTATGTTCAATCTGGACTAGCTCACGGGGTTTTTCTGTATTTGCGATTTCCTCGTTAACAAAATTATGGTGTCTGTGTTATTTCTTTTCCGTATTATATTTTGTTATATAATTGAAATAATACAGGTTGTGCGTTGTTCAATCGATTAAAATATCTGACCTTATTGGTTATTGATTTAAATCGATTGGCACTTGGATATTGGTCTTTGTTACCATCCAAGTTATCTCTCTTTGATTAGACTCGCGAATCATATTTGCTTGAGTAAATCAAATCGAGAGATTGAGATAATAACTCCTTGGGATATTTTCTATTAATTGAGTCTAGTTGATTCTCAAGAAAACAACTCGGAGTTGTCCATACAGATTGCTAATCGAAATATTGGGTGAGGCTGTTAGACCCCCGCTTTTTCACATAAGATCTCGTAGCAATTGAACAACTCTCTAACTAGTTCATTTGAGTCATTTGGATTAGTTATGGTGAAGAAGAATATGGTTAATATGAAAGTTATCATTTGGCTAACCATTTGGTTGACTAATATTGAACCAACTATTGTACACGTTTGGGTACGGTTACACAAACCCAAAACCGTCAAGTACATGTTTGTATGGCAAGCTAAGTTTTCGATATAACGGTTGAGAGATATTATCTTATATCTAATCAGGTTTTCAGCTAACGGTGAATATTTAATGCTTTGTTACTAAGCTAACATTGATTGCAAAACCTGATTTGAAAGACTATATAAGGGAGAACTCTAGCAACTGGGAAACCTAATCCCCACACATTCTGTGTGATACTAGTTTGCTAAGCTAGAGTCGATTCTCCTTTAACTTTTGGTTTTCTTCTTCTAAAACCTGTTTAACAACTTAAAGACTTCATAGGGATTGTGAAGCCAGACCGATACTACTTTTCTTGTAGTTGTGTGATCTGATCTTGTTGTTTCTATCGTACGAGTACAATTGTAATAATTGGCTTGAGATTTATATCTCCGATAGGCAAGATAGAAAAGTAATCACAAACATCTTCGTCTCATCGTTTGTGATTCCACAATATCTTTTTTCACTGCGTCGATTAAGACTATTGTGATTTGATTGATAAAACTGAGATGTTCTTCGGGAATATAAGTCTGGTTTTATTGATTGGTTCATGTTCACCTTGATTTATCAAAAGATGGAACAAAACTCATAGGTTTATTCGTGGGAGACGAATTTATCTATCTTGTAGACTTTTCGGTGTGAGACAGATTTGTTTGCTAAAGTCTTCAACTTTGGGTCGTAGCAACTCTAGGTTATGGGTGAGATCATCTAAGGAAATCAAGTGCGCAGTATCCTGCTGGGATCACAGGAGTAGGAGCATAATTGTACCTTAGATCAGTGTGAAATTGATTGGGGTTCAACTACAGTCTAGACCGAAGTTAATTTGGAGTAGGCTAGTGTTTGTAGCGGCTTAATACAGTGTATGTTTAATCTGGACTAGGTCCCGGGGTTTTTCTGCATTTGCGGTTTCTGTAGTTGCAGGAATTCCTACACTACACCCTTGATAAGAATCTATAGAAATTGGATTATATTTGAAGATGAATAACAACACTTTTATTAATCAAATTTTAGAATTCTTTACAAAATATATAAGAACTCATAAGTACAAATTTCTTTCTAGAGTTTCTCTCTCCTCAAAACCTTATCAACTCTCCAAAAGACATCATCCTTTTCTGAACCTAACGAACCCTTTATATAGGGATTTACATAGTGGATGACAACTAAGTTTTCCTCCTATTTCGGACCTATTCTGCGATCTCATCGCGATCGCTATAATGTTCTCTTTCGCAAGAATGATGACTATCGCAGGATAAACATAATCTTCTTGTACCTCTTCCATTGTCATCTTTTATGTCTTTCTTTTGGATATTCTGTGATGCTCGCGAAACGTTGTTAAAGAGTCTTTTGTGACGCTCGCAAAAGTGTTGTTAATATCGCAGGAATAGCGTTGTAGCGATATTATGGTCCTACATCTTGCCTCTTATCATGTCTTTTCTGCAAAGAAGAGAAGATCATGAGAACCAATACTCTTTATTGTACTCGCAACTTCTTTCCCTCTTATATTTTCTTCTCGAAAAGATTCCATTAATCTAGCCTCACCGCCTACACGTGTTGTGAATTCCTCTTTTTACTGACACGTCTTTTCTTAATAGGTCAACTCATTTTTGCCTATAAAAGGTAGAGTTAAATTTCAGAACTAATTTTCCTCTTCCGTTTCTTTATCTTCTTCATCTATTTACTTCGTCTTCCATCTGCAACTTTTCTTCTTCTTCATATTCTCCTGCTACTATTTTAATGGAGTCATCAAGGTATATTTCTTGACTTATGATGTTTATTTAAACCAATTTTTACTTATATTCTCCAACCTTTCTTATTTGATTCTTCATAACTTCCATGTTATATCTTCTTTTCAGCGGAACTATCTCTAACACACAATCCACTACTCAAAACCCTAATATTCGCAAAAGGCCATCTGAGAAGAAGAAGAGGAGTTCTGCGAATGATAAGGTAGTAAGAAACACCCTCTATTTTTTAATAACAATATTGTTGCCTCTGTTTCTTATCTAAATTATTATTCGCAGAATGGCGAGAACCCTGTTAAACCTCCCAAGAGATCTCGCCACTTTAAGACTCTTGGGGATAATCTCACTATTCCCACGCTAACATCCACGAGGACTACTACCACATTGTCGCAACCTAATCTTTCTTCTTTTTTCTGCGAGGATATCACTGCCCATACTTCTACTTCTTCTGACCCTTTGACGAATCAAGCTTCTAAAATTGCTGTGACTGAGACTCCTTATAGTCCTCTATTGCCTTCAACTGTTGTTTTTCCAAATACCCCTCCTCCTGACAACTCAACCATCGCAAATGATTCAAATCGTCAACTTGCTCTCGTTATTACTTTACCTTCTACACCCCTTCCTTCATTAAATGAAACTTTTGCAGGTGTTGATGTTGCCTTTAAAATCTTGTCCAACATTTTAGACAATGCTAGAAAGTCTTCTACTGATCCCCTCCGATATGAAGCTTGCGAGACTCTACTCAAGTATTTTGGCTCTGATTGTAATGCTTCACAAGCGTCTATGGAAAATGAGGTTAAAGATCTGAGGAGAAGCCTTCAAGTCAAAACTGCTGAATGCGATACTTTGAATCATATGCTCCGAAACTCTTCTCTAGACTGCGAGAATCTTCGCAGAAAAAATGACGAGCTAAAAGGTACATTTTTCCTGCATCTGCTCTTTTGTTTTTCTGTTTTACTTTTATATCTTCTGTACTCAAGTCTTTTTCTTAAATTCTTGATTCATATATTAGTTTCAAATCGGACTCGTTTCATGGAGAGACTTAAATTTGAATCTATTGTTGACGAAGCTCATTTCGAAAGATATTCTTGGATGGACCAGTATAATAGATTAGATAATCTCCATACATATTCGATTGATCAAATAGATAATCTTACTAATGAGAATAACCAATTATCGCAAAGTCAAAGTTTATTAAGTAACGAGATTTCTCGTCTCTCATATTCGTTAACCAAGTCTAACCTGGCGGTAGAATCTTTATCAGATGAAAATAGAACTTTATCCTAAGATAAACATAGATTTTCAAGCTTGATGGCGATTTCTTCACAGCAATTGAGTAATCTACAAAGGATATGCGATAATCAAGAGCAATATCTTCGTTCCCTTAAAAATGAGCTCAAGGAGGTAACTGAATCATCCGCTGCTGAGAAGGATAAACTTATCAAAGGTAGGTTAACTCTTAGTTTAAAGGCCAGCGAGCTTCAAGACCAGTGCTCTTAATTGAAGGAATCTCATTCTTTACTAGCAAAGGAAAACTTGTATCTACGCACTAGAGAAGAAAACATGAAATCTCGTCTGAAGGGTGTGGTTGGCGATAAATTCGATGACGCTATGAATCAATGGGAAAACTATTTCTTTACATTAATTCAAAACTTGACCTCGCAGAAAGAAGGTAGTCAATTGACTGCCTCTCTTGTTGACCTTTCTGTTAAATTTTGTGTTATATTTCTTGCAAAATCTTTGACTAAATGATCTTTTATCACTTTTGTCACTCGCAGAATCTGAAAGAAGTCTTCATTCTACCATTGCTGATCTTACCAACAAATTGGATAAAGTTCACAAAGAGAACAAGTCTCTTCTTTCCAATTATCTTGAAGCCCGCGACAAAGCAGAAAGAAGACTTAATTATCTCGAGTATTTTAAAAATATAGAGATTAGGAATCGTGAAAGAGGTTTCCTTTGCAAGGTCCACCTCAGTGCTGAAGTTCTTGTGAACGAGATTCTGCTCTCCCATTCTCTCCCTCTTGTATCTGTTCCTCCTCTAAAGGTTGATGATGATGAAATTCCTCTTCCCATGGATGAAGATTTAGAGTTTACTAATGATGAAGAAAATACCACCCAAGAAGATGGTGAAGAAGAAGAAAGAAGTCCTCCCAAAGAAGTAACTGCAAGTGGCGAAGTAATCGCTGATGAAGAATCAAAAGAAGAAGAGACTCGTGGTGAAAAAGATGCTGATGAAGTTGATAACTCTGGCAAAAATAATAAATCTGACGAGCAAGAATAATGAATCTGGCGAGGCCATCGCTGAAACTTGAATTTTATTTTTGCTTTCTTTTCCTTCTTCTTTCTTGCGAGCGATATAACTTTTGAAACTTTTAGAATTTAACTTAGTTTACTTTGAATATTTTCAAGGAAGATAATGAAATCGTACTTCTCCATTCCCCTACTTGCCCTTCATTATCTTTCTTGAAATGATGAATTATTTTTTGTATCTTCTTTAGGGAATTGTAATGTTGCATTATTCGCGAAAGCATGAATATATCTGCGATGCAATGAATACGGCTGCGATGTTAAGAATTTGCCTTCTTATATATTGTTCTGCGATGAATAAATATTTCCTGCAATATTAAAATAGAATAGTTAATTGTTGGTCTTATTTTGCCTTCCTAGTTAAAGGTCTTATTTTGCCAAACTTTTTCTGTCTGCGACAAAATCGCAGGATTTCTTAACATTTGCATGTAAAGACCCTTTGATCTTGTCTTATCCATGTTCTTTCAAAATCTCTGCGATAATATGATAAGTATAAACTCTCTTGCAAGAATTTAACCTTATGACATTGTCGTCTTGCGATGAAATCGCAGGACGTCTTTACATTTTCATGTAAAAACCCCTTGATCTCATCTTAACTTTTTCTCTTTTGGCTTATTGCCTCTGTATAATTTACGTCACGCGACAATATGACATGCCTAAATGTTCTTGCGATCATAAAGCCCCATGACATTGCCGTCTTAAGACACTTATCAGCTCCCTAATAGAGGGTGCTGCCCTTATCTTCCCCCTGGTTGCCCCTTCAAGGAGGGAATATCGGCCATACAAGACTAGCTCCTCCCATCCAGATTTACCAACAACCAGCTGTTTTTGCAGCCTCTTATCCTTTATGCCTATAAGGCTTATAGTTACAAGACTGCACCCTAAGTGGGGTTTTCTTCAGGCCAAGTGCATCATAGCCAAGACTTACCAAGAATGGCAAGGGAGTTTCGTACGCCCCGGGCACTATTGGCTCAACCGTGTACCTCGGCGCCTTGGTCATACTTTGCACTTCTTGGAAGAGATTCTCGGTCTTCCAACCAAGGTATAACCTTATATAGTTGGAAATCCAAGATCTCTCTCCCGGATAGGTTTTCTTTAACCCCAACATCTACATGACTCAGGATCCAGCAGCGGTATAACCTTACCCCTGAATCATGTCAACATATACCCCCTCCTATGACGCGCTATTAGGTCTTATATTTACCTCTTGCGAAATTTTATTCGTGAACTAGGATGCACGCCATAAAGGTTCGTCCCATTCTATTAATTTCTGCGAAATTTGTATTCGCTTTTCTTGCGATGATGCTCGCTGCTCTTGTTGTGCTTTGTTATCAGAAGAATTTTTCAGTTGTAATAGAGATAGAAGAATTTATTATCTGTTTCATCATATAACATACCAGTATTTCTTATCTCGCAGAAGGTATCATTGATAATACCTCTTCAGAAATAATCTATTCCATGGTCTATCGAGTCTTTGACCAACATCTCTTCCTTCTGGATCCATTAGTTTGTATGCCCCAGTTCCAACTATCTCTTTAATGATGTATGGTCCATCCCATTTTCTCGCCAATTTTCCACCACTTTCTCGTTGATAACTGGGTGTTTCTCGTAGTACTAAATCACCAGGTTGGAATTCAAGTTTCTTAACACGTTTGTGGTACTCTCGAGCTAACCTGCGCTGGTAATTCTCCATATGTTGTAGAGTTTGTTCTCTTTTTTCTTCTAATTCATCCAACTTATTCAGTATCATACCAGCACTTAAATTTCTTTCCCATGCTTCTCTTTTTGTTATAGGTATAACAACTTCTGTTGGTAATACAGCTTCAACCCCATACGTCAAACAAAATGGTGACATTCCGGTTGCTTCTCGTCTAATTGTGTTGTAAGCCCATATTGCATTATGCACTTGCTCGCACCATGCTCTATGGTATCCTTCTAACTTCTTTTTCAAGATGTCTGCGATTGTTTTATTAGTTGCCTCAGCCTGACCATTTGCTTGTGGGTACAAAGGAGTAGATTTTCCACATTTTATCTTGAATGCATTGAGTAACAATTCTATGTTCTGTCCTTCAAATTGCTTTCCATTATCAGATACCAATTGTGCTGGAATTCCAAATCTGCAAATTATATTTTCAAAGATGAATGTAAAAATATCTTTATCGCGGATATGTTGTACCGCCTTTACTTCTCCCCACTTTGTGAAATAATCTGTTGCGACAATTAAATATCTTCTTTGTAAAGATCCAGGTAAAAATGGTCCCACAATATCTAACCCCATTTCCCAAAAGGCCATACACTTGTTGAAGATGATAATGGTGCTCCTGGTGCATGTATCTTCTTTCCATATCGCTGGCAATCTTCGCAATGCCTTGAGAGTTGTTTTTCATCTTCATGCATATATGGCCAGTAATAGCCTTGCATTTTTGTTCTATATGCTAAAGATCTTCCTCCACTGTGATTACCAGCATCACCACTATGTAACATCTTTAATACTTTTTGTCCTTCTTCCCTCGTCAAACATCTTAGCGACGGTCCATTAAAAGATCTGCGATATAACACTCCATCTCTTAGCTCATAATTAGTTGACCTACTTTTCAACTTGTGTGCTTCTAATCGATTTCTTGGAATTTCTCCTCTTTCCAAGTATGCATGAAGATCTACTCTCCAATCTGTGATATTGCTCATTGGCTCTCCCTCGCAAGCTTCTACCATCATTACATATGTCTCTTCTTCTTCTTTGTTTATCAATGGAAATGAAAGTGTTTGAATTTTTATGCACCTTGCCAATGGATTTGTCATCATACTATATATGAAAGCGAAATCATCTGCAAGTCTATTATCTTTCCTTGATATATGTCTCCATTTTATTTTTGGAATTCTCGCAGATAATTCTTCAACAAGTCTTTTGTATTTTCTCAATGATGGTTCATTTGTTGTGTATTCTCCTTTTATCTGGCGAATAACCAATTATGAATCGTTGGTGATTCTCGCATTTTCCAAATTCATTTCTATCGCAAATTTTAAAGCATGGATCACGGCCTCATATTCTGTCTCATTATTAGTGGATGCAAATTCTAATCTAAATGAAAAAGCTATTTTTTCTCCTTCTGGTGATATGAAAACAACTCCAATTCCATTTCTTTCTCCATTGGATGATCCATTGACTAATATTTCCCATCTGTTGGGTTCTGTTAATAGCTCTTTTGGATCTCCACATTCTTCTTCTACATCCATCATCTCTTCCACAGCTTCATCATCTTCTAAAGGAAATTCAGCTAAGAACTCTGCGATGACTTGTGATTTTGGCGAGGATAAAATTTCATATTGAATATCAAAGTGTCCTACTTGTGCATTCCATCTCTCAACTCTGCCTAATCTCTTTGAATTTTTCATTACTGACTCAATTGGCACTTTCGTTAACACTTTGACCTTATGTGCTTGAAAATAGATGCGAAGTTTGAAAGTTGCATGTACCAATGCTAGAATTAGTTTCTCAATCTTTGAATAATTTCTCTCTGCAGAATTGAATGTTTTACTGATGTAATAAATTGGTTTTTCTACCCCTGCATCTACTCGCAGCAACACAGCACTTAGCGCATATGTGGTTGTTGCAAGATAAATCAATAATTCTTCTCCCGGTTCAGCTTTCTGTAAAATAGTTATGTTCGTTAAATGTTCTTTTATTCCTTGATAAGCCTTTTCACATTCATCTGTCCACTTGAATTTTGTTCCCTTCTTGAGTATATCGAAAAAATATTTGCACTTGTCTGAAGATCGCGAAATGAATCTTCCTAGCGAGGCTAAGAGTCCATTTATTTTTTGCACATCTTTTATCGTCGCAGGTGTTGGCATATCGCGAATTGCTTGTACCTTTTCTGGATTAACTTGTATTCCTTCTTTCGATACAATATACCCCAAAAATTTCCCTGAAGTTACTCCAAAAGTACACTTATCAGGATTCACTTTAATATTGAATTGCCGCATTTGATCGAAAATCTCTTTCAAATCTTGCACATGATTCTCAGCTTCTTTTCTTTTGATCAGCATATCATCTACATACACTTCTAATGTTTTGTGGATCCACTTTGCAAACACCTTCTCCACCATTATTTGATACGTTGCACCAGCATTTCGTAAGCCAAATGACATCTTTGTATAACAATATAATCCTCTTAGAGCAAAAAATGCGGTATGTTCTTGATCTTCTTCAGCGAGAGGGATTTGATTATATCCTTTATATCCATCCAACGATGATATTCTATCATTTCCTTCTGCTGATTCAACCATCTGTGGGATATCTGGTAATGGAAAAATATCTTTAGGACAAGCCTTGTTTAAATCAGTGAAATCTATACAAATTCTTATCCCCTTATTATTCTTTGGGACCACTACCATATTTGCAATCCACTCTGGATATTTTGCTTGCCTTATAATTCCTGCGTCGAGCATCTTCTGTAATTATTCTTTTATTTGAGAATGATATGTTGTTGCGATCTTCCTTATTCTTTGCTTAAATGGTATTATGTTTTTGTTGATTTCTAATTTATGACATGCTATTGACGGATCTATCCCTGGTATCTCATCCATGCTCCACGCGAAGATATCTGCATACTCTCGCAGGAGATTTATAGTTCTTTCTTCCTCATCCGCCTCCATTCTATTCCCAATTTTCAGCATTTTAGGCTATTCTTTACTCCCAATATTTATTTCCTTTGTTGGTTCTGCTGCAATATAACTGGCTTCAGGTTCTCCCATTGGTGTTGGTGTTTTCATAATTCTCGCGAGTTCATCTCCTTCTTGTGGGATTTCACTGGGTATTCCTTTTCCTTCTTTTGCTCTTATCATGTAAACTTTAAATTCTTCTTCCTTCTTTGTTTCTCTCACTAATTTTCTACGAGCCTTTCGTAGCTTTGGACATCCTTCACAATTTCTTACTTCAATTTGGCAACACAATTTCGCAAAATCTGTGTCTCCTCTAATTTCTCCAATTCCACTGGGTGTAGGAAACTTGATGCATTGATGCAACGTTGATGCTACAGCCTTGATTGCGTGTATCCATGGTCTTCCTAATATCATGTAATACGGTGATTCCACGTCTACCACACATAACGTTACTTGTGTTTCAATCTCCCCTAGTGGAATTCGTACCATTATCTCGCCTTTAGTTTTTGTTAAAGACTTTCCAAATCCATGAACATGATATGTTGAATAAGACATTTCTTCATCCTTATATCCCATTTTCTTGAAAGTATGATAAAATATCATGTCTACAGAACTTCCTGCATCCATCAAAGTTCTATTCATAGCCCATTCTTCTACAGATTTTATTGATTTCTCCTTTCTCATTGGTATAGTGGATACTGTGACTACCAATGGAGATGTATGACTTAGATTTTCTTCTTTATTTCTTTATGTAAACGTGATTTCTTGCTTTTCCCAATCTTTCAATGGTGATATTTTTTCCACCGTCATAATTTTCCTTCCTTCAAAATCCCGTTTGTGTATGTTCCCCTTAATATTTTCATGAAATCTATCAATCATTGTTCTTGTTACCATATCACACTCCAATTTTCTACAATCCTCTTTGATTCTGATCATTCTCCCTTCAATTATCTCACCAATTTACTTAATGATTTCCTTAATCTTGAACAATTCTTACCTTCTTCTTCACTTTCTCTTCAATTTTTGTTAATTCAATCCCTGTTTCGGGCGCCAAAATGTAGTTGCAGGAATTCATACACTACACCCTTGATAAGAATCTATAGAAATTGGATTATATTTGAAGATGAATAACAACACTTTTCTTATTCAAATTTTAGAATTCTTTACAAAAGATATAAGAACTCAGAAGTACAAATTTCTTTCTAGAGTTTCTCTCTCCTCAAAACCTTATCAACTCTCCAAAAGATATCATCCTTTTCTGAACCTAACGAACCCTTTATATAGGGATTTACATAGTGGATGACAACTAAGTTTTCCTCCTATTTCGTACCTATTCTGCGATCTCATCGCGATCGCTACAATGTTCTCTTTCGCAAGAATGACGACTATCGCAGGATAAACATAATCTTCTTGTACCTCTTCCATTGTCAGCTTTTATGTCTTTTTTTTTGATATTCTGTGACGCTCGCGAAACGCTGTTAAAGAGTCTTTTGTGATGCTCGAAAAAGTGTTGTTAATCTCGCAGGAATAACGTTGTAGCGATATTCTGGTCCTACAGTTTCCTCGTTAACAAAATTCCGGTGTTTGTGTTATTTCTTTTCCGCATTATATTTTGTTATATAATTGAAATAATACAGGTTGTGCGTTGTTCAATCGATTAAAATATCCGACCTTATTGGTTGTTGATTTAAATCGATTGACACTTGGATATTGGTCTTTTGTACCATCCAAGTAATCTGTCTTTGATTAGACTCGCGAATCATATTTGCTTGAGTAAATCAAATCGAGAGATTGAGATAATAACTCCTTGAGATATTTTGTATTGATTGAGTCTAGTTTATTCTCTAGAAAACAACTCGGAGTTGTCCATACAGATTGTTAATCGAAATATTGGGTGAGGTTGTTAGACCCCTACTTTTTTACATAAGATCTCATAGCAATTGAACAAATCTCTAACTAGTTCATTTGTGTCATTTGGACTAGTTATGGTGAAGAAGAATATGGTTGATATGAAAGTTATCATTTGGCTAACCATTTGGTTAACTAATATTGAACCAACTATTGTACACGTTTGGGTACGGTTACACAAACCCAAAACCGTCAAGTACATGTGTATATGGCAAGCTAAGTTTTCGATCTAACGGTTGAGAGATATTAGCTTGTATCTAATCAGGTTTTCATATAACGGTGAATATTTACTGCTTTGTTACTAAGCTAACATTGATTGCAAACCCTGATTTGAAAGACTATATAAGGGAGAACTCTAGCAACTGGGAAACCTAATCCCCACAGATTCTGTGTGATACTAGTTTGCTAAGATAGAGTCGATTCTCCTTTAACCTTTGGTTTTCTTCTTCTAAAACCAGGTTAACGACTTAAAGACTTCATTGGGATTGTGAAGCCATACCGATACTACTTTTCTTGTAGTTGTGTGATCTGATCTTGCTGTTTCTATCGTACGAGTACAATTTTAATAAGTGTCTTGATATTTCTATCTCCGATAGGCAAGATATAAAAGTAAGCACAAACATCTTCGTCTCATCGTTTGTGATTCCACAATATATTTTTTCACTGCGTCGATTAAGACTATTGTGAGGTGATTGATAAAACTGAGCTGTTCTTCGGGAATATAAGTCTGGTTTTATTGATTGGTTCATGTTCACCTTGATTTATCAAAATACGGAACAAAACTCATAGGTTTATTCGTGGGAGACGAATTTATCTATCTTGTAGACTTTTCTGTGTGAGACAAATTTGTTTGCTAAAGTCTTCGACTTTGGTTCGTAGTAACTCTTGGTTATAGGTGAGATCAGCTAAAGGAATCAAGTACGCAGTATCTTGCTGGGATCAGAGGCGTAGGAGCATAACTGTAACTTGGATCATTGTGAGATTTATTGGGATTCAACTACAGTCCAGACCGAAGTTAATTAGGAATAGGCTAGTGTTTGTAGCGGCTTAATACAGTGTATATTTAATCTGGACTAGGTCCCGGGGTTTTTCTGCATTTGCGGTTTCCTCGTTAACAAAATTTTGGTGTCTGTGTTATTTCTTTTCCGCATTATATTTTGTTATATAATTGAAATAATACAGGTTGTGCGTTGTTCAATCAATTAGAATATCCGACCTTATTGGTTGTTGATTTAAATTGATTGACACTTGGATATTGGCCTTTGGTACCATCTAAGTTATTTCTCTTTGATTAAGACTCGCGAATTGTATTTGCTTGAGTAAATCAAATTGACAGATTGAGATAATAACTCCTTGAGTATTTTCTATTGATTGAGTCTAGTTGATTCTCTAGAAAACAACTCGGAGTTGTCCATACAGATTGCTAATCAAAATGTTGGGTGAGGTTGTTAGACCTTCGCTTTTTCAATTGGTATCAGAGCAGGCAAACACGTTCAATACCTCATAAGTATGTGTTTGTAAGCGATCTGACTCTATGGACAAGAGTAGTATCTCTGATAAACGCGTCACTAGAAATAAAAACTCTGTCTCGTCTAATTCGAACCATGTGTTCAAATTAGACAGATTGATCCTGACATGCTTTGTCCTGATTACAATTCAAAAAAGTCTATTTCTCAAAATAAATGGGAAACAGCTGAAGAGAGTAAGTTGATTCTGAATCTTGTTAGAATCCAAGATGATAGACTCAATCAGATGAAACAACATGTCAGTGTTCTTCTTCTCATAATAAGAGACTGCAAATCCAAAGAAAATACTGAAGATAATTCTTCATGTATGACACTTGATGCACCCCTTGAGAAGGCTGTGTTGGAAATAGAACATCACTTGAGTAAGCTCTCTATTGAAGGATGCTCTAAGAAGTCCAATATACCAAGCACTTCTGCTACATCTGAAAATGCTCTAGTACCAGAAGTAGAAATGGAGTCCCTTCCAATTAAGAAGGTTGTGTTAGTTTCCTCTGATTAAGGAAATTCTACACCATATGGAAGGAAGAAATCTCCTGACGAGAATGTTAAGACCATACTACCTAATCACTCGTGTGATCAGTGTAGTTGCAGGAAATCCTACACTACACCCTTGCTAAGATTCCACAATACTCAACTCATACTTAAAGATTAAAAACAACTCTTTATCATCTAATTCTCAGAATTGTTTACAGAAATGGAAGAAATCAAGAACACAACTAATCTCTCCAAATTTCTCTCTCCTCAAGACTTTCTTAACTCTCAAAAAATACATCATCATCTCTCTGGACAAATTGGGTCTCTATATATAGGGTAGTTACATAACGGATGACAGCTAAGCTGTCCTTTACTTTCGGATTTGATTTGCGGTCTTATCGCTACAGCTATGATATGAAATCTCGCAAGCATTATAACCGTCGCAGATAAATCATGTTCTTCCCGTGTTTCATCAATCATCAGCTATTACGTCATTCTTTAACTTACTCTGTGACACTCGCAAAGTGTTGTTGAGGAGCTCGCGGTATTATCGCAGAAGTTTTATTTAATCTCGCAAGAATATTGTCATAGCGATATTTTGATCCTACATCTTGCCTCTTCTCATGTAATTTCTGCGAAGGAGAAAAGATCATGAGAACTGAAATTTTTATAATGCCGCAACTGTTTATATTTTGCATTCTTCTATTTTGACACGTTTCTGTATTCTTCGTCAGCTGTCTTCATGTATATTTTCTTTCATTCAATTTTTGTCACGTCCTTTTCAACCGCTGCGATCTAACCGTCCACGTTTTTCCTCTGCATTTATTACATTTATCTTCTCGAGAAGTCTCTCCTTTTATAAATACTTCCTCATTCGTTTTCTTTCTTCTTTTTACTTCTTTCATTCTTCTCTCCGTAATTTCTCTGCAAATTCACTGTTCTTCCGTAAATTCCGGATCTGTTACTTTCTTAAATTTTCTCTCAATTTTTTACTTATTCAATCTTCCCATACTCAAGATGGTTGTAGCTGGTCGCAAATATGAGGCTGCCTTCGAGAAGATTCAAAAATAATATCAAGACAAAGGTTTTACTTTATCCACCATTCCCAATCAAAACCCTAAGTCTGAACTTTCTGTACCATTATTTTCTAACTTTCAATGTAATCGCGAGAAAATCATAGTCTCGCTAGGTCATCTTGAAGCTAGTCTTCCCATTCCTCTTTATAACCCTGAACTTCCTCTATTTTATGAGATTCTTTCTCATGAGAAGTTTTCACGAGCGATATATCAGCTGAGTGGGGACTGCGTTCGTTTGTTGATGGAATATGCTACTCGCGGTGCTAATAAAAAATCTCGCTATCCTGAAACCGCGAAGAATCCTGAATTTAAGGATATTCCAATTATTCCTGCGATGTATACCGTAGATAATTTCTTCATAAATTATGACATTATCCCCATGAAGAGGGATAGGACTTGCTGGGGTGTCCGCTTGCAAAAGAAAGATAAGATCGCTGAAGATAAAGCACTTATTATGGATATCGATTGGCATACAAGTACTAATCAAGGCCCTCGCCATTCTAGCGATGACAAATGGTTCATCTTTCCTTTATGTCTTGAAGGTCCTTATATCTCTGGTCTTCATACTTTGCCTACGAATCTTGCAGAATATCAACCATGGGTCTTCAACTGGCCCGAGAAAAATAAAGAAGTATGTTCTTCTTAAATCTTTATATAGTAAGTTATTATTATCAATCTTTTAAGCTGTCGC
Source organism: Papaver bracteatum (assembly GCA_023529315.1). NCBI lineage: Eukaryota > Viridiplantae > Streptophyta > Magnoliopsida > Ranunculales > Papaveraceae > Papaver > Papaver bracteatum. Next base: position 2,306,164 of record JAJJWX010003505.1, on the reverse strand, counting down.
TGATTATCCCTTTTTATTAGATTGGAAGGTTAAAAGCTAGTTACAAGAAGTCTGGGAAACCTGCTACTCGCTTAACTCTTCAATTACTCACAGATGAAGTAAGAAACACTTCTTTATGAATCTTAACAATATATTGTTGCCCCTGTTTCTTACCTTTATTTGTGTTCGCAGATAATTGAAGAAATAGAACCTGTAGAAATTGTAAAAACAAAGGGGAAAGACAAAGATGCATCTCGCACAGGGAAATCTACTGCGCCTCTCAAGGAAAAATCTTCTGCTTCTCGCGGAGGAAAATCTGGTGCTCCTCCCTTAAAGAAAAGAAAAATTCAACTTATTTCTTCTTCAACTCTTCCACCAATGAAAGAACTTTGGATGATGATTTTAACAATGGCAACGATGATGATGATGAAGATAATGATGATTCTTCCCCTCCTGAGTCTTCTATGACTCAATTATCCAAAAAAAATGGCGATGTTACTCATGGCATCGCAAATGATTATGGAGATGAAGCTCTTAATGGGATATCACAGGCTCTTGCTAAAGTTTGCGATGCTCCTATATTAGTTGATAATGATTCTCTCCAAGGAATCTCAAGATCGTTGACTCCCAGCCTCTTAAATTCGCTTGGTATTCTGGTATGTTTTTATTTCTTCATCATTCTTATGTTTTTATTTTATCACTATATCTTGACTTATATTATTCTCTCGCAGGTTGGGAAAGCTTCATTTGCTGTTGCCTCTGAATTGGATAAAAGATGTGCATCTTCCCATAAGAAGAACATCGCTCTTCGTGGAAAAGAATGAGAAGTTAGAATCTGAATTCTCTAACCTCCGCGAGAGGAATGAACAAATGGAATCTGAACTTGCTAGTCTTCATGATAATAATAAAGAACTTGAGAATAATCTTTCTCAACAATCGCTCAAAGTATGCAATCTTGATATTGTTAACAAACAACTCTTAGGTATGATAATCTTGATATTGTTAATAAACAACTCTTAGGTATGATAATATTCTTCTTTTCCCTCATAATTTTATATTTCATTATTCTTTCTTACTTGATTTATCATTCTCGCAGACATTTATGGTCTCACTGATGAGGCTTTAACCATTCGTTATTTTCCTGAACCAATAGACAATGATACTCTTCTAGAACTTCTTAATAATTCTTTGAATAACCCTTCCAATATTAATTTCCTTTCCATAGATGAACTCAGATCTAAGTTTCGCCTTTTAGAAATTGATTACATATCTTGTTTAGATATAACTCACAGATTCAAACAACTTTATCACAATTCCAAAGTTGAGATTAAAACTTTAAAGGCCAAGAACAAGGATCTTTCAAAAGACAAAGACCGTATATCTAGGCAAGGAGCTGAAACCTTAGCAAATTTTCATAAGACCATTCTTCAAGTTCAAATTGAAAGGGATGGGCTTATCCGCGAGAAGGAAGGTTTTATTGAAAGAGAAAACCAAATCCGTTCCCGTCTTCATATAAATAATGATGAGGAGTTTGCTTGGGATGCGAAAGTTCTTGACAATGCCAGAACTAATTTAGGTGTAGATGTTAGTCTTCATACTGAACAAGCAGCTTTAATTAAAGACTTGATTTCTAGAAGAGAAGGTTGTTAACTGTTCTCCCTTGTTGATTCCTTGCTTTTGTTATTCTACCTTGCAAAACTTCTAACTTATTGTTATATACTCGCAGGAGATGAAAAGAGATACTCTGAAATAATTGGAGAACTTGAAGCTGATAAGAATCAACTCGCAAGTATCCTTGCTGCTCGCAATGAAAAGTATTCAAGATTGAAAGACCAGTTAAGAATTAACGCTGTGAATTTTAGTAGTACACTTGTTGAAGTTCGCAATAATTCCATTAAATTGGTCTGCGATGATCATAACATCCCTCATTCTACATATCCTGATCTTGCAAAAGAAGTTCCAACAAAAACTCCAAGCCTTGTTATCTCTGATAGTGAAGCTGAGGACTCTGATGAGGATGAAGATGATGGTAAAGAAGGAGGAGAAAAATCTGGCCGCAATGATGGTGGATCTAATTAGATCTATTACTTCTTTTATCTTCTTTGTAATTTTGTACACTTGTTTTCTGCTTCTCGTAATATTAATGCGAGTTTCTCCAATTTGATGTATAAATTTCTTTTGCTTCTATCTGTATGAATTAGAAAACAATTCTTTTCTGCAACATGATCAATCAACGTATTCATTATTTTTTTAACAGTCTATGTAAATGTGTCATATTGCGTGAATGTGTCATATAATAAGATCTACGTAATTTTACCATATAATGATGAATAATAATTTCATCACTACATGCATTCCCATACTTGCCTCTATTATTCATCTGCAATATGAAAAAATTGAGTAGAGCTTAGATATCCATTGTAAATAAAATTAAGTTGCGAGCATCATCGCAAGTATTAGTTGTATGCTTTTATGATCTATGCGTGAATATCGCAAATTTCATAATCTCTGCAGAAATATCGCAGTTATTCAACTTCTTGTGGTCTCATTATGCCTTCCTAGTTAAAGGTCTTATTTTGCCACTTTATGTATTTGCGACAAAATCGCAGGACGTATTTACACTTATATGTAAAAACCCATTGATCTTGCCTTATCTGTATTTTTTCAATTTCTCTGTGACAATATGACAATTCTAAGTTCTCTTTCAAGAACAAAGTTTTATAACATTGTCGTCTTACGATGAAATCGCAGGACGTTTTTACACTTTCATGTAGAAACCCATTGATCTCATCTTATCTTTTTTCTCTTATGGCTTGTTGCCTTTGTATAATTTTCGTCACACGACAATATGACAGGCCTAAATGTTCTTGCGATCATAAGCCCCATGACATTGCCGTCTTAAGACACTTATCAGCTCCCTAATGGAGGGTGCCGCCCTTATCTTCCCCCTGGTTGCCCCTTCAAGGAGCCACATCGGCTATACAAGACTAGCTCCTCCCATCCGGATTTAACAACAACCAGTTGTTTTTCGCAGCCTCTTGTCCTTTATGCCTATATGGCTTATAGTTACAAGACTGCACCCTAAGTGGGGTTTTCTTCAGGCTGAATGTATCATAGCCAAGACTTACCAAGAATGACTAGGGTAGGTTCGTCCGTCCAGGGCATCCTTGGCTCAACCATGTACCTCGGCGCCTTAGTCATACTCTTCACTCCTTAGAAGAGGTCCTCAGTCGTCCAACCAGGGTATAACCTTATATAGTTGGAAATACAAGGTACCTCTCCTGGATAGGTTTTCTTTAACCCCAACATCTGCGTGACTCAGGTTCCAGCAGCGGTATAACCTTATCACTGAGTCATGTAAAGAGATACCCCCTTATATGACGTACTTTAGGTCTTACATTTGCCTCCTGCGAAATTGTATCCGCGAACTAGGGTATACGCCATAAAGGTTCGTCCCGTTCTTTGTTTCTTTTGCGAATATCGCAATCTTTTGTTCTTTGAATAATCTCGCGATTGTACTCGCTGCTTCTTTTGATCTTATTTTATCTTTTGCGTAATTTTTTCAATTTCATCCTTTTTACTCAAACAAAATAAAACAACAAACCATTTATAGACTTCATCATTTTACCTTCCTACTCACTGCTTTTTGCTTCTGCTCTTTTGTTGCGTTTTGTTATTTTTTCTCCATTTTATAGATCTATGTAATTTTATCATATAATGATGAATAATAATTTCATCACTCCATGCATTCCCATACTTGCCTCTATTATTCATCTGCAATATGAAAAAATTGAGTAGAGCTTAGATATCCATTGTAAATAAAATTAAGTTGCGAGCATCATCGCAAGTATTAGTTGTATGCTTTTATGATCTATGCGTGAATATCACAAATTTCATAATCTCTGCAGAAATATCGCAGTTATTCAACTTCTTGTGGTCTCATTATGCCTTCCTAGTTAAAGGTCTTATTTTGCCACTTTATGTATTTGCGACAAAATCGCAGGACGTCTTTTCACTTATATGTAAAAACCCATTAATCTTGCCTTATCTGTATTTTTTCAATTTCTCTGCGACAATATGACAATTCTAAGTTCTCTTTCAAGAACAAAGTTTTATGACATTGTCGTCTTGCGATGAAATCGCAGGACGTTTTTACACTTTCATGTAGAAACCCATTGATCTCATCTTATATTTTTTCTCTTATGGCTTATTGCCTCTGTATAATTTTTGTCACGCGACAATATGACATGCCTAAATGTTCTTGCGATCATAAGCCCCATGACATTGCCGTCTTAAGACACTTATCAGCTCCCTAATGGAGGGTGCCGCCCTTATCTTCCCCTTGGTTTCCCCTTCAAGGAGGGAACATCGGCCATACAAGACTAGCTCCTCCCATCTGGATTTACCAACAACCAGTTGTTTTTCGCAGCCTCTTGTCCTTTGTGCCTATATGGTTTATAGTTACAAGACTGCACCCTAAGTAGGGTTTTCTTCAGGCCGAATGCATCATAGCCAAGACTTACCAAGAATTCCCAGGGTAGGTTCGTCCGTCCAGTGCATCCTTGGCTCAACCGTGTACCTCGGCGCCTTAGTCATACTCTGCACTCCTTAGAAGAGGTCCTCAGTCGTCCAACCAGGGTATAACCTTATATAGTTGGAAATCCAAGGTACCTCTCCTGGATAGGTTTTATTTAACCCCAACATCTGCGTGACTCAGGTTCCAGCAGCGGTATAACCTTATCCCTGAGTCGTGTAAAGATATACCCCCTTATATGACGTACTTTAGGTCTTACATTTGCCTCTTGAGAAATTGTATCCGCGAACTAGGGTATACGCCATAAAGGTTCATCCTGTTCTTTGTTTCTTTTGCGAATATCACAATCTTTTGTTCTTTGAATAATCTTGAATAATCTCGCGATTGTACTCGCTGCTTCTTTTGATCTTATTTTATCTTTTGCGTAATTTTTTCAATTTCATCCTTCTTACTCAAACAAAATAAAACAACAAACCATTTATAGAGTTCATCATTTTACCTTCCTACTCACTGCTTTTTGCTTCTGCTCTTTTGTTGCGTTTTGTTATTTTTTCTCCATTTGTGATACGCTCGCCATCTATTTTATGCTGCTCAGATTGATTTTGCAGCATCTCATCTTCTCGTTGTTCTATTATATCTACCATTAACCTATCACACCTTTGTCTTTGTTTGACACTCTGCTTCCAATTGATATTCTTCGCAACTCTAGCTTCACAAGACTTTATATCAATCTCATAACATTTTCTACTCTCACCCCAATCTCCTTTGATGATCCCAACACCATGTGGATGTGGAAATTTAATACATTGATGATAGGTTGACGCCACACCTAAAATTCCGTGTAACCATGGTCTGCCAATTAAGGCATTATAGGGTGTCTCCACATCTACTACACAAAATAAGACTTTGGACTTGATTCCATTTAATGGTATCCTCATTATGATTTCTCCCTTTGGTTTATTGGCACTACCATTGAAACCATATATCTTATATGTTGAGGGTATTAAATCCTCGTCTCTCCCTCCCATGGTCTTATAAGTGTGATAAAATAATATATCCACCGAACTACATGTATCAATCAATACTCTATTTATTGCCCACGAATCTTTATTTTCATCCCCTTCTTCATCCTCACCTTCATCTTGTTTTTGTTTTGGGTTTATCTCTAATCTCACCACCAATGGTTGATCATGCATTTCTCCAGGTTCAGGTACTTCTTGTGCTGTGAAAGAAATGGTTTGTTTCTGCCACTCCTCTAATGGCGAGACTCTCGCAATGTTCATAATCTCTCTTCCATCTGTGTCTCTCGCGAAGACTCGACTAAGAACGTTGTCGTGGAACTGCCCAATAGTATTTTATGAATGTACGATGGAAGTACAAAACAATTTTTTTCCCTTTGCTCCAACCTCTATCACGAATGTTTCTGCTCCTTTTACAGTATGATCACTCTGTGAATTTATGGTGATGGTGGTAGCTGCTGAGATTGTGGATGTCCTATTAGAAAATTATTTAACTTTCCTTGATCAATCATCCTCAAAATTATTCTTTTTACATTCCTGCAATCATTTATTGAATGTCCATGGAAATGATGATAAGGACAAAATGCTTGATTTCGATTATTCTGATGTGGCTCTTTTCCCATGTTCCAAGGTGATGGTATATCTTCCATCAAAATGATAGCTTCCCAAATCTTTTCTATGCTAGCGTTCAAGGGTGGCATCTTAATTTCTTCCCATATTACTCTTTGATTCCCTTGTCCTCTGAAATTATTTTTCCTCTGACCATCATAATTCTCTTGCGGCTGGTCCAATCTTTGAATTTTATTATTTCCACCGCGATTGTAATAATTCCTTTCTCTTTCATACTCCTCTTGATCCCGACTTCCCATAGCTACTAACTTCTGCTGATTTTCAATCACCACTTTCTCTTGCTTTGGCTGCGAGGTGCTCGCCACATTGTTGATCATTTTAGGAAGTAAACTCCCGTTCGCTGCTATTGAACCGGTGTTTGTGATTGGGTATGATTCCATCTCATTTTGTTTTTCCTTCAAAGCAATGTATTCTTCTTGTAGTTCTCGTAGCTCAGTCATTATGATGGTAGACACAACATATGATATTGCATATCTTCATAATTAAATCTCCATGAAGTTGTGTGTTTAGGCTTGACGAGCCAACAGTAACCCCCCACCCCCCCACACACACACATGAAAAATAGGGTCACGATAGACCTTGCAAGCCCCATCCCCCACCCACACACACCACACCACCCCTACCTACCCCCACACACATGAAAAATAGGGTCACGATAGACCTTGCGAGCCAGCAATAGACTAATAGAGGGCGAGAGCAATACTAAGACGGGAAGTTCTCGTGTACATTTTCTGGTCGAAAACCAGCCATTTCCTTGAAAAAGGCCGGGTGCAATACGGAAATGGGTGACTGCCTGGAAAGTCCTCATATTCCCTTTCTAGCCTACCCAACTTGTTTTGGACTAAAGGAAATGAAGATGTCTTTTTTATCTTTTTGTGGTTCTTTAAATTGATCATTGAACATCCGAGTTGCTGGCTATACGGCAAAGGAGTGGTAAAGATAATTTATACGCAGAATAGCACCCGAATCTATAACTATTTTGTCGATCTAACTTTTAAAAGTTCTCCTTTTAACAAATCACTCATTATGGGATCTTTATGAAGATCGAAGATTGATATTCCTCTAAATTGTCTTTCGAATCGCTAGTTTTGAACAAAAGAATCTCAAAACCTAATATTGGCGGTTTTTCATGGAGTCATCACCGTGATCTTAATCAGCTGGTTCATGATCGTCAAAAACATGGTTCTTGAATTCGGTTACTCTTCATAACCGTTTAATTTAAAATTTTCTATTTCTGTTTATGCATTTAAATGATTAAACTTTAAACATTCCTTAGTATTCTTTTTGCTCCTTTTCATCGATTTTTCATATCTCCTTGAGCTTTGGTTTGTTATGAGCATAATAGATTACATTTTAATAATTTTCACTATGAGTTTCTAACCACTTGCAGATCTCCGATCCATCATTCTGTGGGAAATCAGTGGTGTTTTCAAGCATGAACATGACAGTTGTTAAAAGAACAGTGGTGCAGCCGGCAGTGGTGCAAACCATCTATTTTCTGATGATGGTCCATATTAGTAACTTAGAATATTTTCTTCACTCAAACATCAACCTTCCATTACCAACTCATTCCTCATCTTCCCACGATACTCAAATTCTTTTCTATTTGAGTTTCGTTAATGAAGATTTCATTCATACCTTTGATCGGTTTCTTCAGGGTCCTCTGCTCATGGGTAGTTCAAAAATTCAAAGTCCTCTGGCTCCAATCTTTTGGTCAACGAATCCACGTATCATTCGCATGGGTTGTAGACATCATTGCTGGTCTCACCCCTAGTTAGCAATTCGTAGTTCGGGATACGTACGGAACGGCAAACGTACGGGTATTATTCGGATTTGCTAAAGGTAAGTTCGGTCAACAATCCGTCAACGGTTTTTGATCCGGTAGTAGTTCGAAACGGGATACGTACGTGTATAATTCGTTTTAGAGATATGAATTCGGTACGAAAAATTCGGCCTATATATATAATAAAATAAAAGGTATTTATAATCTTAAAACACTAGTATTTGTATACATGGTTGAGTCATATGGAGGAAAAATAACATTTTAACATGAGGGTGTAAAAGAATTCTATGGTTTAAAGGCATTATATACAAATCATATGAGATATCAACACAAATCAGGCAAATCAACTCATGGAATAACATTTTAACACGAGGGTGTAAAATAATTTTATGGTTTAAAGGCATTATATGCAAAGTATATGAGATACCAACACAAATCAACTCATGGAAGAGTGGTTTCAGTTAGAGGAGTAGTGCTAAAGGTCTTAGGTTCAATTCCCTTTGGCTACATTTTTTAAAAAACACTTTAAAAAAGAAGAAAACGTTGAATCAGCTAGTTGGGCCCAGCGAGTTGAATCAACGAGTCAGCCGAATCCCGTAGCCGTTTGATACACGAATCCGAATTATTCGCGTTTAATTCGGATCTTCCATAAAAGACACGTAATAGGTTCGGTGTTTGAATCGTACGCGCATAATTCGGCACCCGTATCGGTTCGGAATAATTCGCGAATTATATGCGAATTATTCGCCGAATTGCTAACTAGGTCTCACCTACTGTCTAAATACTTGAGTCCTTTTAATCCTTTTTACAGTTGTGTTTCCAACTTTGTCAGTCATAACATGGCCTCACTGGGTCATTATCAACTTAAAGATGCTTTTTCACAAGTTTTAAAACAATACTTTTGTAAAGTACTACATTTTGCGAGGTGGATGAAATGTTCAAAATTTGAAAGTCCTTTGGATACCAAAGTTGAGTCCATCATTATAAGCAGAGGTTACGGTCAGTCCAGACTGTCAACCTTTTTTCCCATTCACTTTAATCATTTTTACCATTCAAATTTCATTGCGCCGTATTTATTCATCGGGAAGAATTTTCAAGCTACCTCCATTCAATACCTTAATCTTTGACCCCAAACTGTATTCAATCCAAATTTCAAAATCAACATGTCTTTTTCTCAGGATGATCACAACAAAATAATATATCGTCAACTAAGAAATTCTAATATCGATTTAGCGGCAATCACCAGAAGAACTATAGGTTCAGCTCAAACTATTAATCAGGCTGCTGATGTGTGGATGTACGGTATTCTAGGGAAACTTATGAAGAAATAAAAATGAAGATGAGAGTCATTAGTGCTCAGATTAATACTCTTTGGGGCAGATATTGAAACAAAGAAATTAGAGTTATGGGCCATAATCTTATGCTTGTCAAACTAAACAGCGAAGAAGAACGGGAAGAAGTGATTGCCGACGGGCCGTGGTTGATAGATGGAGTGCTTTTTCATGTTCAAAAGTACTACTCAAACATCTGTATTAATGAATATACTTTCAAGAACCAAATCTTCACAGTGCATTTTAAATATCTCAAGCTTGAGCATATGAATGTTGTTGTTATAGATGAAGCTATAGGATTTATAGGAAATAAGATCTCTACAAATCCAAGGAACTGCCGTCCTAGAGCAGGAAATACGGTTAAAGAAAGAATAGAGATTGATCTTATAAAACCTTTGCATAGAGGAGGTTGGTGGAAAACTGTTTCTGATGAAGACGTGTGGATTCGTTATCACTGGGAACTTCAACCAAACAATATATGTCCTAAATGTTTTGTTATTGACCACATCGATGATAGCTGTAAACACACAGCTGGTCTTCTTTTCTTGGACAGTCTCTCTGCTTCAGAATACGAAACGTGGCTCAAGGAATCTGCTGATGAGGACCATGGTGTACAAAGCAAAAATGATGACAATACTGATATGGAAGAAGTTGAGGGGGTAATAACAACCACTGATATACCCAGGAACGTCAAAAGAATGAGAAACTCTTCTCTTAACCAAGAACCATTGGTGAATCCCCATAACATTCACATTCAACCTCCAAACAACCCGAATATTGTCGTTACTCATATGGACCAGCAAACGGATTCGATGATGGCTACGGAATTCTCAACTGCTTCTGTTCATGCTCCCACAAGTGATGGTGTCGGATTTTCTTCTCAGGTTTACACAAAACTCATTACTTGCATTTATTTTATAAATTTACGTTTCTTCAAAGTTGCTTTAATTCCTACCTCTTCAAGTAATTCTTGTGTCAGTATGAAAATCATCGCTTGGAATTGCCAAGGTTTTAATGATGTTAAAACTAGAAACCACATTAGAAATCTCTCTAAAACCCATAACCCCGACATTATTTTCCTACAAGAAACAAAAATTAGTACAGACAAGGTTCTCAAGCTCGCAAATTGCCTAGATTTTCCAAATAAAGCCTTTGAACCTTCCATTGGTCTCTCTGGTGGAATCCTTCTACTTTGGAAGGATGGCTTTAAACTAGATATTGTTTTTTCTTCAAAAAATATGTTTCACTGTCTAGTTACTCATGATCCCTCTAAGACCGAGTGGCTTCTTTCTTGTGTTTATGGTTTTTGTAAACCTAATGAAAAAAAAACTCAATGGGATTTTATTAGGGACATTGGTCTTGAAATTAATCAGTCGTGGGTGCTGATTGGGGACTTGAATATTATTCTGGATCCTAGTGATAGAATCAATAGTAAGCACCAGAATAGCTCAACTTCTCCTACAATTATCCAATGCGTAGAAGAGGCTGGCCTTACGGACCTAAGTTATAATGGGACTCCTTATACTTGGTCGAATAATAAACATGGTACTGGAGGTATCAAAAGTAGGTTAGACAGAGCTCTAACCAATGATGATTGGATTATTGCGTTCCCTGATTCCAATTTAATTCATTTAACTCATCTTGCCTCTGATCATACACCCATTTGCCTAAACTTATATAAACATGAGAATCATAATGGAAAAAATTGGAAGTTTTTTGGTGTTTGGTTAAAAGACAGTTCGTGTACGGATGAAATTAAAAAATCTTGGAGCTCAAGTATTTCAGGAAGTGCTGCTCACAATATCAACCACAAGTTGAAGCTCACAAGAAGGTTACTGAGTGTTTGGAACAGAGATACTTTTGGCAACATCGACAATAATATAAAACACCTCTATTCACAACTAGACACAATTCACCTTTCAAGGGCTCACTCCAATAAATCAGAGGAAATCATCGGAGTTGAAAAAGAAATCGGAAAATGGGAAGGGTTCAAAAAGGATTTCTGGCAGCAGAAAAATAAAGATACTTTTTTCAAAGAGGTGGATTACAACACAAGCTTCCATCATGCTAATGCAAATAGGCGCAGATCAAGAAACAGGATTGATGCGCTGCGAGATAATTCAGGGAATTGGGTGGTTGGCAAAGATTCTCTATCTATCCTTCTTACGCAACATTTCCAAGGAATCAGTTCTACCTCCTATCCAACTCTCGATACTAATCTTCTCAGTCATGTTCAAACAGTTATTACGGCTAATGATAATGATCACCTCATTGCAATCCCTTCGGAGACAGAAATTCATGATACTCTTAAAAGCATGGAGCCTTGGAATGCACCGGGCCCTGATGGTTTTCCTCCAGGATTTTACTTATCTCAATGGGAAACAGTTAAAGAAGATCTGGTTACAATGGTTCAAAACTTCTTCAGAAGTGGTTTCATCTCAAAAAAATTGAACCAAACGAGCCTAATTCTGGTGCCCAAAGTCAAGATACCATGCTCTCCCGCTGACTACCGTCCTATAGCTCTATGTAATACGTCTTATAAACTCATTTCCAAATTGTTGGCAAGAAGAATGAAGGTGGTTCTTACAAAAGTGATCTCTCCCCTTCAATCAGCTTAGGTTCCGGGAAGACTTATCTCGGATAACATATCCCTTGCGCATGAAATTATACGTACTCTTAAAAGAAAGAAGAAGGGTGATTGCTATCTTGCTCTTAAGATGGATATGTCGAAGGCCTTCGACAGATTAGAGTGGGAATTCATTATAGAAGTTATGAAGCGAATGGGGTTTTGTGAAGAATGGTGTTCCCTTATTTATCAGTGCATTTCAACCACTGAAATTTCAGTGCTCTTAAACGGATCTCCCTGTAGTCCTTTTAAACCTACTCGCGGCATTCGTCAAGGAGATCCAATCTCTCCATACTTATTCATTATTGCTATGGAGGCATTCTCAATAGCAATGGTGGTTGCTGAGTTCTCAAAAAGCATTAATGGAATCAAAATTGCTAGAAAGGCACCTCCTATAAGCCATTTGCTTTTTGCTGACGATTGCCTTATCTTTGTTAAGGCGACTCTGAATAATATCAACAATCTGCAAGATATCCTCAACTCTTTCAGCTCAAGCTCAGGACAAGTGTTAAATTACCAAAAATCAAGTATTTGCTTCAGTAAGAATATAACGGCTGAGGAAGCCACTACTATCACAAGGATACTATACGTAAAGAGAATGGGTCCTGAAGAAAAATACTTAGGAATTCCATTATTCCTCAACAAAAAGAAGAGAATCTCGTTCAACAATCTGGTAGTAAACATGGAAACTAGGCTTTCTAAATGGAGAGGCAAAACTCAGTCACAAGCTGGCAAAAGCATCATGGTTCGAAATGTTTTAGGTACCATTCCCTTACATCAAATGAACTCTTTTAAACTTCCTGAGGCAAACATTAAGAAGATGGATTCATTTCAATTAAGATTTTGGTGGAATAAAGCTGATAAAAAAGGGATTTTTCTTACCTCCTTCGCAAATATGTGCAAGACAATAGATGACGGTTGCCTCAACTTCAGGGACTTAAGGTGTTTTAATCATGCGCTTTTGGCTAAAATTGCTTGGAGGATTTGTTCAACCGAAGACTCTCTTCTCGTTCGGTCTTTAAAAGCAAAATACTTCAACAACTTTCATCCTCTTCATGCCCCTAGAAAGGCAGACTCAACATGGTCTTGGAAGAGTGTAAGTTCATAGTTCGACTTTATCAAAAGATTCAACTGTTGGTCCATTGGTAATGGTAAAAGAATTCTAATCTGGCAAGATAAATGGATTTATAATCAAGACACACCTCCTATCTCTGCGACCACTGCAACTAATCCATTTTCTTACAAATTTGTCGCGGAACTCATTGATGAGAACACTAAAAGATGGAAGGTCAACTTAATCAACAACCTCTTCGAGCAGGACATTGCTCAAAAAATCATGACAATGCGAATTCTGCAGCTCTCTGAAGATAAATTGTGCTGGTCTCTGACTAGGAACGGGAAGTTCACGGTTAAGTCGGCATATTATGCGCTATACAATCTGAAGTATCATAATGGTCTGGCTACTTATAAACCTCCTCCTTCAAATATTTGGAGGCAAGTTTAGAAGATTGATGCAATTCCAAGAGTGAAGCTCTTCATTTGGAAATGTATCAAAGATATTGTTCCTTCGAAGGAAAGATTAAGCAGAAGAATCTGGCAAGAAAATGCTCTTTGCAGTAGATGTGGATCAGCCACTGAATCTACCATGCATATCTTAGCTGAATGCGTTTATGCTCGAGCGGTTTGGTTTGCAGCAGGGTTCAGGATAGATTGTAATCGGTGGGAAGATCAAAATGATTTGATAGTTTCGTGGTTCTCCGAACATGACACCTCAACAATCAGTACGATGGCTACTATATGCTGGTTCTTATGGAAGGACAGATGCAGTTTGGTTTTTGAAAATAAAAATCAAACACCACAACAGTTAAAACACTCAATCGACAGGTTTCTAGGCAATGCAGACTCAACCAGAGCAAAGAACAACACTTCTGTAAAAATTTATACAGTCCCTAATTGGATACCACCTCAAAATGATTTCATTAAATTAAACACTGATGCATCCTATTGTGAACAAACTAAAACAAGTGGCTATGGTCTAATTTTTCGTGATTACACAGGTACACATGTAGCTTCGAAATGCAGCAGTTTCAATGGAGATTTGGATGCGAACTATCTGGAGACAATAACTATTCTGGAAGGAGTCAAATGGGGATGGCAGTTAGGCCTGAAAAAGATCATCATAGAGAGTGACTACAAGAGTCTCATACAAGCAATTCGAGGGGAAGAGTCGGACATCCCATGGGAACTGCGTGGCATCATAGAAGATACTTGTATTCTGCTTAAACACTTTGAATTTTATTCTTGAACGCACATAAACAGATTGGCTAATAATTGCGCGGACAAATTAGCTAAGCACGCCCGTAAAAAGGGTACTTGTAATAATTGGGAAGGGGCAGCTCCATCTTTCTTGTCAAACTCTATTATGTACGATTTGGCTTGATCTAATGAATGTTTTCTTTGTAGCAAAAAAAAAATATTAGGCACCTGACCTGCCAAAATTGTTTCAATTACCCAACTTTCTAGTAGAAAAAAATCCTAGACTAACTTCGAAATTGTATACGAGTTTTCAACTAACCCTTTTAATCAAGGATTAATTGGGGGCCAGAAGAACTAATTGGGGGCCTGACCAGTTGGTCTCCCAATAGCACTTTGGTGCTACCCCTTATCCTAATTTTTTAAAATGCCTAAATTACCCCCAATAATAATTTTTATTAATTGAGTTGATTAGGTTAGATTAGTTGTTAATCTTTTAAGTTAGATTAAATCAGTTTTTGGGTAAAAACTGAGTTTATAGAAAAAAAAATTGGTTGGATAGAGAGGAAGAAAGTGAGTTTTGGGGGGAAATTTAGGTTAAAATGGTTCCAAATGAAGATCCTTTTGCTCAAAATGATGGAACCAATACTCAAAATGAAGAACCCAAAGCTCTAAACAATCATGTAAACTTCCTATACTCTTCAAATCGCATGAATGGTGCTCCAAGTTGTCGATTCATGGTCACTATGCAACATCTCAGTGTGAGAGTCGTTAGGTCAGGAGTATACTAATATGACGACCCTTAAGAGTCGTTAGTTATTAGTCAAGGAAAGAAACGACTCTAATCTGCAGTTATGAAAAATCGTCATTCAAGTTTGAACAAACTGACGACTCCAATTTACAGTTATGAAAAATCGTCAAACATTTTTGAAAATATTGACGACTCTATTTGTAGGTTATTTAGAGTCGTTCACTAAATATATTTATAACCCAACGACTCAAAAACCTTTTACTCACTGCCACTAATACTCTAAGGGTCGTTAGGGTCATTTAAAATATAAACAAGAGTCGTTACATTAACTTTCTTTTCATGTAAGGGTCGTCATTAGCTTTCTTAGGATCGTTACATTAAGCTTTGTAAGGGTCGTCATTAGTTTTCTTAGGGTCGTCATTAGCTTTCTTAGAGTCGTCATTAGCTTTCTTAGGGTCGTTCATGGAAATCAAAAATCGTTAACAAAACTTGAAAAATCGTTAACCAAGGATGAAAAATCGTTAGACATTCAAACTTCGTGGTTAACGACTACCATTCTGAGAAATATATTTCTTCGATTCAAACCCTATATTTCTTCGTTCGTGCCATGTTTGTAAAAGAAGCTAATCGTCGATTAGAGTTTTCGTATAGACAATGAATCAGATGAAAAAAAAATCTCCACGATCGTTAATGGAGGATGATGAACGCACAGAGGGAGGGGGAGATGAGGAGAAGAATGATTTTTGGGAAGAAATGAAATGGGGAGGTGGGTTTAAGGTTAATAGGATTTTAGGGTTAATTTTAGGGGAAAGGTAAAATAGTACTTTCAACTATATTTTGGAAGCCCCCTAAAATTTTGGGTATGGGTATAAAATTTTCATGGCCCCCAATTAATCCTCGCTTTTAATGGGTCTTAATGATATATACTCCAGTTGCGCAGGTACAGAACATGTGTCATTCAAAGACTGACTGCAGAATTTGCCAGCGCTACCTCATACATGTCGACTTAAATCACATCTCAGTGGTTTTTGACATATAGGTCAGGGATGACATCAAAACTCCATTTAATATTCAATCTATGGTGATTATATCAAAGTAGAAACTCATTTCCCAAGCTTAAGCTCATCAAGGTATTATAATTTGGTGAAACCACTCAGATCTGATCGTAAGCAAGAACAAAATGGAAGAAGAATCGTCAGTTGAACTGCTAGGGGCTTCGCCCAGTCCTTTCAGTGAGAGAGTCATTTGGGGTTTACAGTTAAAAGGTATCAAATATGAATACAAAAAAGAAGATTTAAAGAACAAGAGTGAAATGTTATTGAAGTACAACCCAGTTCATAAAAGAACACCAGTTCTTGTCCATGGAGGAAAACCCATTTCAGAGTCCATGATTATTCTTGAATACATCGAAGAAACATGGCCGGAAAGTTACCCACTACTGCCCAAGGATCCTTACGAAAAATATGTTGCTAGGTTTTGGATTAAATTCATAGAGGATAAGGTATATCATTAAACTCCCATCTTGCTAGTTAAGTTCAAAGTCATTTTCTTGTTTTAATTTCGCTGATCAAGTTTGTGTTTTGCTTCTTCGTATATACAGGCTCCAAATGTTGTAACACTGCTTGTAACAGCAGGGGAAGAACAAGAAAAAGCCCAAAATGAAATTTCGGAAATGCTACAAAATATTGAAGAAAAAGGTGGTCTTGGAGAGAAGAAGTTTTTCGGAGGTGATAGAATTGGAATGGTGGATTTGGCAATTGCACCTATAATTTACTGGTTGGGAGCAATTGAAGAAGTAGTAGGAGTCAAAATATCCGAAGCACATAAGTTTCCTAAATTTCATGAATGGATTGAAAACTTTAAGCAAGTTCTTGTGATCAAAGAGAACCTCCCAGACTATCATAATTTGTTGGATTATCTCGAAGGCATAAAGGAAAGAGCCATAGCAGCGTCTCCTTAATGTTATATATATGACTATGAGATAGTACTATAGTTTATCTGGATTTAGTATCCTTGTCATTTTCTTGAAACATCTAGTCTATTTTGTCGTGTGTCTGAATAAATTATCTCGTTTTGTTTATTTCTGGGTCTCGTTTGAATTTGAGCTTGGATTTAGTAACTTCTGAACGTTTATGAAATGGGTTTGGTGTCAAATGAGATGAGATGTTGAAGATTGTGATACTGTTTGAGAAATTGTCAACAATTTTGATTGTCATCAAGTGGGGAACAGATTACCTGTTTGATAATATGCCTGACAGAGATTATATAGAGCTTATTAACACTACTGCTGCGACCGTTTCTTTTCATTCAAAAAGTACTTCAAGAGGTAAACTTTAATCTTTTATTTGCAAAACCATTTCATGAGGGTTCTAGTCAAAAGTTTTGTTGTTTTGGGTTATCGTGTTATAATCGAATTTGGTAGAAAAGATTGTAAACTTAAATTATCAGTCGTTACTGTTTTAGGTAATGATATTGAAAACTAGCAGAAGACATTAGGAATGTGGAAATTTAGATAGTACCAATCACTCGCTGAAGTCCTTCAAAACACTGTGACTTCTCATTGTCAACATTCATCTAAGATTATGCAAAATGTGATAGATTGATGATGCAAGAAAACTTTTTAATCAAAGTTGTGGTGATGATAAATGCAATATCGACCGTATTATGGAACTCTTTCATTGGTGGATGCGCTACCAATAATAATGTACGCTCAGCAGTCCTCTTTTCCACAAATGCATCCAACTGCAAATTCAAACAAAGGCAGCAGCACACTATTTCCTGCTCAGTGAGATAAAGTCACAGCACATCGTCTGCTACAGGTAATTTCTTACTTTGTTTGGTATTTTGTTTTTTTTGGTTGAAAACACAGCAATCTATATCTAAGCCAATCGTGCATTCATTGGTCAAAACAATTTATATTGCAGACACTTTGTTTCATCATTCCTGGTGGTGCGCAGTTGCGGAAACTTGTATATGAAGATAGAAACATACAAAAACTATATCCTATATGCAAAGGTTAGGTCAGGGATGACATCAGAGCTCCATTTAATAGTATTCAATATTCAACATTGACATTATCATATCAAAGTAGAAACTTATTTCCAACTTCTCAAGATCAAGGTATTATAAATTTAGTGAAACCACTCGTCTGACCATTAACAGCAACAAAATGGGAGAAGAATCATCAGTGAAGCTGTTTGGGGTTTGGTCCAGTCCTTTCACTTACAGAGTGATTTGGGCTCTAGAATTAAAAGGTATCGAATATGATTTCAATAATGAAGATCTGAGAAACAAGAGTGAAATGCTATTGAAGTATAATCCAGTTTATAAAAAGACACCAGTTCTTGTCCATGGAGGAAAACCCATTTCAGAGTCCTCGATTATCGTCGAATACATCGATGAAACGTGGCCGGAGAGTTACCCACTACTGCCCAAGGATCCTTATGAGAAATCTGTTGCTAGGTTCTGGACTAAATTCATAGACGATAAGGTAAATCTAATATCATAAAACCTCATCTTGCTAAGTTAAAGTCAATTACCGTCTTGTTTTGATTTAGTTGTTCATTTTTGTGTGTTTGCCTCTTTTTTATGCAGTGTATAAGCATCGAAACATGGCTTCTAACAACAGGGGAAAATCAAGAGCAAGCCCAAGATGAAATTTCAGAAATGCTAAAAACTATTGAAGAAAAAAGTGGTCTTGGCGAAAAGAAGTTTTACGGAGGTGATACGGTTGGATTGGCAGATTTGGCAATTGCACCCATGGCTTACTGGTTGGAAGCAATAGAAGAAGTAGTAGGAGTGGAAATATTTGAAGCACATAAGTTTCCTAAATTTCATGAATGGACTGAAAGCATTAAACAAGTGCTTGTGCTCAAAGAGAACCTCACAAAGTATACTGATTTGTTGGATTATATCAAAGGCTTAAGGGTTAAGTACACAACAGCGTCTTCGTGAACATTTCCATGAGAAAAAACAGTTTATCTGGTTAATATCCTCATCTTCATCATTTTCTTAAAATCTCTAGTCTTTTTTACCGTGGGTCAGAATAAATTATATTGTATTTATTTCTGTTTTTTGTTTGAATTTGAGCTTTGATTTAGTAACTTGCAAACATTTGTGTTATGGGTTTGGTGTCGAATGAGATATTTGGGTGACAACACATGGAGTAGCAAACTAATGCATTACAAGTAAAGCACAAGCAGAAATTTTCATAAAAACAAATGCCGAATGATGCTCAAAATGATACAAATTACAACAAAAATAAAAAATGAATCATATCACAACAATATCATCTCTCATTTTCTCTGTTGTCTTCAGAGAAGTCATAAATCTGACTGCTGCTTATTAGTTAACAAAAGCACAATGTTTCCTGATCTCACCAGCATTACCAGTGAGAACTTCAATGGCATTCATCTTCTCCATAGACACTGCAAAATCCTTGAAGAAAGTTGGTCCATTGTTTGTTGCTTGACTCCTGACATAAGCCTTAGTCTCAGCATCGTCAAGAAGAGTTGCGTCAGATGTAAATAATCCCCTTCTTTTAGCAACAAGCTTATAGTAACTTGAGTCAAATGTTTTGAAGCTTCCTGGATCCATCTCGGCTGTAGTCGTGATATCGTTTGGCTTACATTTGCTCTTCAATCGTGGTACATATTCGCTGTCCAGTGATGGGTCTGAATCTCCTTTGCCAGTGAAGTTGTACAACCTTTGTGAAAATGATGCACAAGCGGAAATTCCAATTGTATGTCCACCTGTTGATAAATTCATACAACAAAAAGTGATTTAGTTTTTGAACCTCAAACTTAACGAACACGGGTTTCGGAGTTTACCCACAAAGTGATTCATAAATATAAGCAGATGTACCTGATAAGACTGCAAGGTCTTTTGCATTCAACCCCTTTGATGCAAATGATGCCTTCAACTGGGTGACATTGAAGAATGGTGGTGGTAGATGTATAAAAGCATCTGCAATGGTCGACACTCGCCCATCCCTTCGCCCGGTGGGTACATTCCACCATGGTCCTTTAATCTGTATCGATTAGTTCAAAAATGTTTGTTTAGACTACGCGCATAGATCAATCTGTCAATTATAGTTAATCAATTAGCTGATTAGTTACCATAGCTACTGAATCTCTTGCTGACAATGCTAGGATGTCTGCACATGAAACAACTCCAGGGCACGCTTTTTCGACTGCAGCTTTTGCTGCGTCGATAATACTGAAACCTCTTAGGGATAAGTTTGGAATTGCAGCTTTCTCAGTTTGATTCGTGCTTGTCGAATTTAGAAGAACCGAACCATCACACCCCTGCATATATATAATCACAAGTAGAGATTAATTTAATTAACTCAAATTCATAATACCGAAAGTAGCTACGAAAAATTACGTGGTAGAATATCAATGCATACCCTGACGAAACAGTCATGGAAATGCATCCTCAATAACGCGGCAGGGAAAGTTGGATTGTAGGAAACATATGAAGCGACTGTTTTGTGAATAATAGACTCTGCATTGGGGCATGTCTTTGCGTAGAAACCCAATTTCAGACCTTGCCCATTAGCTGCGTCTATGACAAGAAAAGCAAGAACCAAAACTGACAGACATTTCAGAGTACTTGCCATGACTGTTTGATGCTCAAGGAGTTGATGAAAAAACTCCTAGTAGGGAAATGCAATGCAATGAATTGAAATGATAGTAGTGATACTGATGAAGATGATAACAATTAATCATGTATATATAGTACTAATATGGGTTTTAAAACCTTAGCAAACTTCTTTGAACACGTCACGGTGCAGTGGCTGTCATCGTGGGTGATTAATTAACTTCTTAAGTATTAGTTTAATGATAGTGGTTTAATTATCATACTTCTGGGGTTAGGTAGAGGTTAATATTCTGCAGTATAAATACTCACCGGACTACAGAAATGGTTTGACTTTAAACATATGATAGGGTATTGACAAGAGGAATTATTGTCCATCCAAAGAGAATTATGACTACTACTATGTTTTATTACTAAGCAGATTAATCGTCAGCAATCAAGCAGTATATGAACTGCCATTATAGAATGTGCATTTATACGGTCATACTGTCCCGAAAATGTAATGTACCAGACCGGTGGGTGAGCCGAATATATGAAAAAATGGGGTAACAAAACCCCTGTGAATTTGCATTTTTATTCATTGTGTGTCACTATAATTTTTCTTTTAATTGTTTTTTCTCTTGTATTTTTCAATCCTGGCTTCGCTAATGTACCTGCTGGCGTTGTGAACTTATCAATTATCAATAATGCCGCAAAATTCATGGGAAAATAGCATCCATCGGATCGAGCAAAATTATGGGTGTCTCGCTTAGAGGAATAATTTAAGCCAATGAACATCATAAGACGAGCAGCCAACTTAAATTATATCCTATTGGCTAGTTTGTAACATTGGCAGTAGGTGGCTGTAGTCAACGAGACATTCTAGGCTATTATTGGTTGTAGTTGATGGTAATGGGATTTTGTGATATATTTAAGTAACATTTATGTGAAGCATATAGTAATTGATTCCTTTGGTACGTGGCTGCAAGCTTGCACTATATGATATTATATATGAAAAAGATTAGTGAAAAATATTAGTAGGAAAGTCTATGTAGGTCTGCCCACTCTAGTTTCTATGAAGGAACCAAAAAAACTCCGTGCATGAGAAATCTGAAACGATGAACAGATTGTGGAAGCTAGTCGGGAAGTGAGGATCAGTCCCTATTTGTCCTCACCTAATTCTGCAGGTCCGACTTTTTAATCCTTTTTATTGTTGGGTTTGTAATTTCTAACTTGGTGATTAATTTCATATAATATAATCATTTAATTATACTAGATAACCACTGTCACTGTGGGATGGCCAACAGAAAAAATTGACGCAAAACTAAATTTTATATAATGGCTATGCAATCAATTTTCGAAAATTGTGCTTAAAATGAAATTATCATTTTTCCTGAAACGGGGAGAGCAAATCGTTTTATTAGTTGCAACGGAAAATTAGTTAATGCTTAAATCAAAATATGGATGCATAATATGTTATGCATCCTTAGTGGTGGTTTGCATAATGGTTATACATTTAATTTTCAAAAATTGTGCCTAAAATGATAAAATATTTCTGAATTCTTCATAAAAACTCAAAATTTGATATTGTTGTTTGTACTCGTTGCAAAGATTTTTTTATAAGCTTTCTAATGATATAAAATTTGTAAAATTCCAAGGTACGGATTTTTAGATATGTAATGTTAAAGTTTGCTTTTCATTTATACCCTTAAAAAGATATGATATATAAGGAATTATAGTAATTGGAATAAAATGGATGGGTAAAGTCATTTCAAATGGAGTCATTTCAAATGAGACCCCAAATAAAATCCAATTTTTTTGCTTCAATTTGAAAAAATGTCACGAGCCACATTGACATAAAGTCACCATATATAAAGTTCTCCCTCGCTTCGCTCGGTCGGCCTAATGAACAACAAATTAATTAGAATTTGTGGTAGCCACGATCAATGATAAGTTATTCTCGATGAAAAGGTAATAAGGTAAAGAAATTGGGTGAATTGCCCAAATATTTTAAAAACATGGTTCTAATGGACGATTAAAAATTAGTACGGGTGAAATGGACCCACAAAAAAAATAGCAAGAATTAATCTGGATTTATCCTGGCTTAAACTTAAGAAAAAATAGCGAGGGTGAAACTGGCTGCATCTTGATGTAAATTAAAAATAAGAAAAAATATTTGAAAATGGGTAGGATGAAATTGTTTACATCCTGGCTATTTTTAAATTCTCGTCCATTTAAACAGTATCAAATTTTATATGTCTTTTTCACCTAGGAATTGTCGTTATTGGAAATAAATAAAATGCAATTTTCAACTAAATTCATTTAAAAATGATTTTATTTATTAACTAAGTAATTCATTGTGGGTGCAGAATTAATAATTGCATTTTCTTAGTTAGTATCATTATATCTCTTGTGAGCTTATGTTTGAAGCATTGGGTTCTTACTAGAGTTTTCTCTCTTATTTCTTGATTTTTCTCTCTCTCTCCTTTTCCCCTCTCTCTCCTTTTCCTCCGGCGATAACAGAAAAACATCATTGAAACTTTCTCTGCTCAGATTCGTTCCTATGAAGCGGATCTGAGCAGATCCAAATATCTGCAACATCTTCAAGCTTTCTTTCTTATCTTTCTTGCATCAATATTATTTATGGGTAAAAACTATTTCTGTTGGTTTTGGGAATTTCGGGTGTGTGGATGAGAAATGAATCTAAACCCTAAACAAATGCACTGCACGGAAGTGCTTTTGATTCGAGAGATTAATCTATACAATTCTGGCCTAAACCAAGAAATGGTCGTTCCATACTTGCTTCGGTCACAAAGTGAAGGAGATGGGGTTGATCTTAGGGAGGGAAGCGAAGAAGGTGTTGAGATTGTGAAGATGTTGGCTTTTATGACTTGTATCTGAATGGTGGTTTCGGGATACTGATGACAACACTTGGTTTTTTTACGTGTGTTTGTCTGTGTTGTTTGGAAAATAGGCAAAGGACCTATTTATACAAGTCATAGAGCGCAAACCCTCATCTCGTAGGAAGTGGAGGAAGTTGAGTGATGGAGTAGTGGGGTCGTGTGGGTGATTGCACGATCACGCCTTAGCCCACTTCTTCCATCATCTCTAACCGTCCATGCTTCCTGGCACGTTCTTGTGATGACATGTTGCACGCTACACGCTGTAAACCGCCAAATAAATACCCTAGTAAGTATCCCCCAGTTTGTGACATGTTTGATGTCTCGATTGTGTGGATCATGGGACCCACAGAAGATAGCATACAATGCTAGGTTAAATAACTAAGTTATTTGGGAAGTCGATATTTATGAAATATCGTGTATATTCTATGCATGTAATGCATTGAATATACTCAGCATGGATGAAGCATCGTTGTTTTAAAGCTTAACGGAGTAGGTCCCGGATTAAGCGTCTTAAAAACAGGTGCATGCCTATCCATCTCCGAATGACCGTTTGGAGGCTGCGCAAGCAAGCCCTCCCTTGGACGATCACTCCATGTGGTAGTATGACAGATGGTAATCACCATGACACCTTATTGGCCATTTAACTCCTAGCATGGGCTTCCCAACCAAGCTGGTAGTGTTGGACGGACGAGATGACACATCTGCGACCGTTGATTAGGGTTTTGAAGAAGTGCGCATGCATCACTCTTCAGCTTGGTCGAAACCAAGCATGTGAAGTGTTTTAGGGAGGACCGACCAGGCATGCGTGTAGATGGCATTCTGGTGTACACGTCCGTACCTCATTGTCCCATGAAGGTGCGATCTAGGCCACTCATTTTGTCTGGCAAAGATGAGTGGTCGTGATCGTTTTGCGGAAGAAATTGATTGTCGCAAAGGTTTTTTGAGGCCGCACGTTATGCCTCCTTTGGGCGTGCGTTTCGAGGAAACCGGCCATGGTTGTCCTAGGTCGGTTGGTCACACACGTTGACGGGCCCACAACGATCATGTTGACATGCTCGAGGTCTTTCAAGTCCACATCTACACCTTCCATCCAAGCTTGCGAAGATGGACACTCGTGATCGATTAGCGACATATGTAACATGATGCAAACCCCAATTAGGGTTTTGGATCGATCGTACGTGTGCAACTTCACCCGACCGACTTCGCATGTCATGCTCCTCCCTTGGGGAGGCCGATCGTATGGGGCCCACATTGGGTAGGCGGTGAACATGCTGGTACCTGTTTCACGGTCATGGGTTTGATCTAATCCATCCAAACATGCCGGTGAAGTTGGATGGTTGTGATCAAACTGCAACACATGAAATTCCGTGACTCTTAAAGCATCATGCCGACCTTGTTTTGAGCAAATGTTTATTGCTCTCAGGCTTGCTCGTGAGAAGGTTAGTCAGGTAGGTAGGAAGGGGGCCCTCCGGGGTTCAGGACAAGCATGTCCGACCGGTCATGGGATAATCCACGCCACCCAATCACGCCGGCAAAGTTGGACGGCCATGGCTGATTTTGAGACAGTCGTTGGCAGTATTACTCGTTCGATTTTCCTCCAAGATGCTTCACGACCATCCTTCTTCAGGCTGGCGTTTAGTGGATTTTGGGAGACGTGATATATGTACGACCGGTCAGGGCATAAACAGGCCCGCTGGTGGTCACTGTGGTGATAGCCTGCTCCTGCTGAGGATCGTCTAGGCTGGTTAAATCATGCAACCAACTTGCGTGGTCATGATTGTTTCTGAAACTGATATGGACAGTCCAGATTCAAAATATGCTCAATCGGGCTAGTATAACACACCGAGAGACATATACTCAATCGGCCTAGTATAACACACCGAGAGATATAGCCTGTACGGGTACTTTGTGCATGCCTCACTATTGACACTTGGAGATTTGTGTTACTCTGTGGAGAAAAACACTCAGTCATCATGCCACACCAATAATGAGAGTCATGTTGAGAACAACACAGGAAATACAAGGCTAGGCATGCATTAATTAATAATGCTGTGAATTCACAGAATATTGGAATTGTTGCTACATGCACCATTCTGGATGAGTTTTGTGCATTTATCGAATTGACTCAAATAAATAAAACGAGAGGATCTCTGCGCTCATCATTTGTCAAATGGCCTTGCCCTTTGCAGGGTGTTGGCACAAAAATTGGTTTTACAAATTTAGCCCTGAACTAAAATCCACCATCAACATTAAGTCCCCTGCCTAACACATGATGGTTTACTATTGTGGGGTAGGCATGAGATGGTGACGTACATAACATAAGAAGACATGATAAGGAAGCTTACCCGGAAGAGTCTTGACCATCCGCTAGTAATTTTCCATGTGAAAGTGCCGGTGCAAGCATTAAATTTTGGGAGGGACATGTTTCCTTCCTTTGGGCATTCTGATTTAGGAAAAGAATCCTTCTTCTACTAGGATTCTCCAATTATTTGTGTATAAAAGGGTGTTAACCCTTATATTTTCCCCTTACTTACTTTTTTTTTTTTTTCGACCAACTCCCGTCCGTGGCCGAGTTGTGCCGTCGCCATAATGCCGGATTCGTTGACGTTGCTTTCTGTCGCCGACGCGTCGACTTCGCCACCGTTGCTCGTTCACTAACAACATGTAGGTGCTTCATTCGTTCTTCATATTTGTTATATCTCATGGATGAAAACCTTAGTCCTTAGGTCATAACTTGAAGAACTTCATAGACACGATTCCCAAGTATAAACCCATTCACTCCTTTGCCCATATAAAAATGTGTCATGATCCGTCCAAGCTTAAATAAATACGGACCCGCCGCGCATGCTTGGTTGAAGGTCGACCCTGTTGTGCCATCTTCGATCAAGAGCCTACTCTGCTCGAACATGGGGTTGTTGTGCCTTCGACCAAAACAGCTGCTGCGCCTGCTTTGATTGAGTGTCGGCCCCACTATGCCTGCTTCATGGGCCCGCCGTGTGCTCACATTCTCCCGTTAGCCGAACATTGACATAATTAAGTCCTCATGATCGAATTTGGCCCGTTTCTTGAATTGGATGTGTTTCTTCCCATTGCATGGCAGCTGCCCTCAAATGTTTGATAAGCATCCACTGATTGTTATCCCGTATTTGTAGCCTTTGCAGACGGTGAGTGAAGACTCCTTTTCTTCCCGGGATCCTGTTAACTTGTGAGATATAAAGAAGATGTTGAGTCTTTTCCTTCACATAATCATCTCTTTCCTTTTTCCAGGTATTGCTCCATAACTTGATCTAATTGATCATGATTTTTTTTTATGTTAACATAATCACAATTTTTTCTTTTAGAATATCATGGAGGAGTCTAGCAAGGACTACTATGGCATCTCTCCCGAAAGGAGCTTCGAAGTGAATAAACCTGAGACTGATGGTGCGTTCGAGGAGGTGATGGCTAAAATATATGTTCCGCTTCACGAGGCTGATTGCGCCATATGGGGCATGCCGATTTTGTACTTGCGTATCGCTCGAGAACGTACTCGAGATCTTCTAGGTTTAATCAACAAAGAAGAAAAGGAGAGTCTTGAAGAAGCGTCGCAACCACCAGTAAGCGCAAGAGCTGAGAGATTTGCTGCACGTATGAAAAGGCGAAGGGTTGAGCATGCACGACCTCCAAAAGAAAACATATGTGATTATTAGATCCGTGATGGCGTAATCATCCTTGATTCGGATACGGACGAGCCCGAGCTCCCAAAAGTTGTTAGCACGATCTCCAATGTTGTATCGGCTCTTGAGGAAGATATGGAGGTTGTCCCTACTGAGAATGTTGTCAAAGTAGAGAATATTGCTGCAGAAATATCCGAAGCGAAAGATGAGGAAGACCTAAAGGAAGAACCAGTGCTGACCAATGATGATGACGTTGAAGAAGACTCTAGTGCTGGGGAAGACACAATCGATCTCCTTGATGGCTAAATCTTCATGTTCCTTCTCTTTTCTTCTTTTCCGAGTATTTTCTCGTAGTTTTGTGAATATTTTCTCCTTGTACTCAGTGGCGGCTGAGTTTAAGGTCTTTTTATTTTCTTCTTGCTTGTTCGAACAAGGTTCTTATTTATGCCATTTTTGAGACAAATCTTTCATTAAGACTGCCTTCGGGTCTTCTCAGGCGAAGTGGTGTGCCTTCATATGATTGCATGTGATTCTTGTGATAAAATAAGTAATGCCATAATAGAATACCACGGACTTGTCTATGCTCTCCTGGCATAAGTTTGATTCTTGGGGTAGACTGCTCAAGGTGCTTTTCAAATCTATTCCTCCAACGTTTCCCGAAAAGCGTGAAGTTTTTTTTTTTAGGGTTATCTGGTTTAATCTGGTGGGTAATAAAGATGACTTAGGTTTAACCTAGATTTTTGTGTCATGCCCAGGGGTAAAGAAATTTATAAAAGGGAAATAATACTTTGATTAATTGAGAAATTGGAACCCTAATAATTTTGAATGCAAGTAATGCAATCATTTTGATGGAATTACAAAAATAGCATGAAAAGGGAAATTATTGGAGGAACCATCACGGAGAACGCTGGAGAAGAAAGGGTGGCACATCGTTTCTAGGTATTGTAAGGTTTAAGCCATCGTGAGTGGATCGTCACGCCCTCGAGCTTATCGGCGTTAATAATCTTGCAATAGCCGCCTAGGATGACATCTGCTACCAAATATGGTTCATCTTCCTTCGTTGTCGATAAATCGGATTGGTTAGTCATTTTCACCTCCATGTTTCCAACTTGAAACGTGGTCCTCTTTGCTACCATATCTCCAATTTGAAAGGGATTCGAACTTGGCAAAACATCTTGTTTCGGGGACACGTTGTCTCTGACTGCTTCCAAGATTTTGGAAAAATGTTTGAAAGGACCGTCACCCCACTCACATATCTTAGTGGCGGTTAGGTTGTTGACCGAAATAAGTCCCCGAGCCTCAGCAGGAAAAGGTTTTACTATTTGTAAAAAATGTTGTTCAATGAGACTTACTTGGGCTCGGAACCTTTTAAGGTATGAATTTGGGCTTTCTCCAGGAAGTTGTGTCACATTTTCAAGGTGTCTATATGGCAACAAACAATCTTCAGGATTTGATGGTTCGTTGGAGATTCTTTCAGGTACTGAAATCGGCAAAGGACACACTCCCAGTGCTACTTTGTTGTCGTGTATCCACGGGCGTCCCAGGACCATGTCGTAATTCAGACACTCTTTTACTATGTAAAATTTAGCCTATGTTAGAGCATCACTGATTTTAACTTTAATGTCAATGTATCCATAGGCGTCTATGAATTCTCCTTCTGATCTCCTAATTACGGTTGGGCTACGAGTAGCTTCTTGTAATGAAATATTTGCGGACATCCTTCAAATGAGTGATGGTCAGGAGTCCCCAGTTCCCCTTGTCGGTCGTATCTTCCAGGAAAGACTGAGGCTTCGAGACTTCTTCCTTTTCGGGGTATAAACGCCTGCCTGACACGACATGGTTGAGGGTTGCGAACATGTCTTAACGTTGTGCCTTTGAGAGATATAATATTTCACATAAATGCTCCATCATAGACTGTACAATCTTGCGGACAGAATCCCCGGAAATCATGCATCTCCTAATAGGAAGAGGATCTCTATGAACACCCTCGTTTCCCAACTGGAGTTCTCCCACTTCTATCTTTTCTCTGAAGATTTGCTTTAGTTTGTTGCAAACCTTGGTCGGGTGATGGACGAACCTATGGTAGCGGCAATACTTGGGGTCTGTCATCTCTTTCTCGGTTGGTGGGCGTCTGATAAAAGGTAGCATGATCGCGTCATCTTGAATCCATGCTTCCAAGAGTTCTATGACTTCATTCATGGGAAAGGGGAAGTTCGGAACCGTGTCTTCGGATTCTTGCGCAGGAGCCTTGCATGTTCCCTTCCGAGATGAAGTCGTCGTCTGCGATGGTGCTGCACGTTTTGGTTGTTGTTCCGCTGCCAGATATTTAATTTTTCCTCCTTCGCCCACCACACTCACATAGGGACCAGTATTATATTGCTTGTTGAAAATACGTCTGTTTCCTCGGCTTTCATGCGCATCTTTGTTTCGGACAATCTTAGTTCTCCCCAACAGAGCTGGGGACGTTGTAGCGAAATGATTAGCGTCTTCATGAAGCTCCGAAAATATTTGAAAGCCCATATTCTCTAACAAAGCACGGCATATGGGAATCATTACGTTAATGCATAACTCCACCAGCTAGCGTTTGGTGACATTCGGATCATGACAACCCAATGCTTGAGTCCTAAACCTCTTAACGAATTCATTCGGATGTCCTTCGCTCCGTTAAAATATTCTTCCCAAGTCTGAAAAGGTGACTTGCTCAGACACAAAGAAATACTTCTTGTAGAGGCATCGGCCATCTCACTCCAATTGGATACACTGTTAGGTGCGATATTGTTGTACCATATGTACGCTCTTCCGGTAAGTGACTTCGAGAACTCTTTCAGGCGGAGCACATGATTGTATTCGTGTTACCCTAAAGACTCCAAAAATCGAGAGACATGTTCACGAGCGTTACCAGTACCATCATAAAGGGAAAATTAAGGAGCGGTGTATCCTCTTGGAAGGGTAATCCGTTGCACATCTTGATGGTATGGGGGATGATGTTGGTGCATTTCCGCTGGATTTACTTTGCCCCAGCTTTGGAGGAGTCGCTCTAGGTCTTCACGCGTAATGAAGTTGGATGGCTGGTCCCTTTCTCTTGGGTGTTGAAGAGCGTCACGAGCTTCTTCATCCATATGGGCCCGCGTCGTTGGAGTGCCTACTCCGAGTGTATTGAACACATTCCTCGTCGGCTCCATGGGTTGTCGTGACCCTTGTGGAAATCGTTCGGTTAAAGTTTTGAGAAAAGTGAGTACCTCTTTTTGAGTTGCAGCCATGTCCGTTTGGGATTTAGCGAGAACTTCTTGCCTTTCCATTAAATCCACCATGGTGATAGGGGGTTTTCCTCCTCTTGTTCCTCCAGACCCTTGTCCTGACGGAAGAGTAGCGGTTTCCCTTGTGACGGATGGAGGCGTTACACTCGAAGAAATGTCGGGATTTACGGCTTCTCTGGCTCTGGTGATGGGAGGTGTCACGCCTACTGGAATGTCTCCTGCTCCGTTGGTGTTGGTGGTAGAGGAGACAGCTCCACGAGATGTACTGGTCACATTCTGTAAGGCAGCTCTACTGACAGGGACATCAATACCAAGAGTGTTGTCAACGCTATTTCCATCGGGATTGATTGATGATCAAGACCTAAGTTCCACCATCTTGAAATCGTAATTGAATAATGAAATTTGGAATTTAAAAATTGATATTGCAACCGAGAGATTAACCTCTCGCTGTGGTCGCCAATTGTTTATGGGTAAAAACTATTTTTGCTGGTTTTGGTAATTTTGGGTGTGTGGATGAGAAATGAATCTAAACCCTAAAAAAATATACTGCATGGGAGTGCTTTTGATTCGAGAGATCAATCTATACAATTCTGGCCTAAACCAAGAAATGGTCGTTCCAGACTTGCTTCGGTCACAAAGTGAAGGAGATGGGGTTGATCTTAGGGAGGGAAGCGAAGAAGGTGTTGAGATTGTGAAGATGTTGGCTTTTATGACTTGTATCAGAATGGTGGTTTCTGGATACTGATGACAACACTTGGTTTTTTCTGTGTGTTTGTCTGTGTTGTTTGGAAAATAGGCAAAGGACCTATTTATACAAGTCATAGAGCACAAACCCTTATCTCGTAGGAATTTGAGGAAGTTGAGTGATGGAGTAGTGGGGCAGTGTGGGTGATTGCACGATCACGTATTAGCCCACTTCTTTCATCATCTCTAACCGTCCATACCTCCTGACATGTTCTTGTGATGGCGCGTTGCACGCTGCACGCTGTAAACCGCAAGACCAATACCCCAGTAAGTATCCCCCTGTTTGTGACATGGTTGATGTCTCGATTGTGTGGATCTTGGGACCCAAATAAGATAGCATACAATGCTAGGTTAAATAACTAAGTTATTTTGGAAGTCGATATTTATGAAATATCGTGTATACTCTATGCATGTAATGCATTGAATATACTCAGCATGGATGAAGCATTGATGCTTTAAATCTTAACGGAGTAGGTCGCGGATTAAGCGTATTAAAAACAAGTACATGCCTAGCCATCTTCGAATGACCATTGGAGGCTGCGCAAGCAAGCTCTCCCTTGTCCGATCACTCCATGTGGTAGAGTGACATATGGTAATCACCACGACACCTTATTGGTCGTTTAACTCCTAGCCTGGGCTGCCCAACCAAGCTGGTAGAGTTGGACGGACGAGATGACACATCTGCGACCGTTGATTAGGGTTTTGAAGAATTGTGCACGTATCACTCTTCAGCTTGGTCAAAACCAAGCATGGGAAGTGTTTTAGGGAGGACCGACCAGGCATGCGTGTAGACGGAATGCTGGTGTACACGTCCGTACCTCACTGTCCCATGAAGGTGCGATCTAGACCACTCAATTTGGATGGAAAAGATGAGTGGTCGTGATCGTTTTGCGGAAGAAATTGATTGTCTCAAAGGTTTTTTAAGGACGCGCGTTATGCCTCCTTTGGGCGTGCGTTTCGAGGCAACCGTCCATGGTTGGCCTAGGTCGGTTGGTCACACACGTTGACGAGACCACATCGATCGTGTTGACATGATCGAGGTCTTTTAAGTCCACATCTACACCTTTCATCCAAGATTGCGAAGATGGACACTCTTGATCGATTAACGACATATGTAACATGCCGCAAACCCTAATTAGGGTTTTGGATCGATCGTACGTGTGCAACTTCACCTGACCAACTTTGCATGTCATGTTCCTCCCTTGGGGAGGCCGATTTTATGGGGCCCATATTGGTTAGGCGGTGAACATGTTGGTACCTGTTTCACGGTCATGGGTTTGATCTAAGCCATCCAAACATGCCAGTGAAGTTGGATGGTTGTGATCAAACTGCGACACATATAAAATTCCGTGACTCTTAAAGCATCACGCCGACCTTGTTTTGACAAAATGTTTATTGCTCTAACGCTTGCTCGTAAGAAGATCGGTCAAGTAGGCAGGAAGGGGGCCCTCCAGTGTGCAGGACAAGCATGTACGACCGGTCATGGGATAATCCACGTCGTCCAATCACGCCGGCGAAGTTGGACGACCATGACTGATTTTGAGACCGTCGTTGCAGTCTTACTCATTCGAGTTTCCTCCAAGATGCTTCACGACCATCCTTCTTTAGGCTGGCATTTAATGACTTTTGGGAGACGTGATATATGTTCGATCGGTCAGGGCATAAACGGGCCCGCTGGTGGTCACTGTGGTGATAGCCTACTCCTGATGAGGATCGTCTAGGCTAGTTAAATCATGCGGCCAACTTGCGTGGTCATGATTGTTTCTGAGACTGATATGGACAGTCCAGATTCAAAATATGCTCAATCGGGCTAATATAACACACCGAGAGACAAATACTCAATCGGGCTAGTATAACACACCGAGAGATTTAGCTTGTACGAGTACTTCGTGCGTGCCTCACTATTGACACTTGGAGATTCGTGATACTCTGTTGAGTGAAACACTCAGTCATCATGCGCACCAATAATGAGAGTCATGTTGAGAACATCACTAAAAATACAAGGCTAGGCATGCATTAATTAATAATACTGCGAATTCACAGAATATTGGGATTGTTACTACATGCATTAAATTAGTTTTACAACTTTAGCCCTGAACTAAAATCCACCATCAACAAGTATCTAGTTTTTTTAGTGCTATTGTATTCTTCTTTTACGAATAGTTTTCTAGGGTTTGCAAGATTAAGATCTGCTGATGGTTTTGTTTCTTCAAAGTTGATGATAATCAAGATAAAGTTTGTACTACAACTATAAGTCCTACTTCAACTACAACAGAAGCAAAAACAACAACAGTTTCCATATATATCGAGTTCATCAACAAGTTTATCAACTGCTCCAAGTGTTACCAAGGCTCCATTGCCGATTCAGGACGATTCAGACAGACTCAGACCGTTTCAGAAGACCATTGTTACTTTAGATGTTGTTTCTTTGATTTTTTTATCTCAAGTTACTTAGATTTACATGTATTAGGTAAAACTTGGTTGGATTTTTTTTTTAAGATCCCATCGCTTCTATGTGCAGTACTGCAAATTGGTTTTTTTTAATTAGTTTCAAGAAAACTCATTATTTGGCCTCCTTATAGGGTTTTGTCCTCTAGATTACATGTCTTTAAAAAAAAACCTGGTTGGATCTATAGAAGATCCCATCACTGCTATCTACAGTGATGCAAATTGCTTAGTTTGGTTCTAAACAAAACCGATTTGGCCCCTTGATGTGGTATTTTCCTCTTGGATTACTGAAATAGTTGATTGGTCTGTAAGATTAGGTTTGATGGTCAAGAACTGGAGGAGATATATGATGATGAATGCAAGATGAACTTGAAAAAACTTTGTAACGATTTCGATTTTCCCAAATCGGCTTTCTTAATACAAGTTTGAGGTACGCCTCTTTTATTAAAAAAAATGGTTTCTTACTAAAGTTACAGAGTCATGCATACACTCAAGAAAATGTCGATCGGTTTCTTTCTTATTTATGTATGACCTAATCGAGTAAGATGAAAGTTCTGCATTTATATCGGATCCAGTTACAAGTTACCGACGTGTTCCCATCCTTATGAGGTATTGGCCAGAAATGTCATCATCTGGTTGATTGAAAGGCTAAATACGGTATGAAGTCGTATCTTATATGTAAGGATAGCTTCAATAGTATTTAATCATGATATTGAGTTTGAAAATAAAAGAGGATCACCATGAAGAAGAATACACCAACTTAAAAATCCTTATAGCATTAACTCTCGCTCGAATGGATGAAGTTATAGATATATCATTTTTAAACGAATATCGAATGGATTTGGTTTATGTTTGTTATTTTTTATATGCTCAACTGACTTAATTATCCATTTTAATTACTTTATAGTCCAACCGACATATGTACCCAATTATTTTATACGACCTTCGCAATAGGGTATCATATGTGGTGATTTTTGGACCGAGGGTAAAACGATCATCTACGGTGCAAGGGTAAATCATATTTTGGTATTCCAACACGAAATATTTACTCTCCCAAAATGTTCAACCCGATCGAGGTACTCATGCCCATGAATACGATCGGACACTAGGCCATACAGAGGAGCGTGTGAACTTAAATAGTATGAAGCCCAAGAAAGGATGACGAAGTTCAAACTCCAGAAGAAAAATAATCCAACTCAAAGTTGAAGAATCCTGTTTAGGCCCGGAAGAGATCTCATCACTTCAAGGTGAAGATATCGCTCAGAAGCGGAGAGCCTTCATCACTCTGAAGAAGAGAGACTTTATCTCTCAAATTGGCAAAAGAGTCTGGTCACTCCAAAGAGAAGGGACTTCACCACTCAAAGATAAAAGATCGCATAGGTCTATGGTTGACCACCTTAGCCGAGGTCAAATGCCTCTCCATAGTGCCTCGTCATCCCCAGCACTTTTCCTCCGCTGCACATGGATATCTCTTGTAAGTCTATAGTTGACCGCCTCATCCGGGTTGAATGACTAGGTCTATGGTTGACCACCTCAGCGAGGTCAAACAGAACTCCCCAGCCGAGGTCAAATGGCTCGTCTCAACATTCACGATTAGGTCACGATTGGATTCAGTCAACATTGTGCTCTTCACATGGAATACATAACTATAACAAGGCTTCTGGAGATCTTCACATGAATCTTGAAGACCTCCACTTGAAAGCATATGTGTAGTTGTGACAACTCAGAAGAACGTTAACATATCACACGACACATCACATACGGAATCTGGTCAAGTCACAAATGGGAGGATAAACTTAGGATTTTGGTTTGAAAGTCTACAACAACATGTGGGTATCAGCCTACCTTCACGAAAAGAGAATAGTCGGTCGTGAGGAGTCGGATTAGGATATACTAGAAAAGTTATTTATCCTTATATATTCATGGAATTTAGGAGAAGGTGATGATCCTTTCTCCTTATCGTTATCTCACCGACTAGGGATTATAATTTTACAGAGCTATAAATAGATATATGATTGGTCATTATAAACAACACACATAAAAATAACAAGTTTTATGCAACCCTCTCTATCTCTTAGAGTTTCTTCGTCTGCAACTCTCTGTAACTGAGAAACTCTAATCTCTTTTATTTTAACTTCCCTCTCTAGGACAACACTACCTTCCATCTACGATTGAAGTAGTCTTTGAATGACCATCATCTTGGTTTAGGCAAGGACTGATCTTCATCATCCCCCCGTTCTCACAGTCGAATAAGTCATATTACCCGATTAACCCTCGTATATTTATCGAGATATACATGGACCCAAATTATTTTATACGACATTTTTAAACCCATTAATCATTATACATCAATTTTCATACCATACATTATCTGGTCAGTATATTGTATGAATACATTTGTCCAACAACACAAATTACATAACTATATACATAGGAGAAAATAAGGAATGTGTAATGAGGTGACAAAAGAGTGTCAACTATGTCGTGAAAACAGAATGTGTAATGTGAAAACAGAGGGTATCATATTAAGCAGGCGCTCCATTGATACACTCCATATCATTAATTATTAGGATATGTAAAACAGGTAATCCCCAAATATAGCTCCATTATAAAGTGAAAAGAAAGAAAAATGTGGATGTTTAGTGGAAGAACACAAGACTTGAATTATATGATAAACTTTTCAATTGGATCCAACCATGGAAATAAGATGCATCTCCAATCCTGTACTTCTAGCAAATCTGCAGAAGTTCATATTCCTGGAATGACTATTACGCGAGAGTACTAGCACGATCAGAAGAGTTTAAGATATCATAATAGATAAAGCACATAGAATTTAATGACAAAGAAGACTATAACTCAATACTTTTTACTATTATGATATTTTTCAATTCGTAAATGCAGTTGAAACGACACACAAAAAAATGTCTCATAACTAAATATTGTCCACATTGTGAGGTGATGCACTAGACTTAAAACATTGGCATATAACTAATATAAGAAACCCACGATAATATGCATAAAAATAGAAAATGATAGATATTTTGATGGCACCTACATAATGTACATGATGCAGTTGTGCTGCTTGTAAACATTGTCCTGCAGTGGTGTTTCTTTACTAAGAATTGGTTGGTTTAAATATTTTCTAAGCCGTAGAAACATATTAATATGTATTATATTTCATACGGTCGTATAAAATTAACTGGGTACCACATTAAGAAGGCCATATAAAATAAAATGAGTATGTATTCCATTGTAATATAAATCTAAATGGGTAACTGATTTAGACGGTTGTATAAAACAATGTTAGTTCTACGAAACCTGAGCTGGATAGTAATTACTGTATAAGAAGTGACGTTTTGAATATGTAACATGCCATTTATGAATTCTTACTTACAGAGAATATATTCCAAGTTAAGGTAAAATTAAAACAATGTCTTCTTTTACAACAATTGCATGATCAAGAGTATGCAGCATAATTCATCCTCGCTGATCTGCAATGAAGCGCTTGACATATTATCCCATTGACATTGATATTGGAATCTCAACCCAATTATTATCAAATTTATATGTATAGAGAACCTATTATATCCGCATATATTCTGAATTTACTATTTTCCAGCGGGAGGAAATTATTATCTTGGAGATATTGTCATCAATATAAACACCAAAATGCGATGGGGCTGGAAGGGTGAAAAGACGAGGGTACCCAAATATACCACAATCTTAAACTTTTCCACCTATAAGTCCTCTTACCGAAAGTGATTGTCTATGAACTGAGTCGAGACAATACAACGAATTGGTATTCACACTTTGTGTGATTATCTATGGATATCGAGATCGAGACAATACAATAATCAAAGTGTGATTACTTGATAATAGGTTCGGACTTAACCATACTCTATAGGATCACTATCAAGTAATACGGAGTTAACGTTTGTTGATTAAGATTTTTCTTAATTTGTTTGTGGTTGTAGTAAAAAAATTCGTTCTCTCAAACTTGTTAAGATTAATTTTAAAGGAATAAAATAGAGAGTCACTGGGTTTAGTATTTCACCGCATTCAAAACATAAGGTTCAATTTATTTATTCAACAATTAAATCTCATTAAACAAAGCAACACCGACTCTTCTTTTTTGCCAAAGTAGATCCTCAAAACATTAATTGTATCCCCTAAGAATATATTATCTTAATACAAAGCATAACCTATCTAATTGAATCACAACTAATTTTATCGAATTATAAATCAATTTAAATTAAGTGCAAAAGTCAAATAGAAAATAAAATAAATTCACCCATGTATGAAGTTCGGCTTCCTCCGTCGACCCAGTGTTTGGGTTTAGCTCATTGTGTTGGAGACACTCAAAATATGGATTCATAGCTCAAAAGTTGTGTTTACAATGGTGAAAAGGAGAAAAGTAATAAAAACAGTATACTGCAACGTTTATAATCGTTACAAGCTAATTGTTACAATGGTAATCTACTGTAGCATGAACGACATATATGTATTGTAGCGGATTTTATGACTGTCCTCTGCAGGATTTTGTTCTTCAGCTCCTTCTTCACCAGAAGCAGCAGGAAACTTTCCTGCAACTCGTTTCTTCGGCTCTGTGGCCTCTCCTTTCACCCCAAACTCTCGATACCCAATATATTACTCCAGCACACCTTATATACTCCTTCAGACACAAAAATCATGCGTCATAATTCCATATATTCTTTCATTGCTACATAATATTCTTCATGGCCAGTCACGGATATTCTTCCCTGATTTATCTCCCACGTGACACTCCATAA
Source organism: Papaver bracteatum (assembly GCA_023529315.1). Classification (NCBI taxonomy): domain Eukaryota; kingdom Viridiplantae; phylum Streptophyta; class Magnoliopsida; order Ranunculales; family Papaveraceae; genus Papaver; species Papaver bracteatum. The sequence continues at coordinate 2,267,883 of JAJJWX010003505.1, read as the reverse complement.
CCCTCATGTTACAAACATGTTCCAAAGATTTCCAAAACCCCAACTTTCACATGCAAACCTTCAATTACAGCACATACTTCTGGGAATAAACCCGAGAAGATATACCCTACGTGTTTTTCTCAAATATTATTCTCCAACCCAATTCTTTCGAATTTGACGCAATTACCTGTCCTGTTTAGGAAACAGGCCCAAACCAACTGGTTGTAGTGTTTAAATCTTACTAGAACTCGTCCAAAAGAAGAACAACAATATCGGGTTTTGCATATCACGTAATACTCTGATTTACTCGATCGGAATCTCCAGCCAATTTTAATCCAAACCGTTGAGCATACCATGCTTGTTTGGCCCTAAGGATTAATCCCAGACGAAACCAACCCTTTAATCTCGTTCAAACATGCCCAAATCACAAACCCTAAATCAGATAGAGAATTATTTTTCCGCCAAATCTTGGAATTTGAAATGAAGAAGATGAAGCTGCCCTTATCCTGCTCTGGGGTGCGAATAGCCATGGATGTGAATAGAAAATAGGTTGCCCCTTAGTAACTGGGTGACCCTTAGTAATTGGGTACCCCTTAGCCAACAATGAGAGTCCGTATAGCAAATGTCCTCCGGAGGTGCCTCTAACAGTTTTTCGAGCCGAATCTTCTAACAATGTTTGTTTTCCAAAAAACACCTACAAACAAGTTTATTAGTGATAAAATGAGTCCTAGCTAATGTATTTATGGGTGAAAATACGTCGCACTTTCGTGCTCATCAAATTCCCCCACACTTACATTTTGCTAGTCCCGAGCAAAACAAGAAAATTGACCCGCTACACAGCTGGTCATAAATTAAGAGACTTAGACCCGCTACACATCTGGTCATGACAATTGACAGATACACAAGACACACATTTTTTTTAGAGACCCGCTACACAGCTGGTCATAAGCTTAACAACTATAAAAAAAAATTTTTTTTTAGACCCGCTACACAGATGGTCATAATATTTTTTTTAATTTTTTCAGATCCGCTCAAGAGCTGGTCACAAAACGCAAGAAAATTCCTGAAACAATTAAAAGAAAAAAGTTAATACCCACTCCCCCACACTTAAATATTACATTGTCCTCAATGTAATTGAGTCATCCAACGTAAAAATTAAGATGGGAAATAAAAATGAAAAAAAATATATAAAAAAATAAATAAACAAATAATTATACCTACTGGAATGTACATAAAAGATCCCCGTAAACTAATAACCTGAAAACTTGGGGATCGACCCAAAATACAATATTTACAAATGACAGCTTTATAATTATTTTATGAAAAAATGGGGACACTGAAACTGTCAGAAAACAAGATTTACCCCTAAACCAAGTTTTTAGTGCACATGGAAGTGCGTAAAGAACAAAATATGGGGATTCTATTGAGACTTGGGAAATATCAATTGATTCATGCACGATATCAGGAATAGGAAAGTCCTCTGGGTACTTATGAAAAGTAATCCAACAACACTTTAGAAGCACATAATTCTAACCCTAAATTAGGCAACTTTTGGAAGTCTAGGGGTCTAGAAACAACCGCTAAGTCGGGTGAATGATCTTGTGAGGTAGATTCATCTATGGAATTAGGCGAATCCTCCAAACAATCATCTACATGGTCATATATATTTTCAGTCTGGGACAAAGAGTCACTACATGATTCATCATCATCATCAACATATAATCTTTGGTATTCTAGAATTCTCAATCTTTGTTCCAAACTAGGTGGTCTGTGTTTGTAATACTTTTCATATATCTCTAACGGAGATTCTTCACTTACCTCATGTGGAGAAGAAACTCCATACCATTGCCTACGCTTATATTCAACAAGCGTCATCTCAGATGAGGTTTCCTGATAAATTGACTTTCTACGCATATATTACGCCAGCGTCATTGTAGGTGACGTCTCCTCAGAAGAAGTCATCAACCTCACAAAGTCCCTGAAAAGAAATACAAAAAAAAAACGCATAAAAAGGAAAAATAAAATCTAAAATGAAAATAAAAAACTGTATAAAATAAAAATTAATAAACCTAAAAAAATAATCTAAAAACAAATCCCCGGCAATGGCGCCAAAATGATTAAGATTTTTCTTAATTTTTTTGTGGTTGTAGTAAAAAAAAATCGTTCTCTCCGACTTGTTAAGATTAATTTTAAAGGAATAAAATAGAGAGTCACTGGGTTTAGGATTTCACCGCATTCAAAACATATGGTTCAATTTATTTATTCAACAATTAAAGCTCATTAAACAAAGCAACACCGACTCTTATTTTTTGCCAAAGTAGATCCTCAAAACATTAATTGTATCCCCTAAGCATAGATTATCTTAATACAAAGCATAACCTATCTAATTGAATCACAACTAATTTTATCGAATCATAAATCAATTTAAATTAAGTGCAAAAGTCAAATAGAAAATAGAATAAATTCACCCATGTATGAAGTTCGGCTTCCTCCGTCGACCCAGTGTTGGGGTTTAGCTCATTGTGTTGGAGATACACTCAAAATATGGATTCATAGCTCAAAAGTTGTGTTTACAATGGTGAAAAGGATAAAAGTAATTAAAACAGTATACTGTAACGTTTATAATCGTTACAAGCTAACTGTTACAATGGTAATCTATTGTAGCATGAACGACAGATATGTATTGTAGCGGATTTTGCGACTATCCTCTGCAGGCTTTTGTTCTTCAGCTCCTTCTTCACCAGCAGTAGCAGGAAACTTTCCTGCAACTCGTTTCTTCGGCTCTGTGGCCTCTCCTTTCACCCCAAACTCTCGATACCCAATATATTACTCCAGCACACCTTATATACTCCTTCAGACACAAAAATCATGCGTCTTAATTCCATATATTCTTTCATTACTCGTTAATATTCTTCATGGCCAGTCACGGATATTCTTCCCTGATTTATCTCCCACGTGACACTCCATAACCCTCATGTTACAAACATGTTCCAAAGGTTTCCAAAACCCCATCTTTCACACGCAAACCTTCAATTACAGCACATACTTTCGGGAATAAACCCGAGAAGATATACCCTACGTGTTTTGCTCAAATATTATTCTCCAACCCAATTCTTTCGAATTTGACGCAATTACCTATCATGTTTAGCTGAAACATGCCCAAACCAACTGGTTGTAGTGTTTAAATCTTACTAGAACTCGTCCAAAAGCAGAACAGCAATATCGGGTTTTCCATATCACGTAATACTCTGATTTACTCGATCGGAATCTCCAGCCAATTTTAATCCAAACCGTTGAGCATACCATGCTTGTTTGGCCTTAAGGATTAATCCCAGATGAAACCATCCCTTTAATCTCGTTCAAACATGCCCAAATCACAAACCCTAAATATGTCGATAGAGAATTATTTTTCCCGCCAAATCTTGGAATTTGAAATGAAGAAGATGAAGCTGCCCCTTATCCTGCTCTTGGGTGCGAATAGCCATGGATGTGAATAGCAAATAGGTTTCCCCTTAGTAACTGGGTGACCCTTAGTAATTGGGTACCCCTTAGCCAACAATGAGAGTCCGTATAGCAAATGTCCTCCGGAGGTGCCTTTAACAGTTTTTCGAGCCAAATCTTCTAACAATGTTTATTTTACAAAAAACACCTACAAACAAGTTTATTAGTGATAAAATGAGTCCTAGCTAATGTATTTATGGGTGAAAATGCGTCGCACTTTCGCGCTCATCATCTTTTTTAGACCCGCTCAAGAGCTGGTCACAAAACTCAAGAAAATTCCTGAAACAATTAAAAGAAAAAAGTTAATACCCACTCCCCCACACTTAAATATTACATTGTCCTCAATGTAATTGAGTCATCCAACGTAAAAATTAAGATGGGAGATAAAAATGAAACTAAAAATAAACAAAAATAAATAAACAAATAATTATACCTACTGGAATGTACATAAAAGATCCCCGTAAACTAATAACCTAAAAACTTGGGGATCGACCCAAAATACAATATTTACAAATGACAGCTTTATAATTATTTTATGAAAAAATGGGGACACTAAAACTGTCAGAAAACAAGATTTACCCCTAAACCAAGTTTTTACTGCACATGGAAGTGCGTAAAGAACAAAATATGGGGATTCTATTGAGACTGGGGAAATATCAATTGATTCATGCACGATATCAGGAATAGGCAAGTCCTCTGGGTACTTATATGCAAAGTAATCCAACATCAATTTAGAAGCACATAATTCTAACCCTAAATTAGGCAACTTTTGGAAGTCTAGGGGTCTAGAAACAACCGCTAAGTCGGGTGAATGATCTTGTGAGGTAGATTCATCTATGGAATTAGGCGAATCCTCCACACAATCATCCACATGGTCATATATATGTTCAGTCTGGGACAAAGAGTCACTACATGATTCATCATCATCATCAACATATAATCTTTGGTATTCTAGAATTCTCAATCTTTGTTCCAAACTAGGTGGTCTGTGTTTGTAATACTTTTCATATATCTCTAACGTAGATTCTTCACTTACCTCATGTGGAGCAGAAACTCCATACCATTGCCTACGCTTATATTCAGCAAGCGTCATCTCAGATGAGGTTTCCTGATAATTTGACTTTATACGCATATATTCTGTCAGCGTCATTGTAGGTGACGTCTCCTCAGAAGAAGTCATCAACCTCACAAAGTCCCTGAAAAGAAATACAAAAAGAAACGCATAAAAAGGAAAAATAAAATCTAAAATGAAAAGAAAAAACTGTATAAAATAAAAATTAATAAACCTAAAAAAATAATCTAAAAACAAATCCCCAGCAACAGCGCCAAAATGATTAAGATTTTTCTTAATTTGTTTGTGGTTGTAGTAAAAAAAATCGTTCTCTCCGACTTGTTAAGATTAATTTTAAAGGAATAAAATAGAGAGTCACTAGGTTTAGGATTTCACCGCATTCAAAACATAGGGTTCAATTTATTTATTCAACAATTAAAGCTCATTAAACAAAGCAACACCGACTCTTCTTTTTTGCCAAAGTAAATCCTCAAAACATTAATTGTATCCCCTAAGCATAGATTATCTTAATACAAAGCATAACATATCTAATTGAATCACAACTAATTTTATCGAATCATAAATCAATTTAAATTAAGTGCAAAAGTAAAATAGAAAATAGAATAAATTCACCCATGTATGAAGTTCGGCTTCCTCCATCGACCCAGTGTTGGGGTTTAGCTCATTGTGTTGGAGACACACTCAAAATATGGATTCATAGCTCAAAAGTTGTGTTTACAATGGTGAAAAGGAGAAAAGTAATAAAAACAATATACTGCAACATTTATAATCGTTACAAGCTAACTGTTACAATGGTAATCTACTGTAACATGAACGACAGATATGTATTGTAGCGGATTTTGCGACAGTCCTCTGCGCAGCTTTTGTTCTTGACTCCTTCTTCAAAGAAGGCGCAGAAACTTTCCTGCTGCTTGTTTCTTCGGCTCTGTGGCCTCTCCTTTCACCCCAAACTCTCGATACCCAATATATTACTCCAGCACACCTTATATACTCCTTCAGACACAAAAATCATGCGTCATAATTCTATATATTCTTTCATTACTCGATAATATTCTTCATGGCCAGTCATAGATATTCTTCCCTGATTTATCTCCCACGTGACACTCCATAACCCTCATGTTACAAACATGTTCCAAAGGTTTCCAAAACCCCATCTTTCACACGCAAACCTTCAATTACAGCACATACTTCCGGGAATAAACCCGAGAAGATATACCCTACGTGTTTTGCTCAAATATTATTCTCCAACCTAATTATTTCGAATTCGACGCAATTACCTGTCCTGTTTAGCTGAAACATGCCCAAACCAACTAGTTGTAGTGTTTAAATCTTACTAGAACTCATCCAAAAGCAGAACAGCAATATCGGGTTTTCCATATCACGTAATACTCTGATTTACTCGATCGGAATCTCCAGCCAATTTTAATCCAAACCGTTGAGGATACCATGCTTGTTTGGCCCTAAGGATTAATCCCAGATGAAATCATCCCTTTAATCTCGTTCAAACATGCCCAAATCACAAACCCTAAATCTGCCGATAGAGAATTGTTTTTCCCGCCAAATCTTGGAATTTAAAATGAAGAAGATGAAGCTGCCCCTTATCCTGCTCTGGGGTGCGAATATCCATGGGTGTGAATAGCAAATAGGTTGCCCCTTAGTAATTGGGTGACCCTTAGTAATTGGGTACCCCTTAGCCAACAATGAGAGTCCGTATAGCAAATGTCCTCCGGAGGTGCCTTTAACAGTTTTTCGAGCCGAATCTTCTAACAATGTTTATTTTACAAAAAACACCTACAAACAAGTTTATTAGTGATAAAATGAGTCCTAGCTAATGTATTTATGGGTGAAAATGCGTCGCACTTTCGTGATCATCATTTGTGTAATTTACTTTAAATTATAATAACAATAATTATAACTACGGAAAACAAAAGTAAATGACACATCAATATTTTGTTAATGAGGAAACCGCAAATGCAGAAAAACCCCGGGACCTAATCCAAAATTGAATGCTCTCAGAATTAAGCCGCTATACAAAATCACACCAACTTCGTATAGTTGAGACCAAGCAACTAAACCTATAGTTCACCTAGTTTCTTCAGTATCCCTGCGCTTCCGACATTCAATAAGAGCACGCACTAGAACAATTCCTTTGTTTCATATTCCAAACAGTAAAGGAACAAAAAATCTGTTCGGTAACAACTCTATTCAATCTCAGTGATATGATTTAGACAAAGGCTCTTCTGTTTAATCAAATAAACTCCTTTGTCGGGTTTAGATATATCTATTCAACAACTACCAAAGTATCATAGATTAAATTTTGCAATCAATAATAGGATCTACCAAGATATTAAATTCTGATGCCGATCTACGCAACTAATCAGTCAAATCTATCAAAGATAAACCGATTATAGTTGTATCCCAGCCGATCAAGTTTTGTGCATACCAAAGATTATTAACCCAAATAGGAAATGTTCTTTGTCTTCAAATCTTCTTAAATCTTCAATAAACACTTGCACACAATAACTTGAATCTCTTGTGATCAATCATGCATAGAACAGAGTCTGTTAATAATGGATTATCACAAGATATCTTTAGATCTACAAACAGTTCCAAAGATCCCGTCGACACTTCAATCTAGTTTGAGAGAATCTTATATCAGAAGAGAAGATTCTCAAGAATAAACAAACTAGGTGCAATCAAAGTTCAACAACCGTTAGTCAATCAAATCAAATCGAAAACTAATAATACTGCAATTATCTAGTTTCCCACCAATGATACTTGTATAGCTTCTTGATCCCACGGAAGTCTTTAAACGAGCGCTCTTAAGAGATTTCACCTAATTAGGGTACTTTCCTCTCTGAATAGACAACTCCACCAGTAATAACACAACACGGTAGTTTTTCTGGCTCTTAGGATAGTTTGCTTGAAATGCAAACTTGGGTATTTATAGACCAAGGAATTTCCAAAACCGAATATTCTCAAGATATGCAATATATTTCCAAATCGGTTTTCATAATTCCTAGAAATGCTTTGTCCAAAAATAACTGAAATCCTACTAGAAAATATCCAATTAGTAAATGCACATTACCAATTTTTATTTTCCTGAGATATGAATTTTAATTGCTGGTAATTAAAAGCATATAAAATTAACAACCTTAATTAAAAGATTCCCAACTTATTTCGGTCCGGGATCTCCTTGAGTTATTAAGGAATATCTTTGAACAATAAAAGATAAGAGTCACTGAACATGTTCAAAGTATGTCAGCATCTTATTTCTTTGTAAATTCCTTTTCATATTTACAATCTTGGAACCGATTATACCACACTTCCAAACAAGTTTAGAACTGGTTCATCTGATTTCCAAGAACTATGTGATTGATCAAATATCAATATACTAATCATGGGTTTACGGTTCTACCAAACACAAGGATCGGTTCTACCTTAATATGGTTAACCGTTACATCAGTTACCGGATCACATCTTACCAGACCGCCACCATATTCTCATAGTATTACTTGTGATCGGTCACACCAGTTACACCAATTATCAGGTTCGGTTACACCAATTACTAGGATCAATTACACACTCTTTTGTGATCGGTCACACCAATTACTAGGATCGGTTACACCAATTAATAGGATTGGTCACACTAATTAAAAATATCGATCATACCATATTAGGTGATTACTTAGGATCGGTTACATTAATCAAAGTCATACCAATACATAAGTCAGGCATAATGGCTAGTTTTACCAAGATACATAACAAGTTATGATCGGTTATACTAACTCACACATATTGGTAATCCAAAGATATGCAATTAATAACAATACCAATAAGCCTAGCGATTTCCCTTTCGATTCATAAAACAAGTTCATGAATGTACTTCCTTTAAAAGAATGTAAACATTGTTTCCTAGGACAAAATCTTCACCCATACCCATACACATAATCACAATAACATTCATAAGATTATGTCGATGTCTTATATACGAAGTTCAAAAGATAAGCATTATACTTCGTATTCTAATTCCCTAACACTATGTCTACTAGAGTATAATCATTCACAGGTTCGCAATTATGTTTTCAATATAGCAGGACTTGAAAGATACGTTGGGAATGAAACAGTTCAAGTTAAAATATTACTAACCTCAAGAGGAAGGATGATGTTGTCGATATAGCTTGTTACTTCTTCACATTCTTCAAGTCTTCGAGTAATACTTGTATGTCTCATTATCCTAATCTTTCTAGCCTAACCTATATGAAGTTGTCTCTAGTACATAATCAAGCGACTCTTTAATTGATCTTTGATTCACTAAAATATGACAACCAAACTTGACATACCAACGCTTGGTGGGTTCAACAGAACTATGCTCAACTATATTGTTCTTCCGCTCATTGTTAGCTTCAATAACATACCTCTCTAGTAGAACCTTTTCACCTGATCGATATCATACACAATCAAAATAAGTCCACATTTTAAACAAAACTTAGAAAAATAGAACATCAAAAACAAAAATGAAAAACATTGTCATGTGAACATACATGAGATCCTGCTTGAATCAACATTTGCACACAATCAAACTTTCATGCATTGCGTCCATATTTAATGGAGTCAAAACCAATCAAAACAAAATCAAACCACACCTTGAAACAAAACCTTTCACAACATCACCATCATAACAAAAAATCCTTACTTGTTTATGACGATTGAGTATATTTGGAGGAACTATATTAGACAACATCATGGAAAGAACCTATAATGAAAGCCCATAAAAAAAAAGTATCATGAACAAAAGTCTTCTCATAAACAATTTCACAAACATTGAGACTACATTAAGTGTTTTATCTGTGTCTGATTACCATCTGAAACAATATGAAAAGAAGAAAGTTTATCATAAACAGTAAGTTGATGTATCAAATGAGGATATACAGGAATATCAAGTGTCGTATACAAGTAACCTAGGTACTACTCTATATAGATGGTTTATTTGTGGACTTAAACATGATGGTTGAGGATCTTATGAAACTTACATGAAAAGCATGTATATTAATATAGTCATAATGATATAAATATGTAAGGAATCTCAATCTGAACATATATATATGGTATTTTCCTATATCCAACAACTAAATCCAAACATTCTTACATACTATTTTATTCATCCTAAAACAAACTTCTTTCCTTCTTCAGTAGGAACCTTATATTCTTAACTACAACAGAAAGTCACATGAAGATAATCACAAAAGCAAATTATGATACCAAATAAGTTATCAAGAAAAACCATTGAGATGTTTCCATAATAGAATAAAACATGACTAATAAGAATTTCCTTTACCCCCCCCCCAAACTAAGAATTGTATTGATTTAATTTGTAATTTTTGCCTCAATATTACTAGAACTAATAATTGTAGTAGGTAATCATCAATTGGAGATAGTTATAATGATATGAAAAACAATAACAGTAGTAGGTGATCATCAATTGGAGTTAAAATTATTTCTTACCCATCAAAAATAAAAATTGATCCAGAACATCAATTGTTCTCTAAAACTCATCTTGGAAAGGGTTGAACCACTATAGAAAGAGGATTTTATGGATAAATTCAAAACACAACTTCAACCCATTTTTACCCCGGGTATTATACTGCAAGGTATACGGTATACCCATCCACTCTAACCTAACGTCACTGTTCCTAACTCGACCAGGGAGGTTAAATTGGTAAAAAGTTGATAACTTACTCGGCCGATACAACAGACTCTCCAATACGCATATGGTTGATACTTCATAAAGAGTTGAACTACTTTTGGACCTTTAAATGGAATGATTAATATCCCAGAGCTTTGCTCATATTTTTTCCTCTATATTCTTTTAATTGTTATTTGGCATGCTCAGACAACAAGAAAGCATATAGGGTCTCTTCATTGTTTTTTTCACAAAAGATTGCTCAACTTTAACCATCTTTCTGAATTATGTTCACTAGTTACGGATATTTGTTGTTTCCATGCTAAATAAAGTGAAATAAATTCTCACTTGATTATACATTATGGGCTCACCAATTAAATATAGGATCATCTTACTGTTAGCTGGAGATCATATTATATTATTCCTTAATTGTGTTGACGCGGATTTAAAAAGTTGGAAAAGAACGTGTTTACCTTCAGCGGGTAAACTGTTGTGGAGTAGACTGTCGTAAAATTTTCTTAAAATTATGATTTTGGTTTTATCGCTGAATCCGCCTTCGTAGGTGATACTACAAAATGGTTGTTATTTTTTGTTGCTAAGGAGAGATGTTGTCCTCTCTGGAATATTTTGGGAAAAGACTGGAGTCGTGTTAGGAATATCCGGGAAGGGACTGGATTCATGTCAGGAATATTTGGGAAGAAATTAGTGTCATGTAGGTAAAACAGTTACTGTTGGATTGTTTACAATACATCATCATTTGGTAATATGAATTCAGAACTAAATTTAAATCCAATGGGCTTATACCGATTCGATAATACGATACGTCCATTTGGACTGAAGAGTCAACACCAACATACATATTTCCCCTACAAATTGTATCCACCAGAAACAACAAAACATTGACAATTAGAACAATTGCAACGATACATTTAAGTTTTCTAGTAGTATTAAGCATCATTAGGAAACAAAAAGTGTTCTTCTGGTCAATTGTATCCTCAGAGAAGTTTTCAAGTAAACCCTTTGTAGACAGTAGAGGAAAACATTCTTAAAAGATAACAATTTATTCATGCTTTGAAACGATATCTTGATCTAACACTAGTTTTATTCCAACAATTTTACACTACACCAAATTCCTGGATTAGTAACAGGAATTCGCAGGCTTATGAGCCGTTACAAAATACTTACAAATCGACGTTACAAAATTTCATAACAAGCATAAGCCGTTACTAAACTTTTAAAAAATAGTAACAGGTTCTAGCCGTTACTAATTTTTTTAGGCCGTTACTAATTTTTTTATAAGCGTGTCATTCATACTAGGGTCGTCACACCTTTGTGCGTGTGCCACTCACATGCGTACCATTATATTTCCACCCAAGATGAGTTATACCAGAGGATATTTCCTCCCATGCGTGTGCCATTCACATGCGTGCTTTTGAGGATATCTCAGCACTTGGCCAAATCGAGATTTCATTTTCAATTTTTTCTTTTCTCTCTTCTTCTCCTGTTCTTCTCCTCTCCTCTTGTCTCCACACTCGTTAATCTTCTGATCTTTGTGGAACTGTGTAAGATTAACGAGTTTAGGATTCGATTTTAGTTTCGATCTGCATAAGTCATCATCAATTTTTTGATTTTAGGGTTCTATCATCTGTTAAATCATATTTTAGGGTTTCGTCTGATACCAAAAAAAAAATCGATTTCATTTTAGGGTTCGTCGGAGTTGGAGCTTTGAAGAACTGATATTTGTATAGATGATGAGGGTGATGGTGTAATTGTTGATATACGAAGCAGAACCAGTATGAGTTTTAGGTTCACTGTGTGAGGTGATGAATCAGGGAGAGAGTTAGGGTTAGGGTTTATTCTTGAGGTGAAGAAATCATGGGAAGATAATGGATCTGTTGAGAACCCAGGTGATTCATATGGTGGTGTTGTTAATTCGAATGTATTCGCATGTCTAATGTTTTTTATTGGATTTCATGGAGTTTAAATGATGGGTTTGGTTCTAATTTGAGTTTCATGAACTGAGTTTTGAGTTCTGTTAATGTATTTCTTTAGATTTGGCTGTATTAATTTTCTAGGGTTCAATATTGCTTGGATTGTATTTTGTGTTTGCTTAGTTGATTTCAATCATTTAGATATGAGATTTTTGGGGTTTATAATGAGTTTGGTTGTGTGTTTTTTTCAAAAGCATAGAAGTAGATTGAGAAGAAAAAAACCAAACAATAAACGAATTTTAAGTTTTGTGTTACCATGGTAGTGATAAATTGCAGGATAACTTACTTTTCTCAGTTTATCTTCTTCTTGTTCTTTATTAATACTTGAAAACGCAGTTATGGGTTTCTATTTTACATCTTGTAATCATTTCTAACTAATAAATTTATCATCTTTGATATATCTGGAAACATAAATATCTTGTTGTGGAAGAACAAGTACTTAATTTTGGAGATAGAGATGGAGGAGATTGATCAGTATGGTTTTCTAGTGTTGGTTTCTTGTGTTGATTCTTGTGTCTCATCGATGAAGATATTACTCTAGTTTTTTTATTTTTTGGTTAGTTGTAAAACGGGTTTTGATTGTTGAGATGGGTGGACTAATTACTCGCAGGGGTATCACTATTGAGGTTTAGGGAAAGAGTTGGTAAAAACCCGTGCGATGTTTGTTGGATTTGAAATTCATTGATGGTGCAAAGAATCCTTGTTCTTGGTTTGGTGTCAAGTTTTCCAAAGTTAGCTTAGTTTTGTAAGCTTGTAAGTGATTCTTTTGGTTCATCTTTTGTTGTTGATGTTTGGATGAGTAGTGATTATGACTTGTATGTTTTATTGTGTGAACCAAACTTAAAATTAAGTTGTTGGTATGATGATTTACGGAAATAGTTAAAGAGTGTGAAGTACTAGTAAGGGATTGAAGTCTCTCTCTTGCACCTTTTTTTTCATTGACATAATGGCGATGATTTTGTTTTCTGACATGGAAAGTTAATAAGGGATGGTATCTAGGTATCAAGACAATGGAGAAGGGAGACAACACAGTGTTTAGACAATGGAGTAGTGATCATTAAACTGACATTATTCAGGGAAAAGAGCATTTATAGATGGAATAGATGATGAAAATGGGTATGGATGAGCATTTATAGCTGGATATCAAAATCTCTGGCAGCTGCAGGTGCTGAAATTTTAGTTGGTACATGGGTGCCTGTAATTCGACTACTCCACCCTCCACCGACTTCTTATAATTTTACTCATCTTCACCAGATACTTCTTTCAAAATTTAATTCGGACCAATTGCTTATTCCATTATAGGCACTGAACATTTTCGAAACCTGTCTTCGCCATGGAAAGTTTGATGCATCTCACATGTAAGAACTTTCATCCATGTCAATCGCAGGTTTATGCCTTGCACGAGGATGTTACTAATCCAAAATTTTATGTTTCATAGTTTGCCAGATGGGTCACTAATGGAAATTACTAAAGTTTATCCACTAGATGATGTTTTTGACCACCCTGAGGATGTACCCGAAGATGTAACTACTGCAAGGCTTGCTTCATGTTTTCAATAATTTAACCTTGATGAGGTGAAATTAATAATACCCTTCGATTTGGTTTGTGCAGATTAAATCAAATAGGCATTATGCATGATACTCTAACTGGACCGTTCAGGTATTGTATTATATTTTACTCTTCCTAGAGTTGCATGGAATTTGATGGTGATATTGTATTATGTCAAGGTGGGATGTCGTTCCATAGTTATAATGTCGCAAAATTAAAAATTAATTTTCAAGCAAAGATAGTGAGGTTAATTTGTGGTATGACAGCATGGCTATAGTACAATTTTTCAGCTTTTGGTAACCAAATTCCGACTTATTTGAATGCTGGAGAATAACTAATATCAAATATATATGTAACCTTGAGCAAGTTGGTTTGCATTTACATATCATCCAGTTGCACTTTCATCCATATTTATGCATTTCCTCAATATTACGAGTTGAGTGATCCTATATATACTCCTATCATGTTAATATCAATTTTTTTGAGAACTCCCTGACTCATTATAATTTCCTAGTTCATCCTCTTATAATTTTTTGGTATGTTTGTTCAAAAATTAAGCATCCTACCGAGGTCAGGAGGGGCATTGGGCTTCACTTACACTCCTCCAACCAGTGAAGATAGATATCTTCTCTTTGAAGTTAGGGTTACTCTACTCTTATGAGAACTGAAATCATCATCAGAGCTACTAGAACTCAAAATGTTCTTGGTATGAAGTCAACATTCTAGCAACTCTTATCAATTTTTCTTTGTATATTTTGGTATAAATCTGAAATTATGGATTTGGTATGTTGGTTATTTGGATTTTGGATGTGTGAAGGTGAGAAAGGAAGCATGATTAGAGAATTAACATATGTTCTACTCAAACCAAGCATGATTTGTTGCTAAGCCATAAGAAAGCATGATTTGTCAAACCCCATTGGAGAGCATTTGACTTTGATGAGGTGACCTTTTACATTTTATTCGTATTTATTCATAAATGATATGAATCCATGACATGGAGTGTTGGTTTGAGCTTATAGTATATGAATATAGTTACATCTGTTTTGAAGAGGGTCATGAAAAAGGTTTGGTGTTTCATATTGAAATGCTAGCCTGTTTAGTAGTGTTTCATGCTTTAGGGGCATGAAAAAGCTAGTGCTAAAGAGGGTCCATGGATGATAACATTGGATGCTCTAAGCTTTTTCCTGTTATGCAACATTCAGTTACACTTTAGTTCAAAGTCTTAAAGTAAAACATCTCTTGTTCTAAAGTTGCACTTTAGGTCTTGCTAGTTCCTGGTAATTATGTTTCTGCTAAGTCTTGACATTTACTTGCACCTCTCTGTATGTTCAGTTGTTTGTTGGTAAGTTTCATAAATTTGTTAGCCTTGAGTTAATATTCTTATAGATGCTTTTTGTTTGTTTTGTGTAGTATGGGTTGGGAATTATCAACTTAAATCCAGGGAGAACTTGATGAAGAATGTTGCAAGGATAACTTACGGCTGATTTGTGCTTGGCGGATAGTGTTTGGGCTCATTAGGTTCCTTAGCAGATGCAAGTGTTGTAAGTTTCTATGTAGTATCTGTGATTTAAGTTAGAAGAATTTGTGAACTGAACTTAGGAGCTTAGAAAGTTTCAATGAACTGAATTCAAGAACTCAATAAGTTTCTATGTATTTCCTTAGAAGAATTTGTGTTATATTTTGACATGAATTGATTGTTGAATGTGGATTATGGATGGAATGAAAGGTGTATGCAGGATATTTGGAATACCCGAACATTTCCGGAAGAAAATGAAGCTGGTGATCGCCTTGACCAAGTCAAAATTAGTCACTATTGACCAATTTTGACCAGGTCAAGGTTGACTGGCAGTAATTTTTTTGTTGTTACGAAAAAATTCGAAACGGCTATGAATCGTTTCAATTTTCCACGTAGTAACGGCTCCGGCCTGTTACTAAATTGCCACGTAAACGTGATCGGGGATGTTACGACTACCTACATGTTACGAATTTTGCGTAACGGCTATGGCCTGTTACTCGTGGCAAATTAACAGGTCGGATTACATTTACATAACCAAATTCAAAACATTGCCGTTACAAAAAAACTGTAACGCCCCATTTTGTAATGGCCATTAGCCGTTACAACCCATTTTAGTAACGGCTCAGGTATGTTACTAATCCAGGAATTTGGTGTAGTGTTAAGAATATCTATCATATAATATTTATCGTGCAATCTCTACAAGTGGATCTCACGCCCCATGACGGAAACAACTTTACCCGCTGGAGGGAAACGAACTTGGATCAATATGAACAGGAGAGGGTACCAAGTACACCACCAACTTATTCGTTTGGGAACCTGTATAGACAAACTTGCTATAATCAGTAAGTATGGATCAACAGTAAAGGTCTTTGTACCCGATTTGTAATGCAGTTACTTTGACGATCTCAAAAATCAATTTCCAAAATTTAACCTAGGATGTACTCAAATTTTGTACGAACCAAATGCCAACAAGAACAATTCTTGTAATTCAAGATACAAATTCACAAGAGCAAGTCTTGTAGGTTCAATGCAGTTTGAGATTAAAAACTATTTACCTTATTTAACGTACTGTTAGAGCATTGATCGGATGAATCCGCCAAGCGTTGGTATGTCAAGCTTGGTTGTCATATTTTAGTTCCAAAACTTGAGTCGCTTGATTAGATTACTAGACTCAACTTTGTTTGGTTAGACTAGGATTAGAAATGTTGAGACAAACTCGTGTTACAAGCGTTGTTTTTACTTCTATCTACGTTGCTTTCAAGTCATTTATATTAAAAACATAACATGCGAGGTTACATATATGAATCTCTAATATTAGTAACTTGATAATTACATTATGATCAAAGTGTCAAGGAAAAATATACAAGTTGTGTTACAACTTTGGTATATGAGAATACGAAGTATAACATTTATCTTGTAAACGTTGTATATACGACATAACGCTATCTTTGTAATTCTTTACTAGATTGTGTGATGAACTTTGAGTTGATTCTATGCCTTAAAAACTATGTTTAAATGCATGAGTTTAAGGAAGTAGACTTGCGAAACTTGTTTCGTAGTTGAAAGGAATCAAAGGGATTTTCTGGTCTAATTCCCGTTGGGGATCTTTAACAAGACCGATCCCTACTTGGAGATCTCTAGCAGGAACGATCTCTACCTTGGGATCTCTAGTAGGAGTGATCCTTACCTTCAGGATCACTTGCATTACCAATCCCTAATAACAATTGTATTTCCAGTTTTTCATATATACTTTAGGGTTTACGTGAAAATTTCAGAATATGAGTTGTTATTTAGGAAAGTTCACTATGTCGAGAAAATGAGTAATTCAAGCATGTGCTAAATTATTATTTATTTATTGTTCAAAGATATTCTTTGATACTCAAATTAAGTGAGATCCCAAATCGAAATATTTGGGAATCTTTTATTAGGTTTTCTCATTTGAATGTCTTTACTTTCCCATCAAGTAAAACATATATCTGGAGAATATATTAGTAAAGTATACTTGTATGCTAGCTAATATTGATTTGTTATCTATGAGAGATTTTAGTATATTAGTTAGAATTAGACAAAACCGAAACTTGGTATTTATTACATATCTTTAGATATTTTCGGTTATGGAAATTTCTTGTGTCCAAACTACCTTGGCCCATAAATAGTGAATTTTATTCTTCTTACAAGCTTATCCCGACACACACACTTTATTTTTTAGCCAGTGTGACAACCGTCTGTTAGTATTATTCGTAATACTATCTTGTAGAGGAAATTAAGTAACCTAATTAGGCGAAATATCTTATGTCCGCTCTTTAAATACTTCTTCTGGATCAAGAAGCATCTAAAAGTACAAATGCTGGGAAACTATAAACGTATTGTTTTTTTAGTATTCGATTTGATTGACTAATGGTAGTTGAACCTTGATAATCGCTAGTTTGTTTATTGTGCGATTCTTCTCTTCTGATATAAGGTCACTCGAACTAGATCAAGGATGATAAAGTTCAGATCTATTTTTAAATCTGGAGATAGGCTTGTGATCATCCATTGTTAACAGACTCCATTCTGTATGTGATTAATCGTAAGGGAATAAAGTTATTTATGCAGGTACATTGAAGACCGAAGATTTGAAGACAATAAGATTTCTGATTGGTGTCTGATCTTTGTGATATATACTTCGTGCACACTTGATTGGATACAAATAATCATATGAGAACTAAGCCCAAAAAAAGGTGATAAAAAGACTTTTGTGGAGGTCTTGAGGTGATTTGGACGTAATAGAAGGAATTTATGATAACCCATTAAGGAAGGTCAAACGATTAGTCCAATGAGGGAGACTAAAGAGTCAAGTTTGGCTTATATATGAAGGAATGATATACTTGTAAATATCTTTTAAAGGAAGCGATTGAGAATAATACCAGGGAGAGCGACGCTGTAAACAGAAGGAGATTACTTTAATGATGTTAAGTCTATTCTCCCCATTAGAGCATGTCTTGTTTGTATTAAGGTTGAAGTCAACCCAGTGCCTATCGGAGGATCTTTGACTACTCTACGAAATCAGGAAGGAAAGGGAAAATCCGCGACAACAATAAATGGAGGGTCATCCAACGTGCTCAGAGCAGAAGACACCATGATCGGAGGAAAGAACAGAGCAATGGGAAATGATAGCTTAAATATCCAGGATATTCAGGATCTACATAAAGAGTTGGACTTGCGCATGTCAAGACAACAAGAAATACGCATCATGATCAAGCAGATGCAAGGAAAACAATATGGAGAGAACTCGTCCAAAGAGAAAGAGACACCACGCCAGGAATAGAAGCGGACAACATAAAAGAGACACTGCCATCGCTTACCTCAAAAGACGCCATTTCCAAATTTCGTAGGCACATTACCGTATCATCAAGCATGACGGTCAACAAGATATGGAGTTACTGTACCCGATAGAAGTGACATAGTATCCCTTTCCAGAGGAAACACATCACCAAAATTCAAAATGTATAACGTGCAAAACAATTCTCGAGACTACATCAATCGCTCCATATCTTCCATGAATGCCTATGCGAACAACCACAACGTGCGTTTGAAGGAGCTACCAAAGTCCCCCTCAGACATCGAGTTTGACAACCTAAGAAGTATCTGTTAGAAAAAACGTTTTTAAAATTTAATTAAAAATGCATGAACCATGTTTTTTGATCCCAAGACCTTTTGGTCCCTAGATGTTTTTTCATGTGAATGAATAAAACATTAGTCATTTTAGAGTTTTAGACTTAAATAGCATTGGTTTAGCCTTAAGGGCATGACCCTTTGGGTCTTTAGATCTTTGTGTATGGGGAAAGCCCTAGACTATGACAAGGTTGCCTAAACCTTATTGCATTTCTTATTGCCTTTGGCGTGGGCGTGGGAGTGGGAGTGGGAGTGGGAGTGGGAGTGGGAGTGGGAGTGGGAGTGTCCGACCCATTCTTTTTACTGAAATCTTCCACACATTTCTCCCACACATGTAAAGAATTTTATTCTTTGTCTTCTCGGTTTTGGGTGTCCGACCCGTGTAACACATGTGCACCTCGAGAAGAATCTCGAAAATTTTGAATTCCGACAAAAGCGTTTCTTGTATTTTTAACGCGTTTTACCTTAAACTTTTGTAACGTTCGAGATGCGTGTTTTCGGATCGTGTTTTACGGATCTTGTCTTTGCTTTGGATTCTCTTTAAACGTTAAACTAATTTTTGCTATAAATACAAGATGAATTCCTTCATTTGGAACCATACCTCGGAACTTAAGTTCTCTTTCTTTTCTTCTCTTATGCTTGCTTTCGAAACTTAAGTTCTCATTTACGTTTCATTTAAAACCCGAATAAATTCGGTTTTGTCGAAAGAAGTTGTAGTTCTGACGAAACATAATTTTGTATAACTACTTCTTTGTTTCTTATTAGTTCTGAGAAACTTTATTTATGAAATTGTTTTACTATAAACATAAATTAGTTTTACATTTCTCGAAACTATTTGAGTTCGATTTGTAATTTTGTTTTATTTTAACTTTGCAAGTTCTAAGGGTTCTTTACGTGTATGCTACACATAGAGGAGAACTAACAATAGTTGTATCTGGAGGTAATTTGTTAATTGTTATAGCATCTCAGAGGAGTAGCAGGCAATATTACCTTTAGCTCAGCGTATCTCATACGTGCCTCTACTAAGTTTATTGAGTTATTTGTTACTACTATCAGTGTAATCTAAGTATTATTTCCCATTTGCATTTGATTATTGTAATTAATTCCAACAGTATCAAAACCTCGAAAGAAGTGGTCCATCCATTTCTAAATAAGTTCTACTCGGCCAAAAAGAAAATCATGGCGATTGATTTGGGAAGATGCACTCATCGTCCCGAAGAAAAAGTGGGAAAAATTCATTACCCGATTTAGATATCTATCACTAGATTGCCACGAAGATATCACTGAAGAAGCTTTGGTGGATATATGTGTGCGGGGAATGGCCATAGAGTTCCATCATAATCTAGCCAACTTCCGATTCCCAACCTTCATGGAGCTTGAATAAGGATCCCAGATTGAATTTGCTTAATCTTATAAGGATAGCACGAACATGGCAACACTCGGTCAATGCGGTCCTAGGAGGGACGCAACCCCCAAGGCAGAAACAGACTTCGTATCACCCTTATAACCAAGATTTCAATTATGTGCACACTTCTCTAAAGAATGTATATTTTACAGGTTTTTTTTTGATTGGTTGATTCGTTAATTGATGCTCCTCATTTCCCTCCGTGTTTATAGAAGGGCTCTTGAGGCCTCTCATTACAAAACGTGGATCCCCATGGTTGCCTGCTTTGGGTGCTCGCTCTTCAGAGGTCTTCCAGGTCCTACACGGGTCTTATGTCGCAATACAGGGCCTAGCTCTGATACCAAGATAGAAGTATGTGGGCTTCCAACTCAAAACCAATTGGCAATGAGTGGAGTGGCTCCACACCTTATATATTAGGATCATAAGGAGGTAGTAAGCAATGTGGGACTAAGATGTGACTAAGACTTTCCTTAGTCTCCACTTAGTCTCCATTAGATATTACGTGCACCCTGGTTAAGGAGTGTGCCCAAAATCAAACTCTATAACGAACGCCTATGGCTATAACCAAGGAGGGGAAAGGACATGGGTGTTGGGAGGAGGAACAACAAGTCATTACCGCCATTCCCGTGCTCTAAAGACCAGCTGATGCGCTGCTGGTGTCATGTCATTAAGCCTCACCAGTCACCACACACTATTTCGCATTATTTCCTATTTCCCTCCAAAAACGAAAAGAAAGAGAAGCAGAAGATTGTACCTACACTGCTACTCTAGTCTCTACACATCCATTTCTGGATCGCCTCAGCTCTCAGTTCCTGTCATTCATTTTCTCTCTCCAAAAATCTTTGAAACTCTTGACCAGTCATGTCATCTCCTTCATAAACCCTAGCTCTAGTAATTACAGAAGAAAGAGAAGCAGCCGATACTCAGCTCTCATCTCTCGTCTATGGTAAACCATCCTATTCAATAAACTTCGCAGTACTCTCGTTTGACGTTTCAATTTCTGGTGATTTTCCGTTTTTCTTTTAATTCTATGAAATCTTGTTCAATTCTTTATGGTTGAAAGTGAAGTGGTTGATTTCGAAAATTTCACCCAATTTCAACAAATCACGGAAGATTTGATGATAATTTCGAAATTTTCACCCCAAAGTTCGTCGAATTAAGGAGGATTTGATGAACTTTTTATCAGATTTTGTAAATGTCTGGTTGAAATTAGATGTGTAACAGTAATAGTTACTTCTTTTACTGGGATTTGTGAGGATTTTGTTAATAAGTGAAGATTTAATGTTTTGCTCAGAAATACTGTTATAGGATTGTTGAAAAACATAGATTTCGATATTGAAGCACTTTGTTGTGTGATTAGATCTTCTATTGGGACCATTGGGTTAGCCAATCTGAACATAGATATTTCTGCCAAATTTGTTTCTATGTAGTAGTTAATCGGCCTATGTTCTTTAAGTTAGGCTATCCTAGTCCCTGATTTTCTTAATCTCTTTTAGTGACTGGTGTAGTGTAGTGTTTGACGTTGTTTTGTTTGCTTTCTTTTGATGATTGCAGATGTCTCACTACAAGTGCAAGTAGCAATGGAGAACATGCTTAAGATGACTAAGTAAGTCAGATCTTATACTTGCATGTAACTGTATGATTTGCATCCTTGGTCCTTCCATTATCTAAGATGGCTAAGTAAGTCAGATCTCATGCTTAAGATGGCAAAGTGTGTGTTAGTGTCGCAGACTCCTAATTTGTAGATTATCAGTTCTGCCCGGACCTAATGAGAACTTTGTAGTTTATTGTTTCATGACACATATCAGTCATTGTAATCTTGCTCCCTGTTTTATCGATTTTTTTCTCTGCATCCAGTAGACAAGGTTAAACTTACCAGGCATTCATTGAATTATTTCACTGATTAGTTTTATATTCCATATTAGCGCAAGTAAAACACATTTTCAGCGATATTTGAGGTGCAGTTTTGATTTTTGAGTATCACAACGGACATGTCTACACGTGAGATACATAACCTGCACACTCTTAAGAAAATTTGCAGAGGCCTTTTAATAATGAAACTGCAATGCTAGCAATTTAGCATCTCCGTATTCTTATAACTGGCGTTGTCTTTGTTTTTGTGATGCTTATGTGAGCTAGAACTGTAGTCCATTCACAACATCAATGAAACTGTTAGTTAAATCTGTTTTCTAGTTTTTTTCTTGAGGAAATTCTGCTGCTTTTGCAATTGTTCCCTAAAATTCTTTAAATGTATTGAATCTATCGAGTCTTGTGTGCAAAATTGTCCATTGAGAATCTTTTGTAAGTATATGGAATTGTTTTACCTGCCAATTGGAAAAGATATTCCATCGATTCTGGTAAGTGAATAAGTTTTCCAGGCTTGCTGCTTTTTGTTGTATCTGTTTTGTCAGGATGATGCTAGTGAATTTCCAACCTCTAAGGAAATGTGGCCTAGTAAAACTTACTGGTACTCCTGCCTAATGATACTATGAATTTTAGATATTTCAAACTTAATAAATGGAACTATGGCCCATGCAGCTGTGCCTCACTGTTTAACTGTTCATTTGAAGAGGCATTTGCGTTTAAGTTGAATTCATATTTTTAGTTTGAATTTACATTTTATGGCAACAAATTAGATAACTTGATCATATGAGCATAACGGTGCATTGTGTTGCATCAAATTCCAAATGAAGCCTTTTCTTATCAAACACTTTTAAGTCATATTATGTTGAATGTCATGGAGGTTACATATACTCAAAAATGTACTACTAACTAAAATTACTTTTTAATATCAACAAAAGTATTACCTTCCTTTTTCTCCACAAGTTGCAGTCAACATTTTCTTTGAATTACTACTAATCTGGATTCTTCTGTTCCATTATATTTATCTCTTTGGTTCTCTCACGTTTCAGTATTCAGGAAAATTGTCTTCGAAAGATGGATCACAATTGGAGACAGGTGCATACGGATTACATGCTTTTCTCAGGATGCCACTTTATACTGCATCCAACACTTGGTTTTTGCACAAAAGACAATGGCTGCCCACTGAGAGCAGAATCTATTGCCATGCTCAAGTCCCTTCCAGTAACTCGCATGTTATTACTTGGCCGTGAGTCATCAAACTGGCCATGGTAAATGAGCTCAAATGGTCTTCTGCCAACCTTTTTGTAGAGTAGAAATTCAGGTGTGCAGACAGCTCCGAATGCTCGTGCAACATCTTGTGACTCGTCATAAAGATACGGAAACGGGTACTTGAATAACTTTGCTTCTTCTGCCATAAACTCAGGACCATCCTGTGGATGCGTAACTACAGAATTTGAAGAGATAGCAACAACTGCAAGCCCCTTCTTCATGTAGTAGTTGGTAAGTTTCACGATGTCTTGCTTCAAGTGTATTACAAATGGGCAGTGGTTGCAAATAAACATAACCAGTAATGCAGGATGAGAATCAAAATCGTCCAATTCCCAAGTTTTTCCAGTAAGGGGCTCTAAAAGCTGGAAATCAGGAGCTCTAGATCCCAATATAACCCCTTTAGACTCTGTTCTTGCAGCCTTAATTACCGGTCTTCTGGATTGCTTACACTTTTTGAATTGTAGAGAAGAAGAGAATGCAAAATTTGAAGAGACATGATGTAGCGGTGAGAAGAATAGAGATCTTTTCCTGGCTAACATGCACTTGGAATTGGGAGGTAGTAAATATGATGATGTAGCTGAAGTAAGAGAGATGACTGTAGCAGTTGCCATGACTTCTGTTCGCTGAAAACCGAAGTTTGAGTGTATCGAATCAGAGCCAAACCATTTTGGACCCATCCTTTTCTTTTTATGATAAGATTATTATCTCTCCTCTAATTTTGGACGGCAGGAAACATAAAGTCATAAACTATTGTGTCCACTATGGAAGTCGAGTTCTTATTCCTGACTGTTGATCGTCCTCGAATTATCAAGCTATAGATTTCTTTTAGTTATTTTTTCGGGAAAAATATCGCTTGGTCCTTTTGTTCTGGAGCCCACAACAATTTAGTCCTTTTTGAAAAATCATTTTCCATTTGGACCACAATTAAAAAAAAATAAACTTTGAGCATACCCTCTTCAAAAAAATCACCCTCTTCACATTCCACCCCAAAATCACACATCTCCTAAAAACGTTAACCTTTGGGTCCCACGTTCATCTTCTTTTATTCGAGAAGAAAACTCCCCAGATAAACACAAATCAAATTGGAAAATCTCCTAAAAATCGTTAACCATTCTCTCTCTTTCATTTTCTTAGAGTTTCAAAACACCAAAATGAGGAGATCGAAGGGCAAACAAGTAGTAGAGTCATCTTCTTTTTGAACAAATTCATGAAAGAAAAAGCCAAAAGAGTATGTAGGAGTAAATGAAGTTGAATGAAGTACTAGAAGTACCCTAATTAGAAGTACTAGAAGTTGATTTTCGATGTTTATTGTTCTTCTGATGTTGATTTTCGATTTTGGATGTTCTTCTGAAATGCATATTCGTCGTGTTGAATGAAGTTGATTTTGCTGGACTTCATTCCTGGAATGAAGTCTTGAGAAACTTCTCCGTTGCACATCCATAGAATGGACTTCATTCCTGGAATGAAGTCTGGAGAAACTTCTCCGTTGCATATCCATATAATGGACTTCATTCATGGAATGAAGTCTTGAGAAACTTCTCCGTTGCACATCCATAGAATGGACTTCATTCCTGGAATGAAGCCTTGAGAAACTTCTCAATTGCACATCCATAGAATGGACTTCATTCCTGGAATGAAGTCTTGAGAAACTTCTTCGTTGCACATCTATAGAATGGACTTCATTCCTGGAATGAAGTCTTGAGAAACTTCTCTGTTGCATATCCATAGAATGGACTTCATTCCTGGAATGAAGTCTAGAGAAAATTCTACAGTCCATGTCATAGAATGGACTTCATTCCAGGAATGAAGTCTAGAAAAACTGTAGTATTGGTCCTTCAAGCTATTATTTATCTTCTTTATATCAGTTACTATTTATGACCATTACTGTTTTTTGGTTTTTCTTTTAAAAAATATAGATAAGAAGATAATATCAAAGTGTAGCTATGCGGGAGTAATTGCACTTGTTGTTAAGATTAAAGCACTACAGGGAGAAGAGGCTTTGAATGAAGAACATAAACGTGCTTTGTATAGGAGTCCATTGGGTAATGTAGTCAAAGTGTTTTTGGAAGAGATCATTGTTGCTTCTACATGGATTAAGTCATTACCTGCAGTCCAAATTATATGCAACACACATCAGTTCATTCCTGAAACAAATGATCATGTGTTTGTTTTCAAAGTAGGGGAAGAAACGCATGTGTTACGATCATCACCTGAAGAGTTGTCATTAATATTTGGAATTCCATGCATCCCTGGAGGTGGAATAGAAGAATCTTTTTTGGACTCAAAAAACCAGACAGACTACACTTGTGGAAGATTCTGTAAAACCTACAAATTTAATCCACCAAAAAAGAAGCCTTGTGATATAAA
Source organism: Papaver bracteatum (assembly GCA_023529315.1). NCBI lineage: Eukaryota > Viridiplantae > Streptophyta > Magnoliopsida > Ranunculales > Papaveraceae > Papaver > Papaver bracteatum. The sequence continues at coordinate 2,242,035 of JAJJWX010003505.1, read as the reverse complement.
GAAAACCGAATTGAAGGATAAAATCATTGAGTTGATTAAGGATAAAGGACCTAATGAAGATCTTGTAACTATGTTTGAACTTTTTCTCTTGTCTACCATTTTTGTTACTACTGGTGATGAAGGTTCCATACACTCCAAGTACCTAGCTTGTCTAGAGTCAGTAGGTAGAGTTTATTTGCCGCATCTCATACACAAGCATTTGATGGAAAGATTAAAAAGAGGTTCTTCGGAAGGATGTCACCTTTACTTGTTGGTGAGATTAAAACTGTTATATACTTGTATATTTCATAATTATTTTGGCAGTTCATTTGTATATTTCTTGATTTTGTGAGTTCATTTGAAAACTATTGATAACTGACCAGTGTATTTCTTCTTATTTACAGCCTTGGTTTGTTGAGCATTCAAAGAAATTAGAACCCAAGTGGAAGGTGCAGAATAGAGTAGACTATTGTCCAAGGTTTGCAAGGTGGAACATTGAGAACCTTTTCAATCACATAGAAATGAATGTTGATGATTTTGGAGAGGTAAAAACCTAGATTAAGATGATACTATTATATTGCATTCAGTTCTGTAATGAAAATAAGCAACTTTAAGATAAAAAAAATAGTTAATTCATTATACAAAATGAACTCTGACTATTAGTGTCCATTGCTCTGAACTTGTAGTTCATTCCTTTTAATGAATTCAAATTATGAATGAGGAAGTAATTGGGGTTTCATTTTGTGAAATGAAAATCTAAAAAAATGTTTATATTATCTGAAATTTTGAATTTTGTGTGTGTATCTATCACAAAAATTCATGGAAGAATATACTGATGTTGAAAACAAGCTACTACAACAACAAAAAGCCAAGACAAAAGCTGAGTTGCTTGAGGAGGAATTTAATGTTATGTCCGGTCAAATAGAAAGTCTACAAGCTACACATGTTGGTGAGATGGAGAACCTGAGAGTTCGACATACTCAAGAGATTAAAGAGCTGACAAGAAAGCATTCCGAGGAGATGGGGAATCTTTTGTTAAAGCAGCAAGAACTTGAGCACTCATTTGCAGAAGCAACAACTTCAAAGACACTTTTTGACAGGAAGATGGAATCCCTTGTAGAGCATTTGTCTTCTAAGCAACCTGAGGTTGATGAATTGCTGGCTAAAGGTGGAAATGTGGCGAAATTCATGGCAGAACAAGCTTGTGAATACATGTGTATTGTTTTCCCTAATGAGTACAAGAGTTCATTGTTGAATGATGAAATAAACAATATACTGAATCAACAAGTGGATGAAGCATGGAATCTGGTGGACGGAATGTGGATAAAAATATTGTTATGGATGAAGGAATTCAAGCAGTACCAGATGTTGTTATAGATGAAGGAACGCAAGCAGTATCAGATGCTGCTAGAAGACTTGCTCATATCTTTCCCATCTTAACTGTTGAGAATCCTTCTACTGGAGTTGATACAAGTAATAATCAGGAAAAGATACTTGATACGATGGTTGAAGAAGAGCTACCTTCCTTTCCAACGGACAGTGCCGAAGTTCTTTTAAGTATGGATCAATGTTTGAACCTAGGTAAATATTCCAACTATTCTTCTCTCTTTTTTTGTAAAAATTATTTTCTATATTGGACTTCATTTTTGGAATGAAGTCTATAGAATGGACTCCATTTTTGGAATGAAGTCTACAGAATGGAGTGTAACATCTATATTGTATCCATGATAATGACTTTTCTAGACTTCATTTTTGGAATGAAGTCTATAAAGGTTGGAGTTCTTTCTCATGATGAACTCTAGATACAATATAGATGTTAAGGGGTTCATTATGAGGTGTGAACTCCGAATTTTGATGCATAATACCAAGAAAATTCACATACCGACTATCAACACCAACGAATCTGCCCACTGGAATCTAAATTCTACAGGTAAATTTACTGTAAGCTCTCTTTACGATGCTATTAATTCTAGTGGTTCGGACAATAGAAACTGGAAAATGATCTGGAAGTTGAAAGTAACACCCTCAATAAGAACCTTTATGTGGAAAGCTGCCCACTCAATACTTCCTAATAGTGTGCGAGTGGCAGCCATCTTACCATATATACAAACCAAATGTCAATTATGCAACTCAGGTGAAGAATCCCTTACCCATCTTTTCCTTGATTGTAACTTTACGGCACAAGTTTGGATGCACTTAAACTATGATATGTCTTATGTTAGCTATGATTTGAATGATTTCCATGAATGGTTAAACAAGATTTTTAAAGATACTTCTAGGGGAGGATATGCTATGAAATGGCCTGAATATTGTAGTGTGGTACTTTGGCATATCTGGAAAGCCAGGTGTAATGTTGTTTTTAACAAAGAAAATCAAAACAGTATTAATACTGCTACTAGTATTGTTAAATTTATTAATAGTCTTAGGCATGTTCATAACAAATCCTACAACATCATGAAAACTTTGTTCAATAACCCAATGCTAGACGAAACTCTAGAGATTGTCAAAGAAAAACCAACAAGTAACAAAACTTTCTTAGCCTATAACCTTAATATTGCTATATCTATGTTAAATCCTAATTCAACTTCTGGAGTTGGTTTAACTATAACTGATTGGGAAGGAACAACAATTGCTGCAAGGGGACTTAATCGAAACTGTACTACCAGAGAAGAGCTAGGAGCTGAAGCTGCTTTTCAATGGGCGGCAGACTGGAATGGACATAATCTTCTTTGTCAAAGTGATTATGAGCCTACTTTGTTGTTGTTGATGGGAAAGTATGCAAAAGCAAAGGAAAGACGTTATAACATTAGTTCAAACTCTGGAAATAGTCCAAATTCTTGTATTAACTTTAAGATTCAAGCTTTTGTTTTGGTCCGCAGATATGCTATTAGAGAAACTGCAAATCTTTCGGTCTTTCGTAATACTTATGCTACTACAAATACTTGGATAGGAGACAGTCTGTCATCCATGATGTATTACTTAAGACTCCAAGATATTCTACTGTATCCCTACCCTACGAGGGATATAGTAAATGATGTAATGGGTTGAGGTTTTCTACCTCTTTTATGAAGAAGAAAAAAAAGATGCACAATACCATTATTGAATTATTTTTTATTTATGTTTTTTGAATTATTTTTAGTAGCAAGAGACAGAGATGATATGTTCGTCAATGAAGAGCATGTGAGTCTGCAGCTTATTGATGATAAGAATGAAGAATTGAATGATGAAGAAGTTAACAACATCATCAACACTACAGTTAATCAAATCAACAGTAGTCTTCCTAGTTTGTCTCTCGTGATGACACAGATAGTTGTTGAGCCAGAAAACAGCATTGATGAAGAAGTTGTTGAGCCAGCAAACAATATTGAGACAGTGTCCCAGATAGTTGCTGATTTGAATAAACATGGTCTTGGTTCTTCTTCCATTGATAAAACTCCAATTAAAGTTGTTGAAAAACACAGGATGACTACAAGGAGCAAAAAACCAGCGAATGTGCTTGGAAAAGAGTTCATCAGTGGATCAGATTACAGTGAATCGAAACTGAAGATCAAATTGAAACTGCAAAGGAAAGAACAACTAAATGAGGAGCAGCAGAAACCACAGGCGAAGAATCAAGCACGTAAGAAGAATGCTAACCAGGAGAAGAATGTTGAGCAGAAGAAGACAAAGAATGTACCTGCTGATATCGAGAAAGAAAATCAAAAATCTGCAGCAAGCAAGAAGATAAGAGGAAATGAACCACAAAAGCAGCTGAGAGCGTAGATGCCCATCGTTCTAAATATGGGGGACCTGAAAAAGTCTCCATACTTCTCAAAATTGGAAAAACATCAAAAGACATTGTTGGGTAGCTTCTACAAACACGCTATGCAAAGGTAAGAAAACCCAGAAAAATGAACTTGAGGTTTTTGTTTATATGTTGATTTTCCTATAATAAATGAACTTATATTCTTATGGAATGAAGTCTAGAAAAATTCTACATTTCATACCATACAAAAAGTCTAGAAAAAATCTACAATTTATACCATAGAATGGACTTCATTCCAGGAATGAAGTCTATGAAAATATTCTACAGTCCATGGAAAATAGGAATTGTTAGCTGAATGAAGTCTAAAAATGAGCTTCTATTAATTTATGTTGAGGTTTTTGTTTATATGTTCATATTACTATTATAAATGAACTTCTATTCATTAATGATGAAGTTTCTGTTTATACTCTGTGCAATCAAAAAGCGGCTTGGAAAATAGATGATGCAGCTAACAAGGCTCAGTTCGGTATCCAAGGAGAACACAATAATGATCTAATGTTCAATAAAGATCTTGATGTCCTAATTCTTTTCTACTACTGCTATAAGAGGAAGATGGCAGCATAAAGGGAGAGCGCAAAAATGGATAGCGAAGATAGCCAGAATCCATCGAAATACATCCATTTTGAGATGATGGCACCTACTGCATTTGTAAGTCCTTACTTCCAGAAATTTAGTGGAAACTCTTCATTATACCTATTTATGATACATAGTGATCTAAAGAAAACAATTGATTCATTTAGCAAAGATTTTAACCTGTCAGTTCATTACACAATATGAAACTAGTCTGACAAATACTATCATTCCATATTGTTATTCAGCAGTTCATTTTTATGATGAAACTGCTTTCTTGATGGTATTGTGAATTTGAAAACTTATATATATATATATATATCTTTTCAAAAATATTTCCGTGAGAAGAAATTCGATGATAGGAAAGTTGAGATTGATGACTTCATAGCAGATATGCATACCAAGACTCAGAAGATAATCATTCCAATGAACCTGCCTGCTGAAGGAAAATCAGAAGGTTTTCACTGGCACCTGCTTGTTTACGATATCGGAAACTATCAGTGGGAGCATTACAACTCACTCAAAAAATGAGAAATAGGAGAAAGATGTTCAGCGAATGCAAGAAAAATGGCCACCTACTGTAAACCACACATTGATAAATGGCTGATGAAACATGATCTACCAAGAGGCACTCAGTTAAACATTGAGCAAATGAAGATACCTGATCAAGGATCACATCCATATTGCATTCTCAATACATGTTATTGGATAAAGCGAAGTTGCAAGCCTCTTGGTCCTTTGAAATATCAGCATATGATTCCAAGAGATGAAATGATAAAAAGAATGCAGCGGTGGAGATACAGAATGGCTTGCAAGCTTCTAAGTGATGAGAAAAATGGATTAAGCTGGACTGAAACAACTAATGAAGAATATCTTAACAATGAACTGATTAAAGAAGGTTGTAAAGACTGAAATGATTTAACCTTAGCTTTTCTAATGTCATATATAATATGATCTGTTTACTCTTTTAACTATAGTATTTTGGACAGTAGATTACTTCTTAGTGCAGCAGAAAACTTTTGTCTTTTGGACAGTTACATTAGATTCTAATGTAATTGATAATATACAATCTAATATCATTCCTGGAATGAAGTCTGTTAAAAATTCTACAGTCCATGCCACATAATGGACTTCATTCATGGAATGAAGTCTTGAAAAAATTCTACAGTCCATGCCATAGAATGGACTTCATTCCAGGAATGAAGTCTAGAAAAATGAAATGATATATATATATATATAATAGCAGTCCATTCTGAACAATGAAAGACATATATCCAAAAAAGAAAGGCAAATAAAGACATTTCAAAAATAACAGTTCTACAAAAAAAAACAGACTTCATTCCAGAAAATGAAATTAACAAAATAAGTGCATATCCTAGAACAGAACAAAACTAAAAAACACAAATTCATATGAAAAACTAACACCAGAAAAACTAATAAAAAAGTTCAGGCATACTACTCCAACATTAATGCACGACAGGTAGCTTTGTTATGATTCCCAATCTTCTTACAATTAGAGCACTTCATAGGCCTTCTCTCCTTCTCATAAGCACTGCAAATATGCTTCTTTGGTGGTCTCCCTGGAGGTGGACTTGGAATACCAGGAAGGACTCTCTCTTCAGGTTCATACGCTTCTGGCATGTCGTAGTTGGGAATGGGTTGAATTGCAGGAGGATAATAGTTGCGAAAGTGGTTTGAACCAAAATAAGCCTAGATAAACCTCAACATCTCAATACCACTCATAGTAATAGCAGCGCAGGCGTGTGCACATGGGAAACCAAACACTTTCCATCTCTGGCAAGTGCATGTCATCTGCATCAGATCAACAACATGAGAGCTGGGAGAGTGAACCTCATATATACCATTACCTGATTCGGTTACATTCCATGGACGACCTATATCAACATGCGACTTGAGTAATGCTTTATAGATGAGAGTCAAACTATCACTATAGTTTCTACCGAACTCACGCCTTTCTGCACTCATCCTCATAATCTTTATCCTCGGCTTATTAACAAGAGAAGCTGGAGGCAAATCCCTTTCACGATGAATCCAGTTGTTGAAAGATTATGCGATGCTTGATGAGTGTGTCCCATACCTGCATCCTACAAAGAAAGCATTTGCCCAGTGCTTGGGATCGATATTTCTGATATACTTGGAAACCCAATCACATCCTATGATGCACATCTCATTCAACGCTGACTCATATTTGGAAAAACTGTAGCAGTATGCAGCTTTATGGAACAGATCCTGAACTTGTTTATACTTATCATGTCCTTTCTTGATGGGAATATTATTCTTCAAATGATAAAAACAGTAACTATGAAAAGAGTTGGAAAAATACTTGGGAATACTTTGCTTCAACCCTTCGTAACGATCAGTGATAAAGGTGATAGGACGAGAGTCAACACAATGCTGCAAGTTTTCCATGAACCACTCCAAACCTTCAATGTCTTCGGAGGGAACTAAAGCAAACACAAAAGGAAAGAAACCTGCAGAATGGAAAAGAACACAAAAAGAACTGAAAGTGACATTTCGTTAAGAAATCAATGCTTTTCTTGACAACATAACAAAGTAACACATAAACAAGCAGCAGCAAATACTTATTAAAAATGAAGACCTTAACAAAAGTAAAACATAAAACAAAGCAGCAGGAGTTCATCCTTATATGAAACAAAGCAACAGGAGTTCGTCGAATATTAATATGAAAAATTCTACAGACTTCATTCCAAAAATGAAGTTCATTCTATGGCATGAAGTAAATTCTATACTAGTTGGACAAAAAACCAAATGGTATATTTTTCTAGACTTCATTCCAGGAATGAAGTCCATTCTAAGGCCTGAAGGAAGGAGCAATGTGTATAAACTTTTATAGACTTCATTACAGTAACTGATAGGAAATACTTCTTCTTTAACATAAAAGGAGTTCATCCTAACAAATGAAAGCCTAACTTCATTCATTCACATTGCTCTTAAAAATCAAACAACAAACTAATATGCGTTATAGAAAAGAAATTAAATTTACCTTGGTTTCCATTCACACCAGTGGCAGCCATCAATGTTCCCTTGAATCTCCCAGTGAGAAATGTTGCATCACAGTAAAGCATAGGACGAATGAACCGGTATCCTTCCATACAGGAAGAAAAACATATGAAAAGCCTCTGAAACCGTTTAGTCTCTTTATCATATTCAAACTTAATATAGCTGCTAGGATTAGTAGAATTTATAGCTTCAACATACCAAACAAGATCTGTATAACTTTTCACATCATCTCCGTATATCTCTGCCTTAGATGCTTCCTTCCCTTTATAAGCATGATGGTATTTGATGTTAATAACATAATAACTCTTCACTTGACCAACCATATCATTAGCCTTTATCGACGGATTTGACTGTATTTGATCCTTGAACAAATGTTTTAACAATTTTTTCTTCATAGGGGGCTCCTTCATATTATAAGCTCCACCACATTTATGCTCCCCGTTGAATTGCTTGATAGCAAAGACACTTTTAGCGCTATCGATTGGGATACAGTGCAGATACCAAGGATATTTTGCATCCCTACCACACTTGCCTGTGAACCTAAGTTTGTCATTCTTAACCTTTGAAACGGAATAACCAGACTTGCTGCAATATTTTGTGACATCTAAGCGAACCTCATCAATACTGTAGTTGCAGAATAACCTACAACTACACCCTCAATAGAATTAGTAAAAACTCAAGAAGTTCTTGATGGTGAATGACCATTTTCTTATTAATTCTCTCAATTGATTACAAAGAAGTATCTAAATGGAACTAGAATAGTTACAACTTTTTCTATTCTCTTTCCTAAGATAATTTCTTACACTCACTAAAAGAACCTCTCGAATTTTACATTTGAACTCCTATTTATAGCAAAACTTATACAGCTGTATATGAATTGCGAAGTATCGCAACTCATACTCGCAATTTTATTCCATCCTCGCAAAACTTCATATTTCCCCGCGCTAATTCTATCATCGTATCATTTTATAACTCTTTTCTCCTTTATTTATTACGATACTCGTGAACTATTATCTTGCGATATTCAGTACCTACATCTTGCCTCTTCTCATGTCAATTCTACGAAGAAGAAATGATCGTGAGAACATAACCGTTACTTAGTCTTTTAGAATTTGGACACGTCTTTTGTAACCGTTCTTTTTCTAGTTATTCCCTTATATAACTCCTTTATATTCTCTTCCTTTTCTTCTTCTTATTTCTGCAATTTTATCTTCTGCTCATACTCTCTATTACTGTTTTCTCTGCAATTTTTTCTTCTATTATATCTTCATGAGTTCTCCAAGGTAATTTCCTTCTATCTCGGCGCATTTCATTTGTTCTCCTCTTTAATTTCTGTATAATTTGTTATCTGATTTTGGTTTATTTCAGCAAAATAACTCCTCAGATGAAATTTCAACTAAAAAATCCAAGCCCTAATCCACGAACAAGAAAATCTGAGAATCAAAAGGTAGTTAAAATACTTTGCCTTCTTTCCTGAACAATATATTGTTGCCTCAGTTTTTAATCTACATTTTGATTCGCAGATTGGCGAAAAACCAAACCCTGGTAAGAGATCTCGAATAACTAAACCCACACCATTAATTCCGATTGATGATTTCCTTCCTGAAGTTGATAAGGAATTTTCCTCTCCTCCTCGTGAAAATGCTTCTTCACACACTCCTGCCTCTACTCCATTACCTACCTTTCAATATCCCATCAGTGTCAATTTATCAACACTTCTTCAAGATCAACCCTTACAAAATATTTCTTCAACTTCTTCTCTTGAAAAACAACCCTCGCAAAATATTTCTTCAACTTCTTCTCTTGAAAAACCTATCTTGTCCCCAAATCCTTTGAGTGCTATTTCTCCAGACAATTTGCAGCTTGCTCTTATTCCTTCAAATTCTTCTCCTCTTCCTCAGGAAATTCGACATGGAATTTATTCAACTTTCCGAATGTTATCTGAGGTTTTGACCAATACTGCGAAGTCTACTAATGTTCGTTCGCAATATGAGTTTTGCGAAGTTCTAAATAATTTCGTCAATCCAGACATTTCTTCTTCGCGTCAATCCTTGGAAAAAGAAATTGAATTGCTTCGCCAGTCTTTGGAATCTTCACAAGCAGAATGCGAGGATCTCCGTAAATAAAATCATCATCTTCAAAATGATTCTCTCGACTGCGTGATACTTCGCAAAAGAAATGAAGAATTGAAAGGTATGATTGCTTATCTTCATATTTTCCCTTTTATTTACTTATATTCTTCATATGCTTGAAACATCCATTAAAACCCATTCCCCTTTATAGAATCCATCCAGAAATGTAGAAGATTGGTACTTCACCAAGAATCAGATGCAACAGAGTATCGAACCAAGCATGAAAGCCTCTCAAACCAATTCTCCCATTTATCTAATCTTTACTCGTGTGCTCTTGACAACTCTGACGCTCTTTTTCAAGAGAATACTCAACTAATATATGATCTTAAATTTTTGAATGATGACATATCTCAACTTTTTTCTTCCTTAACTAAAGCTAATTTGAGAATAGAAACCTTATTAGAAGAGAACAAAACCTTATCAGAAGAGAAATGTTCGTTTTTGAATACAATGATTGTTTCTTCAAAGAATTAAAGACTCTTCAGAATAAATGTTGCGATCAAGAAAATCTTCTTTCTTTGTTGAAAGGTGAACTTGAGGAATTAAAGAAGTCTTCAGATGCTGAAAGAAATTCTTTTGTTATTGAGAAGAATTCCCTTATTAATAAGAATATAGTCTTGAGTGCTAAGAAGAATCAACTTGAAGAAGATTATTCGTCATTAAAAAGTCTTAATGCCAAACTTGCGAAGGATAAAAATTTTCTCCTTTCTAAAGATCAAAAGCTTCAATCTCGACTTAAAGGATTAGTTGGTGATGGTTTTGATAATGCAATGAATCAGATGAAGAACTGTTGTCTATCTTTAACTCAATCTCTTACTTCGCAAAGAGAAGGTAGTCATTAAAATTTTATTGCCTCTGATATATCTTTAAATTTCGTTATACTCGCAAATTTTATCCTTTGAATTTTGTTTTATTTGGGTGTTAATCGAGAACAACCTTCGTAATGAAAGCTGGATTAGAAGCCTCCTGTTCCGAGCTTCGTAAGAAAAATGCTTTGCTTTCTACCCGCTTAATCAACTCTCGTGACCGTGCTACTCGGAGATTCAACTATCTTGCTTATTCCAAAGACATCGAAGATACCAACCATAAAAAAGCTATACTTCGTGAAAGTCATCTGAAAGCTCAAGTCTTTACGAATAACATTCTCTTATCAAGAGCCTTGCCTCCTGTGAAAATTACTCCTCTGAAAATATCAGATGATGAAGTTGCTCGTGAGCCTGATAGTGATTTCGATTATGAGAGTGATGATGAAGATCTTGATGACGAGAAACAATCTATTCCTCAAGGAGATGTTCCTGTTGCATATTCTTCAAAGGATGATATCTCGCAAAATTCGAAGGCTGCTAATGACCCTACTCATCTTAAAGATCCAGCACAAAGTGTTGATGAAGCATGATAACATTATTTTTTCCAGTTTATCATTGACTCTCCTGTCCTTCTTTCTTTTGAATTCCTTCCCTTAGTTACTGTTGGTTTTCTTTTTGCGAACAATTCTGTTTTTTAAGAAGTACATCTGATATTTTGCGAAGATGATTTATCCTTTCTTAATAAGTATATCTGATATTTTGCGAAGATAATTTAACCTTTATTTAATTAAATTTGCCCCATTTGATCATATGAAGAGAAATAATATATAACTCACAGATAAAGCTTAGTATCTCCTTTTCCCCCTATTATTTCTCTTTAAATGATTAAACATTGTTTGAAGTATTAGAATATCTACCTCAATTTATCTTACGAAGTTTCAACTTGTTACGATTGTAAATAAGAAATCCTCCCTTTTAAGTATAAAAAATAAAATATATGAAATATCCTTAATAAGTATACTACATATACAATACCTTTGAAGAAGTATTAGAAGTACTAAATCCGTCAAATGAAGAGATATAAGAAGTATTAGAAGTACTCGATCCACCAAATGAAGAGATATAAGAAGTATTAGAAGTACTCAATTCACCAAATGAAGAAATATAAGAAGTATTCAATCTGTGAATAATTACGTAACATATGACGAAGTATAATGATTATTTAACCTTCACCAAATGAAATATCCGTTGAAGAAGTATAATAAATATGAGATATTCTTGAAAAATTATAAGAAGTATTCACCTTTTGGAGAAATATTCAATATATGGAGAAGTATAAGAAGTATGTAATTCTCGTAAACTTTTACGAATATGAACTTATTTGTATTTGATTGCTATCAAAATCGCATCTTTTGTTAAGTCTTTGTTAAAATTCTTCAATGATGTTGTCTTCTTTGATAGGACTTCTTGTAAAAAATTCTTCAATGATATTGACAGAGCTGTCTTTTCTTCAAAACTTCTTGATGTATATTCTTATAAAATTTCTTCAATGATATTGACGAAGTTGTCTTCTTTTCAGATCTTCATAATGTATATTCTTGTATAATTTCTTCAATGATGTTGATGTAATGAATTTCATTAATTTTTGTGGTCTTATCATGCCTTCCTAAGTAAAGGTCTTATTTTGCCACCTCTTTTGTAGTAAATTTTTGTATTTGCGATAATATGACAAGTCTGAACATTCTTGCGAACATACAACCTCGTGACATTATCATGTAATAACCCATTGATCTCATCTTAACTTCTTTGTTTCATTCTGCGAGTTCTTTTTGTATGTTTTCCTTCTCTTTTTTTTTTCTTTTTTTAGAATGCTCGCAGAACTTAATTTGTTGCACAAATATGACAAGCCTTTATGTTTTCGAAAATAAGAAGCCTCGTGTCATTTGCGTCTTATAGCACGTATCAGCTCCCTAATGGAGGGTGCTGCCCTTTATCTTCCCCCTGGTTGCCCCTTCAAGGAAGCGTGCATCGACCATACAAGGTTAGCTCTTCCCATCCGGTTCTGCCAACAACCAGCTTTTGATCGCAACCTCTTATCCTTTTTGCCTATAGGGCTTATAGTTACGAGGTTGCACCCTATGGGGTATCTTTGGGCCAAGTGCATCATTTGCCAAGACTTTTCAAAAATGGCAGATGTGGTTCAACCTCACCCGGCACTCTTGACTCAACCGTGTACCTCGGCGCCTTGATCGTTTTCTGCACTTCTTGGGAAAGACAGTATGCCTTAGTCGCCCAACCTAAATCCTCTTACACCGCATTTTATATTACGTAATGTCGCTAGATTAGGTGAGAATCCAAGGTGTCTAACCCGGATAGGTACCCCATTATTGGGTTGTACCCCTAAATTTTTACCATGTACTAAGGGCCCTTGGTGGTGTTCTGGTTACCCTTATCCACGTTTATAGGTACCCCCTTAAATGACGTACTTTAGGACTTTGCCTCTTACGAAATATAGCTTCGCGAACTAGGGTGTACGCCACAAAGGTTTTCCTGTATAAAATTTTATGCGGCTCTCTTTCTTTTTGGAGGCTGATCACAGATTGCGGTCTTTTATTCGCAAATTAATGAAAGTTTAATCGTAATATAGATTTTGAAATTCGTAACTTTTCCCAATTTCCTGCGAGCAAATAATATTCGTAAAATTTATCACGAAATAAAAAATTTTGTTTTGCCACATACCTCATTTCCACGAGCAAACATACTGATTACCTTCTTGTTTTATTATTTTCCTTCTTCTTTCTTCGCAAATCACAATCCCTTATTATCATTGTAAATTTCTTGTATGATTATCATCGTAATTTTATTCTATTTTTCCTTAATCCTCTGCCATTAAATTTTCACTTCTTTTCACAGCCTTTGCTCTTTTTCTCCAATTTTCCTTCTCAGTAATTTTTCCTTCGCAAACTTCTACTTCTGTATCGTAACATTTCTTTCCCTCGGCCCAATCACCCTTGATAATTCCAATACCCTTCATATGAGGAAACTTTATGCACTGATGTAGAGTGGAAGCTATGCCTAGAATTCCATGAAGCCATGGTCTTCCTATCAAAGCATTATATGGTGATTCGACATCAACAACGCAGAATAGAATTTCAGTTCGCATTCCACTTAATGGAATTCGCATGCTCACTTCTCCTTTCGGCTTGTTGGCAGTTCCATTAAAACCATAAATTCTGTAAGTAGAAGGTATTAAATCTGCATATTTTCCCCCCATAGTTTTGTAAGCAGAATAGAAGAGGATATTGACAAAACTTCATGTATCAATAAAAATCCTATTAAGACCAATTGATTCTTCCTCCATATCATCTTCGTTTTCTTCCATATTCATGTAGATTGCTAAACTTACTACCAATGGATTATCATGTGCTTCACATCCTTCTGGAATTTCAGTGGCTTCAAAAGAAATTTCACGTTTCTGCCAATCTTCAAGTCGTGAAATTTTTGTGATGTTCATTACTTCCTTTCCTTCACCATCCCTCGCATATACCCTGCTTAACACATTATCATGAAAATCCTCTAGGGTTTTATATGAATGAACGATGGAATTACAGAAAACATTCCTTGCTTTTGATCCCACTTCTATATGTAGGATTTCTTCTCCCTTTTCTTGTGTTGTGTTCTCCCTGCGAGTTATGGCTGAAGCTTGTGGTAATTGTTGCGACTGTGTCTGCTTAAGTAAAAATTGATTTAGTTTTCCTTGATCAATCATTCGTAAAATTATCCTCTTGATATTATGGCAATTATTTGTATAATGTCCATGAAAATGATGATATGAACAAAATTCATGACTTCTTGGACCCATTGGTGGTTCCTTTCCCATGTTCCATGGAGTTGGTATATTCTCTACCAGGATAATTGCTTGACATATCTTTTCTACACTTGTGTTCAAAGGTGGCAAATTTATCTCTTCCCTTACCATTCTTTGACCTCCTTGACTGTTGTTATAATTTTGTCTCTGGTTCCCTTGTCCAAAATAATTTTGCCTTTGTCCCCCATAATTTTCTTGTTGCTGATCTAATCTTGGAATTTGGTTATTTCCTATTAGATTATAGAAATTCTTCTCTCTATCATACTCTTCTTGATCTCTACTACCCATTGATACCATTTTTGGCTGGCCATCATTGATTTTCTTCTCTTCTGAAATTTGCGAAGAAGTTTGTGAAGATGTTTGCGAAGTACCTGCTACTACATTGATTATTTTGGGAAGTAAATTTGCTCCTCCATCTTGATTGCTAGTGTTTGCTAATGGATATGATTCCATAATGTTTTTTTTTCCTCTAGTGTAATGTATTCTTCTTACAATTCTCGTAACTCTATCATCATTATGGAATTCTTTCTTCTGAAGATTTGAACATATAATTGTTCAGTTGCGAACATCGCATTTATGAAGGACAGAATCAAGTATCTCTCATCCACGCGCCCTGCCATATCACTGCACATAGTCTTCCATCGTCTTACCAAATGCTTCAAACTTTCACCCACTCTTTGTTTTAAACCAAATACATCTTCAATACCAAGCCGTGAAGAGTGATTTGTGATATATGCTCCAAGGAAGTTGCTTGCAAATGACTGAATGACGTAATAGTGTTCTTAGGGAGTCCTTCGAACCACTTTAAATCTTCCCCTATTTAACTCGATGCGAAGTACTTACATAACACAGCATCATGATTCTCCCATTGTAACATGCATCTTATGTATGCTTTAATGTGCTGAATAGCACATGAAGTCCCATCAAAGATACTGGTAAGTGTGGGCAAATTGCATTTTGGTGGAATTCCTCCCAATTTTAATTCTTTAGCAAATGGAGTCCTCGCAGCTTCTGCTATTGCTTCATCTAATTGCCTTCTATCTCCTCCTCTTCTATTGTTTATCATCCCTCTCATTTCTGCTAATTCTCGAAAAATCCGTGCATTTGCCTCAGAACTCTCATCCATTGGTCTTTTTAATGCAGCTTCTCTTCTTCTACGTTCTTGCGCTTCCTCCCTTGCGATCCTTCGCATTCTATCATATTCTTCATTAATGTTTTCATTTGCATAATTTTGCAAATATCTTCTTTCTAAATTATCATAATTGTTCAGTCGCAGAGCATCTTGGAATTCTTGTTCTTCCCTTTCTATTCTTCTCATTATTCTCAAGCGAATATCATGAATTTCTTCTTCTTCATTTCTCCTCCTTCTGTGATTTATTTCTTCTTGATTTACTTGTACTCTGATTCGAGAGTTTGGTTCATTCCTATCCACTTATGTTTGTTGATTTAAAATTCTTCTCTTAATTCTTTCATACTCAACATTTTGTTTGTTACGAGCCTCTTCATGTCTTCTTACTCCATTCTCGTGATTGTTTTGATGTACTGCTTGTTGTCTCTCAGTTTCTTCCATAATTTGATGTTCTTCCTCTCGATTCTGATTGTTTTCTCGAGGATTTGACCTTGTTCGTAAATTCTCCATGTTTTGTTCGTGGTTTGGTATTAAAATGAAACGATTCTCTTGATTTCTTTCACCTTGATTCTGCGCTTGTTCTTGCATATTATTTTCATTATTGATTATCGGTGAATTTTGTACTTCTCTTTCTGTTCTAACATTTGATCTTGCAACACTTTGAGATTTCCTTCTTTGTAGCATCTCATTTTCCATCCTCAATTCTTGATTTTGTCTTGTTAAATTGGCACGTTATTCAGCTTCGATCATTCGTTCTTTTTGGATTCCTTGTCTCAATGTTTCTAACATCTCCCTTTCTCTTTCAAGAATTGTTCCTCCCATCAACCTCCCATTTTCTCTGATTTGTGGTTCTCTATCTTCTTCTTCTAGTGTATCAGTTCTCCAAGTGTGTATACTCACTTGATCATGATCTATTATTTTTTGAGCTTGATTCCTTCAATTACTCCTTCTCCTACTAGGTTCTCCTGTTATATTTGCTTCTCCTCCTGCGAGTCTTACACTTCTTCTTACTTCAGTTAATGGTTCTGATGTGTTTCTTCTTCTTGTCATTTTTCTGGTACAGGAATTCTTCAAATCCCTGTTTCTAGCGCCAATTATGTAGTTGCAGAATAACCTACAACTACACCCTCAATAGAATTAGTAAAAACTCAAGAAGTTCTTGATGGTGAATGACAATTTTCTTATTAATTCTCTCAATTGATTACAAAGAAGTATCTAAATGGAACTAGAATAGTTACAACTTTTTCTATTCTCTTTCCTAAGATAATTTCTTACACTCACTAAAAGAACCTCTCGAATTTTACATTTGAACTCCTATTTATAGCAAAACTTATACAGCTGTATATGAATTGCGAAGTATCGCAACTCATACTCGCAATTTTATTCCATCCTCGCAAAACTTCATATTTCCCCGCGCTACTTCTATCATCGTATCATTTTATAACTATTTTCTCCTTTATTTATTACGATACTCGTGAACTATTATCTTGCGATATTCAGTACCTACAAATACCACCATGAAAAACTTGACCAACACCTTTAAAAATATCCTCCCAACCGTCAGATAAAAGAGGTTTTAATTGCTCATGACCTTCTGTTAGGTATTTAATCTTTGAAGTCTCTGTGAACCCACTACATGATTCATCGTCACTGAGGTACTGCGAGGAAATACTAGATGAAGAGCTAGAAGCACCACCATTAGAAACCTCCTCTACGAACAAATCAAAACTTGGCAATTCCTTTGAACAAGTAACAACAATTAGACCATGAAGAGAATAATCAAAGTTAATGAAAGCTTTATCAGACCCTTGGCCATGCCTAAATATTATGCTCCAAGGAGTCAAGTTTCTCCAATAATCACAAACATATATTTTGAGGTCACGCATCATAGTTTCTAAAGAAACTTCCAATGGAATACCATCACCTTTGCAATACACAATTGCATAACACTTAGAAAGGACCATCCTGAACCTGAAAAATGAACACACAAAAAAAAAATAGTTCATCATTAAAATGAAGGTGAAATTTCATTCAATAACATTCTTACAGATAAACAAAAGCATTAATACTACTACTTGACAAAATAAAAAGTTCATTCCAAGAATGAAGCCTTGAAAACAGATTGACTTCAATCATTAACATCCTAAACACATAAACAAAAGCATCAACAGTTCTTATTCAATAACAATACTTATTCAAAGGAAGAAGTTCATTCTCGGAATGAAGCCGTAAAAGAATAGCACTAATAGCTTCTTCCTTGACAAACTAGCTTCATTCAACAAAATTCTAACAGATCAATAAAGAGTTCATTCCAAAAATGAAGCCTTAAAAAAACAGAATGACTTCATTCATTAACATCCTAAACAGATAAACAAAAGAAGCAACAGTAAGAAGTTCATTCTCGGAATGAAGCCGTAAGAGAATAACACTAATAGCTTTTTCCTTGACAAACTAGCTTCATTCAACAACATTCTAACAGATCAATTAAGAGTTCATTCCACGAATGAATCCTTAAAAACAGAATGACTTCATTCATTAACATCCTAAACAGATAAACATAGCAGAAACAGTACTACTTCCACGACAAAAGAATACTTCATTCTTGGAATGAAGCCTTAACAGAACGACTTCATCTTAAAATTCAAGAAAGAAACAAATCAAAGAAAAACTTAGTTGATCTATAAAGGAAAGGATTAGCCTGAAAACTCACCAGCAGCAAGAAGAATTCAAATCAAATCTCCAAGAAAACACCGATCTCCGGATCTGTAATTCCAAAAAATTAACTCCAACAGAATCAATCTTCAAAAAACCTGGAATCAATCTTAAAAAAACTAGAATCAAATATCCAAAAAAGCCTCAAATCAATCTCAAACTCTATAATTCTATCAAATCAAACTCTGTAAAGCCTCAAATCAAACTCTGTGATTCCAAAATCAAACTCTGTAATTCCAAATCAAACTTTGTAAATCGAATCGATCCTGGTATCAAAAACAAAATCGATGAAAGATTTCGTAAACCCTAGACGAAAAATTTCACAATGAAATTTCTCAGAAATTTCAAAACCAGAGAGAAATCAGAGTAGGAGAAAGAAAAATAATTTGTTTCTGAAACTGATTCTCCCTGTTTTTGTTTATAAATGTCGGTAAAAGGACCAAATAACAAAATTTAGGACCAAATAATAAACATTTGCACGTGTAGGGGTGTTTTGGTAACAGAAAAAGAATATTCTGTGGGTGGACAAAACCCTAGGACCAAACTGTATTTTTCAGGACCAAAATATAATTTATATTTGCAAAATGGACCAAACAAACAATTGACTAGGTCAATTGGACTAGACTCATCCTAATATATTATTTCTAAGACTAATAGGTATTTCCTACTATTTTTTCCTTGTTTTATAATAAAACTAGGCCTTACGGCATGGGCTTTGACGTTGGTTAATTTTTAATATCGTACCAATTATGTCACGAAAACTTATCAACTCCTATTGTGGCAATTTTTGTCTTTTAAATATAATATATCACTTAACCAGATGATTTTTATCTAGATAATAAATTTAAAATTTATTAATTATCGAGTTTACCCTCCTTATCATTACAAAAATAAAGGAAAAAACAAGATACTTCTACTCTGCAATCCACAAAAAATTTCTCATGCATACTCATGTATGATTCAGGATATATATGGCCTGAATAGTATATGCTTGTAACGGCACATGCATCATAAATTTTCGGTAATGCCTTTCCTAAAATGACATTCAGTTTCCCTTACCTTAAACAAATATTGATGATGTAAACAATGAATGATGCTGAGCTTAGACAGATATCACAATCAACATTAAAATATACATGCTTTGTTGCACCATATAAGTAAACATAATATATGAAAAATATACATATCCAAAGAAACTTAAGAATTGTTATGAGGGTCACACTTTACATTTGATTCATGCACTACTTATAAATACATTTTACATGGATTAAATGATCAACGTAATTGATCTGGGAGTTGTGCAGCTGATTTTACTAACATCTTAGGTAAACGCAACCAAAGAATTCACCCCATGAGTCGACTATTGGCACCGACAGAAGCAGAATTCTAAGTCTGGGTGGGATAAAATAACACTATGGGCTAAACATTAAATTCTTAGGGGGCTATTTTCCCCCCAAAAAATTACACATGAAAAAATGGCTTTTGAATGAGTTTTTGAGATTTGGGGTGGCTTAGGGGTGCTCCAGCCACCCCCAGTATCATCCCTGACTATTGGTATTAAAGGGCCCAAGATGAAATGCTTCTGTCATGTTTGTTGAGAATTTTCAAGAACATCTGCAAAATACCAAAAGTAAGTTAAAAATTTGTGTTGCTGAAAAACTAACCAAACATAGCCATTAAAACTTTACCACACCCTAATAAACCAATTACCTGGAACGGTTTTGAAAACTACAGCGTCGGATCTATCTTTCCCTAGGACCTCGACCTATTTCGTGTAATATGCATTTCCAAGTTGGGTAGATAGCTTAAGTGTTTTCATCATTCTTTGTTTGTTCACCATAATCCTGTTACAATGATGGAAACATTCTCATTAGTTCCCGAGAAGTGGAGCAGTCGACATACTTGTGGATCGAATTTCATCTACATGCCCTCCTTGATTATTAACATATACTCAATGTAAGCAAACTAAGATGACGTACAACCATATACTCGACGTCATTATGTCGCCATGTGATTTATAGATAAATTTGAACACAGATATTCTTCAAAGTAGTATTGTACACCTAAGACAAATAAGGTATCAAAACCTGCTGGTGTTGCCATTTTAACAGGTCTAAACCTAATAGAAAAAAGAAGTATATCCTGTAAAATGTAAAAAAGGATATTCCTGCGCTGACCATAAGTTGTGGATATATGTGCAACAAAAAAATGGTGCGGTTGATAAATAAAAATAATACACAGTTTTTAAAAGGTGTAAAAGATCATAAACTTACAGAGAGGAGATGGTTTGATCCGTCGGGGTGAAGTGATCCCCCAATGAACCTTAAGAAACTGGAATTCTGGATGAACAACAAAGAGTTAACAATGATTTGTGCGGAAAGGTAAGCAAGGGTGTCAAAAAGTAAATAGAGAGACAAATATTATGACGTTCCATATGCAATGGGTGAATATAGAAATAATTTTGCATTCCATGTACCATGTGCATAGACGAATGTTAGAATGAGCTTCCAAAGAACACATGAATATTTGAAGCCAAAAAAAAAGATGGATGTAAGGTTTAGATGTACTAACTAAAATTATGATTTAACGTTTCAAAAAGTGGAAGAAATGGACATAAAGGAGTTACCGATTACTTTGTTAAGGACTATGAGATATGAACCCGATTAAGGAACAACATGACGTCTCTTCTGAAATTGGTAAAATGGTCGCCTTTGCTGACCCTGCATGCACAAAATTTGATGCAGTTCTAGGAACTAAAACAGAAAACTAGGGCAAATTGAACAAAGATAATCAAATAGAACATATGATTGATAACAATAGAACGTAGATAATTGAGTCTAGGTTAAAAACCCATTACTCTTCTATAATCCGCAGATTAAAGCTTAACAAAATATCATAATCAAATCTATCTCCTAAAGAAAATCTAATATCCTATTTATACTAGAAAGATAACCCCTACGAAAAGAAACCTAAACTAAATACGGAAACAACTAAAAAACATCCCTATTTTGTAGGACATTCCTAGATTAAAAATATTCCTACAAAAACATAAAATACCCCTGCATCAATCACCCTAGTTTGAAAGAAAGATCGACTCCGACGAGCACGTATTCTAAATTTCTAGTACATATCGCCTCGTTCTCATTCTCCTATAACCTTGTATAACATCCAGCTGATTTCCCATGATCAAAAACAAAACTCGTAGCCTTAGAGATCATAAAAGTCGACAAACAAGAAATGTTCAACTTCATTGCACTATATGATGTCCTTGCTGCTTTACCGCGATCAAAAACAAAACTCAAACCTTCACTTCTGGTACTGAACTTAGTTACATCAATTGCAAGGATCCATTCCGTCCTCCCGTCTTTATATTCAGAACATAGTAATTTCTGATCATTATTTTCTGTTTTAAAACCAACAACCACCTTGTTCCTTTTCGACTTCCCTCGCTCAAAAACAATAACTAAATGATTTAATCCCTGCTGTAGTAAGAGATTGCTGTAATTCTTCCTTGTTGTTGGTACCCGACAAGATAGGTCGGAAATGAGTTTCTCTCCACTAATAAGAAATAGCTCTAGCACCTTATAGTTGTGCACGAAACTATTATTTGAAAGCTTTCTCAAGACGCCGTTTTTCTGTTCTGGTACACCATCTCCAGTTAAGGTTCCACATGCTCGTTTAAAATCTTTGATGGTAATAACATAACTTTCAAACGGGAGATCATTTGCACTCTTGTGTGACATAAACCGATGAGAAAATTGACTCAAATAGAATTTATCTAAATAACCTGCATGAGTTAAACAAAACATCAAAACTCTTATGCCCATCACAACTTTAATGCCACACATCTTAGGTTTCTTGACAAGATCTTCTAGAAAAACACTTATAACACCTTGGTGCAGTGGTTCCAGTTCCTTTTTCCTTCTTCTTGTTCCCGTGCAATTTCGAGTATATACCAAAATTCGGCACAAACTGACTTCTCGCAAGGCTTGTCAAATACTGACCACTAAACTGACTAGCAATCAAAAGTAGACAGTCACTTGAAGATAAAGCGAAGACAACTAGAGTTGCTTTATGATTAAACTCTTCTTTATAAAAATATGATTCCGAATTAATACTGTTTACTGGATGCAAAGACTGATTATTATAAATAGTATGATACCGGTTTACTGGCATACTTTCAATGCTTGTCGCTTCGCTGATAAGAGTATCAACACGACCTGCTGCAAGCATAACTTCCTCTTCAATCTCTGGACTGTCTTCTTGGATAAAAGAACAATGCCAGAGAAAGTACACAAAACATTTCTTCAACTTTCGGGTATCTATCGCAGTCATAGACTGGTGGTAAGTCCCAATCAACAAAGACTTCATCATCATTCTCAAATTCATTGTATTTCGGCTCTCCACTAACAAACTCATGAAATTTTAGCTCTTCACCAACAAATTCATCATACTTCAGCTCCCCAAATATGTTTTCTTCGATATCAACTTAAATGAATTTAACGCATCTCTTGTGCACTCCACTTGTAATCCGTACAGTTGTTGTCGATGTGTTGGTTGCCTTTGTGCTCTTACTAAGGTCACGTTGGCGCGACTGGAACTTCTTATGCATCATCACCATGTAATCTGGTGGCAAATATTGTACCCAAGTGTTGATTTTCTCCTTGCTTTGCCTCTTACGCCGTTCTTGTAGCCTTTTCCACCACTGCAGTGCTGATCCCTTCAACTTTAACTTGACAAACTTTACTTTACGAGCTTCGGTCATAGGCTGCCATTCAAAATAATTATCTACGCTGGACTCCCAATTTATAAAATCTTCAGCATGCATATTTCCATACATATCATCCACTTCAACTTTCCGTCTGGTGTTCAAGTCAAGGGATTTGATTAATCTATTCCTCAACCTTCCATGATGTGATTCATGAACATCACGGTTATGAAAAGGATTTTCATTAAACGTGTATCCATCATCCTCTGATCCTCCTTTCGGTGAATACAAAGGGGTGTGTTTTTAGAATACTGGATTCTCATGAACAACATAACGATGATTCTCATCGACCTTTGTGTGTTCATCTTCTTCGGAAACTCCTTTCGGTGAATCTAAAGGCTTGCGTCGGCTCTCCAGTATCTCCATTCGAGATTTTGCATGTCCCTGTCGCAACAACTTCTGTCGTAACATATCCTCAATCAAGGTTCTTGACTCAGTAGAATCTATGTATCTAATACCTCTACCACCACCTCTATCTCTACCTACCATTGTAGAAACTAGGGTTTGATGGTGTGTTTTGTTTCTAGCGCCATCTAATGCAGTTATAGGAACTAAAACAGAAAACTAGGGCAAATAGAACAAAGATAATCGAATAGAACATATGATTGATAACAATAGAACGTAGATAATTGAGTCTAGGTTAAAAACCCATTACTCTTCTATAATCCGCAGATTAAATCTTAACAAAATATCATAATCAAAGTTTATCTCCTAAAGAAAACCTAATAGCCTATTTATACTAGAAAGATAACCCATATGAAAAGAAACCTAAACTAAATACGGAAACAACTAAAAAACATCCCTATTTTGTAGGACATTCCTAGATTAAAAACATTCCTACAGAAACATAAAATACCCCTGCATCAAAATTAATTACATGGATAGGAAGGACTAAATTAGGCAGAGAATAAAAGTTAGAACCCAAAAAAATTCAGGGTAGATAAGAACATGACAAAAATAAACCAACAATTTTGATGTTAAATTAATGTGAATAAAAAACTTACATATGGCACAAATTATGACTGATTGGTGCAACGTAATCTCCGAAGAAGCATAAAAATGATAAAACTGATGGCTTCTTAATCCTAAGAAGAGATGCACATCATGGACAAAATGAACTGGATCACAAATGACTACCGCAGTTTGGTAAAGACTGCAATTAAGTGCGAAGAATAATGTTGTTCTCCGAAATACTAATAAATATGGTAAGAAGAGTTTCAAACCTTGCACGAAGTATGGATTTCAGAAATAACACCAAACAAACAAAATATTAAACCATGAAGGTCAATTTTTAGCATGGAAGTTGGCTAGAACCAATGGATATTTGTTTTAAAAGAAGTGGTTAATATTATGGGATGTAAAAGGATAAAGAGCATATCTTTGTTTCCATTTTTTCCTATGAATCAACTGCATCAGGTCCAACTACTTATATGAAAACCAATGTTGCTTAGAACTCCACTAACAATCCTGTAATACCATCCGGAAAATGAGCAACCACACTGGAAAAGTTCAAAACTGAAGTGTCTAAATTCGACGGAAATTATGAGTTAAAAAAATGTAAATTAGGTGATCAAAACTTACAAAGGGGACATGGAATCAATGGTGCTAAATGATCTTTAGTGCAGATATAAAACTTTGTACGGCTTCATACATTTTTAAATGGTTTGGATTGTGAAGCAGTATAATAAGAGACATGATTTTGAAGACCAAACTACTGAAACTTGATATCGAAAGACATGCATGCATGATTGAATTGTAGGTACAAAAGAAAGAACCTTGTTTCTGCTTTGATCCCGAAATCATGAACTGCAAATTAAACCCTAGATAGTTTTATGTGTCTCCCAAAAAAAAACACATTGATGGTAAATCTGCAACTAAAAACAACCCAATCAACACTTAGCTGGATCTATTTTTTAAAATGAAATGCTCAGATTCTTAATGAAAACAAACCAAATCCCAAACAAAAAGCCAAAAAATCAAAATAAATTTGGAGAGTCAAACCTGTTTGGCTTTCACGAATGCTTCCAATGAATTTGAGACATCGGTGAAATCCATCACCAAACTGTGAAAAAAAAACCAAAGTCCATAAGAATGAGATTTGAATGATAAGCAAAAGAGGTTTTAGTGATTCCACTAAAATCAACACAGATTAAAATGGCTCATGTCGTCGATTTTCTGTAATGATACCGACCCATAAGTTCAATAATAATCCCCAACTGATGTTCTTGTTCAAATAGTTGGTGTAGGACAATGTAACACCTTGGTGCCAATTAAAATTCAAGTGGTAACAATAATAATCACAGATTCAACTGGCACAATCTAAGTTTCATATAGAAAAAAATGAGAAGAAATAACATCAAAATTGAGAAGGAAATATATAGAGGTCCAGTTCATTTTCAATGGTTTAGGCTTATGTTTACTTCTTCTTAGGAGATCCAATAATAATGATTGATGAGGTGAACTTGAGTGACATCTCTGAACTTTGTTAGTGTGGACAGTCTGGTATCCTGAAATCACAGTGTAGAAGCTATAAGAGAAACAACATTGTGGTACATAATAAAAAACAATGCATATGTATCTGGTTTAGGAGGAAAGCAATAACAACAAGAGGCGGGATCGGGTGACATGGTTAATATGACAGAGTCACTCACAGACTTTGTCATCCAATGGATGTAAACAATTTGAGGGTCTCAGATTAATTGATAAATACACGGTTTTTTTACTAACCAGAAACCCGGTTTCATAGCTTGAATTTCTGCACTTCATATCTCTCTGAAGTCTGATCTATTATTTCCTTCATCTTCTTCCTCCTTCCACTCTATGAAATAAAAAAACAAAAAGTTCTCCCACCGATTAATTAAGTTTACCGTTTTGTTTGATGTGAAATGGTCATATAATCTCAAAAATTGATTAGGGTTTTGGTTGGTTAACAACATCTCTTTAACCTGAACTTCCCAATTCTGGTCACCCTCCGGAGGTACAACATCTCAATCAAATCCCATTCTATGACTCCACCATTAATCCAAGCATAAAGACATCTCCACTTGCGTTCAATCTCTGCTGTTGCCATCAATCACTTCTATTGTGATTCTTAATCAAGATTCTCCACTCGTACCCAATTCATATTACATCAAAAAACCCACAGATTTGTTGTCGTTCTCTCATGAACTTCCATTTCAACTTCATTTCAGTCCATACCGAACCCTGATCATTGTTGTTTCATTTCTCCATCAAGATCCGAGACTTTACAGTTGAACCATATATAAGTTCCAGATGAACCACCAATTATGATATCCCCGAAACTCTATTGATTCAACAAATTCTAACCCATACTGGAACCACCAAGATGACCAACTTTCTGCTCTGAATTAATCACAACCCGTCTAATTTCCATCCATCTCAGAACTTAGATCCATACGGCAGCCATGAATTAATGGCAATAGCACCGGTTCTGTTAGCTAAACTAGAAACACCTGTAACACGTACAAATATATAATTAAGAGATCGTATTTTAGATCAATCTTCTGTAACATCAAAACCAAGACCTTTCATTAGAAATCTATTAAATTGATAAGAAATTAAGAAAGCGAATCGAAAATTGAATTGAATCCAAAATCTTTTTAGGTTAAAAAAACCCTATTAATCATGAAGAGAACATAAATTAAGGAAGGTTTTTAACCAATTCCTAAATCAAAACCCTAAAAACAGATTTAAAATTGAATATAAAAATAAAAAAATCTAACTCACCTAAAAGAAATGAAGAAACAATTTTGGTATTTCAAAACTTTCTATAATAAACGGTTTCATCGATTGTTTGAGTTTAATTCCATAGAAGAGAACGAATATCCTAGATAGAAGGAGAATCTCACCATCCAATGTAATTAAGATAGAGAAATATGAGAGTTAAGATAATAAAGATAAGAATCAAAAGTTTTCTTATTCTACCAAAAAAAATAAAAAATTATCAAACCGGGTCATGGATAATTAACCAAAACCCGCGTGTTTTTTATTTAAACCTCAACCTTTCATAAATTTTATATCCATTGGCTAACAGAGTCTGTGAGTGACTCTGTTATATTAACCATGTCACCCGATCCCTTCTCTAACAACAATTAGCATCAGCACAAGGGCAACTCCTATGGAGACAAAAATCATCCACATCTTTGTGATGATCCATATTTTGTGGACTAAAAAGTGCTACTATGGATGATTTTAACATCCATATGTTTGCGAAGTCCAGAGGGGCCTCCTCAAATGTGTGGAGGTACATATGGAGAGTCCATTCGTCATTCTATGACCGGATAACCCTATCCGCACACTTAGTGTTCGGATGCATATATTTTTTTTATTTTTGTTTTTTTCCTCATTCGATCACTAAGTGACCGGATATATATATATATATATATATTTTTTTTTCATTAGAATTTTTTTTTAGTATTTTAATAATGTAATAAAAACAAGAAGGAAAAAAATGTGGGTCCCAATTAGTGGATATTTATCTAGATCTCCATAGTGGAAAAAATCTCCATAAAATCCTGATTATCCCTATTTATATGGATTCTCCATGAGATGTGGATAATTTAACATCCATACCATAGGAGTTGCCCTAAGAAATTTAACAATGATGATAATGAAGTTGGGAAATAACCTAAGATTTAAGCATAGATTCAGGGCGTCCATTTGAATCCCTCGTTAAGACCAAAGTAACAATCTTCGTTTATTGTTCTCCCAAAAAATGAAGTTACATAAGCAACCTTACAAATCAAGCCCTAAGAATCTATCCAGAGCAGTGATCAATCCAGATTTCTTAGTAATATGCGCATCTTGAAATCCAGAATCATCATGATGAAACCATCCAGATACAGTGATCAACCCAGATTTTAGTAATGTGCACATCTTGAAATCCAGAATCATCATCATGAATTATGAAACCATCCAATTCCTCTAATTTATGATTCTATTAACACTTTGGAGAATTCTCTACGCAACAAAGATGAGAAACTCAAGAGTTTTTGTGCCCATTCCTCTCTCCACTCATTCGCAATTCTGTTTCTCATTACTCCACACTCTAAAACAAAAAAGAGCAAAACGTAAAACTGTTAACCTAAGGAAGAACAATAATCTGAAACATAAACTTAGGTTAAAATTTAACGTACCCTTTTTAAATCTGGACATAAAAAACTTAATCAAACTTTCGTACAAATAATGAATCAAAATTTAAAATACAAGTAATGAACCTAAATTCGAATTTTTGGGGAATCAGAGAACCAAGAATGGAAAAATCATACCCCTAATTTGAGTTTTGCAATCCCGGTTGATGTGAGAACTAATTTGAGTTTTGCAATTATGATTGATCTGATAACTAAAACAAAACTCAACATCATGGAGAACATCCCTGTGACTAACAAAATGGAACCTGCGTATTCCATGTTTAATGATGTAAGGCAGGAAGACGAAGAATTTGAGGGTGGAGGATTTTGGAACTGAGATATCTATAGAAAACGATGAGTGCCCACGGTTACTCATTCCTCTCCTTAAAAGCTAAGGCACACGTGCGGAAGAATAATTTGTTCAGGACAACCACGGTTACTCAGACAAGAGGTGTGCACGCGCATTGCGCGTTTGTTTCCATTTTATTTTATTCCGTTTCATCACATCTCTTTATTGCATGATCCAATGGGTGTAAACAATAGTTCACACGGAATTTTTCCTAGATCCAGCGGCTTAATTTTATTCCCTGTTCAGATTGTTAGCGGTTTCAATTTTTCCTTGCTCCTATTAAAATAGGAGAGATAATACCAAAAGATAATATTAACGCCATACATGCAAGATGTAAGGGGTGGTCTGAGGAACCACAGTCCTTGATTTATCTTTGTCTGAACAAATCCTGACCACCACTAACAAAGACAAACTTAGCCTAGCTTTGTTTTATAATAATGATTATTCACTTAAAAGATATTTAGTAAAAGTACATAAAATAATAATATAATTTGTATTGTGGTTTGGTTAATTTCATGTAATTTGATCTTTGGTTAGGTCGTGGTAAGTGGCAACTAGCTACTACAACGAACATGTATTTCATTTTGAATAAATCTTGTGTGGTATTTGCCAGAAAGAAGAGTCTCTATTATGATCATCTTTTTTTTTTTTTGTAAAATGAAGCCTAACACAAATGTGTAATTTGATAAAAAAGAAAATTTGAAATAGTTGGATTGACAAAAGAGAGGGATAATTTTGTCAAATAAAAAAGTAACCAAAATTGTGGCAAGTAGAATTGACGTTGTATAATGGTAGAGCTTGTCACTGACATATATTTTAATTATAAATTCAATATAAATCTGACCTTTGTTGCCAAGACTGGATTCCCCTTTTTTGAGGGCCAAATATATGATCACCTTTTTTTTTTTGTCAATGGACTACCTCTTCATTGTTGAAACAATGTGATGCATTGGCGAAACTAGAAATTGAATATGGGAGTGGCTAGAGAACTAATTGGTTTATTTATTTATTTTTTTACGCCTGGCTTAAGCATATTTTTTAGGCATGACTTCTGAACCAAACTAAAAAACCACTATAAAATCTAGGGTTTTTGGGGCTTTATGGATGGCTTAACCAAGGAGAAGTCATGTGTATACCCTCCCCTAAGGCTGCACAAGAACCGGACCGGAACCGGCAACCAGACCAGAATCGAAAAATCTGGGACGGAACTGGACCGAAATCATAGAAGGGGTACGGGGAACGAGACTAGATATAGAACCAGTTGTATAGGGGTACATGTACCGGTTCTAAACCTATTCCCGGCAGTACCGGTACCTGAAAATCCGGTTCATCTAAGACCTTGATCTTTAGATTAGATGTTAATTGTAGTCATCGATCCTTGGTATATACAACCATATTATCTATCGAATATTGTTACTTGTCATTCTTCTTCTTATTTTCTCTGAAGAACAACGAGTCACTGCTCTCTATCACCATCTCTGAGTCTCATTAGCTTCTTCTTCTTTACCATCTCTGAGTTAATGAGTCACCACCACCATCACTACTTTCTTCCTAACCACCACCACCATCAGTGAAGGAGGAGCGGACTGGATGCAGGGATACAAGACAAGGCATATTCAAAGGTTGATTTGAATAGGATTTGAATTGAGATGGAAAAATTGAAGCTCTGTAATAAAATAATATATATATATATATATGGGTTTTGTAATTAGAGTCTGAGAATGGGTTTTGGGTAGAACTCGATTTTGTTTTGGTTTTCTAATTAGACTCTGGGAATGGGGTTTGGGTATAACTCGATTTGGTTTTGGTTTTGTAATTAAAGTCTGAGAATGGGTTTTTGGTAGAGCTCGATTTTTTTTTGGTTTTGTAATTAGAGTCTGAGAATGGGGTTTGGGTATAACTGGATTTGGTTTTGATTTTGTAATTAAAAAAAGACTCACGTTTGAATGAAATGTGCATCAATAAGCTCTAATGAGTTTCCCCGCGGGTTACCGATGAAATTCCTCATGTACAAGATTTGAAGAATATTTACATTTACTTGGAGACTCCATTGCAGAACCGCATAATCTGTACAAGTATAACTTTTGAGGAAGGTGTGCGTGCATACCAGTTTCTTATTCTTCTTCATTAGTGATCCAAGCTCTCGTTTCCTAAATACGGATTTTGGTATCGCCGGCCAAAATAAATTCCTTAATTTACTGGAGGGGCTAAGGATCAAATAATATAAAATATAAGGACACGAAAAGAAGAAAAAAAGGTGTTGGAGCTCAGCTTGTTGTTAGGCTACCAACCAAAGTTGTGTACGAGTCTTACCTACCTTTTTATAACAAAAAAAGAATTATTTTCTAAAAGTTTCCTCGGGATATGCACATATCTATGATATGATAGGTGTCTAAAACACCTTGATATTTATCTATTGTTTATGCTTTCTTTGCTAAGTTTTCTTGTAAATTATGTATTTTATGTTTGATTTTGAGTTTTAGGTACTTTGGAGAAAAAGAAGAAGAAACGTCGCTTAAAAGGGATAAAGTGTCATTTCATGTGCAACTGCTGTTGGAGGTGAATTATTTCTCATTATTTACTTTTATTTCTTCATCTCTATCTGAAAGGCATGTCGGATTTAGTGATGCAAGTTATGTTTGAAAAGAATGACAGCCTTAGTGATGTATAAAAATTGAAGAAAAGAAGTGAATATGAGAGGTAAGAGATGGCTGCTCGAGAAACTACTAAAGGCACCCTAACTTTGGATAAGGGCACCCCCAGAAATGACCCGGAGGAGTTTCCAAAAGGCACCCCAGGAATTTTCACTATTTACAGCCCAAAAGTCATCTTTGTACCCCACAAATTGCTATTCGCACCCCCAGGAATTGCTAAACGTAACCCAAATTTCTAAAGGGACACAGTTGTTGGATAAGGGGAAGGTCATCTTCTCCATTTGAATTTCGAATTTTGGCGGGAAAACTGGTTTTTCAAACCAGCAGAATTAGGGTTAAATATTTCAAGGTGCTCTGAAGAGATTCAATGGCTGAAATTAATTGGGGAAGCTTGATTTAATCTAACAGAGATGGTAAGGTCGATCGTTTTGTGTAGAATTGGTTGGAACGACGAGACTAAGAAGAACATATGTTGGCGGGAAAACTTAGTTCAAATAAACATCAACTGCCATATTTTCTAATTTTGATTTTTGAAGATTTCTGGCAAGATTGAATTGCTCTGATGGGTTAGTATGGGCATGTTATAACTAAACATGGTTGGTAGGTCCATTAGAATCGATCAAATTAGGTTGTATTGTCGGATTGGAGTAAACTGGGGAAGAAGTATCCACGAGTCTCTGTTGGTTCGAGTTTGGCAAGTTTGGGAGAATCTCAAGGGTTCTACGGTCTGGTTACATTGTCACCTAATCAACAAGGAAGAATGACGTGTTTGGGATCAAAAGAAAGAAATAAATCTCTTTATATTTGGTGATTTTGTAAAAATAGGGAAGAATAGTTATCGAAGGCAACTGGGAGAGAAACTTGGCTATGTTATGGAAGTTACGTGATGAAATACATATAAAGAAGAGTTTTTATGCATTCACAAGATACGTATAGAGGTAAAGGAGGGAAGAAATCCGTGGCTTGACAAGAAAGAAGATGGAGATATTTTGGGGATTTTCTTGAGTTGTAAGGGACTTGATGAGTATATAAAGGCTTGCTGAGGTCTTGTGACGTTTTACTCTGGATAATAAATCTAGGTTTAGAGTCGAGAAAACCATAAGTTAGAAAGTTCACTTGCTGCTGCTAAAACTAAGAACACGCAGAAATCGGTGTAGCAGAAAAGGTCGCAGAAAGGTATCGTTTATAAAAAGCAGAAGGTATATATCGTTTTTTAGTCAGTAGAAAAAGATTTTCAGCCACTTCCGTGTAACAGCTAAGCTGCTCAATTCAGTAGCTAAAGACCTTTAGAGACTGGAGAATCATTGTAAGCTTATTTATATCTTTTTGAATACAATGATTAATGAAATTTTCTTCAATTCTGGTTCTATGAGTAGCTAAATTTATTCTCTAGGGTTTTGGAAGAAGCTATTTTCAATGAGTGAATTTTAGTAATTATTTTCTTTGACTTATTACTCCAAAATTGTGTTTTTAATTTGTCTAAAATTTTTCTCTTCTTTATATGCTTCGTAAAAATTGTTTTGGGTAGTTTCTACCGTTCTTTTATAAGCGAAGGAAAATTAGGCCTTAGAATAGCGACGAAAGTCATAAAAAAAAGAGAGCTTGTGACGTTATATTTTCCAAAGCATGAGATTGAGTTCGAAAATTGTTTTGAGTAAAGTAGGAGTATTTTGTCAAAGAAACTATTATTGAGTTTACAAATATTGGAAGTAGTGGAATCCAAAACCCTAGAATCTTCTCTCATTGGTTCAAAAAAAAAACAATTTTAATTAATTTGTCTTAGTATTTTTCTTTTAGTAATCAAAAACTAAATCTTCATAAAAGTCTGAGCAATGAATCTGTACTTACCACAATCAAAACTACATCATGATACTATATCCAACGGCTCTTAGGTGCACCCTTACGGAAGCTATCACGAGGATGACCTTGTCACAACACGACTCTTTACTTTATTATAATATAAAACAATTGTAATGATGAAATCAAGGTAAAAGACACAACAAGATTTTGTTAACGAGGAAACCGCAAATGCAGAAAACCCCGAGACCTGGTCCAGTTTTGAATACTCTTAAAACTAAGCTACTATACAAAATCTAATACCAACTTCGTATAGTTAAGACCAAGCAGACTACCCTTAGATACTTAGTGCCCTCAGTATCCCTGCGCCTTCGAAATCTAAAGTCACACACGTGAATAGAAAGTCCTTTGGATCGTATTCCAAACATCAAAGGAATAATCTATTTGGTAACCATTCTAATCAATCTTGCTACAAGATTTAGATGAGTCATTGACAAAGGCTCTTATGTTTAATCTAATAAACTCATTTATCTGGTTAGATCAATCGAACTTTAACTACCGATAGTCAAGTATAGATTCGCATCAATCAATATAAATCTCAAATAGAAATATAGAGAATGTCAATCTCACGCAACTAATCAATCATATCTATCAAAGATAAAATGATTCTATTTGGATCCCAGCCGATCAAGGTTTGTGCACACAATTCAAAAGATACAAAAACTAATAAGAAATCTTCTTTGTCTTCAAATCTTCTTTTATCTTCAATAACCTGCACAATAGCACTTGAATCTCTCATGATCAATCATGCACAGAACGGAATCTGTTAACAATGGATTATCACAAGATGTCTTTAGATCTAACAACATTTCTAATGATCCCGTCGGTACTCTTATCTAGTTTGAGTGAATCTTATATCAAAAGAGAAGATTCTCAAACATAAAAAAACTAGGTGCAATCAAAGTTTCGTTAGTCAATCAAATCAATAAAAAAATATAATACTGTAATTATCTAATTTCCCACCAAAGGTACTGGTAGAGTTTCTTGATCCTACAAAAGTCTTTAAACGAGCGGTTGCAAGAGATTTCACCTAATTAAGATACTTTCCTCTCGGAATAGACGGCTCCACCAGAAACAACAAGAAATGAAGTTTTCCTGGCTTTTAGGATAGTTTGCTAGAAATGCAAACATAGGTATTTATAGACCAAGGATGTTCGGACACTAAGGAATTTCCAAAACCGGAGATATTCTAAAGATATGCAATGAATGGAAAATTCGGTTTTCCTAATTCCAGTAAATGCTTGACCAATATTTTTGAAATCTCTCAATATAAAATCTACAATTAGTAAATGTACATTACTAGTTATTGTTCTCTAGAGATATGAATTTATTGATGGTTGTTAATACCGGAATTCTCGTTAGATCCTACCCGTCCTAGTGCACCAAGATGACCTCACTTTTCTTAGAATAGTATGAGAGAGAGTTGTCTTTCCATTGTACCTTGGCCTTTCTTATATAGACTTTCCAAAAACCCCTTCTTTTTATCGTATCTTGCCATGTGTCCTAAACCTCCTTAATTACTATTAATGCCATCCCTTTTCTAATATGACCTTCTTCTTTCTTGTTAATCCCTTCATTATCCCTTCCATCTTATGGATACTTCCTTGGTGGACTTGGGCCTCAGTCCCCATGTATTGTTTAACCTTTCCCTTATTTAGGGCACCCCATCCTAGCTAGTTAAGGGAAATTAGTTTTCATGTATCAACATTAGTCCCCTTACTATGAGGTTAATCGTGAGATAACCTTATAGTCATTATCTAGACATATTCCCTCTTGGCGTTCGTGGGCGACATTCAAACTCCTCCTAGCACGATTTCTTAAGTTCCTAATTAATTATCATGTCCGTTTGTGCAACTTCCACCTTTATGCCTTCAAATTCCCTATATATATGAGCCCTACAATTTACTTGTTTCTTTCATTTATTTTACCATTCACCTTCACATATCATACCCATACACGTGCCATGTCCAATAGTTCTTGTAATGGTAGCTTCCGAAGAGTCCGAGGAATCGGAGGAAGTAAAGAGCGATGGCTCGGAAGAGAGCGGTTACTCAGGAGAGTAAGAGATTCATTTACCTACCCCTGCTGATGGAAAATCCTATATACTCACGGAGTTCACCGGAACCCTTATATTAAAGCGTGCGCTGATACTGAAGGAGTTCCTCGGGGACAGACACGCGATGCTTCTAGATGATAATATCATTCCTCGTCTTTTGAATCCCCCGGTGCTGCCTTACCTAACCGCCCATGGGTGTCTTATGTACCCGGAGCTGACCGATATGGATACTTTTCCGTTGAAAAGGGTACCCCGCATGGCTATCTATCATGGCGATTATGAGATCCCAAACATTGACACCCGATCTACACCAAAAATTCCCCCGATATGGCCATATTGGGTAACTTATATTCGTGATAATCCTGACCATGCGGCCATACTTCGCATGGCTGGTATAAATGAGGCTATAGATTCTTCTCTTTAACGAGAAGTAGAGAGATGCAAACGCGACCTGATACGGATTTTTTGTCGCTGGTATCTCCCGCTCATACCCTCCTTACAGCATAGGGAGAAGCCACTATTGTTTTAGATGATGTCATCGCACTCACTGGCTTACCTCTTCGCGGGACCCATTCTTATGACGAGGCAGCCATCTATGAAGTGCTTACCCTGGATGACCGGGTTCTGTTTGCTAGACTGCAAGGATGCTTCCTGGGTTGAACTGGTACAAAAGGACAAGGCATCGACCCAAAAAGGCGGGGGGGTAAGTCGTCGTCACGGAGGGAAAAACTTTGGGTGTGAGCAAAGTGGGGTCCTCGGTTGCTGTCAAAAAGAAAGCCACGCTTGTTGAAAGTAGGAAAAGGAAGAACGCTCTGATCCCTCCTGCGGAGGAGCGTCTACTTAGTAGCTCATTCTGTGCATATGAATTAATTCATGGTCCTAATGCTTTGGTCGTTGCCCCTGACTATGAATGGGTAGCCAATGATAGCAAGTGCGTGTCTTTTCCTTTTTGGATCCGATTATGGGCCCGTGATTGGTAGAGGGAAAGGTGCTTACCCCGGGAAGCGAGGAGCCTAATCCACGAGCTGAGCTAGATGCTTCTATTCTTCTTTGGCTATGTCGCGACGTATTCGAGTACAGTCCTCAGGACACGATAAAGAATGAGCTGGTTCCAATGGCGGTGTTATTGTCCCTCGGGTTTTCCTTTCCTCTCGCTCCTATGTTTTTGGGTAGCCTATACCGGCACTTGGATTTGTTTTTTCAGGATCTTCAATCGGTGGGGTCGGCCCACAAGGTCGAGACCTATATTCCTGTCTCCTTCATGCTTGTGTGGTCTTGGGAATACATTGCTCCATATGCTCCTGATCCCCATAAATTGGATACACGCCTTGAAGAGGATGTCAAACAAGATGATGGCTCGGTGAAAAAGGTTTTCGTTGATTACATTTATCCCCGCATGGCACTCTGGCGCAAAAAGGATAAAGTACCGAAGGGAGATATAGCATGGTTCTTAGACATGGCTAAATATTTTAAGCCATTTCCCTATCATGACGGTCGATCCGGTCTGGCACACTACGAATTTACTATACCCTTCGACATGGATTTGGATTCGATGCATTTATTATCGGAATCAGATTTTTACTCGATGATGGCGGTGTTACCTAGCTATCTTCCTGGTTTTCATGCTGGTAAATTTATAGTCGTGTCTTACAACCCCCGACCATGTGGCTCGTTAAGTAGGATTTGACAAAGGAATCCCTCTTAGATTCCCCACCCAGGAGAGCACAGACACCTCGGACATCATTGCTAGTTTCAACCGATATGTCTTTAAAGGACCGGTGCGCTTGGCAGATCAGGAGATTAATTTATCCTTTAAGCATCCTCTTCCGGATTGACCCTCAGCAGTTACCGAAGGTGCCCATAATTATCAAATTTTGATGCGGTGCGGTTCTTTGAATTTCCTTCTGCGGGAGCGGGTTCCCCCTAAAGACTTGTCTTATACAGACCTTAAATCACTCCATGAGTCGGGGAAGATTAAACTTGGTGATGCTTTAGCGATGGCGCATTATCTTCCTCCAGGCACCAAGGGCGTCCCTTTGGAGCTTATCGTGACTTCTTGAGACCTCCCTGAAAGTTGTGATCCCATTCGGCCGAAAAAAGAGACGAAGTTTTCCAGTCGCAAATCCCCTCGTTTGATCGTATCTAAGCCGTCTCCGAGTTCTTTGGCAGCTCAGGTATTATCATTTATTTTTCTTGGTATCTGGTCCCCTTCATCTCCTTTTTTTTTTTTGAAACCAATGACTGGCTCAATTGTGTTCTTATGATGTTCCTCTTTCCAGTTACATTGGATGAAAACCCCCATCTTAGTGTATATAGGAATATTTGAACATGCCTGAGCATGACTGGTCCGAGAAGAGCCTTGCTAAAAAAGCTAGGCATGAAGCAGCAAAAAATTTAGATCCTCCTTTGCTCCCTTGTTCTTCCGCTAACGCGTCTCCCTTGTAATTTGGACAGTCTCGTCAAAGGGGGGTATCACAATCTTTTCAAGGTGTCATCAAGGATCTCAATCCCTCTTTTGCTGATCAGCTGAATAGTCTTGGAATTAGTTTGTCCGAGGGTGGCAGATAGGTCATGCCGCATCTTAATGTATTATCCGTCCACCCTCCTCGGGCCCAGACTCTTCGTGCTAGGGGTGGGGTTCATGTATCTCCCAATGCTGTCATGGAATCAATAAGCCCATCTTGGTCCAATCGGTCCGTATTTGGTGGGCCTGTTAGAGCATTGCTCGGTCGAACTCGCATGCGTTTCTATCTCAAGCATGTTTGTCAATATTAGTGATCAAAACTGTAAAGTCTTTGATTTCTAGTCTACTATAGCAAAGGTCTCGGACTAGGATAGAAAGTGTATTTGAGCTCAAGAATTCCATGGTGATCATCATACAAGACGAAGGACTACTCAAAGAACCAGTGGATCTTCATCGACTAAAAGGTATATGGAGACTTGAACTTATCTATCACTCAAAAGTCTATCTACTTTATCTCCTATCTTGAGACAAAAGTCATTTTGATATATAGACTTAGATTATACACATGTGGATATTTCGAGCTGAGCATATCTCGCTTATCTATTTCTCGAAATATGTGTTGGTAAGGCTTTCGCTTTAACCAAGTTCATATTTACCTAGTGACGAAAGTCATGTTATGTTTCAATCATTTTGGAAATTTCTTTGACGAAGAATAGTTTGTGAATAACAACTATATAACGCCCTCTGAGAATGTTTCAATGATTGGAATGAGAGTTTAGACAATATAACCATTGGAGGATATAAGCATTATTATGGTAACACATATATGTATAAGTCCTTATTCCTTTAACCAAAGTTTGCAAACTTTGTTGATCAAGAGAACAGGAGAAGTGCGTGAGCTTCATTCCGCGAACTCAACATACAAACTCAGTCCACGAACCCAGTCCACGAACTGATGAAGTTCTTGAACCCGAGAATTTCTGCTGGAGTTTGTGAACTCCGTCCGAGAACTTAAGTCTGCGAACCCAGTCCGCGAACTTGATTAGGTTATGTCTAAAAACGATATTTGTGAACTTATCTTAATAAACTAAGGAATGCTATTGCAAACCGTGGCTTTATAGTTCATGATTCGATTCGAGTGAATCACATCTTTTTTGCTTCAATTGTGTCTTATGTAGTACATGAAATTTCCTTGCAATTGAAAAACTCTCTAACTAGTTCATTTGGACTAGTTATGGTGAAGAAAAATATGGTTGATATGATAGTCATCATATGTCTAATCATTTGGTTAACTATTGTTGAACCAACTAATGTACAAGTTTGGGTACGGTTACACAAAACTAAAAAACGTCAAGTACATGTGTGTATAACAAGTTATGTTTTCGATCTAACGGTTGATAAATATTAGCTTGAATATAATCAGGTTTTCATCTAATGGTGAATATTATATGCTTTGTTACTAAGCTAACATTGATTGCGAACCCTGATTTGAAGACTATATAAGGGAGAACTCTAGCAATTGGGAAACCAAATACCCACACATTCTGTGTGATACTAGTTGTTCTAAGCTAGAGTCGATTCTCCTTTAACCTTTGGTTTTCTTCTTATAAAACCGGGTTAACGACTTAAAGACTTCATTGGGATTGTGAAGCCAGACCGATACTATTTTTCTTGTAGTTGTATGATATGATCTTGCTTCTTATATAGTACGAGTACAATTGGAATAATTGGCTTGATATTTCTATCTCTGATAGGCAAGATATAAAAGTTCACAAACACTTCGTCTCATCGTTTGTGATTCCTCAATAATCTTCTTCGCTCCGTCGATTAAGTTTATTGTGAGGTGATTGATAAATCTGAACTGTTCTTCGGGAATATAAGTATGGTTTTATCAATTGGTTCCTATTCACCTTGATTTATCAAAATACTGAACAAAAATCATAGGTATATTCGTGGGAGACTGATTTATCTATCCTTGTATACTTTTTTGTGTGATACAGATTTGTTTAAAAAGTCTTCAACTTTGGGTTGTAGGAACTCTTGGTTGTGAGTGAGATCAACTAAGGGAATCAATTACGTAGCATCCTGCTGGGATCAGAGACGTAAGAGCATAACTGTACCTTGGATCAATGTGAGATTGGTTGGGGTTCAACTACAGTCAAGACCGAAGTTAGCTTGGAGTAGGCTATTGTCTGTAGCGGATTAATACAATGTATGTTTAATCTGGACTAGGTCCCGGGGCTTTTCTGCATTTGCGGTTTCGTCGTTAACAAAATTCTGGTGTCTGTGTTATTTTTTTTCCGCATTATATTTTGTTATATAATTGAAATAATACAGGTTGTGCGTTGTTCAATCAATTAGAATATCTGACCTTCTTGGATGTTGATTTAAATTGATTGACATTTGGATATTGGTATTTGGTACCATCCAAGTTATCTCTCTTTGATAAAGACTCGCAGATTGTATTTGCCCGAGTAAATCAAATTGAGAGATTGAGATAATAACTCCTTGAGACATTTTCTATTGATTGAGTCTGATTGTCTAGTTAATTCTCTAGAAAGTAACTCGGAGTTGTCCATACAGATTTCTAATCGAAATATTGAGTGTGGTTGTTAGACCCCCGCTTTTTCAGGGTCCTCATCCCACGTGGTAGTCCCCACGGGTGGTTTTCAAGGTGACTAATATGCTGTCTGAAGTCATTAATGTCTCTCTCTCTCTTTTATGTATAAATCTGCACATTTGTTCACCATGTTACTCACTTTTGAATTTCCAGGTACTTCTAGTGATCCATGATCATCTTTTGGTTCCTCTATATCCAACGACAAGGATATTAATCTTTTGCCACATCAAGCCACGTCCAAGGTCGGTATATAAACCTAATGTGTACATGTTCTCGTCATTTCTTGAAACCCGCGTCCTTGATTGAATATTGAATTTTCTATTAGATCATGGGTAGTAATCGTAAAGGATGGAGCAAACCCGAGACCCCTGGTGTGGATGCCGGTAGGCGCATAGGTGCCGGTGGTAATAGTGGTTCCAAGCGCGTTTGTTAGGACCACGGTAGATCTCAAACGGGCGTGTCTCCTGATACCCAAACAGAAACTCCCCTCGTGGCATCGGGCGTGCAAATCTAATTTCCTGTGGTGGTGGATGATGTCGCATCTGGGGTCGACCCCGCCACCCATACTTTAGTTTATGCGTTTTGGGTTCCGTCATCTTTTGTTGACGCTTATAAGGACATTGTGGAACATATTGGTGGCCACATGGTTAATGCAGGTCTATTGGACATGAGGACCTTGT
This sequence comes from Papaver bracteatum, assembly GCA_023529315.1. Taxonomy (NCBI): domain Eukaryota; kingdom Viridiplantae; phylum Streptophyta; class Magnoliopsida; order Ranunculales; family Papaveraceae; genus Papaver; species Papaver bracteatum. Next base: position 2,201,394 of record JAJJWX010003505.1, on the reverse strand, counting down.
ATTATATGACTAAGAACCTGCTAGAGCTTGCCGATGAACTTACCAAGGTGGTGGATGGTCCTGTTTACGCGGCCACCATCAGTAGCTGGGAAGTTTCTGTACGAGAGGTCGCTAATTTGAAGTTTCATGTAAGCTGGTTGGAGGGCTTGTTTCTGAAAGTGAAGAATCGTAAAGACCCCCGCGTCCAGCTCACAACTCGGATAACTGAACTCGAAGAGGAACTAAATAAATGTTCTGCGACAACTGCGCAAAAGAAAGATGCAGTGAACCAATTTCTTGTCGAGGTAGGATTGGAGAGTGATGAGATGATCCGGGCCGAGACCGCAGATAAGAATGTTTGGGATTCCCTTGAGCATAAGCGTCAAGAATTGTCTTCTCTTTAATCCATTTTATGTGTTTTTACCTTTTGCTTGTTATCTTCGGGCATTGGGAGGGCAGGGTATATGTTGAACGTGCCTATCCCCCCTTAGTTTTTCTTAATGGGAATCGGGAGGGATGGGTATATGTTAAACGCGCCTCGGAATGGGAATCGGGAGAGCGGGATGTATGTGTTAACCGATCGGGTGCTATAAGTGTTCCGCAGTTATTGTGAATCGTTAGTTGATCGGGCGCCATTGGCATTCTCGCAGCTTTTCGTCAGTCGATCGGGCGCCATTGGCGTTCCCGCAATCTTTAGTAAATTTGTGGGCCGATCGGGCGCCATTGGTGTTCCCGCAACCTTTTGTCAGTCTATCGTGCGCCATTGGCATTCCCGCAACCTTTTGTCAGTCGATCGGGAGCCATTAGCATTCACGCAACCTTTTGTCAGTCAATCGGGCACCATTGGTGTTCCCACAAACTTTTGTCAATCGATCGGGTGCCACTGGAATTCCCGCGACCTTTGAGAATTTTTTTCTTAAAAAAATAACCTTCCTCATCGAAAAACACCATTTACAAGTTGGAATCGGAGCTTAAAATTGTATCATTACACCTTCTTTGCTCGCTCCTTTCCTTATTTTATTTTTCTTAATGGCGCGGGAAGGGGTCGCTTTCGATCATCTTCCTCGTCGCTTCAAACTCCCTGGATTCATGTTTTCGTTCAAATATATTCCTTATTGATAGACACTCTACGGTTGGGTGCTCCTCCTGTGATAATGACATTATATTGCAGCATCTTTATTTATTTTGTTGATATCTACCCCTGTTGGGGGTAGTTGGACTTTGCCCCTGGAGACCCATTGATCCAGGAGCCAAATTGTTTGTTCCCTCCCATATGGAAACGAAGGAGAAGGGGGTCTTGAATCTTTTCTGGTCCATATGCTTCTTTTTTTGGTAGGGTCACTCATTTGTTGTCGATTTCCACTTTAATTAATGTTATACCTCGGATTATAGGGGATTGGAGACATGGTACTTACCATGTAGCGCCAGTTGATTTTTGCGGGAAACTCTTTTATGTAGTTGGCGATTCTTTCGGTTTCTTCTTCCAGTTCAACAAAAATCTGGAATCTGAAGTTGATCAAACTTCCTTTAAAGGATTGCACCATTCCTCGTACACATATTTCTACGATCTCTTCCTCGCTGACGTCCTCATGGCAATCCAATGCCAACCTTCAGAAACTTATGATATATTTCTCTACTTCCTCGCCCATCCTTTGACCATTTTTACTTAAGCCTATTGACGTAATCTTCCGCTTAGCGGAGTAGAACTTTCCTAAGAATAGCGAGATCATGGTCATCCAAGAGTCTATGCTTTCCGCCTTCAAGTTATCATACCAAGTAAATTCTGTTCATGTCAAGGACTTGGGGAACTCCCTTAGACATAGATTTTTATCAGAGGCCATGTCGTTCATAACTGAAAGGAATCGGCTAAGGTGCTCCCGCGCGTTTCCTTCTCCATCGTACATTTTGAATTTAGGAGGGACATAATCTTCAGGATATTGATACTCTAAGATTTTTATTAGGTACGGGTTCTTTGTTTGACGGTGATCATCTTGTTTCGTGATGTGATAATTTTGCTCCAAGTATCTTACTATCTCCTCTCGTGTAGTCGTTGTCTTCTTGGTCTTCTGATGTCTTTCTGTCTCCACTGCTTTTCCAGAGGTGTTTTGTCCTGATATTACAGCTTGTGTTATCCACTCTTCTAATGCTCGTCTCTTTTGTGATCGCTCTTCTAATTCTTTCTGCATATCTTGCATGTTTGGGGCCGCGGATTTCGATTACTGAGCTGTTTGTGTGCTCTCCCCGTGTGTGATTCCTATTTCCCTATTTTTGGGGACGCTTCCTAGCTTTCCATCGAGTGGCACGTCTTCTTCACTATCCCCATCCTCTATTGTTACTTCATCCAAGTTGATGGGACGGCTGGTTGGTTGGTTTCCTGCCGCGTTTGGGTTGGTATCACTCGCCTGCATCATGATAAACTAGGCACGAGCCTCCGGGTGTGATCGCCAAATGTTAATAACGGAATTCTCGTTAGGCCCTACCCGTCCTAGTGCACCAAGATGACCTCACTTTTCTTAGAATAGTATGAGAGATAGTTGTCTTTCCATTGTACCTTGTCCTTTCTTATATAGACTATCCAAAAGCCCCTTCTTTTTATGATACCTTGCCATGTGTCCTAAACCTCCTTAATTACTATTAGTGCCATCCCTTCTCTAATATGACCTTCTTCTTTCTTGTTAATCCCTTAATTGTCCCTTCCATCATTTGGATACTTCCTTGGTGGACTTGCGCCTCAGTCCCCAAGTCCCCATGTTTTGTGTAACATTTCCCTTCTTTGGGGCACCCCATCCTAGTTAAGGGAAATTATTTTTCATGTATCAACACTGATAATTAAAGCATATAAAATCGAAATCCTTAATTTATTTCGGCACAGGATCACCTTGACTACTAAGGAATATCTTTGAAAAATAAATGATAAGAGTCACTGCTCGTGTTCAAAGTATGTTCTTTTCACTGCAAATCCTTATTTCATATTTACATGGATTTGCATTCTTGGAATCGGTTATACCACACTTCCAAATAAGTTTAGAATTGGTTCGCCTATTTTCCAAGACTACTATATGATTAATCAAATACAAAATCACATAATGGGTTCAATCGGTTCTACTAATCACTAGGATCGGTTATACCTAAGTATGGAAACACTTGTGACCGGTCACACCAATTACTAGGATCGGTTACACCAGTTACAAGGATTGGTCACACAACTCTCATGAACGGTCACAACAATTACTAGGATCGGTCACACCAATTACAAGGATCGATCATTCCATCTCATGGTGATTACTTAGGATCGGTTACACCAATTATTACAATCAGTCATACCAAATCATAAGTCTGGGAATTATGATTAGTTATACCAAGATACATAACCTGAGTTCAGATCGGTTCTACTAACTCACACATAGGTCATCCAAAGATTTGCAATGAATAGACGGACCAATAATCCTATTGATTTCCCTTTCAATTCACGAAACAAGTTCATGAATGTACTTCCTTTAAATAAATGTAAAACATTGTTTTATATGACGAAATCTTCACCATAACCTATTCACATAATCATAACAATATATATATAAGATTATGTCGATGTTATATCTACGAAGTTCAAAAGATAAGCGTTATACTTCGTAGTCTAATTCCTTAATACTATGATCATATCACATCACTAGAATAATATACAATATGAGATCTGACTTACTTAGTCGATAAATATTACTTAGAGATTAAAGCCTTGAACACATACTTAGTCCTTGATGCATCATCTTCGAGGCTTTTACTTCAATCTCTAAGTATGTCTTCTTCGAATATCCGTTGTTAATTCAATGCACCATGTTTTTCTGACGGAATGGCTGCAACCTTATACCACAGTTTCAAAGAGGTATCAATCTTCACCAGAGTTTTCAGAACTGTTACGATTCTTCACCATAGTTTACAAAACTGTCGAGAATCTTCCACCACAAATTTCAGTAAAAAAACGTCGTCTCATCTTTGTGTTCTTCTTCAAATTTGATATCTTTAAATACCGTTTTTGATCCAATTCAAACGAGCAAACCCTAGATTTCAAGAACCTAAACCTAAGATCTGATACCAGTTTGTTGTGCCGAGAGGTTCAAATCATTCCTCAAGGAATTCCGGGATCCGGCATCAGAAACAGAAACTAAACATTCAACGGAAGCTATATGTTGGTAAACACTTTTTTTAACGAAGATATCATAACACTTTTTTTCAACAAAAGATATATGTTAGTAAACATTTAACATAAACTAAACACTTTCGATGATATCATAATTAAACTTATCAAAAACCTACCAATGCGAGTAAGTGGTGTCTACCTGCCCATTAGTGTGTAAGTAGACCCACACAGTAAGGGATCAAAGAAAATTCCAATTCGTAATGAAATTAACAAAATTTCGCGTACATCTGCTAATAGTGTAACCCCTATTCTTCTCGGTGTTATAATCCCCTTGGATGCATCCTGGAAAGTCTCAATCCGATTTCAACGGGTTCTCAAATGCTGAAATAAGATCAAAGTGTAAAAAGTTAGTGGATGGTGTCTAGAGCTAGTGCGCTCTAGATTGATAAGTCTCTTGTGTTAGAGTGTCTCTAAGACTGGGTCTAGTGGAGATTCTCAAACCCTTCCCAATCAAAAAAACTGTGGGCTGAAGTGGGGCTTCCCGCTTACGTTCGATATTCTTTGAGAATCCCAGCGGGAAGAAATCACGGATGGACAATGGTTGTCCGTTTTTTAAAAAGTGAAAAACATGGATGGTTAGCCGTTTTTCTCATTAAAAACGGACAATGGCTGTCCATTTCTTGACTTTTTTTTTCTCTATAAAATTTCTTTCTCTTCTTTTTCTTCTTCCTACACCATTTGTAACCCTAAACCTTAATTTATTATCCAATTCTTATCTTCTAATTATCATTATATAAACCAATTACGTAGTATTAATAACGGTTTCTTTGATTATTCAATGTTCAACAAGAACTAATTCACTACTAAAACCAATAAAGTAAAGATTTCTCTTATTAAACAAGGGTTTTAATTCATCAATAAGAAGAAGAAAAAAGAACCATTGTGTTTTTTTAAAAATCTTGTATGAATTGTTAGATTCACAATAAAAACCCTTATCATCACCAATATTAAAAAGAATACTTCATGGAGGTTGACTATCAAATCTTTTCACAACTTTGTTTATGAAAAATTTGTCCGAAAAGATTTGACGACAACTTTGAAACTGTTTAGGATTTCTACATCAAGTTAACCGGTAGTATAACAACAACTTCAACCTCTGAATTATCATCAAGATTGGATTCAGGAGAATACATTATAATCATCATCCCATTTTTCATGTTTTTTTTTGTTTTGTTTAATTACAGAGTAAATAAAACCACAAATTACAAAACGGATAACTATGATCCTGGTCAGTTGGTTTGGCCAGTCTTAGCAAGACATGAAAAATAATTGTTCGTTTTCATGGAATAGTTAACCATTTGTCTGTTTTATTTCTTTATTAGAAACGAATAATTGTTTCCCGACCACAATTCAAATAGGAAATTGTCACTGTAGCTAAGATCTTCCCAAGCTTACATGGAAAGTGTTTTGTGAATGGTTTGGGAACAACCATACGACCCAGTTTAACTCTTCGTTTTTTCCGACTTTTAAAAGTCATTTTGGATTCTCCACTCAAACTAACTTCTTGCGTTTCAATTTTTAAAAGTCAAAAAATTACTTCTGAATAGGCACCCAAAGGTGCTATAAGCATTTTGTTCGAATGTTGTTAATTTCATTTAAGGAGTTGAATTATACGCAAGACGCGTTTTATAGCCGTTCGAACCAAACTACGAACATGGTACGCGTGTAATATGGATGTCCCGAATAAATCACGGATTATTCGCAAACGCGAATCATTCGGACACACGTCATCGATTCGAATCGGGCCGCGTCATTGACCGATCCTTCATAAATAGACTAATTTCCCTTTGTTTTTTATGAGTTTAAAAAGTTTGTGCGTGTGGAGACTTGAACCTAAGACCACCTGCTTGATTGACTAGCACTAGCCTCTAAGCACCAGACAATTTGATGGTTGGTGCTAAGGTTATACATATTTTTATATATTTCACCTTAAATCATATTTTTTATGTTGTATTTTGTCCCTAAACATCTTTAATTAGAATTTGTGGTAAGACGATTTTTACGTACAAAATTCATATTTTAAAAACGAATTATACATGTACATATGCCGTTCTGAACTACTGACGAATTACAAACCGTTGACCGGTTTTTTGACCGAAATTGACTTTTACGAATCCTTATAATACTCGTACATTTGTTGTTAATAAATATGTCGTATTCCGAATTGCTAACTAGGGTATCGACTCCTCCCCGGGAAATGTGTAAATTATTGATGGCTCAAGTTTTGAGTCAACATCACCGTGCAAGTTAACAAATTACATTTCACTTAGCTGTCTGAAAATTTTACTGGTTTACCGTCCCCGACTCCTCTCTCCTCACGCGCCTCCCTAACTTCTATCATGCGCTGCTGGTGTCATATCATTAACCCTCACTACACTTCGTTTCCCTCCAATAAAGGAGAAAAGAAAAAGCAGAATCGTACTACCTACACATTCATTTTTGGGAATTCTCCAGCTCTCAGTTCCTGCCATTCATTTTCTCTCTCCAAAAATCCTTGGAAATCTTGACCAGTCATGTCATCTCCTTCGCAAACCCTAGCTCTAGTAATTACAGAAGAAAGAGAAGCAGCTGATACTCAGCTCTCATCTCTCGTCTATGGTTAGTAAACCATCCTATTAAAAAAAAACTTCACAGTACTCTCGTTTGAATGATGTTTCGATTTTTGATGATTTTCCGTTATACGAAATCTTGTTCAATTCTTTATGGTTGAAAGTGAAGTGGTTGATTTCGACAATTTCACCCAATTTCAACAAATCACGGAAGACTTGATGAATTTTGTCTTTGTTTTGGATTTCGAAAATTTCACCCTCAAGTTCGTCAAATTAGGGAGGGTTCGATGAACTTTGTATCTGATCTTAAAGTTTTTGGTTGAAATTTGATATGTAATAGTGATAGTTACTTCTTTTACTTAGATTTCAGAGGAGTTTGTTAATGTGCTTGCTTAGAAATACTGTCATTAGATTGTCGATGTACATAGATTTCGAGATTGAAGCACTTTGTTGTTTGATTAGCTCAAATTCAACACAGAAGTGTACTTATTAACTCCTGAAATGTTGAATCTGAACATGGATATTCCTGCCAAATTTGGTTCGATTTAGTAGTTAATTGGTCTTGCTTCTATAAATTAGACGAGTATCCACCAAATGTTCCTGATTTTGTTAATCTACTTTTGGTGACAGGTGTAATGTTTGATGTGTTTTGCTTTCTTTCTTTTGATGATTGCAGATGTCTCACAACAAGTGCAAGCAGCAATGGAGAACATGCTTAAGATGACTAAGTAAGTCAGATCTCATACTTGCACCGAACTGCATAATCTGTATCTATAGTCCATCCATTATTTAATATTCCAATTATATCATCGAAAGTGTTAGACTTCTATATGTTGCAGACTGCGAATGTGTAGATTATCCGTTTTACTCGGACTTAATGAGAGCATTATACTTTCTATATTTATAATCGTAGATAAGATTTTTGATGATTCTTAAAACAGTGAAATAGATCAAAGCTCAAGCGGAATAATGGAAGAAATTGAAAAGTGCAAGGAGTCTGCAACTGAGAAGAAGAAAATGTTAGACGAAGAAAAAGAACGTTTCCAGAAAGCTGCTTACATGGCTTTAGATATGCTCAACAACGCTGTAAGATAAATTTCTACTTTCCTTTGATCTAAAGAATTACATTTTGTTTGTAGTGAAATGTTTCATGACACATACTGTGGTTTGGTTACACTAATATGCATTCCTGACTTCAGCAAAGAACTGTATATGTGGAATGATATGAAGCAAAATAATTTTTCTCTCAACACTAGAACAACAGATGTTATTCTCTCTTAAAATACTGAACTCTTACACTTCTTTCCCATCAGTCATTATAACCTTGCTCCCTTTTTTTCTATTATTTTCCCTGCGTCCAGTAAACAAGGTAAACTTTGTAGGTATTCGTTGAGTTTTGCGACTAATTAGTTTTATATTTCACCATTAATGCAAATGAAAAGACAGTTTTGAGGATTTTTGAGGTGCAATTTTGATTTTTGAGCATCATAATGAACATGTTTCATTCTAAACGCACATAGGCTGCACATTCTTATAAAATTTGCAGAGGCCTTTTAGTAATGAAACTGCAATATCAGCAGTTTCTATAGCATCTCCATATGCTTATAACTGGCATTGTGTTTGCTTTTGCAATGCTTTAGCTAGCTAGAATTGCAGTCCTTTCACAACATCAATGTTAGCTGTTAGTTAAATCTGTGCTAAAGTAGGTTTTTCTTGAGAAAATATTGGTTCTGCTTTTGCTAATGTTCCCTAATGACCTTAATATGTATTGTATCCATCGAGTTATGTGCAATTGGCCATTGAGAATCTTTTGAAAGTATATTGAATCTGCTTTACCTGCCAATTGTAAAAGATCTTCTGTTGATTCTGGTAAGTGAATAAGTGTCCAGGCTTGCTGCTGTCTGTTGTATCTGTTTCGTTGGGATGATGCCCATGGATTACCAACCTCATCAGTAAACGTAACCTAGTAGAACTTGCTGGTGCTCTTCCATAAATGATACTTTGAATTTTAGATGTGGTAGTGTGGCCCATTTGGCCGTGCTTTACAGTACAGCTGTACATCAGAAACACATCTTGAGCCAACTATATTTGAATACCTTTCCCTGTAAAATTTATTTTGAATAACTGTAGCTTGACAAACTAGTATAGATAGAAATCGTGGAACAAATAGTAAGCATAGTTTCTGATACTGTGTTTTTTCTGTGTCAAAAGTTTTTATGAATTAGGTTATGTTGGCCTTTCCTTGGCGTAACTGAAACATCCATTGTGGTTATGCTATGCTTAAAAGTGTTTCCCGTACGTGTTTTCATCCTGTATTGGCTAGAGTCCAAAACTTTTAAGAATTGCAAATACTCTTTAGGTTAAAAACCAATCTCCTAGGAGAAATAAAACTGAATGTTGCAATTATTCGTTGTTTGAGTAGTTAAGTTTTCCAGCAAGTAACTCAAATTCACATCTTCACCTAATGAGTATTGGCACTGTGGTATCCTGAGGCCAACAGGAGCTTGTCATTTAGGTTATAAGTTATAACTAATCAATTAAATTCTCCATGTGGTTGTATGTTTGACATTTGACATGCATATCTTTTATACCCGTATGAGTTGGCACAATTACATCATAATAGTACTAGGTTCTAGTATGAAACCTTTACATTTGGCGCTTCCATCCCGAACTACTGATGATGCTTCACCCTCATGTACTTTGTCCTTCCGAATGATTTGCTACAATCAAATATAATTAGCATTTGACGCTGTACAAGCTAGATGTTTTAACTTTAACATTCCAAGGCTGTGAAGCATTGGTAGGAGAGAACTATGAATATGAAAAGAAAAAGAACAGCATTGTACATAAATTCTGCTAAACATTCTAAAGACGCCAAATACCTGTAGATCGTATTCCCATGTTACCTCAGTTGCATGAATCAGGCTATCTAAAAGTTCTGTTACAGTTGGAATTTCATTTACTATGCAAATACAAACACTTATGTCTGCTATTGTATATGTTTTGCACTTTTGCTGCTTGATGTAAAGATCTGTATATTACGCAGCTTTAACATTCTCATTGGGACCGAATAAATTATCCTACTCACTTTTTTTTTTTCATTCTTTGTACCAGAATTCTGTCGTAGCTTAAGAAAATAGACTGCAGTCATCTAAAGGGTATGCAGTTCAGGCGTAATTTTCCATATTTACTTTGTTGCACAGTCAGAAGACGAAGTAGGGAAATTTGTCAGCAATCAATTGTAAAGTATTTTTAAAACCAAGGTCAGTTAAAGTTGTGCTTTTTTCACGATAGAGGGTTTAAATCATATTGTGTCCCCTGTGACTCTTAGTGTACTTTCTTGGTGCTACTAGCTTACGTGGTGCTTATCGCATTATAATGGTACACCAATTTAAGATTCAAATTTTTTAATCCTAACTAATAAATGATATTTGAAACATTTGCATGCATCTAGTGTAGCTATATGAAATACTTTCAACGGTGAAGAACTATCAGAAGATGCTAAGACTTGCCTGTTCTGTTCCATCCCTGTAAACTAGCAAGTCCTGCACACAAAGAGACAGTAGTTAGGGTCGGCACTCAGGTAAATTTTGTCATGGTTTAGGTATCTAAGAGGGAGATTAGTATATCCTACCAGTTGTCCATAAACTACTACAATACAGAAGTCTTTTGGCATGTCAAAGTTTATATGTTGTCAGACCTGAATGGTGTAGTTACATTTCATGAATAGGTGGGTTAGAGATTCCTGATCCTCACCACAAAGATTGCATTTTTTTAATCAATATCCGAGAGTGATGGCTGTGATAGGCATACTGTTCGGTAGTGTGGCATGAGCTGCCTTCCATATGAAATGTTTAACAGATGGTGGAGTGTTCATGTTCCAGATTTCTATTCAGTTTTGATTTATGTTTCCACTAGAGTTAATGTGATTGTATATGACTTTTACTGAGAATATCCCCTTTTCATTGAACATCCAGTGGGGTATGTCTTCTCTGTTTTCAGAAGATATGTTTATCTTCTTAGTTCTTTCATTTGTCTGGTTATCAAACATTTTGCAAGCTTCTCTATGTCCCAAGTGTTGTTGTTTGTAATTAGTTGCTTGACTTTCGTTAAACCTTCAGTATCATTAGTATGTTAATGAATCGGTGTACTTGTTCCTGGTATCCATAAATCTTGCCGTATATCAGTAGTTTCTCCATTTCCTAGTTCCTAGTAACAGCCCTTTCTGAACTATCTTTTCTGTTGGGGGTATTATTTACACAAAATTGGTCAAAAAGACCAAAAAAAACATTTCCTAGGTGAAACAGACTGCTAGGTTTAGATACTGTTTATATAGCAAAAAAAAAAAAAAAAACTGTTCATATAGCCAAAATGGATATTTCACCCAGAATTTTGTTTATTAATTAACTTGAAGAGACAAATATGTCCCTATCTTCTACAAGTAAATTGTAACCAAATAAAAACAGAGTACACTAAAAAAAAAAAAAAAAAAAAACAGAGTACAAAAAAAAAAAACAGAATTTATTGCTTTGTTTTACGAATTAAAAACAGAGCAAAAAACATAGTGCGTGAAACATAGCAAAACAGAAAAGTGCGTGAAACAAAAGTAAGAAACAGTGCCTTCAAACAGAGCATATCCTTCATCTACCTCATGCCAACCATAACTTCCATCACCTGCACATCTTTCCTTTTCATAATATTATCTCTTGCATTCATTCTATTGCAATACCAACCAGTCCACCTTTGACACTTCACTAGAACCAGGTTTCTCCATCATCAAAACAACACCACCAATCTACCCATTAGCTCCATTACTCGCCACTCTTGCAGATCCAACAACTGCAATTGCAACCAAACTCCAAGACAAGCACCTCCAAGCCATTACATCTAACTGCAACAGAAAATGTCCGCATCCACATACATGTCAATTTCACAAATGTCTGCATCCACATATATGAATGCATATGACCTATGAAATGCTACAGGATCTATATTGTCGTTTGATTTTGTATCTTCTAAACAAAAGGAAGATGCTTTCAATACATTTTTATCACCCAGAAACTTAAATTATACTAGTTAATTGTCTATCTCTAAGAAATATTCTACAAACAGATTGCAATAGACATATATGAGTGTCCTTATCTTAGATGATATACAATAATGACTAGAAAAATGCTTAAATAAATTAAAGAGAAGAAAAAGCAAAGTGCAAATACCTGCAATTTCAGTGCCTCAGATTTAGATTGAATTTCCTTTCTTGCAGGCCTACCACTTTCAAAGTCCATCAATATGGCAAGTAGTGATTGCCCCTTTTTGTTTGTGAGAAGAACATTACCTGGTTTGATGGAATTATGTGCATAGGGGGGAGTCAAGACTGTGCATGTACTTCAGTCATGCACATAACTGTAACATAGAATGTTAAATGCTTCGCTTTTTTTTATCAATGGGTAGTTTAGATTGAGTCAGTCAAAACTATCTTTTGCTACAAGAATCAGTCTACAAAATTCCCGACAAAAATGGGCATGGGTATAGTAATTAGGATGATTCAATCACCTGAAGGAATATCTGGAGAACTTCCTTTGTAGAAAATCGTTCATTCTTTATTTTCATAGCTTTTGCATGATCCACCACGGCTCCCTCCAAATGGGCTGCAAATAGCAAGTAGGATTTATTATTCCAGGTTTTATCTGTTGTGACCTACACAAGCAAGCGAAAGGAAAACATAAAGGGAGAATCACACTTCATGCATTTAGTAGCAGCACTGTCTGAAACCCACCATGGTGGTTCCACATCCAACACTTCTTTACAAGCAGCTAGAGGATTAAGAAGAGGAGAAGCACTTGGAGAGAAAACATTCTGGTAAACACTATCACAAATATCCTTAAAAATCATATACTTTATAGGCGAACTGATGTCCAACTGATCTCCAACTTCAACAAAACAATCACCATTATTAGTACTCTGACCCTAATCCTGACCATTCAATATCGCAACAATCCCACCTAACACATTCTTCAAATTCACCTAACCAAATTCCACCAAACATAAAACTGGATGAAACCAGTTTCATCTGAGTTTAATATGAGTGAAACTAAACTCAATCCGATCTAACACACAATGAAACCAGTTTCATCCTATGTTAGACATAGGTGAAGCTAAATTCAAGCCAACGTAACACTAGATGAAACCAGTTTCATCTTAGTGTAAATGTAGATTGAACCAAATTCAGTTTCATCATAATCATTAGAATGAAACCAAGTTTAGTATAGGATGAAACCCGGTTTCATCCTTTGTTTACAATGACTGATACCTAATTCAAAAATCATAAATTCATCCTATCTATAGATGAAACCGGTTTTCATCCTAGTTTAAAATGGGTGAAACCAAATTCAACCCAATTTAGTATAGGATGAAACCCAGTTTCATCCTTTGTTTACAATGAGTGATACCTAATTCAAAAATCATAGATTCATCCTACCTGTAGATGAAACCGGTTTTCATCCTAGTTTAAAATGGGTGAAACCAAATTCAACCCAATTTAGTATAGGATGAAACCCAGTTTCTCCATGTATGTTCAACTCAATCTAGCACAAGATAAAAACCAGTTTCATCTAATTAAGATGAAATCAGTTTCATCCTAGTGTAAATGTGGAAGAAAACCAAATTCAGTTTCATCCTAATCATTAGAATTAGGTACACCAACACATCACACATTAAACCTGGTTGAAAGTAGTTTCATCCTAGTTTAAACCTGCTGAAACTGCAGATTAAACCTGGATGAAACTAATTTCATCCTATTTTATAGTAACATGGTTCACCAATAACAACTCAATACAACTTCACAACATACACTCCAATTTCACAACAAATTTCAAGTTTACTAAAACTTTGACCAGATTTAATAAAAATTAAATGTATGATTTTCAGTTTCGTTCAATTTTGAATGGGTAATGTGCAAAATTGCATTAAAATTAAGCATTTGAGAAGATTAGGGTGAAATTAAGATGCAAATGAAACTAATTTCAAAATCATAAAAAAATAAATCGAAGAAAACCTAAAATTAATAGATAGAAATGGTAATTACCATGTTTGCGGTGATGATGTTGATTCATGAAGATCGAACTAACTAGGTTTTATTGGGTGGTGGTGGATGTCGAATATCAAGATTCGGTGTTTTGTGGAAGTACATCATTCTTAAAGACCCTAAAAATGGTGGAGGAAGGTGGTGGTGTTGGCTGTACTTGTTGTAGACGCTGATGGTGGTGGTTGTAGTTATTGTCGATGGTGGTGGTGGTAGATGTGGTCATAGTTGATGATTTTGGTGGTGGAGAAAGAGAAGGAGTAATAACCATATGGTGGTGTTAGATTTTTTGGTGGTGAAGATGATGTTTGTCGATGGCGATGATGGAGAACTCAGAAGAATTTTTGGATCTGGTTTTTGGTGGTGACAATGATGTTTGTCGATGGCGATGATGGAGAACTTAGAAGAAATTTTGGATCTGGTTTTTGGTGGTGACGATGATGTTTGTCGATGATGATGGAGAACTCAGAAGAATTTTTGGATCTGAGTTTTGATGGGGAAGAAGAATGAGTTTCGTTTGTAAGGGGAAATGGGAAAAGATAATGGAGAAGAGGGGTATAATGGTCTCTTTTCTTAACTGTCCATCTCACCTAGACATTATTCTTACCCGTCCATTTGACCCAGAAACTATATTTTTGGCTATATAGCCCATTTTCTGTATTATTTATGTAAAAAAATGTCACTATTTGGTAGTATTTTGCTTATACTTGGTTGCATAAAAATCAGGTTTCTCTTTTAGCCTCCAGACAATCTTAGCAATTATCAACATACTGAACTTTTTTTATGTCTTTTATTCCTAGACCTCCTTCCTCCAAAGGTTTACAAACCGATTTCCAGTTTTTAAAATAGACTTCCTTCTTTCCTTTTTCATTTCCCCCCACCATTAATCTCTCCGTAGTTTAGTAATACTGTTACATATCTTAACTGATTTTAAAACAATTCGTTTGGTAAGCATATACGAAAGTTGATACATTTCTACCATGATAATTTTACCAGCCATATTTACTATTTAGGTTTTTTCACTGTCTATTCTTTATTTTTTTGAACTAAAGGCTCGAAACATTCAATTCTGGGCATATTGGTGAAAAAGGGTCACCCTAAATATTTATCGTTTATAGACATAAGATTTGTGTAGCTCTATGACAAATGTGTGTTTCCGTTTTTGGGCTGAAGATATAACTGACCCGGGTCATTCTTCGAATTCAGTGGAAACGGTGGCACCATCTAAACGTTAAACAATAGGTCTAAAATGTGAACCGTTTGAAACGGTGGGTCTATCTATCTGATCCTTTTTTTAAATAGGAAAAGATTTTATTGAATAAATTAAGAGGAAATAATACTGTTTTGATCGCTTAAGATCAGATTATTGATCCAAGTAGGCCATTCAGACAGCCAATCTATCAAAGGCTACTTGAGATTTTGCAAATTTAGCCAAAGAATTAGCTAAACTATTTGCATCTCTCTTAACATAACTACAATTCCATTGTTCAAATTCTGATAAAATGAATAAAACATCTCTAATAATATTGTTTGTAGTCCACTTTACTGAAGTTGGATTTCCTTGGATAGATCTTATAACATTCTGACAATCTCCTTCCGGTTGAATCTTTGTGAATCCTTTTTCTTTCTCCCATAATACTGCCTCCAAATCTCCTAATGCTTCAGCTTGTTCTGCATCTATTACTTTGACTGAGGTACATCGCATTCCATTGCAATTCCCTGAAAAATTCCTTAGGTTTAGTCCAATACCAGATGGAAGAGAGTTGTCAATAAAGGATGCATCAAAATTTATCTTCTCAAAACTAGGCAAAGGAGATGTCCAACTATTTCTGATTGAAATATTGTTGTTGGTTAGCCTAGTAACATTAAATAAAAAAGTGTGACATTCATCCAGATGATTAACAATATTTTCAGTTATATGAGACACATTAACTTGAGCATTGTCAAAGTTTTTTGTGCATCTCACTTTCCAAATGTATCAAGTAATAAAACAAGTATATTCAAAGTTTATAAAATCCACCTGAACACCATTACTCTCTCTGCATTCAAAATGTTACAAAACCAATCATGTAGATTATAATTGCAGATTGAATGATAAAGATTAGGATTAACAGTGTTACAAATATTAGCAGCAACAGGGAAATCAATAACAAGATGTTGGAAGGACTCAATGCCATTATCACACAAACAACAAGAAGTATTTTTGTGTTTAGTAATTCTAGCTAACTTATCCTTAGTAGAGAGACACGTGTGCAAACATTTCCATATATAAAATGGTGAACCCTAGGGGGAAGCTTCAATTTCCAAAATAATTTCCAGTTTGTTGCCATATTATTCTTCAAAGGGTAGGCAACTAAGGTTTCATCTAGAATTACTCTATAAGCAGTCTTAACTTAAAAGCACCCATTTTGGGCAGGAGACCACCTAAGAATGTCACAACATGTAAAGGGGATTCTAATTCTTAGGATTTCAGTAACAGTTTCCTCATCAAAAAGGCTATTGAGGGAATCCATTTTCCAGGTGTGTGAATTACTATCAATGAGATGACTAACAACTTTCATTTTAGCAGAGTAAAAGATAGAATCCGGTGGCTTATTTTTATTTGGTATCCAATTATCTTTCCAGATAAAAATTTGGCTTCCATCTCCTACTCCCATACATAACGCCTTTTAACTATTTCAAGACCATGACATACGCCCCTCCAGATCCAAGAGCCCTGAGTAGACACAACATCACTAAAAGGGATAATATTACTGAAATATTTGCAACTTAAAATTTTAACCCATAGCTCATCTTGTTGTTGTAACATTCTCCAAGCTAACAGAGAAAATTGATGCATCTCTTCACCTAGCCCAAAAACAGTCATTCTCCTTGACAAAGGAAAACACTGTAATGAGAAATTCTTCTATGTCACGTGCTGATTTTCAATGTGAGGTACCTAACATGAAGAAAAACTCACCAACACGGGAGACTTTCAAACGGGACGTGGGTTTGAAACAGATATGTTTCAACAATTCTCTTCCACGAACTTGTTCCTTCTGTGGGAAAAGGAATCATAGTGCTAAACATTGTTTTTCTAGGAAGAAATAGATCTCCGATCTTAAAAATCTTCTTCTATTTACCGTCAACCGAGTTAATCATCTGGTGGCATCAACAATGGATTTCACTCCCACAGAAAACCAGAATTCTCGTAAAAAGATTTTTAATGATCACTCATTTCAAAATCTTTACAGGGATCGTGTTTTTACTCATTGTGAAAACTATACCATAAAAACACAGTTTCCCAGTGTCTATGAGAATAAAACTGGTAGATATAAGTCTAGAAGGTGGAAACCTATCTCAGTTAATCCTCTAGAACCAATCTCTAGAGGTCCTAGACTTAGTCATCAAAAGGTTCCATTTAATGGATTCTCTCAAAGGGATGTAAGAAATCTCTATGGAGTTGAAAACAGTCAAAGAGAGAAAAGAAATACAAAATCAGACTGTCGGATGGTATCCCCAAATCATCCCTAAACACTCATGGTGAGTTCATATCTCATCCTGCTACCTAACTGTAGGTATTCTCATCTTTCTATCTAACTTGAGAGATACAAGGATCTTAGGTCCGTTCTGTTGGTTTGATGTCTGTTTTACATATTGAGTTTTTTGTTACTCTCTCTGTATCTAATGTATCTCTTTTGCTCTATCTAACTTGTTCAGATATTGAGCCCTGTTTAAAAGAGACATTTTGAGAAACAATATGTATTTCTTCTTGGGTCCTTCTTGTTTATGGTATCTTCTCCTGGTCCACGAATGTCCAAATCTTATAGGGTTTCTTTCTAGGGTGTTTTCCCTTAGTTGGTAACATATATATTATTTGTATGTGTTTATCCTTTTCCCAGAAAAGGTTGTTTATGGGAACCCCAGTTGAATATCAAAAAGAAGTAAAAATTGAGATGGAAGAAGACTCTAAAGGATGTGATTCTGTTCAAGATCTGCTTCTGAAAAATATGCTTGAAAGAAAAGAATTTAACTGTTGGATAAGAGAATCTGTCAAGGATTTCATTTTAGTTCAGAATGAAGTTAAGAACGAGCTTGCTAACCTTCAATTGCATATAAACCAACTCTTTGATGGACAAGCAAGAATCCTTGATTATCAAAACATCTTGATCAGAAACCAGAAGAAGGTCATCCTTGATTGCGTCAAAGCCAGGCATCTTGCTCGCATCGTTGACCGAAAAACTAATGTTCTAACTCATGAACATGGTGTCTCTATGGTCAAGAAAATCAAGGATATCAGTGACTCATATTTTGATGGACCTTTTCAAAGGTATGAAATAATCAAAGAAAACTGATTTATTTTGTCTAGGAAACTTCTTAAGAGAAATTTTATTCTTGTTTTTGTTTAACAAGGATAACTAGGGTTTGGAATAGCCATTATTGTGAGTACACATAGCTATGTCCAACGTTTCCATCTTTCAATGTTTTTAGATTTATTTATTTAAATTCTAAAGTTGATTTGGAAGATGATGATTGCAGTATTAATCTTTATGGTTTTATATATTGAAATATGTTATGGGATATGTGTGTTTGCGTCAGTGAATTATTATTGTCCCATACGATGTCCAAAGTTTTCTCTTCTATATGTCGATATGCAAGTATTAATACAAGATCGATGAACTTTTGACAAACAAAAGTTAATCCTATAATGTCATTCATTGATGGAAGATAGGTTAAAATATTTTATTTACAAAGATTATGTCTATTATATGTCGTTATGCAAATAGTGATGAAAATAGAATAAATCTTTGTATATGCTGCAGTATTGATCTTCCCTGATCCATATTTTATGTATATACTGTGTGGCTCCATAAGTCTTCTTGTGTGAGCATTTCCAACTAAACTAAGCATAGATTTGTTTGTGGTTATTTTGGTTGTGTATTCCAATTAAATTAATCATGGGTTCTCTTGTGATTAGTTTGATTGAGAATATTGGATACAAAATCATTTTTGTGTTTTTTGGTGTCCAAAGAAATCCTTCTTTTTCTCGTAAAAGTAAGGTCGCTCTTGTTGTTCTTTCGGGAATGACATCAAATGGGGGAAAAGTTCTTTTGAACTTGCGCTTAATTTCCATATCTTTGTGGGGACTGTGGCTGTTGAATTTTTTAGGGGTTATCTTGTATCTTTATAAACTCCTTGATGAATGCATTTAGCTTCGGATTTATGATTGCATCTAAACAAAGTTGATATGTTTCTTTCTTTTGGTCTTGAAGCGTCTCTATGAAAATTTCATTAGGATCCCATTTTCGTACCTTTGCCAATTTTATTGACAAAAAGGGGGAGAATTAATATGTAGTTCACACTAAAAATACATATGGTTTTCGGATCATTATGTAAGGGGGAGTAGTTTTCGTGTTGAGACAAAAGTATTGACTAAGGGGTAGTGATACATATCACCATAGTATTGTTGTCAAAGTTGTGATACAATTGAACTTTGATGCTATGTCATAATACTATGACACTGTATAACAATGATTGAAAGCTCTTGTTTTCTCATTGCTATGGCTACGGGTCTTCAACAACTATGATGATGAACTGATCATCTATGGAATCATGGCAATACTTGGAAAAGACGAAGTTTTCAAGTAATATTGAATCACCAAGGAGATCAATCATGTGGACGAGAAGCTACAAATTTTTATCTATTTTGTAATCCATATGTATTGATAGTTTGGTCACTAAAATTGACAAAGGGGGAGATTGTTAGAGCATTGCTCGGTCGAACTCGCATGCATTGCTATCTCAAGCATTTTTGTCAATGTTAGTGATCAAAACTAATGTCTTTATTTATAGTCTTCTTATAGATTAGTCTCGGTCCAGGACAGTTAAGTATAGTTGAGCTCCATACTCTATGGAGATTATCTTACAAAGACAAAGAACTACTCAAGGAACCAGTGAAACTTCATCCGACTAAAAAGTATGTGGAGACTTGAACTCATCTATCACTCAAAAGTATACTCTATCTCCTACTCTTGAGACAAAAGTTGTATAAGTATGATAGTTTCATACATACACATTTGCTATTTCGAACCGAGTTTACTCGCCTATCTTTTTCTCGAAATATTTGTTGGTAAGCTTTCGCTTTAACCATTTTCATCTTTACCCATGACGGAAGTCATGATGACATTTCAATCTTGAAAATAGCTTTGATGACGATAGTCGTTAATAGCGATTGTTATAACATTATAGAAGAATGTTTCAATGATTGAAATGTAGAGTTAAGATTACCACCTATGGATATAAGCATATATAGTGTGTTCACACATTAGTGTATAAATCCATGTACCGGAAACCAAGTGCGTGCATATGTGTGCATACGGTATTGGTGAAGGAGACAGTTTGGGTATGCATACCCGTACGCATACTGGCGGAACTTTTCTACCCGAAAAATTCTGCCGAGTTTGGAAACTAAAACCAACTCAAAATCCGGTAGCTAAGGTACGCATACCCGTTTGCATACCCAAGCTGGTTATTTCTCAAATTGGTAGTTCATGAACTTAAAACAATAAATTATAAGGAATGCAATCTTTGCAAACCGTGGCTATATTGTTCATGAATTGATTCAAACAAATCAAATCGATTTTTTTTCAATTGTGTCTATGCATAAAGACCTAAGTAATTGAACAACTCTTCAACTAGTTCTCTTGAGTCATTTGAACTAGTTATGAGAAAAATGAATACAGTTAATATGAAAGTGCATGCTCATATGGCTAACCATTGGTTAACTATTTGTGAACCGACTAAGTGTACACGTTTAGGTACGGTTACTCAAACCTAAATCAAATACATTTTATTTGTGTGTGACAAGCTAATTTTCGATCGAACGGTTAAAAGATATTAGCTTGGTGGAATCAGGTTTTTCATCTAACGGTGAATATTGAATGCTTTATTATCAAGGTAACTTAGATTGAAAACCCTGATTTGAAAACTATATAAGGAGAACTCTAGCAACTGGAAAAACTAATCCCCACACCTCCTATGTGATACTAGTTGGTTTTTCTAGAGCCGATTCTCCTTTAACTTTAGGTTTTTTCTTGAGACCCTGTAGGTTAATGACTGACTTCATTGGGATTGTGAATCCAAATGATACTACTTCTCTTGTAGTTGAGCGATTTGATCTTGCCATTTTCTATTGTATGAGTTCAATTGAATAATTGGCTTGAGATTATATCTCCGATAGGGCAAGACAAAAAGAAATCACAAAAATCTTCGTCTCATCGTTTGTGATTCCGCAATATCTTGTTTCACTACCATACGATTAAGATTATTGTGAGGTGATTGATAATTCTAGGTTGTTCTTCGGGAATATAAGTCTGAGTTATCAATTATTTCTTGTTCACATTGATTTCTATCAAAAGACAGAACAAACTCATAGGTTTATCTATGAGAGACATATTTATCTATTATCATAGACTTTTCTGTGTGATACAAATTTGTTTATTAAAATCCTCGACTTTGGGTCGTAGCAACTCTTGGTTGTGGGTGAGATCAGCTAAGGAAATCAAGTGCGTAGTATCCTGCTTGGATAAAAGACGTAAGGATCGCAACTGTGCCTTGAATCAGTGTGATATTGATTAGGGTTCAACTACAGTCCAGACCGAAGTTAGTTTGTAGTAGGCTAGTGTCTGTAGAGGCTTAATACAGTGTAGTGTTCAATCTGGACTAGGTCCCGGGGTTTTTCTGTATTTTCGGTTTCCTCGTTAACAAAACTTCCGGTGTCTGTGTTATTTCTATTCCGCATTATATTTTGTTGTATAATTGAAATACACAGGTTGTGCGTTGTATCGATCAATTGTGAAATCCAACCTTTGGTTGTTTATTGGAAATTGATTGATCCTTGGATATTGGTCTTTGGTACCATCCAAGTTTTTATCTCTTGTATTTGATAAAGACTCACAGATTTCTATTTGTTTGAGTATAGATCAAATCGAGAGATAGAGATATTATCTCCTTGATATACTTTTTATTAAGATTGAGTCTAACTATCTAGTTGATTCTCTTAAAATTATACTAGAGTTAGTCCATACATATTGCTAATCGAAATATTGGGTGAGGTTGTTAGAACCCCCCCACCCCCCCTTTTCACCCCTTTGCCTAAAAACGTATTGCATATGTCCATAGGATCGGTTCCCCTTTCTGCTAAAAACTTGTTGCATCTCATACAAGGATCGATTCCCCTTTGTGATAGGTTGTACCTCTTACTAGGATCGGTTCCCCTTTACCCAGATTCGGTCATACCAATAACACAAAATCGATCATACCATCTCAAGTGATTACTTAAGATCGGTTTCGCTAATAAAAGTCATACAAATACAAAAGTCATGCCTTTGTGAATAGTTTCACCAAGAACATAAACAAGTCATGAGTGGTTATACTAATCACACATATTGGTAGTTCAAAAGATATGCAATGAATAACAATACCAATAATGCCTGGTGATTTTCTTTTCGATTCACAAAAAAAGTTTATGAATATACTTCCTCAAAACACATGTAAAACATTGTTTCCTAGGATGAAATCCTCACATCATACCCACACATAATCACAATAGCATTCAAACGATTATGTCGATGTCTTATATACAAAGTTTAATGGTTAAGCAATAAACCTCGTATTGTATTCCTAAATACTATGTCTAACTAGAATGTTCATGCTTCGCAGTTTTGTTTTCAATATGTACGACTTGAAAGATACGTTAGGGAATGAACAGTTCAAGTCAAATATCACTAACCTCAAGTGGAAGGATGATGTTGTTGTTGTAGCTCCTTGCTTCTTCACTTATTCAAGTCTTCGCAATACTTGTAATGTCTCATATCCTAATAATTTCAAGCTAACCTATACGAAGTTGACTCTAGTACATAATCAAGCGAATCTTTAAATGAGTTTTGATTCACTAAAATATGACAACAAAACTTGACATACCAACGCTTGGCGGGTTCAACCGAGCAATGCTCTAACAAAATCATTTGTGGGAAGAAATATGTGTATGTTTATATGAAATACTATGATGAATTAATTCAAAATCGTAAAGACTGGGGTGATATTCATTCTGGTAGCTATCCTGGTTCTCCTAGGTTTACTAGTGAGTTTTATGATAATATACACTGTGTGTATAAAAGAGGTTGTAAGTTCTTCACAATGGTTAGGAGACGTCGCTTTGAAGTAAATAAAAGCATTGTTGCATATCTACTTGGCTGCAGTCTGGAGAATGTATTTCTACCCAGAATCAGTGATTTCAACAAAGATCATATTGCTGAAATTCTTGGTGAGAGCAGTTGGAGTTGTAATAGCCTTTGTATTGATGATATACCAGAACATCTCGAGTTTTTTGGTAAACTTGTTGTACCAAATATGTCACCAAGAAATATGCACAAGGTGATGTGGAGTCCTGAAGTGGAAAAACTGATTTATCACATGGTAATTGGTACTCCAAACTTTGACTTTTGTGGGTTTATTGTCAAACAGATGATAAGAATCTGGAAGAATGGAAAAAGCATGAGTTTTCCATCTCTTATCACTAGAATCTGCAGCACTTATGAAATTGCTTCCAATGACTCTCAAAGACTTGTGCCAAAGCCGTATAATCGTTCTATCATCAATAGAATTAGAGGACAAAGTCATGCCAAGACAAACACAAGTGGTGCATCTAGTACTCCAATGCAAGACACTGATCTTGATACCTTTTATAGAAGGATTTGTAGGAGGAATGACTTCCTGGAGCGCCAAATTAGTTTTTCATCTCTCAAGCATCCAGAACTTGCAGCAGAACTCACCTTGACTGCTCAAGATTACAAAGACACGGAATCTGAAAAAGATTTTGGTTTGAGTGACACTAGTTTAAGCTCTTAAACTACCATGTATTAAACTGTTAAACCATTTAGGCAATCTTGGACTGTGTTACTTTTGAACATTTTATTTTAAGTATTGTAAAATCCTTAATATTGTGTTTTATTCTGAACTTATTTGTAATAGTATGATGTCTTCGGTTATTAATGCAGTTTACTCATACTATTTATGTTTTAGTGCCTTCAAAAAATATATTTTTAGTTTATGGGATGTGTGGTTTTGGTTTTCATAACCTTAATATTCGATCTCATATGATGTGAAACCTTATGATTTATGTGACATTTTGATTTAGCGGGATTAAGTTTTAGCCCACGTTGGTAGGCGTTATCAAAGGATCGTAAGGTATTCTGATTGAAACTCATATGTAAAAAGTCACAATGTGTAGAATCAATTTGTGTTTACATGAGTTGTGTGTAGCATAAATTGTGTTTCAGGTTTTCAACTTTTGTTATTGGCACGCATTAGTTAAAACCGATTCAACCTTTCTATGGTAAAGGTTGCTTTTGTTATTGTTCTTTTGTTCTCGCGAGAGGATGACAACATACTGGGGGAGAGTTCTAACTTGAACTTGTGCTTAATGATATATCTTTCTGGGGAGAAAAGGATGACGAATCTGAGGTAACGAATTTGTTAGTTAATCGTTTTCATGTTTAAGAAAAGCCTGCTTATATTGCATATATTTTGCTTTTGCTTAACAAAATTTCGGTACAATTGATATATATTCCATTATGTGTGTATGGATGTGTGTGTGTGTGATTCAATTGTTTCTAGTTAAGAAAAACTGTGTCAATATATTGTTTGATATCTTCTTTATTGTTTGGTATCAAGTGTTTTTTCTTAACGAAATTTCGGTACAATTGCGGTGCTATAATGTCTATGTTTGTTTCAATTGCTTATGGTTAAGAAAAATAATTATGCAAGTTAATTTATTTTTGGTTTATATATATTGTGTTAGAGAAAAACTATAAGTTTGTGAAGTTTAGTTTCCAAAACTATAATGGAAATTTAGTTGCCAAAACTATAAGTTTGCTTGTTTGTGAAGTTTAGTTGCCAAAACTATAAGTTTGCTTGTTTGTGAAGTTTAGTTGCCAAAACTATAAGTCTTGATTTCTAGTATACTTATAGGTAAGTCTCGGACTAGGATAATAAGTGTAGTTGAGATCTAGACTCTAGTTGAGCTCTAGACTCCACGACGTTCATCATACAAAGACGAAGAACTACTCAAGGAACTGGTGGATCTTTATCGACAAAAAGGTATGTGAAGACTTAAACTTATCTATCACTCAAAAGTCCATCAATTCTATCTCCTATCTTGAGACAAAAGTCGTATTTCTATATAGACTTCGATTATACACATTTGTTATTTCGAGCCGAGTTTATCTCGCTTATCTATTTCTCGAAATATGTGTTGGTGACCAAGTTCATCTTTACTCATGACAAAAGTCATGTTGATTATTTCAATCACTTGAAAATCGATTTGATGAAAAATAGTGTGTGAATAACCACTATATAACATCCTCTAAGAATGTTTCAATGATTTAAATGAGAGTTTAGAATATTTAACCATGAATGGATATAAACATTGTATGTGAACTCATACTTGTGTAAGTCCAAAATCCTTGAACTAAAGTATGCGTACTTTACTGGTTTAGGATGTCCGGAGCTAAGTCCACGTACCCGTATGCGTACTTCCGGAAGTTCACATCCCGTGAATTTCTGCTGGATTTTGTGAACTAAAAACAAGCTCAATCCGAGTACTTAAGTATGCGTACCGGTATGCGTACTTAAGTGGGTTAATTTTTAAAAACGGTTTATTCGTGAACTAGGACATTTATAAATTAAGGAATGCAATATTTTTAAACCATGGATATAATATTCATGAATTGATTCTACTGAATCAAAATCGTTTTTGCTTTGATTGTGTCTTATATAATTCTATGAGATCTAAGCAATTGAACAACTCTCTAACTAGTTCTTTTGAGTCATTTGAACTAATTATGGTGAAGATGAATAAGGTTGATATGAAAGTTCTCATATGGATAACCATTGGTTAGCTATTGTTGAACCAACTAGGTGTACACGTTTAGGTATGGTTACTCAAACCCAAGTGAAGTTACATTTCATTTGTGTCTAACAAGCTGAAAGATATTAGCTAGAATCTAATCGGGTTTTCATCTAACGGTGAATATTGAATGCTTTGTTACCTAGGTAACTTAGATTGAAAACCATGATTTGGAGACTATATAAAGGAGCATTCTAGCAACTGGGAAACCTAATACCCACACCTCTTGTGTGATATTAGTTGTATAAGCTAGAGTCGATTCTCCTTTAACCTTAGGTTTCTATCGAGACCCTGTAGGTTAACGACTTAAAGAATTCATTGGGATTGTGAAGCCAGACCCAACTTTTTTTTTTGTAGTTGCGTGATCTAATCTTGTTGTTTCTATCATATTTGAGTACAATCATAAGATTGGCTTGAGATTAATTTCTCCGATAGGAAAGATAGAAAAGTAGTCACAAACACCTTCGTCTCATCGTTTGTGATTCCACAATATCTTGTTTCACTAGTCGATTAAGATTATTGTGAGGTGATTGATATTTCTAGGCTATTCTTAGGGAATATAAGCCTGGTATATGTTCACCTTGATTTATCAAAAGATGGAACAAAACTCGTAGGTATTTCCGTGGGAGACAGATTTATCTATTCTTGTAGACTTTTCTGTGTGATACATATTTGTTTCATAATGTCTTCGACTTTGGGTCGTAGAAACTCTTAGTTGTGGGTTATATATGCTAAGGGAATCAAGTGCGTAGTATCTTTCTAGGATCAGAGATGTAAGGATCGCAATTGTACCTTGGATCAGAGTCAGATTGATTGGGTTTCAACTATAGTCCAAAACGAAGTTAGTTTTTAGTAAGCTAGTGTCTGTAGCGGCTTAATACAATATTTGTTCAATCTGGACTAGGTCCCGGGGTTTTTCTTCATTTGCGGTATCCTCGTTAACAAAACTTCTAGTGTCTGTGTTATTTATTTTCTACATTATATTTTGTTATATAATTGAAATACCACCGGGTTGTGCATTGTATTGATCAATTGTTAAATCCAACCTTTGGTTGTTGATTGAAATTGATTGATCCTTGAACATTGGTCTTTGGAACCGTTCAAGTTATTTCTCTTGTATTCAATCAGACTCGCAAATTTCTATTTGTTTGAGTTGGGATTGAATCGATAAATTGAGATATAAATCTTTGATATACTTTTTATTAAGATTGAGTCTGACTATCTAGTTGATTCTCTTAAAAGTATATTGGAGTTAGTCCATATAGATTGCTAAGCGAAATATTGGGTGAGGTTGTTAGACCCCGACTTTTTCATATCGTTTATGGTTTAACAAAATACGGGATCATTTGTTTACTCCAATTCTATTCCGGATTAGAAAAACTAAGTTAATTCTGATCTTGTTTAGACTTATCAAATTGAAGGATTCGGTTATTCAAGTCTAATCGAATGCCTTTGACAAGAAATATTAGTTAACTAACCTAGTACTTGTCTTGTCTAAAGTGAAAGGTCTAAGTTATTATCTGCATAATTAAAACCTAATGTGAGAAATAAAGTTAATTCTGATCTTTATTTTGGTCTTACCGAAATAAGCGATTATATGTTTACAATCGGTTTAACAAGGGAACTAAGTTTCTTAGTCATTTTGTTAAACTATTAGGAAAAATTACTTCGTGAAATTATTTCCTTGATAACATATTTGTAATACCCCAATATTCGGCAGTGGTTGGACTAATGGAATATAGGTAATGATTTGTCCTTTCCTAACACCAAGGCCGTTTCAGCACAATTGGCTCCAGAGTTTGCAGAAAATTCTGCAGTTAGCGTGCTCGGGCAGGAGTAATCCAGGGATGGGTGACCATCCTGAAAGCTGCTGTCGGATTACCCCATCAATGCCCGTTGAAAACCCCACACTGCCGAATAACCGCAATGGCTAAGTGGGGACGATATCGGTGGAGGGACGGGTCATTACAAATGGTATCAGAGACAACAATGGGTCACCTGCCGGGTGGGAAGGTACGCTGGACGGCGTTGGTCCAGGTGCTTTTCATGAGGGGCAGAGAATGTCAGAGATCTGGGCTTGCAAATATATTATGGAGTCGAGGACGAAAGGTGGTTTTATTGTAATACCCCGATATTCTACAGTAGTTGGCCGAGTGGAATATTGGTAATGATTTTTCCTTTCCTAACACCGAGGCCTTTTCAGCACAATTGGCTCTTAAGTTGGCCGAAAACTCTGTAGTTAAGCATGATCGGGCGGGAGTAGTCTAGGGATGGGTGATTATTGTAATACCCTGATATTCGGCAGTGGTTGGACGAATGGAATATAGGTAATGATTTTTCCTTTCCTAACACCGAGGTCTTTTCAGCACAATTGGCTCTAGAGTTGGAAAAAAACTCTGCATTTAAGCATGCTCGGGCGGGAGTAATCTAGGGATGGGTGACCATCCCGGAAGTTTCTTTCAGATTACCACAACAATTCCCGTTGAAAACCCCACACTGCCAGATAACCGCAGTGGCTAAGTGGGGACAATATCAGTGGAGGGACGGGTCATTACAATATTAAAACTAAATTACTTGTAGTTTCGGTTTTAATATTGGTTATCAAAAGTGGTATGTAAAGCCTTCGTGCTTAACTCTTATAGGTTGTACAAGTCTTTTAGATTTGTAAGATCCTTTCGGTTTGACCTTTATTTGCTCGAACCTTTGTCATTTTGTAACGAAAAGGGGGATAAATATATGGAGTAAACAAGTGAATTGCAATCACTAAGGAAAGGACAATTGTGCTAAGCATTATATCTAACGAAATATAAAGCATTGACTAAGGGGAAGAAACATATCATTTTGTAGGGTAGTTATCTTAACTACAAAATGGGAATAACAAATATGTTCGGATTGAAAATATATCATCTTACCTTTAGGGGAGTATAATCTTTGTTATTCAGATGTCAACAATGGCATTTATTAATTGAATATATGTAGGTTATTGTATTGTTGAAACTTGGAATCAAGAGTATGTATAATGAAATATTGTAATTTGTTTATCCATATGTATTAAGAGTTTTGTCACTAAAATTGACAAAGGGGGAGATTGTTAGAGCATAGCTCAGTTGAACCCACCAAGCGTTTATATGTCAAGTTTGGTTGTCATATTTTAGTAAATCAAAACTCATCTAAGAGATGCTTGATTATGCACTAGGGACAACTTCGTATAGGTTAGACTAGAAAGTATAGGAATATAAGACATACAAGTATTACTCGAAGACCTGAAGAATGTGGAGAAGTAACGAGCTATAAGGACGACATCATCCTTGCTCTTAAGGTTAGTAATATGATGAGTGCCAAATATTGCATATTCATACACCTTTTCATTGGCACTTAACTCATCTTTCGCGCTTCAAAGTCATATATTATCCCAAATTCTGCATTCTTACCATCTTCAAGAATAAATATTTGTATTAATTAATTTTGTGTTTTTAAGTACTAAATAAAGCTTGGAAGAATTGAGAAGACAAAAGAGAAGAAAGTTGGAAGCGTTGCAACCCGCTCGCGCATCAGTGGCAACCTGTTTACAAATTCATGGGATTAAACAACCCATGATCCAAAACCCAAGACCCAAATCCATTTCCACCTCACCCCCATTGGATTCTTTCCAAAACATCCACCTCACCCCCATTGTATTCCATTCTATCCATCAATTAAGAAAACATGTTTTGTTTAATTGTTGAGTGGTTGCTATAGTGAAATTCGGATCCCAAGTGTGAGAGAATTTTTGTGTATAAATATAGAGGGTTGTTGTGTTGAAAACTCATCCAAGAATATCTTGTTCATGTTAGTTTATCAAATTTCAATTTTGTTGTAATGTTCTTCATATTCTAATTTCATTTACTAGGGTTTATATGAAGCCCTAATCTCATTGGTATGTATTCATATCTTGTATCTTGTTCTTGAAAGTTTAGAATTGTTTAAAGATATAATTTAATCCAAGTTTTTCAACATCTTGCTCTCACAATGTATGCCATGTATCCATTGTAGTTAGAATATCTCTATGTTGATTATGCTACAACTCATGCTTAACCAAATATTGATCTTTAGATTAGTTGTGCTTAATTAGACAATTAATGCTTTGGAGAAATACTTTAGTTGTGATTAAATTATCCATTGGAGAAACACCTTAGTTATACGGTAGACTTGAATCTACTATAAGGACAAGAATAATATTACAAGTTGAATGCATATCATAGGTTATTAGTGGATTTGAATACCCTAGTATCCATATTATCATTGTTTACATATCTTGTTATTTGCATCTTTTACTTTTATTATTTCAAATACTTGAAAATCATATCGTCGTATCGACAAAATCAAACCCCTTTTGGTTACTCTCTGAATCAGGATTTAGAATCAACTTCTACACTCTCCAAGTCTCTGTGGTTCGACCTGTGCTTGCCCTGTGTTGCTTGTCGACACTGTGCACTTGCAGTATACACAATAGTAGGTATCTTTCCGAGCCTACCATAATATTGACTTGAACTATTTCATTCCTACCGTATCTTTCAAGTCATTTTATATTGAAAAAATAACTGCGAAGATGTGAATGATTATTATACTCTAGTAGTGAGACATGATCATATGATTACAGTGTTAAGGAATTAGAATACGAAGTATAACGCTTATCTTTTGAACTTCGTAGATACGACATCGACATAATCGTATGAATGTTATTATGATTATGTGTATGGGTAAAGGTGAAGATTTTATCATAGGAAAAAATGTTTACATTTTTTTGAAGGAAGTACATTCATGAACTTATTTTATGAATCGAAAGGGAAATCACTAGGCTTATTGGTATTGTTATTCATTGCATATCTTTGGATTACCAATATGTGTGAGTTAGTAGAACCGATCATAACTTGTTATGTATCTTGGTATAACTAAACACAATGCCCGACTTATGATTTGGTATGACTGACTTTGAATTAATTAGTGTAACCAATCCTAAGTAATCACCTGAGATGGTATGATCGCTATTTATAATTGGTGTGACCGATCACAAACGAATTGTGTAATCGATCCTTGTAATTGGTGTAACCGTTCTTAGTAATTGGTGTAACCGATCCTAGTAACTTGTGTAACCGGTCACAATCAATACCATGAGTATATGGTAACCGGTCCTGGTAATTGACGTAACCGATCCTGGTAACTGATGTAACAGGTCCTGGTAACTTGTGTGTTCGATCACAAGTAATCCATATTAAGGTATAACCGATCCTAGTGATTGGTAGAACCGATTGAACCCATGATTGTGATTTGATACTTGATCAATCACATAGTTTTCTTGGAATACAGATGAACCAATTATAAACTTGTTTGGAAGTGTGGTATAATCGATTCCAATATTATAAATATGAAAGAGGATTTACAAATAAAAGATGTCAACATACTTTGAACACGAACAATAACTCTTGTCTTTTATATTGTCCAAAGTTATCTTAATTACTCAAGGAGATCCCGGTCCGAAATAAATTAAAAATATTTTAATTAAGGTTGTTAGTTTTATATGCTTTAATTACCAGCAATTAAATGCATATCTCTAGAGAATAAAAATTAGTAATGTGCATTTACTAATTGGAGATTTCCTATTGAGAGATTTTGGAAAATATTGGATAAAGCATTTCTAGGAATTATGAAAACCGATTTGGGTATTTATTGCATATCTTGAGAATGATCGGTTTTGGAAATTCCTTGATGTCTAAACATCCTTGGTATATAAATACCTAAGTTTGCATTATCCTAAGAGCCAGGCAAACTTCATATTTTTGTTTTTTTCTGGGGGAGTCGTCTATCCGGAGAGGAAAGTACCCTAATTAGGCGAAATCTCTTACGACCGCTCATTTAACTACTTATGTGGGATCAAGAAGCTCTACGAGTACTGTTGGTGGGAAACTAGATAATTGTAGTTTATTAGTTTTCGATTGATTTGATTGACTAACAGTTGTTAAACTTTGATTGCACCTAGTTTGTTTATTCTTGATAATCTTCTCTTCTGATATAAGATTCACTCAAACAAGATCGAAGTGTCGACGGGATCTTTAGAACTGTTTGTAGATCTAAACACATCCTGTGACAATCCATTTTCAACAGACTCTGTTTTGTGCGTGATTGATCACAAGAGATTCAAGTGGTGTTGTGCAGGTTTAATTGAAGATTAAAAAATATTTAAAGACAAAGAAGATTTCTTATAGGTTTCTCATATCTTTGTGTATCACAAACTTTGATCGGCTAGGATCCAACTAGAATCAGATTTATTCGATTGATTAGTTGCGTGAGATCGATAACAACTAATAGATCTCTAGAGTTCTATTTTGATTATTATAAATCCGAATCTTATTACTTAGGTAATAGAGATTGGATTGATCTAACCAGACAAATGAGTTTACTTGTTTAAACGGAATAGGCTTTGCATATGACTTGAAATATCTTTATCTGGAAAGAATCAATAAAGTTGTTACCAAACAGATTTGTTATTCATTTACTGTTTTGAATATGATCCAAATAATTTGTTCCAGTGCATGCACTTATTGAATGTCGGAAGCCCAGGGATACTGAAGAAACTAAGTGAACTAGGTTTAGTTGCTTGGTCTCAACTATACTAAGTTGGTTTATATTTTGTTTAGCGGCTTAAATCTTAGAGTATTCAATTCTGGACTTGGTCCCGGGGTTTTTATGCATTTGCGGTTTCCTCGTTAACAAAATCTTTCTATGTCTTTTACTTTTCTGTTTCCACAATTATAATTGTTATTATAATTAAAAGTAAAATACACAAACTTTAACTCTGTATTACTTGATATTGATCCTATAGAGTTTGGTTAAGTATGAATCTATTATAGAGTAATCACACTTTGATTGTTGTATTGTCTTGATCTCGTATCCATAGATGATCACACAAAGTGTGAATACCGATTTGCCGTATTGTCTTGACTTTGTCTAAACATCCTTGTTTTGGAAATTCCTTGATGTCTAAACATCCTTGTTTTGGAAATTCCTTGATGTCTAAACATCCTTGGTATATAAATACCTAAGTTTGCATTATCCTAAGAGCCAGGCAAACTTCATCTTTTTGTTTTTTCTGGGGGAGTCGTCTATCCGGAGAGGAAAGTACCCTAATTAGGCGAAATCTCTTATGACCGCTCGTTTAACTACTTATGTGGGATCAAGAAGCTCTACGAGTACTGTTGGTGGGAAACTAGATAATTGTAGTTTATTAGTTTTCGATTGATTTGATTGACTAACGGTTGTTAAACTTTGATTGCACCTAGTTTGTTTATTCTTGATAATCTTCTCTTCTGATATAAGATTCACTCAAACAAGATCGAAGTGTCGACGGGATCTTTAGAAATGTTTGTAGATCTAAACACATCCTGTGACAATCCATTTTCAACAGACTCTGTTTTGTGCGTGATTGATCACAAGAGATTCAAGTGGTGTTGTGCAGGTTTAATTGAAGATTAAAAAAGATTTAAAGACGAAGAAGATTTCTTATAGGTTTCTCATATCTTTGTGTATCACAAACTTTGATCGGCTAGGATCCAACTAGAATCAGATTTATTCGATTGATTAGTTGCGTGAGATCGGTAACAACTAATAGATCTCTAGAGTTCTATTTTGATTATTATAAATCCGAATCTTATTACTTAGGTAATAGAGATTGGATTGATCTAACCAGACAAATGAGTTTACTTGTTTAAACGTAATAGGCTTTGCATATGACTTGAAATATCTTTATCTGGAAAGAATCAATAAAGTTGTTACCAAACAGATTTGTTATTCATTTACTGTTTTGAATATGATCCAAATAATTTGTTCCAGTGCATGCACTTATTGAATGTCGGAAGCCCAGGGATACTGAAGAAACTAAGTGAACTAGGTTTAGTTGCTTGGTCTCAACTATACTAAGTTGGTTTATATTTTGTTTAGCGGCTTAAATCTTAGAGTATTCAATTCTGGACTTGGTCCCGGGGTTTTTATGCATTTGCGGTTTCCTCGTTAACAAAATCTTTCTATGTCTTTTACTTTTCTGTTTCCACAATTATAATTGTTATTATAATTAAAAGTAAAATACACAAACTTTAACTCTATATTACTTGATATTGATCCTATAGAGTTTGGTTAAGTCTGAATCTATTATAGAGTAATCACACTTTGATTGTTGTATTGTCTTGATCTTGTATCCATAGATGATCACACAAAGTGTGAATACCGATTTGCCGTATTGTCTTGACTTTGTCCATAGACAATCACTTTCTATTTTGATTATTTTAAAGATTGTGGTTTATTTGGGTACCCTCATCTTTTTACATGGGTTTTGCATTTATTCTCTACTCGGTGGACCATGAAACTCCCATGCACATATCTGCGAGGTCGAAATGTGTATCTTCGGCTTTTCATTCCTAAACTAAAGCCCTACTTAAGGAAGTTACATGGTTAAAGGAGAGCATTATGTCAACCATCTCCATTTTCAGCGACTGCAAAATTATGGAAGACAACGGCAACAAGACTAGCATAGAGATTTCTTAGACAACAGAAAACACTTCGCAATAATCCATAATATTTTAAGTGAATTACCTTATGCGCAGGTGAAGTACATAAGTAGGAGACATAACTTAACATCGGACTTTATTGACGAGGAAGCGAGGATAAAAAGCCTACTAAAAAGGTGAGGGTACCTCAATCTAAAACTTTTCCACCTATAAGTCCTTTATCCGAAAGTGATTATCTATAGACCGGGTAGAGACAATACAACTAATCGGTTCACACTTCATGTGATCATCTATGGATACGAGATCGAGACAATATGACAACAAGATAAATTGCGTGATTGACTATGGATACAAGATCAAGACAATATAACAACGAAGTATGTTTACTTGATAAATGGTTCGGACTTAACCAAACACAATAGGATTACTATCAAGTAAATAGGAATTAATATTTGTGTATTTTACTTCTAATTATAATACAAACAATTATAATTGCGAAAATAAAAAAGTAAAAGACACAACAAGATTTTGTTAAAGAGGAAACGACAAATGCATAAAAACCCCGGGACCTTGTCCAGAATTGAATACTCTCAGGATTAAACCGATATACAAAATCAAACCAACTTCGTATAGTTGAGACCAAGAAACTAAACCTATAGTTCACCTAATTCCGTCTGTATCCCTGCGCCTCCAACTTGTTAATAAGTCACGCACTTGGAACAATTCCTTTGGTTCGTATTCCAAACAGTAAAGGAACAACAAATATGTTTGGTAATAACTCTTTTCAGCCAAGTGATATGAGTTCTACAAAAGGCTCTTCCGTTTATCTCAATAAACTCTTTTGTCGTGTCCTTATATTTATCCAATGACAACTACCAAAGTAATTGTCCAGATTTTGCA
The DNA here is from genome assembly GCA_023529315.1 of Papaver bracteatum. NCBI lineage: Eukaryota > Viridiplantae > Streptophyta > Magnoliopsida > Ranunculales > Papaveraceae > Papaver > Papaver bracteatum. The sequence goes on along the minus strand of JAJJWX010003505.1, from coordinate 2,166,206 downwards.
ATCAATACTTTGAATCACAAAGAATTGTATTGATGCCGATCTACTCAACTAATCAATCCAATCTATCACAAAGATAAACCGATTATAGCTAGATCCTCTTTAACCGAAACAAGTATTATGCACACCAAAGATTATGAAGCCAAATCAGAAATCTTCAAAGTCTTCTTTGTCTTCAAATATTCTTAGATATTCAATAAACACCTGCACACAATCAACTTGAATCTCTTGTGATCAATCACACACATAACGGAGTCTGTTAACAATGGATTATCACAAGATGTCTTTAGATCTACAAACAGTTCAAAGTTCCCTGTCGAAACTTCGATCTAGTTTGAGTGAATATAATATCATAAGAGAAGATTCTCAAGCATAAACAAACTAGGTGCAATCAAAGTTCAACAACCATTAGTCAATCAAATCAATCGAAAAATAATAATAAATCGCAATTATCTAGTTTCCCACCAACGGTACTAATAGAGCTTCTCAATCCCAAAGAAGTCTTTTAATTGAGCGGCCGTAAGAGATTTCGCCTTATTTAAGTTACTTTCCTCTCCGAATAGGCGACTCCAACAGTAACAACACAACTAGGTAGTTTTGATGGCTCTGAGGATTAGTTTTCTCGAAATGCAAACTTTAATATTTATAGACCAAGAAAGTTTGGACACCAAGGAATTTCAAAAAACGAAAATATTCTCAAGATATGCAATATATTTCCAAATTCGGTTTCCATAATTCCTGGAAATGCTTTGTCCAAATGTTGACCAAAATCTCACTAGAAAATCTCCAACTAGTAAATGCATATTACTAATATTTATATTCCAAATTTATAAAATTAAAAACCTTAATTAAAAGATTCTCAATTTATTTTCGATCCGGGATTCTCCTTTAGCTATTAAGGAATACCTTTGAACAATAAAATATAAGTGTTACTACACATGTTCAAAGTATGTCGACATCTTTACGTTGTAAGTCCTATTTCATACTTACAATCTTGGAATCGATTTTCCACACTTCCAAACAAGTTTAGAGTTGGTTCGTCTGACTTCCAAGAACTATGTGATTGATTATCCTATCAAATCACCAATCATGGGTTTAACGGTTCTACCAAAACAAGTTTCGGTTCTACCTTCCATGTGGGTAATAAAGTTAGTCACGCTAGTTACCAAAACTTGGTTGACTAGGTACTAGGATCGGTTCCCACATATATATGGTATCTAACTTGTATTTGTTGCACATGTCCATAGGATCAGTTTTGAATATCAAAAAACGTGTTGCACATGTTCATAGGATCGGTTTCCAATAACTAGAAACTTGTTGCACCTCTTATAAGGATCGATTCCCCTTTGTGATCGATTGCACCTCTTACTAAGATCGGTTCCCCTTTGCCTAGAGTTGGTCATACCAATAACACTAAATCGATCATACCATCTCAGGTGATTACTTAAGATCGGTTTCACTAATAAAAGTTATACCAATACAAAAGTCAGGCCTTGTGAATTGTTTTACCAAGAACATAAGAAAGTCATGAGAGGTTATACTAATCGCACATATTGGTAGTTCAAAAGATTTGCAATGAATAATAATACCAATAAGCCTAGTGATTTCCCTATCGATTCACAAAAAAAGTTCATGAATTTACTTCCTTTAAATGAATGTAAAATATTATTTCCTAGGATGAAATCTTCACCTCATACCCATACATAATCGTGTCCTTTCCCTTAGTGATAAAATCAATATAAATTAATACCAATATCACTTGTTTACTCCATATATTTCTCCCCCTTTTTGTCACAAAATGACAAAGGTACGAGCAAATAAAATATAAACCAAAAGGATCTTACAAATCTCACAAGACTTGCAACCTATAAGAGTTAAGCACGAGGGTTGCCCACACTATTTTTGATAACCAATATCAAAACCGAAACTACAAGGTAATTTTGTTTTGATATGTTACCAAGGAAACAATTGCCTGAAGAAATTTTCCCTAATAGTTTAGCAAACCAAAAATCAACTAACCACCTTAGTTCCTTTGTTAAACCAATTGCACAAATACAATCGCTTGTTCGAAAGACCAAAATAAAGATAACTTTATTTTTCCCATCAGGTTCTAATTATCCATATAACTTAGACCTTTTACTTTTAAAAAAGACAAGTACTAGGTTAGTTAACTAGCATTTCTTGTTAAGGCATTCGATTAGACTTGAATAACCGAAACCTCCACTTTGATAAGTCTAACTAAGATCAAAATTAACTTAGTTTCTCTTATTCGGAATGAAATTGGACTAAACAATTCATCTTTGTAAACTTTTTATTTTTTTAAGACATAAAAAATTCATAAAAACCAAATAAATCAACTTTCATAATTATTTACCTCAATCGGAAGCAATTGAAATTTCATACATAAACAATAAATTAAACCGCAATTTCACCGAAATTTTGTAAGCCTAAACGATTGATACCAAACAATAAAGAAAGATAACAATAGTTTTTCTTAACCTTGAAATAATTGAATCACATACACATCCATACACAAATAATGGAATAAAACATCAATTGTACCGATTTTTTTTTAAGCAAAAGAAATAAATATTATGCAATAAACTCAGGCTTTTCTTAAACAGAAAAACGATTAACTAACAAATTTGTTACTTCAAATTTCTCATACTCTTCTCCAATAATGTTTGCATCTTCTTCTTTCCAGGGAGGATTGATATCGAAATATCATTATGTTGTTATCCTCATGCAATACAAAATAACAACAACAACCAACCTTTACCAGGGAAGGTTGAAAACCGGTTTTAACTATTGCAATGCAAAAGTTGAAACCCCGAAACACATATGCTTTTATGCTAAACCAAACGATTCAACATATTGTGACTTTTTTACATATTGTTTCAATCAGAACCCCTCATGATCCCTTGGTAAAGCCTACCGATATTGGCTAATCCTGCTAAACCAAAAAATCACCTAAGCCATAAGGGTTCACATCAATATGAGATCGAATATCAAGGTTATGAAAAAGAAATCAAACATCCCATAAACATACATAACAATAATATAAAGCATTCAAGCACAGGCTACGTAAATCAAAAACTATCACAATAAAAATTATAAACCAATAATTTTATTCATAATAGACCTAATACAATTATTGAAAGAAATCAAAAACTGATGTCTATTTTCTCATTTTTGAAATCCTAAATTCAACCTTTTATGGTTTCCTTCAAAGCTGAAACCGGATCAGAATATTTCATTGGATTCCAATCATCTTCTATAATTACTAGTCTTGATTCAAGACTAACAACATTGTCATTGACATCCTTTACTTCCTTTCGCAAATACTTTTCCACGTTCCTTACTTCACATAAGATTAGATCTAATTTTAGTGAAATATTCTTGAGAAGATTATCATTGAGAGAAGAGATTTCTTCATTAGGAACATCTTGATGAAGCTCTGGAGATGAATCTGAATCACCATCAGAAGATTCGAGACGAAGTTTCTTGTTAGCAAACAATATGGTCCAGACTTTTTCGGTTTTGCGAGAGTTATAACTAGAGGTAGACATTCTGTCAGGACTCTATAAAATGAAGTAAGAGATCTTCTCTCTTATAAGTTCGAGAACTTTTTCTCAAAATCTTTGAGAATATTATTTCAATTAAATTCTTAACCAAGAAAAATAAAAAAATTATAAAAAATTATATCTAAATATTTACATTTATATCCTTACTATATACTTTTAAGGGTAACAAGTAAGGATCCGTGATAACCAGTTAGGTTGTCATTTTTCGGTGGTTGAATTTTCTTCCCTTGAATATTTCAACATTATTACAAATTTGAGGAGACATTATGTTTGAACTTTTAGGTTCAACCCTTAATTTTGATGTAAGATCTTGATGTTCAAAAAGCTTATCTTCTCTTTCAGAAGAGATTGTTGATCTACACTTAGATCTTGAGTTTTTGGTTTTATATAGTCTCCCTCTCTGTTTAGTATCAGAACATTGCTTTTGATAATGCCCTCTTTGCTTGCACTTGAAACAAACACTGAAATAATTACGGTTTCTGGATCTAGATTCCACATATTTGTTTAGCCTTTCCTCTTTGCCTTTTGATGTATTCATACCAGGTGATGGCTTTCCAAAGCACTTGAGTTTAACTTTCAGTTTCTGATTTTCTTCTTTTAACTTCCTTATCTCATCTTGACAGTATTTAATGTCGAGAATGAGTTTAGATACTTATACTTTTTTGGTATATTGAGATACCTCGATTTTATCTAGTCGCTTGTTAAATTTTTCTTTATCATTCAGAAAACTTCGTTTGAGTTTATCAAGCGATGAATTTATTTCAATGATATCAGATTCATGAAGGTGAGTTCTTTTATCTTTATATGGAAATGTTTCTTTGAAAATCGAAGAAGTAAACTCTTCTTGAGTATCTAGAGTTGGGATGAATTCAGAATCAAAGACTTCTTCAATGATTTCAATATGATCTATCACGTTAACTTGATCATCCTTATTAGTAAAATAATCAAGTGTGGCAGTGTAAGCATTTCTCTTCTACTGTGTGTCCTTTGTTGGACAAACTAGAGAAATATGTCCAAACCCTCTACACTTGTAGAATTAAGGAATAATATCATCATCATCCCAAGTGTCTTCATGTTTATGTGAAGGAACATGTTTTCCTTTTGACACAAGTGATTCTCTTTTTTCAATGTCTCGACAGTTTCTTCAATTGTTGAGTAATAAGAGATAAATGATGATTTAGTTCATCTTCAACAGTTTGATCTCCTGATCTTGGAAGTTTTCCGAATATTGAGTCGGAACCTTTTTTATGGATTTGTGGGCCAGATTGTCTTTTTGTTTAGACAGATACTCCTAATCAAATATCTTCATTTTTTCAACTATGGAACTTATATAAAGAGAGGACAGATCATTATCTTCAATGATTGCATGCTTTTTAAAATCGTATCTAGATAGAAATGATCTGAGAACTTTGCACACTATATCCTTTTCAGAAATAGTCTTTCCAAGAGAGAAAGAAGCATTGATTATCTCAGAGAGTTTAATATGAAACTGTTCAAAAGTGTCGTTGTCATCCATTCGAAGATTTTCCCTATCGGTCATAAGAGTTTAAAGTCTAGCTTCTTTCTCTGATGTGTTTCATTCGAATACGATCTGAAGATTATCCCAAGATTCTTTCGAAGTTTTACATGTTGATACATGATGTTGTAGATCACGACTTACAACATGTATAATAGCGTTCAAACCATCTGAATTCTGCTTAGAAAAAGCCTGTTCTTCGTTTGAAAAATTCACTAAGCATTTAAACTCAGTTTCTGAATTTTCTACCATCGGGTAATTAAAACCATAGACGACTAATAGCCACGTATAAAGTCTCATGATTGAAGAAAATATCTCATAGCATATTTCCACCATAGATAGTTTGTTACGTCAAATCTTGGAGGTACGTTAATTGAATTCGATTCATGAGAACTCGAGTTCATTTTTATAGGTTGGATCGCACCAAACACAGATTGTTAGATCTTTTCATGTTTGCCTGCTCTGATACCAATTGAAAAGACGAGGGTACCCAAATATACCTCAATCTAAAACTTTTCCACCTATAAGTCCTTTCTCCGAAATTGATTGTCTATAGACCAAGTCGAGACAATACAACTAATCGGTTCACACTTCGTGTGATCGTCAATGGATACGAGATCGAGACAATACGACAACAAGATAACTTACGTGATTGACTATGGATACAAGATCAAGACAATACAACAACGAAGTATGTTTACTTGATAAATGGTTCGGACTTAACCAAACGCAATAGAATTACTATCAAGTAAATAGGAATTAACGTTTGTGTATTTTACTTCTAATTATAGTAAAAATAATTATAATTGCGAAAATAGAAAATTAAAAGACACAACAAGATTTTGTTAACGAGGAAACCGCAAATGCAGAAAAACCTCGGGACCTTGTCCAGAATTGAATACTCTCAGGATTAAGCCGCTATAAAAAATCAAACCAAATTCATATAATTGAGACCAAGCAACTAAACCTATAGTTCACCTAGTTCCGTCTGTATCCATGCGCCTCCAACTTGTTAATAAGTCACGCACTTGGAACAGTTCCTTTGGTTCGTATTCCAAACAGTAAGGGAATCTATTTGGTAAGGGTTATTTGGTTTTTGGTACTTAGTTTTTGACCTAAAATTGGGTTTGGTCTAACATTTGTCCAGCATTTGCGTTTGGTCTAAAGACCAACGTTGACCGTAGTTGACCAAGTTAAGTATAGTTTTAAGATTTTACTTTAATAAAACCAATAATTTAATTTTGTTTTTATCTATACCATTGATTCAAGTACATGTGGACGACCAAGATTCTTCTTTCTCTTTCACTGTCTTTCTTCCCCACCGAAAACATGCGACCATATTCTTTTTTCTGTATATCATAAAAATCTCGAATCCCAAATCGTGTTCTTCCCCCCATCCAATCTATTCAAATCTTTTGATTAGTATCAAATAAAAATCTGAACAAACCCATTGATGAAACAATCCATCGAAGTGAAAACCATAATCGCGCTGGTGGATTCAGCATCGTATTAGGTGAATATGAAACAAACATCAATTGAATTTCTGTATCTGAATCAAATTAGGGAAAAAGGGGTTCTCTGCCATTGATATTGATGGTGAAGGCTGGTGATTGATGAATCGTTTCTTGTTTATATTAATTCAACTCAAAAATATTCATACAATAAAATAATAAATTTTACATAAAAACTTCATGATCATTCATTAAACTGAGCAAGTTCATCTTTCAATTGCTCAATCTTTAATACCATTGATCTCTGCAAAGCCCCCTTTTCCTTCTCATCCAATTTCCCCATTAACCCATCAAATTTATCCAACACAACTTATACAACATCACGATTCACGAGAAGTTTCATCTTCATCATTGAAATAAACAGTCTCTTTTGATTCTAAATCTAATTCTATATCTTCTCTAACATTCACTTTCAGATTTATCTTATCAATCTCTCTATTCTAATCGGAACTTGGTTCATAAAGTGGGTTTTAGGAATTGAACTGAATCGAGGTATATAAGTGTGGAATTCTGAAATCGGGGATGAATTTGGGTTATAAATGTATGAATATGATAGTAACGAAATGGGTTTTGATTGTTTGGAAAATGGGGTTCTTAAAGGGAGAAAGTCTTGAAATTTGATACATTTATTTTCAGAAGAGAAGGGGAACCGAGAAAGGAGAGTTTTGTTTTAGCGTTCATCAATGGAGTTTCTGATACGCATCCAGAGGCAGAAGAAGAAGAGTAGAGTTATGTCGGTGGGATTTTTAATCATGACCATAGGATTATTAGTTTTAGTACAGCCGTTGGATTATAAACTCTATTTTATTTATTTATTGTATAAATTAAATAAATTTAGGTCAACGGCAGTCAACTACGGTCAACGTTGGTCTTTAGACCAAACGCAAAGGCTGGACAAATGTTAGACCAAAACCAGTTTTAGGTCAAAACTTGAGTACCAAAAACCAAATAACCCATTTGGTAACAACTCTTTTCAACCGAGTGATATGAGTTCGACAAAAGGCTCTTCCGTTTATCTCAATAAACTCCTTTGTCAGGTCCTTAGATCTATCCAATAATAACTACCAAAGTAATTGTCCAGATTTTGCAATCAATACTTTGAATCACAAAGAATTGTATTTATATCGATCTACTCAACTAATCAATCCAACCTATAGTTGGATCCTCTTTAACCAAAACAAGTATTGTACACACCAAAGATTATGAACCCAAATCAGAAATATTCTTCGTCTTCAAATCTTCTTAGATCTTCAATAACACCTGCACACAATCAACTTGAAACTCTTGTGATCAATCACACAGATAACGGAGTATGTTAATAATGGATTATCATAAGACGTCTTTAGATATATAAAAAGTCTAAAGATCCCCGTCAAAACTTCGATCTAGTTTGAGTGAATCTTATATCAGAAGAGAAGACTCTCAATCATAAACAAACTAGGTGCAATCAAAATTCAACTACCGTTAGTCAATCAAATCAATCAAAAACTAATAATAAACCAATAACTAGAAACTTGATGCACCTCTTACAAGGATCGATTCCCATTTGTGATCGGTTGCACCTCTTACTAGGATCGGTTCCCCTTTGCCTAGAGTTGGTCATACTAATAACAATAAATCGATCATACCATCTCAGGTGATTACTTAAGATCGGTTTCACTAATAAAAGTCATACCAATACAAAAGTCAGGCCCTATGAATAGTTTTACCAAGAACATAAGCAAGTCATGAGCGGTTATACTAATCACACATATTGGTAGTTCAAAAGATTTTCAATGAATAAGAATACCAATAAGCCTAGAGATTTACCTTTCGATTCACAAAACAAGTTCATGAATTTACTTCCTGTAAACAAATGTAAAATATTGTTTCTTCACCTCATACCCATACATAAGCACAATAGCATTCAAACGATTATGTCGGATGTCTTATATACGATGTTCAAAAGATAAGCGTTATACTTCGTATTGTATTCCTTAATACTATGTCTAACTAGAGTATAATCATCCATGGATTCGGGATTTCGTTTTCAATACGCACGACTTGAAAGATACGTTAGGGAATGAAACAGTTCAAGTCAAATATTACTAACCTCAAGTGGAAGGATGATGTCGTCGTTATAGCTCCTTACTTCTTCACATTCTTCATGTTTTCACATAATATTTGTAATGTCTCATATCTTAATACTTTCAAGCTAACCTATACGAAGTTGACTCGAGTATATAATCAAGCGACTCTTTAAATGAGTTTTGATTTACTAAAATATAACAACCAAACTTGACATACTAACGGTTGGTGGGTTCAACCGAGCTATGTTCTAACACCTACATCATATATCTACACAACTGCAACAAATAGTACATAATTCTAGTCCAATATTTTTGACAAAAATGAAATTCTAAACTCGTTGTACTACATTTGTTACTTATCATTCCATCGAATAAATATAAATATTACTTTCGTTTAATTTCCCATCGATCTACTATTAGTTTAATAAATTATCGAGTAATAAAAAAAAAATCCTTATGCTTCTATCGATTCTCATGAGATCATTGAATAATCATAAATTGTTCTATATGCTTTTGTCCGATTCACACATTTGTAGTCTAAGCTGTCGTTGAACTCTGGACACTATAATGAATTTGACCAACTATTATGTTGATGTTACCTTGGTTGGGTATTCAAAAAAAAAAAAAAAACAACAGCAAGAAACTAAGAAATGGTCTATATGACTGGTAACAAAATGTCAAAATTCTACTTAAGTTTTATATGTTTCAGGGGCACAAGAATGGGTACTGAATAACTGATCAAACATATCTAAAATAAGTAACATTACATGTAAACATGCTCATCTCTGTTTGGATGAGAAGAGAAGTTGTTGCTATGTTGATTGTGTTTGTTGTTGCAGGGCCATCAAAGCAAGAAGTCTAGTCATAAAAAAATCTTGTCGATAATATCAATTTCTAAAAGGAACAAAAACCTAAAGAGAATATAAGGATAATTGAAGTTATTTCTGGAAAAATATTATGCACTCTGGATTTCGTTTATTTTTTGATCTCTTAATTCTTAGTTTAAAGAACAAAAATCTACGGGTACCTAGATATGATAAAATTATATTAATTGTAATTCATTATTAAAAAAGAAGCAAATGAACATAAAATCATAAAATATGTGATAGCATAAAATCATCAAACTTGTATTATCTCAATTATCACAATTATCACATTCAGAATCGACGAACGAAAAAATATAAGTATTGTGCACAAAAAATCAAAAAATCCATTTTGGAGAAAATGAACTTGTGAAATTGTTAAAAAAATCTCTTCATCTTAAAAGTTGATTATGACAAGAGCTATATATATTAAAATGTCAATTATTCTTATATGGAGGTAGATTCTTTAACATGGGACAAGAAAAAATTATGACTTATTCCAATATGGGGATTATTCTTAAATATAACTAGCCCAAGTCGGGATCATAATTTTTATTCTTATATGGAGTTTATTCCTACATGGAGTATTCCATCCCGATAGGTCTTACTGTATCTTGAAATTCAATTCATATTTGGGGGTGAAATTACATTCAAATTACAAGGATTGAGACGAAATGGACATTTTGAAAACAATTTGAGAATGGATTTCGATGTTGGTTTTCGGAGTAGTAGTGGAAAGAGGAAATACATGCCTTAGAGGAATTGAGAATACATATGGGATTTTTTTGGAAACAATTTGAGTGTGTTGTCGGAAGAATTTTGAAAATGAATTTTGATGGTGGTATTGCTGGTAGTAGTAAGTGGGTAGAGAAAATTGGAAGACAGAGAGTGGTCCAGAACCTTTCAAGGCTTAAGTGATGAAGATTTTAGGAGAGAATTCAAGATTAAGAAGTCCACTTTTGATTTTATTTGTTATAAAATGAATGATCACTGGAACCATGACTTGCTGCATTATTCTCTTAAGGAGTATACTGCCATGATTATATGGAAGCTCGCAAATGGGAAATCTTGGCCCGAAGTTGCAAGAAAATTTGGTATATATGTGATCATTAAAATGGCTCCTTTATTCAATAGAGGATTTTTTTTTTATTTTTTTACTGAATTTTAGTAATTTTTTCTGTAATAAAAGACAAACAATAGAAGCTCAATTATATTAGTTAATATTATCTTTGGAATGCACTCATATATATCAGATAATATGATCAGGTTAACAATAATAGAGACGATGTTTAACGTTGTTCGGTCAACTCGACATGCATCCACGAGTTACCTCATAGGGTGAATAATAATATTGATTATCAGAACATTTTGAGATCCATATAGGATGTTTTGCAATAGTCAAGCACCTGGAATCCCAATACCTTACATTTCTCAGTACAGAGACCAACATGAGGAATACAATTAAGAAAGGATTTAAATATAAATCACAAATTCCTAATATCGTTGGAACCATCTATACTACACATCTCAAGATTAAGAAAAGCACGTCGAGAAAATATTTCTCAATCATCGAATGGTAGAAGAATACTTGTTGACAAAAGAAGTATATTCCATGTCAGTTCAAGGAGTTGTCGATTCCATGGGGATCTTTCTCGATATATTTATGTGATGGTGGAATTGCTGGAGAAATGATATATCAGGAAGTTTTCGTGGAGTCTGATCTACACAACAATCCTTCTTCGTATTGGTCCAAAGCGAGATATTGATCGGCGGACATTCACTTCCACTGAAAGAGTGGCTTTTGGTACCTTACCAAAGACATACAGAGACTTTACAACAATGGTTCCTTAATAATACAATTTCATATATTCATGATATTTCCAGGGAAGCTTTTGGACTACTCATAGGGAGATGGTCTTATTTGTACAATGAAATAGACAGTGACCCATAATTTATACCAGATATCGTCCGTGCAAAGTTGCATTTTGCACAACATTTATGTTGAATGTAAATATAGTGCATAAGCGTTCTTCAAGCATGTAGGCAATGATGTTCTTGTCCCAAGGGGTCGTGCACCAACTCCGAGTGTGGTTGATGCAACAAATATACTTGCTAATGAACTTTGTTTATGGAGTATAAGGTAACTATTCTGTTTATTTTGGACCTTATTTAAATGCTAGTTAGTTTACTCCTTGTTACTCTTTGTTGGGATATGTGTTTTTAAAATAATATTTTATTTTATTTTTAATACTCATTAAGTTTTTCATAAAAGAAGGTATTTATTCTGCTGTGAATGTCTTGAACGTTTCATGTTTAATTGGTATAAATTGTGTGAGGTATAGCATACTTAAATTACATCAAACTCTTTAAAACCTTTGACTATAAATCATATTTTTGGTTGGAAAAATGATACGAGTTTTTTCTCTTTATGTTTTTCAAGTTAGGAAAAAATGCTTTTTTAGAAAAGTTAACAAAAGTGTGAGCATCTTTTTGTTTTCAACAAGAGTGATTCTGAGCAAGAATGAAAGCGTAGAAGTTTCACATCCTCTCACCGTGAAAGAGCAATTGTGTAAAAGATTGATCTCGACTGTAAAAAATAGTGAGACTAAACTTTAGTCATGAATATTTTGTTGTTTATAATTTGGAAGATAACTTCTCATAGAGAATAACTTTGTTCTTTAAAAAATTAAATCTTTGGCAAAAAGTTTTTATGAGCCAATTATTTTTAGATAAGCAAACAGAGAATATACATTTCATTGACACTTTCACTCATACCGCTAAATTAACTTACATTATTGTTTTGTTGATGTTGTTTTTACCATGTATGATTTTGTATAGTCATAACAAGAAATGTATACTTGATTGTGAAAGTTAAAGATAAGAATCTCAGTTGACCAAGTGGAAAACTTTGTAGTTTTTACAAGAAAGGAATGCATACAAGTTAAATAAGTCATCATATATATTTTGAAACAATTTTGAATCAATTAACTGGGATAATGGTCGGGACATGTGTTTGGATGTCACTGGTGTCTCTCCTTTCACTGGAGGGGGTGCACACTTTTGTACCTAACCAGGAAATTCACAACGATGTAACTCGGGAATGTAATAAGTACGTGGAAAAATGTACTGCTCAGGGTCTGAGTTTTGGGGTCCTTGCTTTCACTACTTTAGGGGAGCTGGGTGGTGACACTATGGATTTTCTGAAAAGGTTGCAAACTTGTCATTCAGAAAGGGACTGGAGCACAACTTGTTGTTCGACTTCCCTCCATCTCTCGTGTACCTCCTTCTTTCGTTGATTTTGAATATTAATTTAAAAATAATTTTTTTTCTATTAAAAAAAAATGTTTACTTGATAGTTCGAATGATTTCAGAATTGATGAAAGTGAAATGCACAGTACTCTTGGTTTTGAATGCATAAGTAATTTCTTGAATTTATGTTCTAACTTAGATGATGCAAATTGTAGGATCAAAATATCGCCACAACAATACTCTTGTGAAATTTATAAACGACATTTTTGCGAGCTCTTCAACAACACATTGCAAAGGTCGTAAATTAATGATGTAATAGACAACGATAGCATAAAACATTAGAAAGATGTGAAGATTTTTCGGTTGTAGAGAAATCTCGCGAGAACAAGGCAGGAGCTCGAGAAAATAAGGCAGGAGCTCGAGAGAATATGGATAAAGCTTGCGAGAGTGTGGAAAGGGATCCTAAAATAAGGTAAGTGTGAGCTGTAATCCATTATGTAAACACCTATATAAAGAGGAGAGCAGGAAAGAGAAAAGGGGAGAGACAATTTTCGTAAGAGAGAGAGAGAGAGATTTTGCAGAGAGATATTTTTAGAGAGAGAATGTATTTTTCTTTATCATCTTCTTCCCCAAAACTAGATCTATAACTCCATTAATGGAAATTATCAATGTAAATAAAATGTAAATTTAAACAATCATAGTGAAGAATCATGGATGTAGATCAAATTGATCGAACCATGTAAAAATCCGTGTGTTGTGGGATTTCCTGCAACTACATTTTGGCGCTATAAACAGGGACCTAATCTTGTTGGTTCAAGAAAGTTTAGAAAAAATTGCTACCGGATCTATGAGTTTTAAAGGGAGGAAATGAAAGTTATGGGAGTTTTTCGCATCTGCAAACAACAAACGTACCTTAACAGGTTGGGAACAGAGATGGAAGTATTGAAGAACAGAAACAAAGAGGTAGAAATCGCAAATCTACATAAAGCTATGCCAAAAACTCATCGAAAAGGGGCTAATCTCTTCTTATCCTTTTCATTTTTTTTTGATTCATTTTTCAGATTTGGGGATTTCAAAACAGATTTTTTGATTTAAACCAATACTAATCCTTTATAAAGCATGAACTTCTTTCTAAATTTTGATCCAAAATGAGTTTTGTTTACAGTTTTACAACAATCAAGTCTAGCTTATAAATTTAATTAATCAACTTTGAAAACATTGAGTGTTAAAATTTCAGTTTGATTTTGGAATATAAATAATCTAGTTTATCCTCCTATTGTTAAAATTTCATAGCTTCTCAGAAAGCCATCTAACAAGGAGCTCATCGTCAATTGATTCTCGACAAAACAATTTTTACAATAGTGTTCCCAGCAACAAAGAGAGGATATCCCATAGTAAATTATCCAACGGAGATTGCTTCGGCAAATCAGATTATGAAGAATAACACCCTAGCTAAGGAAGTCAGCGAGACGGGAAATACCATCACGTGAAGGAATCAATGAAGGAATGGAGCAGTACGGATTATGATTTTTTACAGGACAAAGACAAACAACAGGACGACTCTAAAGTAGAAGAAAATGGCAGCGAAGAGAACACCATCAATCAGTTGAGAGGAGATAGTTGATTGCGAACCAGCAGTCTATGGCGAAGATATAAGACAGTGGCGAAGAAGAACAAAAGTGAAGCTAAACAAAGCTACGTCAAATATATCTTGCATCAATAGGAGACGAACCCACAACGTATCCAACAATAATTCTTGACGAATATGTACAACTAATCCCAGAAGCAACCAACGAAGTAATAATACACAGTAGAAAATATTCTACAAAAGAAAAGATACTATGGTTTCATTTACTTCGTCGACACACCAATCAACCTACGTTGAAACAATAGATCATTTTGCATCAATCAATACCTGCGGAGATAACAATTCCTGCGAAGTGAACTGTTTCTGAAAAGTTAAGCCAACCTGCGAATAAGTATAGCGAAGTGTGATAAAAAAGGCAAGCACGAGATGTCAACAACAAGATAAAGCTAGCAACAGATCTCATGGTTTTCTTTAAACTTGCTACATGCAAAGATAAAAGACATAACCAAATGATGTCCATCTCTTAAATGGTGTTTATATTTTCTCAAGTTTACCACACCAACACAAGTAGCAGTTCGCGAATGACACAAGGAGCACATGGAGTTTCATAAAGTAATAAGTTTGCGAATGTAAGTAAATCATTTCCTCCCTTAGAACTGACGAGAAGGTACAACTAAGAAGATTCACTCCACTAGAGCAGCATCAGCATGCAAGTGACGGAATAAAAAATTCAGGAAAAAGATATAAAGACGAAGACAGACTTCTGATGTTTAAAATGGAAGGGGCGATAACAAAATAATAACTTCTGTCAATCTTACCGTATTAACACAAATCAATGCCAACACAGATGGTTCATGGTATAGAGGATGAGCTCCATGACCCACGTTCGAATCTCTCCCTTTTCTTTTTTCGCATATTTTTGTACTTCCAAGTGCGAAGATATGGAATAAAGATATAGCGTTGTTGCTTTAGTTAGCACACAAGAGTCTGCACAGTTAGCTAGGAGTGAAAAGAATGAGTTGAATGTCGCAAGATCGAGTCTCACCGCAACAATATTTTTTCACATTTTTTCTGAAGTTTCCTAAAGAGAAGACGGTAATAAGACAACGGTAGTATGGATTTCTATCGCAAACAGAAACCAGTATAAATAGTCAGCAGTGAAGAGAAGGAGTTTGATGTCTAGGGTTCGAATCTCCCCATTCGCAAAGAATTTTTGCCCTTCGCAGATGTTCGTTTACTTCATGCAAATGTTTACTTCGCATAGTCTTTGATAATTTCACAAGGGTATTTCGCAAGAAGAAAATATGTGATTATTTTGCAGACACACTTCACAAGAGAGGGTTAGCACAGTTGGTATGGTGCGAGAATATGCAAGAAGCAAGTCAAGAGTTCAAGTCTCATTTCTCACATTCCTTTTGTTGCTGCGATAATTATATTTCTTTTTGCGAGATTTATACATTTCAAGGATGCCAGTTTTGCAAGCAAATCATATACTTCGCAAGAGACGATGGCAACAGAAACTCACATGAAATCTAAGTACCACTTTCCTAGAGCATTTTATTTCAAAAAAAAATTTTGATTTAATTTACCAAAAGCGATATAATCGCAAGATTTCTAAAATTTCTAAGATTTCAAAAAAATTCAAAGATTTTTGATTTGATTGACAAAGAGCGATACATTCGCAAGATTTTAAAGATTTCAAAAGATCATACAAAATGACTGCAAATTATCGCAAAAAATTTAAGATTTCAAAAAATTTCAAAGATTTAAAAGATTACAGAAAGCGAAATTATCGCAACAATTTCTAAGATTTAAAAAAAAAATTGATTTGATTTACAAAAAGCGATACAGTCGCAGAATTACAAAGATTTTACAACTACAAAGATTTCAAAATTACGATGTATTAGAATTTCTCTTGAATATTTACTTTGCTTAAATGATATGATATTATGAGAATGAAAGAAATGACAGAAATGAAAGAATGAATAAGAGAATAAAGAAACGCGAAAATATCGCAAGAAACGCGAATAAAATTTCGCAGAGACATAAGAATGTGACAAACCTTTATGGCGTACACCCTAGTTCGCGAATAAAATTTAGCAAGAGGCAAATGTAAGACCTAAAGTGCGTCATATGAGGGGGTATCTCTTTGCATGACTCAGGGATAAGGTTATACCGCTGCTGGAACCTGAGTCATGATGATGTTGGGGTTAAAGAAAACCTATCCGGGGGAGGTACCTTGGATTTCCAACTATATAAGGTTATACCTTGGTTGGACGACCGAGGGTCTCTTCTAAGGAGTGCAAAGTATGACCAAGGCGCCGAGGTACACGGTTGATCCAAGGGTGCCCGGGGCGTACAAAACTACCCTGGCCATTCTTGGCAAGTCTTGGATATGATGCACTCGGCATGAAGAAAACCCCACTTAGGGTGCAGTCTCGTAACTATAAGCCATATAGGCATAAAGGATAAGAGGCTGTGAAAACAACTGGTTGTTGATAAAACCGGATGGGAGGAGCTAGTCTTGTATGGCCGATGTGCCCTCCTTGAAGGGCAACCAGGGGGAAGATAAGGGCGGCACCCTCCATTAGGGAGCTGATAAGTGTCTTAAGATGGCAATGTCATGGGGCTTTACGTTCGCAAGAAAATTTAGGCATGTCATATTGTCGCGTGACAAATATTATAAAGAGGCAAAAAATCCAAGAGAAAAGATAAGATGAGATCAATGGGTTTTTACATGAAAGTGTAAAGACGTCCTGTGATTTCATCGCAAGACGGCAATGTCATGAGGCTTTGTTCAAGGGAGCTTAGGCTTGTCATATTGTCGCAGGAAATTGAAAAAACAAGGATAAGGCAAGATCAATGGGTTTTGCACATAAATGTAAGAACGTCCTGCGATTTTGTCGCAAAAAGAAAAATTGGCAAAATAAGACCTTTAACTAGGAAGGCAAAATAAGACCAATAGAATAATCTCAAACATTAACTGTTTCTTCTAAGAATGCAGGAAAGATTTGTTCATCGCAAGAGAGATAGCAAGTACTATTTAGAATCTCTCAGAAATACTATTCAGAATCTCTCGGAAGTATTACTCATAATTTCTCAGAAGTATTGTTCAGATTCTCTCAGAAGGATTATTTCCATTTTCGCAGCACTATTCATAATTTTACAGTACTATTCACGGCACTATTTCAGGAGCACTATTCATAAATTCGCAGATTATTCAGAATCTCGCAGACACATTCAGAATCTCGTAGGAGATGTGATTATTTTCTTAAAGAGATTATCGCATGAGGCAGAAGCAAGATAAGAATAACGAAACAATTCGTTCATTTAACATTTTCTCAAGGATTCTACCTTCATAGATAAAGAACAGAGGTAACTATAGATTACCAAGAAGACATTTTATGTTCTTTATCTTCTCGGAAAGAATCATTTCCAAAATGGACAAGAATTTTCACCAAAAATAAAATAAAAATTTCGCATGAATAGAGATAATACTTATGACTTTCATTCAAGGACGGATACTTCTTATATTTTGAGGATTGAGTACTTCTTATATTTCTTCAAGGATATTTCATACTTCGCATACTTCAAGAATTGATATTTTTTATTTACTTCGCAAAGATCTGGAACTTCACAAAAGAATAGAGTCAAGTACGTACTTTTGAAGTCCAATATTCTTTTGCTCGTTCCGTCATTAGCAAAGATCAAAGACTACTACAACAACAGATTTTTTCTTAAAGATTGCTTTTCAAGCAATATTCAAGAAAAAATAGGCAAGATGTAGGATCAGAATATCGCCACAATAATACTCTTGTGAAATTTATAAACGACATTTATGCGAGCTCTTCAAAAACACATTGCAAATGTCGCAAATTAATGATGTAATAGACAACGGCAGCATAAAACACGAGAAAGATGTGAAAATTTTGCGGTTGTAGAGAAATCTCACGAGAACAAGGCAGGAGCTCGAGAGAACAAGGCAGGAGCTTGAGAGAATATGGAGAAATCTTGCGAGAGTGTGGAAAGGGATCCTAAAATAAGGGAAGTGTGAGCTGTAATCCATTATGTAAACACCTATATAAAGAGGAGAGCGGGAAAGAGAAAAGGGGAGAGACAATTTTCGTAAGAGAGAGAGATTTTTTAGAGAGAGAATGTATTTTTCTTTATCATCTTCTTCCCCAAAACTAGATCTATAACTCCATTAATGGAGATTATCAATGTAAATCAAGTATAAATTTAAACAATCATAGTGAAGAATCATGGATGCAGATCAAATTGATCGAACCATGTAAAAATCCGTATGTCTGTTTACAATTTTTAGTATTTTAATCACCATTTTAATATCAATTGAGTTTAGATCAAGAAATTATTATCAAGATATGATAAGGGGTGTGTTGTGGGATTTCCTGCAACTACACAAATGAAACTAAGAACATGCTTAGTTTACTATTTGACATGAAAATCTTAAATGAAGATGGTGCATATTTTTTAAATGAATTTGTTCTTTCTTTGGATCTATTTCACTATAATAAAAAGATATTTTTTAAAGAAATAAAAAAATATATATAATCTGATTGTAAGTCGTTTTCACTCTTTTGATTTAGTGCTAATTCTTTTGAGATTGTGTTTGCTTGCACTATACATGAGTATGGTATCTTAGTATGTTTCTTTGCTACTTATTGACTACATATATATATATATTAGTAGTGCGGGTTTAATATATTGCTTCCACAGTGGGGGTTTTATTTGCAGATTTACTAATAATCCTTGTATGGAAAATTAGTAAAATATTGAGAAGGTTATGAGGTGTTTGAAATGCATATCAAACCCGTAAATACATTTTCTAAATTGTTGTATCATTTATGGATATTACGAAGCTGATTGAAATTATCCTTTCAGGTGAATCCTCTAAAGGATGGAGCAATTCAGTCCTCTACTAGATAAAGGAATATTAACAGACATATTAATTCAATGTGATAGTACCGCGGCTATTGCAAGAGTTGAGAATTATAACTAAAACTATAAGAGTGTGTTATAAGAATGGATTATATAGTGCCTAAAAAGATTTTTTTATCCTTTAATGAAAGGATTAATAAGAAGATGTAAATACATCTCACGGGATGAGAATTATTGAGATTGAGTCATCTGTAATTGATACCCAACCTAGAAATAGGTTCAGAGGGACTAAACGAAGT
Organism: Papaver bracteatum; assembly: GCA_023529315.1. Lineage (NCBI taxonomy): Eukaryota > Viridiplantae > Streptophyta > Magnoliopsida > Ranunculales > Papaveraceae > Papaver > Papaver bracteatum. The sequence goes on along the minus strand of JAJJWX010003505.1, from coordinate 2,146,631 downwards.
CATGAATGATATGCATTATTGAGATCGAATTATTTATGATGCGGTTACCAACCTATAACTCAAGATATCAAAAGTAGGCTCAAAAGGGTAATATTTACTTATGGAGTGAGATCCCAAAATATAGGTTCAAATGGGACACCAAGTCATAGATAATATGGACATGCGAGAATCATATTGTTGAAGAATTCATCCCATGGAATGATATCCTGGAGTGACTAAAGGTTGGATTTAATTTTTAAACTCTTAATGATGTTTATATATGTATTTAGAGTGGTTCAAGAGTATTCTTGATAAACTCACCTATATGAATGTGAAAGTGTGGCCGCTTTCTATGAAAATATGGGCAGTTCTCTTGATCATTCATTAAACTGGGATACAAGTGCAGGGTCATAATATGATGACTTTAGACTTTACACTAGTATAGTCGTGTGTGTTAAGAAATCTTTTTATCTCCTAGAGTTCAAGACTTATGTTCACTCTTTAGTGAGATTTTAAGAGAGATTATTGACAATACGTAAAGGTTCAAGTCGTGAGACACCTTTGCTTATGCACAACTTTGTAAGTTCTTGTTCAATGTTTTAAAAAATACACATTAAGTGGGAGATTTTTGGGACATATGTTTTTAAAACAAATTTAATTTCCCATTAAAGGTATTTTTAATACTCATTAAGTTTTGCATAAAAGAAGGTATTTATTTTGTTTTCAATGTCTTGACTGTTTCATGTTTAATTGGTGTTAATTATGTGAGTTATAGCATAATTAACTTTCATTAAACTCTTTAAAACCTTTGACTATAAATCATACTTTTGGGTGGAAAAATGAAAAGAGTTTTTTCTCTTTATGTTTTTTGAGTTAGGAAAATAAAAAATGCTTTTTTAGAAAGATAACAAAAGTGTGAGCATATTTTTGTTTTCTACAAGAGTGATTCTGAGCAAGAATGAAAGTGTAGAAGTTTCACGTCCCCTGACCGTGCAAGAACGATTTTGTAAGAGATTGATCTCGGTTATTTTATCCTGGGGACAACGTGACATCGACGAACTGCTTGCACAATCTTGGGTAGAGTTGGAAAAGTCTTAAAGAGAGCGACCTAGTCCACGACTTAGCCATAATATTTGCTTCATGTTTGATTTTTATTTTTTGTGCATGCATAATCCAGCATTTGTTCCAACACTCTTATTCCATGTTAATGGACCAGGGATTAGATTGTACTCTTGTGTAGTTGCTGGCTATCCCTAATATTTTGTATGATATGGCGATTTTGTAACATATTGGTGCACTAGATAGTTCTTCCCGCTTATATCATCATACATGAATAAGGTCATGTCCTTGGTTCTTAAGAAATTCGTCAAGAACTAATAAAGGAATGTCGTCCTTACCAGAATAGTTTTAGTCTACATTAAAGTTTCTTTATATAGAAATAGCCTACTTTAAAGTTTGTTTATATACAAAATTATAGCTCGTGTAGAAAATTATTTTTGTAATGCTGCAATACTTTTGATTGTTTAATTCTTAATTATACTTATTATATATTTTAAGGTGTTTGCATGCCAAAAAAAAGAAAGAAAAAATAGACAAAACTAATTTACCAACTATTAAAGTACTTGAATGTACAAGGCTTGAACATAACCCAATCTTTTCATGTTTCCTTTCAATCTTTATAGAAGATCTTCATCTCATGCCACAAAGTAATGTATCAAAAATGTTCATCTAATATATGTCTGTATATACAGACCACAGAAAAATGGTTAGTTGGAATATTATGATGAGTAATAAGTAAATCAAGCACAAGCAATAATGATAAATGAGGAAGTTATAGAATCTTATAGAGTTCTCTCTTAATAGAGAAACACCATTATAGGTTCGTCTCGATTAAGATGTTGTAATGATTTAATAACAATATAGAGAACAAAGAAAGAACAAACAACGATTCGACAAATAAAAGATTTCACTAATTATTTGAAAAACTCTTACAAAGTGTTTACCTCGAATGAGTTAAGATCAGTCTTTGGCCCTTCTCTTGATTTTAAACGTTTTGCTCCTTTTCGTCCCACTTCTTCCACTTCTCTTGGACTTGGGCACTTGGATTCTTGGAATACTTATCTTCCTATCTCTTTTTAGAACTTTGTAGATCCTTTTTGGATGATTCACCTAGTAGAGGCAAATAAGAGAAAACAAGAGTAATAATACAAAAATATGCAAGAATAATAGCTAAAACAAGTACGAAATGGACACTAAAATCATATGAAGTATGCACTTATCAAATTCCCCCACACTTAGCCTTTGCTATTCCTCGAGCAAACTAAATAAAACTAATCCTAAATACAGCAATTCCATGTCGTTGAGAAAACTCTTACACTTAGCATGTATAACAAGCCTTTAAACCCATAGGTGTCCCTAGTGGACGAGTTATAGTCTCGTGAGGGTTTACAAGAGGTTTAACCACAAAACCTACTCCAATTTCTCACCTTGGAAGAATCACTAAGGATAAACACAAAGTAATAGCTAAATAATTAGATTTCATATGTTCTTTAGCTGCAAACATCCCACATACATTCCAATCATCACACACAAGCAATTACTTACGTGTGACATTCAACCTGATTGCAAAACTCTACTAAGATAGTCATCGTACTTGTTGCAATGTTTATCACAACACTTGCATACTGAAATCACATGGATAGATAAGAAAATGGAAATAGAAAAGTGAAGTGTGCAAATGTTGACTAAAGTGAAAGATGCTACCCACAATACTTGTATGAATGTCGTCAAAGGATTCTTATTTATAGCGCACTAGTTGAGAGAAACACCCATTTAACTTGACCACATGATTAGATAATCTAAGCGCATGTTTCCTTTTCAACAAGTATGTGATAGTTGCCTTGGATCCTGCGTTCCACGCTTGTTTAGGCGACGGAGACATGAACAACATTTCACGCATACTTCCACCCAATTGTCAAGAACTTCATCAATAGTCTTTTTGACTTGCTATATAATGATGATAGGTTTTTATTTTCATCGACCACATGATTAGATATTCTAAGAACATGTTCCTTTTTAGAAAATACGTGATAGTTTCCTTGGATCCTACGTTCCACACTTGTTTAGGCGACGGAGATAGGGACAATGCTTCACACGTATTGCTATCCAAGTGTCGAAATGAAGATGAGCCTTATATATATGTTTCTTTCTTTATTTTTTCTTCTCTTTTTTTTTCCCCCGGATCATTCTTTATAAGTGTAAGAAAATTTTCTATGGGGCTTTTATATACTCAACCAATGATTACCTTGCTACAACATCCACGGTAGTATCAGGATCCCACCAAATCACTTTAGAGAAATATATAACTGCAAAAATAAAAATAAAGTGATTCAGTAATGATTAATTGCGAGGATGACTCCTTCAAACGACTACCATAGCTGAGCTTCGCATTCAATTATGAATGTTTATATATTTAAGGATTTTAGAACGATAAAGTGGAACTCAATCTACAGTTGTAAGAACTGTTTCAACCTGAAAAGGTTGAGACTTGAGAGTGTCATCCTAAATAGCTCAAAATTAACTCCAAAAGATGAAGTCTCAAGAATGCAAGAAATCAAAGAGTATTTTTTTATGTGTATATATGCATAAAGTACAACACTAAATGCTCCCCCACACTTAAACTCAACATTGTCCTCAATATTCAAAATAGAAAATTATGATTTTTGACATAACAACCCTGAAAAACTAAAAAAATGTACCAATGGGTAGGGAACTAGGAAAAATATCCTAAACAAAAGTTGTTCACCTAAATATTTTCTATAATGTGTAAAAAGGGCACATTGTTTTGATAAATGGTCTGACATTTATGGCCTCCGGACTGACTGACATGCAATCTGAAAAAGTTCTGTAAAAATACCGAAACTCAAATTCCCAGGCCTATATCTCCAACTTAACAGACTCCAAATTCAGATTTTATTTTTGGAAAATAAAGGTATGTCTGTCCTTTTTAAAGTCGGGGTCAACCACTCAAATCGAACTCCGTATGAAGTCTCGAGAGCTATTTTTGTGACAAGTGCGCAATCAGAATTTTCTGACGATAATTCGTCAAAACTTTCATTATAAATATAGGACTTGTAAAATCTAAGATGGGAATGAAAGATTTGATATGCAAAACTAAGAAAATTAAAAACAAAAGGATTGAGATACAAAACCAATAGGTTGCCTCCCATTTAGTGCTTAGTTTAATATCATTAGCCCGACTTGGCATTCCGTCAATTACTCCTCCATAGGGAGATAATAACGAAATTCTTGCACATCCATATCCACATAAGCAATGCTTTCATAATATGGCTTCAATCTATGGTTGTTCACCTTTAAATTTGTTCCATCTCTAAGACTAGAAATTTCAACTGCGCCATGAGAATAAACATTAGAAATAACATACGGTCCAATCCATTTGGACCGTAGCTTACCAGGAAATAATTTAAGACGAGAATAAAATAAAAGAACTTTTTTCCCCAGAACAAAATTCTTCTGAGAAATCATCATGTCATGAAAAAGTTTCGTCTTCTCCTTGTAAATACGAGAAATCTCGTAGGCATTATTATGTATCTTCTCTAGCTCATTAATTTGTAACTTTCTTTGTTTCCCCGCATTGTCATAATCCATGTTGCACATCTATATCGCCCAATATGCCTTGTATTCAAGTTCAAACGGAAGATTACAAGCTTTTCCATAGACCAACCGATATGGAGACATACCAATTGGTGTTTTGTACACCGTTATATATACCCATAATGCATGATTTAGCCTATAACTCTAATCTTTCCGTGAAGGGTTCACGGTTTTCTCAAGAATGGATTTAATCTCACGGTTCGAGATTTCGGCTTGCCCACTAGTTTGTGTGTGATACGGTGTACCAACCTTGTGTGTTATGTTATACTTCTTGAGTAGAGCATGGAAGTATTTCTGAAAATGTGAGCCTCTGTCACTGATAACCACTCTGGGTATACCATGTCTTGAAAAAATATATTATTTCACAAACTCAAAAACAACTTGAGAATCATTAGTAGGGGTGGCCTTAGATTCCACCCATTTCGAAACATAATCCACATCAAGAAATATATAAAATTTTCCATTAGAATTGACAAAAGGACCCATAAAATCAATTCCCCACACATCAAATACTTCAACAATACGAATTGGTGTGAGTGGCATTTGATTTCGAGCACCTAGATTTCCCGTTCTTTGACATCTATAACAAGATTTGCAAAAAATATATGCATCCACAAATAGGGTAGGCCAATAAAATCCACTTTCAAGTACTTTTAAAGCGGTACATTTAGAACCAAAGTGACCACCACATGCATAAGTATGACAAAAAGTAAAAATAGATTGAAATTCAGAATTAGGTATGCACATGCAGATGATTTGATAAGAACCGTATTTCCTCAAGTAGGGCTCATCCCAGACATACTGCTTGGTTATTTTCTTAAGCTTAAGCTTTTTAAAATTAGACATTGTACCATGTACTTATATTGTAACCAAGTAGTTCACTATGTCCGCGTACCAAGGTGTTGAATCTTCAATTGAGAAAAGTTGCTCGTCCGGAAAATAATCTTGTAAAGGAAGTTCTTCTTCGGAAACAACAAGTCTACTAAGATGATCCGCAACAGTATTGTTAGCACCTCTTTTATCCTTGATTTCATAATCAAATTATTGCAATAGTAGAATCCACAATATAAGTCTTGGCTTAACTTCTTTCTTCTACCTAAGTGTTGCATGATTAGAATATACAACCACTTTTGAACCCACTAAATAGGATATAAATTCTTCAGTGGTAGAATAGTTGATTTGTTCATCGTTTAGGGTCCTAGATGCATAATAAATCACATGAGATAGCTTGTCTACTCTTTGACCCAAAATAGATCCAATTTCATAGTCACTTGCATCACACATTAATTCAAATGGCAAACTCCAATCCGGTGACTTGAAAATTGGTGCAGTTGTCAACAATTCTTTCAGTTTATCAAAGGCATCCTTGCACTCTTTGTTGAAGTAAAAAATAACCTCATTTTGTAATAATTTTCACATCGGCGTTGAGATTTTAGAAAAATCCTTGATAAACCGCCTGTAAAAACCTGCATGACCAAGAAACGAGCAAATTTCCCTCACCGAAGTGGGATATTGTAAGTTTCTTATTAAGTATATCTTTGCTTTGTCAACTTTGAGCCCTCGAGAGGACACAATGTGACCAAGCAATATGCCATGGTTTACAATAAAATGACATTTCTCCCAATTTAAAACAAGATTAGTGTCTATGCATCTTTTAAGCACAAGTTCAAGATTTTGTAAACAAAAATCAATAAATCACCATAAATACTAAAATTATCCATAAATACCTCAATTATGCGTTCCACGTAGTCAGAATATATACTGACCATACACCTCTGAAAAGTGGCAGGCGTATTGCAAAGACCAAACGACATCCGTCTATAGGAAAACGTACCAAAGGGACAAGTAAAAGTAGTATTTTCTTGATCCTCTGGTGCAATAACAATCTAATTGTAGCCCGAATAACCATCCAAAAAGCAATAATATGAATGTCTCGCTAACCTCTCTAACATCTGATCAATGAAAGGCAAAGGCAAAGGAAAGTGATCCTTTCGGGTTGCGGCATTAAGCTTTTTGTAGTCTATGCACACTCTCCATCATGTTTGAACTATTCTAGGAACAAGTTCATCATCTTGATATCTAACAAAAGTGATACCTGCTTTCTTAGGCACCACTTGAACTGGGCTAACCCATTTGCTGTCAGAACTGGGCTAACCCATTTGAGGATCTCTTTCTTCACGTCCTCCATCATTGGGGGGTTAAGCCTGCACTGATCATTACGTACATTCTTAAAATCATCTTCCATTAGGATTCTATGCATGCACATGGACGGACTAATGCCTTTAATATCACCAATTGTCCAACCAATAGTCATTTTGTACTCTTTCAGAACCCTAAGTAGACGTTCTTCTTGTATTAGGGTGAGGTTCTTTGTAATAATCACCAGAAGTTCTTCTTTATCACCCAAGCATGCATACTTTAGGTGGTCCAGAAGTGGCTTAAATTCAAGTTTCGGTGCCTGCACAATAGAAGGTAACGGAACCTCATTAGTTACGGGTAAAGAAATATAAGAAATATTACCCGGTTTAGCTTCTTGTAGTGTTGTTAAAGAACTACACATCTCCACCATATCTTTGGCTGTCCAGGTTTGGTTGTTCATGAACATCCAAATCGATGCTATTCCGTAACACAACTCCAAATTCATCTTCATTGCTCAAATCAAATATTTGTTATGCTAACGAACCAATAACATTTATAAAGAAAGCGGAGTGCACATCACTAGGATAATGATCTCTTTATCAAATTCCATAGTAAGTGAGCCACTATCAACATCAATCTTCATCTTTGCAGTTTTCATAAACGGTCTCCCAAGAAGTAACGAAGTAGATGAACAATTATCTCCATTATGCATATCCACAATGTAGAAATCAACTAGAAAGATTAACTAATTCACTTAAACTAACATGTCCCCCGCAACTCCCTTAGTATATATATTAGACTTGTTAGCCAATTGAATAGTTATCTTTGCCTCTTTTAAAGGTCCGAGATTCAAAGAATCGTAAACATAGGCTGACATAACACTTATGGATGCTCCCAAATCAAGCAAAACACACGCTCGAATCGTCGATTACCAATGGTAACGGGTACCGTAAAACCGCCAGGATATTCATACTTTGTAGGCATCTTCTTTAATAACATAGCTGTAGCACTTTCGCCTACCTGAGTAATCTCATTAGCAATCAACCTATCATTCCTTGTATACAAGTCCTTCAAAATCTTGGCATACCTGGGTATGGTTCTAATGGCCTCAATAAATGGAATGTTGATATGTATTTTGCTAAAAATGTCCATGATCTCCTTGTCTTGAGCTTCTTTCTTGGACTTGGAAAAACAACTAAGGAAATGAGGTGGTATGGTAAAAGAGGGAACCGTGTCCTTAGTTTGGCTTTTCCTTTGGTACGATTTCCTCTTCTACTTCCTTTTAGATGTCATTACTAACCTCTTTCTGTTAGTGTGTCTCTTCAGTTTGTCTCCCACTTCTCAGAGTAACTGCATTAACTTGCTCTCTTGGGTTCACAAAAGGTTGTAATGGCAACTTTATTGAAGCTTGTTCCTTTATCAAATTTGCATCGGTTTCCATTTTCCCCATTTGTAATTGTAGATCTTTGACAGCAGCATCATTCTTTTGTTGATATTATAGGTTTTTTTGTAATATTGTATCCTGTTTCAGGGACATACCCTTTGTTTCTTGCATTATAACCTTGATCATCTCCTCTAAATTAGAGCTTTGGTTTTGCTTTTGATGTTGTGGGTGGAATTGTGGTTGTTGAAAATCACCTTGTTGCCCGAAAACTGGGTTAGAAACTGCAGCTTGCTTGTTCGCATAACTGAAATTAGGGTGATCTTTCCAACCAGTATTATAAGTATTGATCATACCTTGTCCTTTGATTTGGAAACACAACGTTCACCTGTTCGACCTCTTTTTCATGTGAAGGTGTTAGAGCATAGCTTGGTTGAACCCACCAAGCATTGGTATGTCAAGTTTGGTTATCATATTTTAGTGAGCCAAAACTCATTTAAGAGTCGCTTGATTTAAATGTACTAGACTCAACTTCATATAGGTTAGCTTGAAAGTATTAGGGTGAGAAATTACAAGTATTGCGGAGACTTGAAGAAGTGAAGAATTACGGAGCTACAACTACAACATCATCCTTCCACTTGAGGTTAGTGATATTTGACTTGAACTGTTTCATTCCCTAACGTATCTTTCAAGTCGTGCATATTGAAAACATAAAACTGTGAAGCATGAACACTATAGATAGACATAGTATTAAGGAATACAATATGAAGTTTCTTGCTTAACCATTAAACTTTGTATATGAGACATCGACATAATCGCATGAATGCTATTGTGATTATGTATGGGTATGAGGTGAGGATTTCATCCTAGGAAACAATGTTTTTACATGTGTTTTAAGGAAGTAAGTTCATGATATTTGTTGTGAACCGAAAAGGAAATCGTCAGGCGTTATTGGGGGATGTTCTTCATTGCAAATATTATGAACGACCAATATGTGTGATTAGTATAACCGCTCATGACTTGGTTGTGTTCTTGGTAAAAATATTCACATGAGGCCTGACTTATGTATTGGTATGACTTTTATTAGTGAAACCGATCTTAAGTAATCACCTGGGGTATGATCGGGTTTGTGAGTGTCTGTCCAAATTTGGGAAAGTGGAACCGATCCTATGAAGAGGTGAAGTACATCACAAGGGGGAACCGATCCTTGTATGAGGTGCAACAAGGTTTATAGAAGAAAGGGGAAATGATCCTATGAACATGTGCAGCATGTTTTTAGGCAAGGGGGAACCGATCCTATGGACATGTGTAGTGCATACAAGTTAGATACCAAATATATGTGGGGAACCGATCTTAGTACCTAGTCATACGAATCTTTGGTAAGCTAGTGTGACTATGCACAGTACTCACATGGAGGTAAAACCGAAACTTGTTTTGGTAGAACCGTTACACCCATGATTTGTGATTGAGTGTTACTTGATCAATCACATAGTTCTTGAAAGTCAGATGAACCAATTCTAAACTTGTTTGGAAGTGTGGTAACTTAGTTTCAAGTGAGTAAGTATGAAAAAGGACTTGCAAGAGTAAGATGTTGATACACTTTGAACACGCACATTAATGTGTATTCTTTTATTATTCAAACATATTCCTTAACAGCTAAGAAGGAAGTAAATCCAAGATCGAATTTAAATAAGTTAAGAATCTTTTAATTAAGGTTTTTAATTATATATGGAAAATAAGAATTAGTAATATGCATTTGCTAGTTAAAGATTTTCCAAGGAGATTTCAGTCATTATTTTTGGACAGTGCATTCATAGGAATTATGAAAACTGAATTTGGCTTAATATGGAAAAATATCTTGAGAATATTTTCGGTTTTGGAAATTCCTTGGTGTCCAAACTTCCTTGTCTATAAATACTTTGAGTTTGTATTTCTAGCAAACTAATCCTTCGTGACAGTAAACTTCCTCTATTGTACTGTTACTGGTGAAGCCGCCTATCGGAGAGGAGAGTAATCTAATTAGGTGATATCTCTTACGACCGCTCAATTTAAAGTCTTCCTTGGGATTGAGAAGCTCTAGCACGACCCGTTGGTAGGAAACTAGATATTGCAGTTTATCTTTAGTTTTTGTATTGATTTGATTGACTAATGGTGGTTGAACTTTGATTGCACCTAGTTTGTTTATGCTTGAGAATCTTCTCTTCTGATATAAGATTCACTCAAACTAGTTTAAGGTTTCGACATGGATCTTTAGACTGTTGTTAGATCTAAAGACGATCTTGTGATAATCTATTGTTAACAGACATCATTCCGTGTGTGATTGATCACAAGAGATTCAAGTAGTTGTGTGCAGGTGTTTATTGAAGATCTAAGAAGATTTGAAGACAAAGAAGAGATAGAAGATTTCCGACGTAGTTTTATAATCTTTGGTGTGCACAATACTTGTTTGGGTAACAGAGGATCCAATTAATAATCGATTTATCCTCGTGATAGATTGGATTGATTAATTGAGAAGATCGACATCAACACAATTATTTGGATTAAGAGTGTTGATTGGATTAATCTTAATGATTACCTTTTGGTGATTGAACATAAGATAGATCTTGGAACCTGGCAAAGGAGTTTATGTTAAGATAAACAAGGGAACCTTTGCGCAACTCATATCACTTGGTTGAAGAGAGTTGATACCAAACAGATTTGTTGTTCCTTTACTGTTTGGAATACGAACCAAAGGAATTGGTCCAAGTATGTTACTTGTTTACAGGTTGGAGGCGTGGGAATATAGACGGAACTAGGTGAACTATTGGTTTAGTTTCTTGGGCTCAATTATACGAAGTTGGTTTATTTTGTATAGCGGATTAATCCTGAGAGTATTCAATTATGGACAAGGTCCCGGGGTTTTTCTGCATTTGCGGTTTCCTCGTTAACAAAATCTGGTTGTGTCATTTACTTTATATTTCCGAATTATAATTGTTTTATTATAATTAAAGTAAATTGCACAAACATTAATTCCTATTTAATTGATATGTGAATCCTATTGAGTTTGGTTAAGTCCGATCCTTTGTATCAAGTAAACATACTTCTTTGTTGTATTGTCTCGATCTCGTATCCATAGATGATCACATGAAGTGTGAACCGATTAGTTGCATTGTCTCGACTCATTCCATAGACAATCACTTTCGGAGAAAGGACTTATAGGAAGGAAAAGTTTTAGCTTGAGTTATATTGGGGTACCCTCGCCTTTTCAATTGGCATCAGAGAAGGCAAACACGAAAAGATCTAACAATCTGTGTTTGGTGCGATCCATCCTATAAGACTTGAATCTTGTTTATGATTCAATTAACGTAATGGTAGGATTTGACTACTTCAGGAGTTCATGGTGGAAAACACTTTGGAGTATGTAACACCATTATTATTTAACCTGTTAGGAATTATGCATATGTATGTCGTGGATGACTTACATAATCCTTTGATTATCATAGGATTGTATATCATTATGATAAATAATGATTTAATGTTTAACAAGACAGATCGTATCTCGAAGATGTATAAGATTCTACTTAAGATTTTTATGAACCTCGGCTTTTGTGTTCTTGTGAAATCTGGAATCTTAAATATATTTTGGATAGCCTATCAAATTATATTCGTATATATTTTCAAATCAAAGACTGTTGATGTTTCGCTGTTTTGGATGCGTTTTTGGAAAATATGTAATCCTTCAAGGATTGAGTTTTCAGTTAATAATTCTATTAACTATGGATTGCTTCATACACCTCACAACTTTTTTAATGAAGCAAGTGATCTTTTAAAATTTTACAGGGTTTATGATTCAAATGGTATTATTAACAAATATCATATTTTGCTCAATTATATATATGTATACTCTCTAAAATTATTGAGCATATTTCAAGTGATATTATCAATCTCTGGTAATGAAAGAGTAAACAGACTGTAGTAGCAGGAAATCCTTGCAATCATGAGAAGATCATAGTCTCTCTAGGTCAGCTTATCGCTGGCCTTCCCATTCCCCTTTATGATCCTGAACTTCCCTTATTTTGTGAAATACTTTCCCATGCGAAGTTTTCGCGAGCTGTATATCAATTGAGCGGGGATTGCATTATTCTAATGCTCGAGTTCGCAATCGTGGTGCTGGTAAGGGATCTCTTTATCCCTCAAAAGTTAAAAATCCTAAGTTCGCTGGAGTTGAAATTGTTCCTAAGAAGTATACTGTAGAAAATTTCTTTGTGAATTATGAGATAATTCCCATGAAGAGAGATATTACTTGCTGGGGCGTTCGTTTAAAGAAGAAGGATCACGAAAAATTACAGTAGCTGAAGCGGAATTTATGGAAAAATAGTAAGATTGCAGAGAAGCTGAAAAGAAAGTAAAAATAAGAGAAGAGAAGAATAAGGAGAATAAATATAGAGAGTAGAAATTCTCGAGAAGGTAAGTGCATTTAATGCGAAGAGTGGACGTGCGCGGTTAAAAAGCAGCGGTTGAAAAAGACGTGTCAAGAGATAGATGGAAGAATAAATACATGTAACAAAATTCAGAATCGTGTCAGTACAGAAGAATATGAAAAATATGAACAATTACGCCATTTTGAAGAACGGTTTCTCATGACATTCTCCCCTTCGTAGAGAAGATATGAGAAGAGGCAAGATGTAGGATCATAATATCGCAAGAAAGACACATTTGCGAAGTTTGACCAACAACATATTGCGAATGTCGCAGGATGATTTGAATAATGACGTAACAGATGACAATGGAAGAAACATGAGAAAAAGCGTGGTGATTCTGCGAAGTTTAGAGTGTTCGTGAAGATTAACATTAGAAATCTTGCGATAACACATCAAGTCATATCCGAAATTAAAGGACATCTTAGCTGTCATCCACTATGTAATTATCCTATATAAGAAGCCGAATAGGCAAAAGGAGAGGGAGATCTTTTTCGAGTGTTGAGCAAGTCATTAGGAGAGAGAAAGTCCATAGCAGTTGTTAATTTCTTAGTTTCATTTCTTGTAAAATTCAGAAGATTAATCAATAAATATTGTGATTGTTCATCTTAAAATGACTTAATTGTATGAATTCTTGTGAGGGGTGTAGTGTGGGATTTCCTGCTACTAAGACGTCCTACGATCAATGGGTTTTTGCGTGAAATTGTAAAGACATCCTGCAATTTTGTCGCAATAACAAAAGGTGGCAAAATAAGACCTTTAACTAGGAAGGCAAAATAAGACCACATGACAGAACAATTTTTTTATAAACTACTAACCATTCTTCATGCAGATCATTCATCACAAGAAAGATCATGTACAGGCAAGTATGGGAATTAATAAACAAGATGTCATTATCTTTCTCGCAAATACTTAAATTATCATAAGTATAACTGAATCCCAAAGTGGTCCACACTATACCCCTCACAAGAATTCATACAATTAAGTCATTTTAAGATGAACAATCACAATCTTTATTGATTAATCTTTTGAATTTTTACAAGAAAGGAAAGAAATGAAACTAAGAAATTAACAAATTAACAACTGCTCTGGAATTTCTCTCTCCTAATGACTTGCTCAACACTCGAAAAAGATATCTCTCCCTTATGCCTATTCGACTTATTTTTATAGGATAATTACATAGTGGATGACAGCTAAGTTGTCCTTTAATTTCGGATCTGACTTGCGGTGTTCTCGCAAGAGTTCTAATGTTAATCTTCGCGAACACTCTAAACTTCGCAGAATCACCACGCTTTTTCTCATGTTTCTGCCATCATCATCTGTTACGTCATTCTTCAAATCATCCTGCGACATTCGCAATATGTTGTTGGTCAAACTTCGCAAATGTGTCTTTCTTGCGATATTCTGATCCTACATATTGCCTCTTTTCATGTCTTCTTTGCGAAGGGGAGAATGTCATGAGAAACCGTTCTTAAAAATGTCGCAACTGTTCATCTTTTCTTTCTTCATCTTTCTCTATCGACAAGATTCCGTGAATTAAGCATGATTGTCTACACGTGTTGAATATTCCTTTATTCACCGGCACATTTAACATTAACCGGTCATCTTATTTTGCCTATTTAGTAGAAATATAACTTTTTTCTTTTACTTCATCTTTATCTTCTTCATCTTTAAATTCTCTGCAAATCTTCATCGCCTGCCATTTTTATCGAATTCATCTTCCTGCTACTGTTATTTTATGCTTCCATGGAATCTCCAAGGTTTGTTTTCCTTTCTTTTTCTCCCTTTGATTTTTGCTGAGACTGATTTTGTTTTACTGGAATCATCTTGTTTGTTCTTTGTGTAATTCCCATACTATTTCTGTTTCAGCAAAAGCACTTCCAATACTAAATTTACAGTTCAAAACCCTAATGCTCCCAAAGGGTCGCATCCCAAGGTTCTTGCGAAAAAGAGAAAGTTTGCGAATGACAAGGTAGTAAGAAACACTATTATTTTTAATAAAAATATTGTTGCCTTTGTTTCTTATCTAAGTTGTGATTCGCATGGTGATGGAGATGCCACTAAACCTCCCAAAAGATCTCGCCAACCTAAAACTGTTGGAACTTCTATTTCTTTTCCCATAATTTCTCTATTTCCTGAACCTTCGCAAACTGAACCTCTACTTCCTGTCTGCGACAATATCACAACAAGTTCTAATATTTTACTTAATCTTTCTATGGATGAAATCCCATCTGCAAATCTTGTTGTGAATGAATTTTTTTCTTCTCATGTGACCAATACTTCTCAAATTAATTATATCATAACCCCAACCATTGATCTTCCTCAAACTTCACCCTCAAATGACATCCCTTTAGCAAAGAATGATGATCATCAACTTTATGTTATCACTACTACTTCATCTGAGTCTCTTCCCTTTTCTAAAAAAACTGTAGACGGAATAGATATTGCCTTCAAGGTTTTATCTGATATTATAGATGATGTCAAGAAATCATCTGTGGATCCTGTCAAATTTGGTGTCTGCGAAATTTTGGGTAAATATTTTGGTTATGATAGGATGGTTTTGTAAACATCCTTAGAGAAAGAAATTTAATCTTTGAAGGGGAGTCTCCAAGTTAAGACTTTAGAATGTGACACTCTTCGCCTTGAAAATCAAAAGCTTCAAAATGCTTCGCTAGACTGTGAGAATCTTCGCAAGAAGAATAAAGAATTAAAAGGTATAACTTCTCTTGTTTTGTATTTACCTTTCATATTCATCTCTTTTAGTAATTTTATACTTTCTATATTCTATTTTCTTAAAACCCTTTGTTCGCCCTTTAAGTCTTAAACCAGCAACGAATAATGGAGAGATACCAATTTGAATCTATCGTGGAAGAAGTTCGTGTGGACATAGACATTTGGATGGATCAATATAACCAATTAGATAATCTTCATATATATTCCATTGATCAAATAGATAATAATCTTACCAAAGAGAATGCTCAATTAGTATAGAAGCAAAACTTATTAAGTAGTGAGATTTATCGCCTCTCTTATTCTTTAACCAAAGCTAACTTGGCGATGGAAACTGAAAATAAAATCTTATCTCAAGAAAAGCGAAGTCTCTTAAACACGGTGGCGATCTCTTCGCAGAAAATAAATATTCTTCAAAGAGTGTGTGATAACCAAGAACAATCTCATCATTCACTGAAAAATGAACTTAAAGAAGTAACTGAATCATCTATTGCTGAGAAAAATACACTTATCCAGGGTAGGATAACTTTAAGTGTAAATGCAAGTTAGCTCAAAGAATAATATTCCAAATTAGAATAATCTTACTCTTCACTTGCGAAGGAAAACACTTTTCTCATCTCTAAAGAAAAGAATTTAAAATCTCGCCTGAAGGGTTTAGTTGGAGATAAATTTGATGATGCAATGAATCATTGGGAGAATACTTGTTTGGCACTAATTCAAAATCTAATTTCGCAAAAGGAAGGTAGTCATTTTGACTGCCTCAACCATTTTTTTTTCTTTGTTGAATTTCCTTGCAATATTCTCCCGATTAATATTTGTTCTTATTTTTCGCAGAATCTGAGAGAAATCTTCATTCCTTCATTTCTACTTTGGATTCTAAACTTGACAAGATTCGCAAAGAGAATGGATTACTTGCTTCTCACCTTGCCCGTTTTCGCGATCGAGCAGAAATAAGATGTGACTACCTTGCTTATTTCAAAGATATGGAGATCAGAAACCATGATAGAGCTTTCTTTCGCCAAGCTCATCTTAGTGCTGAAGTTCTTGTGAACGATATTTTGCTGTCCAAATCTCTTCCTCCTGTATCAATCAAACCTCTGGAAGTAGATGATGATGAAATTCCTCGTGTTGCTGATAGTGACTTTGATTATGAAAGTGGTGAATATATTGATTCTCAAGAAGACTTAGAAGGAGAAAAAGAAATCCCTCTTAAAGAAGCAGCTGATGGTGATGAAACAACTGTTGGCAATAAGCCAAATGAAGAAGAAGCTGGAGTCGACCAGAATAAGGAGAACACTAGCAAAGATGATAAAGCTGGTGAAGATGATAAAATTGGCGAATATGGTAAAGCTAGCGAAGAGGATACTGAAGTCTGAGTTCTTATTTTATTTTCTTGAGTTATTTTTCTCTTTCTTTTATTGCGAATAATATACTTTGGACCACTTTGGGATTCAGTTATACTTCTGATATTTTAAGTATTTGTGAGAAAGATAATGACATTTTGTTTATTAATTCACATACTTGCATGTACATGATCTTTCTTGTGATGAATGATCTGCATGAAGAATGGTTAGTAGTTTATAAAACAATTGTTCTGTCATGTGGTCTTATTTTTCCTTCCTAGTTAAAGGTATTATTTTGCCACCTTTTGTTATTGCGACAAAATCGCAGGACATCTTTGCATTTTCACGCAAAAACCCATTGATCTTTCCTTAACTTTTTGTTCTTTTGTAATTTTTGTTGCGACAATACGATAGGCCTAAACTTTCTTGCGAAATTAAAGTCTCATGACATTGTCATCTTGCGACGAAATCGTAGGACGTCTTTACACTTGCATGCAATGAACCATTGATCTCGTCTTATCTTTTCTTTTGTATTATTGCCTCTTCAGGATTGTTTCACAAATATGAAAAGTCTTAATACTCCCATGAGTAAAAAGCCTCATGACATTTGCATCTTAAGACACTTATCAGCTCCCTAATGGAGGGTGTCGCCCTTATCTTCCCCCTGGTTGCCCTTTCAAGGAGACGTACTTCTGTCATACAAGACTAGCTCCTCCCATCCAGTATTAACAACAACCAGTTGTTTTCGCAACCTCTTATCCCTTTTGCCTATATGGCTTATGGTTACGAGACTGCACCCTAAGTGGGGTTTTCTTCGGGCCGAGTGCATCATAGTCAAGACTTTCCAAGAATGGCCAGGGTAGTTTCATATGCCCCGGGCACTCTTGGCTCAACCGTGTACCTCGGCACCTTGATCATACTCTGCACTCCTTAGGAGAGTTATTATTACCTTAGTCGCCCAACTTAAGTCATATGCTCAAGTTGAAAATCCAAGGTGCCTCTCGTGGATGGGATTTCATTGACCCCAAATCTCCATGACTCAGGTTCCAGCAGTGGTATAACCTTATCCCTAAGCCATGCAACAAATACCCCCTTATATGACGTACTTTAGGTCTTACATTTTCCTCTTGCGAAATTTTATTCGCGAACTAGGGTGTACGTCATAAAGGTACGTCCCATTCTAATATGTCATTATTTTGTGATTTTCTCTTGCGAAATTTTCGCACATTCTCATTTTATCTTAATCTTGAATAATCTCGCAACAACTCTTTCATAATTTTTTTTGTTCATATTCATTTCGTTGCATCATACATTATTTCATTATCTAAGGTTTCTCAAAGTCCTTCACGGGTAATATCTCTTTAAATATAATCTATTCCATGGTCTGTCGAGTCTTTGACCAACATCTCTACCCTCTGGATCCATCAATTTGTATGCCCCCGTTTCAATTATCTCTTTTATAACCTACGGTCCATCCCATTTTTTTCGCTAGTTTCCCACCTCTTTCTCGCTGGTAAATTGGCGTCTCGCAAAGAACTAAATCACCTGGTTGAAATTCACATGCTTTGACACGTTTATTGTATTCTCGGGCTAATCTTCACCGATAATTCTCCATATGCTGTAAAGCTCTTTCTCTCTTCTCTTCTAGCTCATCAAGTTTTTTAGGATCATGCCAGCACTAAGATTCTTCTCCCAAGCCTCCCTCTTTGTTGTGGGAATATAAACTTCTGTTGGTAACACTGCCTCAACTCCATATGTCAAACACAAAGGTGACATTCCTGTAGCTTCTCGCCCAGTTGTGTTGTAAGCCCAGACTACATTATGTACCTGTTCGCACCATGATTTATGATGTCCTTCTAGCTTTTTCTTCAATATGTATGCGATTGTCTTATTTGTTGCTTCAGCTTGTCCATTAGCCTGTGGATATAGGGGGGTTGATTTTCCACACTTTATCTTGGATGCATTAAGTAATATTTCTATGTTTTGCCCTTCAAATTGTTTCCCATTGTCAGATACCAATTGTGCTGGAATTCTAAATCTGCAAATGATATTTTCAAATATGAATGTAAAGATGTCTTTGTCGCGAATGTGTTGTACTACCTTTACTTCTGCCCATTTTGTGAAATAGTATGTTGCAACAATTAAGTATCTTTTTTGTCCAGATCCTGGTACAAATGATCCCATAATATCTAAGCCCCACTTTCCAAAGGGCCATACACTTGTTGAATATGATAATGGTGCTCCAGGTGCATGTATTTTCTTCCCGTGCCGCTGACAATCTTCGCAACGTCTTGATATTTGCTTCGCATCTTCATGCATATATGGCCAATAATAACCTTGTATTTTTGTTCTGTATGCCAAAGATCTTCCTCCACTGTGACTGCCAGCATCTTCGATGTGTAACATTTTTAACACCTTTTCTCCTTATTCTCGTGTCAAACATCTAAGTGATGGTCCATTAAATGATTTTCGATATAATATCCCATCTCTTAGTTCATAATTTGTTGCACGACTCTTTAATTTGTGTGCCTCCAATCTTTTTCTCGGTGTTTCCCCTCTTGCTAAATATGCATGAAGTTCTGTTCTCCAATCTGCGATATTTTCTTCACCACTTTCTATTATCATTATATCAACCTCTTCTTCCTCTTCTTTATTGATTGATGGTGATATAAGTATCTGGATTTTTATGCATCTCGCAGTTGGATCTGTCATCATACTTGAAATGAAAGCATAAGCATCTGCGAGTCTATTATCCTTCCTCGATATATGCCTCCATTTTATTTTTGGGATTTTTGCTGACAATTCTTCGACAAGTTTCTTGTATTTCTTCAAAGATGGTTCATTTGTTGTGTATTCTCCTTTTATTTGGCGAATAACCAGCTGCGAATCACTGGTAATTCTAGCATTTTCTAATTTCATTTCTATTGCGAATTTTAGTGCATGTATCACAACTTCATATTCTGTTTCATTATTAGTGGATGTAAATTCCAATCTAAATGAAAAAGCCATCTTCATTCCCTCCAGCGAAATTAAGACAATTCCAATTCCATTACCTTCCCCATTCGAGGAACCATCCACCAATATTTCCCATCTATTTGGTTCTGTTAACAAATCTTTTGGATCTCCACGCTCTTCTTCAATATCCATCATCTCCTCCACAGCTTCATCATCTTCTAAAGGAAATTATGCTAACAGGTTTGCGATAACTTGTGACTTTGGTGAAGATAATACTTGCGCATTCCATCTCTCAACTTTGCCTG
Source organism: Papaver bracteatum (assembly GCA_023529315.1). Taxonomy (NCBI): domain Eukaryota; kingdom Viridiplantae; phylum Streptophyta; class Magnoliopsida; order Ranunculales; family Papaveraceae; genus Papaver; species Papaver bracteatum. The sequence goes on along the minus strand of JAJJWX010003505.1, from coordinate 2,126,668 downwards.
ATCTCTTTGAGTTCTTCATTACCGATTCAATTGGTACCTTTGTCAATACTTTGACTTTATGTGCCTGAAAATATATGCGAAGTTTAATTGTTGCATACACCAATGCTAGAATTAGCTTTTCAATCTTTGAGTAATTTCTTTCTGCGGCATTGAATGTTTTGCTGATGTAATAAATTGGTTTTTCAACCCCTGCGTCCATTTGCAATAGCACAACGCTTAATGCATGCGAAGTTGTCGCAAGGTAAATTAATAATTATTCTCTTGGTTCCACCTTTTGCAAAATAGATATATTCATCAGATGTTCTTTTATTCCTTGGAAAGCTTTCTCACATTCATCTGTCCATCTGAATTTTGTACCCTTTTTGAGTATGTTGAAGAAATGTTTACATTTATCAAATGATCGCGAAATGAATCTTCCCAGTGAAGCCAAGAGTCCGTTTAAATTCTATACATCCTTCACCGTCGCTGGTGTTGGCATGTCGCGAACTGCTTGCACTTTCTCTGGATCAACTTGTATTCCTTCTTTGGATACAATGTAACCTAAAAAAATTCCTGATGCAACTCCAAAAACGCATTTTTCAGGATTCATCTTGATATTAAATTGACGCATCTGTTCAAAAAATTCCTTTAGATCTTGTACATGATCTTTAGATTCTTTAATTTTTACTAACATGTCATCTACATATACTTCTAACGTTTTGTGTATCCATTTTGCGAACACTTTCTCCACCATTCTTTGATATGTTGCTTTAGCATTTCGCAGACCAAATGGAATTTTTGTATAACAGTATAATCCTCTTGGAGCGAAAAAAGCAGTATGTTCTTGATCTTATTCAGCAAGAGGAATTTGATTATAACTTTTGTACCCATCTAGAGAAGATATTCTATCATTTCCCGTCGCCGACTCAACCATTTATGGAATATCTGGTAGTGGAAAACTATCTTTCGGACAAGATTTGTTTAAATCAGTAAAGTCTATACAAATTCTTATCCCCTTATTCTTCTTTGGGACTACAGCCATGTTTGATATCCACTCCGGATATATTTGTCTTGTCTTATAATTCCTACATCAAGCATCTTTTGCAACTCTTCCTCTATTTGGGAGTGATATGTCGTTGCGATTTTTCTTATTCTTTGTTTAAATGATCTTGCACCTTTTTCAATTTCCAACTTATGACACACCACAGATGGATCAATTCCAGGCATCTCATCCATGTTCCATGCGAAAATATCTCTATACTCTCGCAAAATATTAATAGTTCTTCCTTCTTCATCTGCCTCCATCTTAGTTCCAATTCTTAGTATTTTGGGTTCTTCTTTAGTTCCAACATTCACTTCCTTAGTTGATTCTACTTCGGTGTAACTGGCCTTAGGTTCTTCCATGGGTGTTGGTTCTTTTATCACTTTCGCAAGTTCGTTTCCTTCTTCCGAAATTTCGCTGGGTATTCCTTTCCCTTCTTTTGCTCTAATCATGTAAATTTTAAACTCTTCCTCTTTCTTTGCCTCTTTTTCCATCTTTCTGCGAAGTTTTCGCTTCTTTGGACGTTCATCATAATGTTTCACTTCAATTTGATAACATGATTTTGCACTATCAATATATCCCCTTATTTCACCAATTTTGCTTGGTATTGGAAATTTAACGCATTGATGTAATGTTTATGCTATGGCTTTAATCGCGTGTATCCATGGCCTTCCTAACAACATGTTATATGGCGATTCCACATCCACGACACACAGTGTTATTTGTGTTTCAATTTCTCTCAGCGAAATTCGCATCATTATTTCTCCTTTAGGTTTTGTTGTAGATTTTCCAAATCCATGGATATGATACATTGAAATTTGAATGAGTCATTTCTTCATCTTTGTATCCCATCCCTCTATATGCATGATAAAACATAATATCCACTGAACTTCATGTATCTACTAAAGTTCTATTCACCGCCCATTCTTCCATGTTTTTTGCGGATTTCTTCTTTTCTTTCCGTTTGGTTACCGTGATTACCAAAGGAGATGTGTGGCTCAAATTTTCTCTTGGTATTTCTGTTGTTGTAAATGTAATTTTATGCTTTTCCCAATCTCTTAAGGGTGATATCTTCTCTACTGTCATAATTTTCTTCCTTTCAAAGTCTCGTTTATGTATCCTTCCTCTAATGTTCTCATGAAATTCATTAATCATTGTTTTTGTGATTATGCTACACTCCAACCTTCTTTTACTTCCATTGATCTGGATTGTCTCTTCCTCAACCACTTTGTTGTTTTCTTTCATCATTTTCTTGATTTGAACAATCTTTACAACGATCTTCACAATTTTCAAATTTCAGTCCCTGTTTCTAGTGCCAATATGTAGTAGCAGGAAATCTCACACTACACCCCTCACAAGAATTCATACAATTAAGTCATTTTAAGATAAACAATCACAATCTTTATTCATTAATCTTCTGAATTTTTACAAAAAAGGAAAGAAATGAAACTAAGAAATTAACAACTGCTCTGGACTTTCTCTCTCCTAATGACTTGCTCAACACTCGAAAAAGATATCTCTCACTTATGCCTATTCGGCTTCTTTTTATATGACTTGCGGTGTTCTTGCAAGAGTTCTAATGTTAATCTTTGCGAACACTCTAAACTTCGCAGAATCACCACACTTTTTCTCATGTTTCTTCCATCGTCATCTGTTACGTCATTCTTCAAATCATCCTGCGACATTCACAATATGTTGTTCGCAAATGTGTCTTTCTTGCGATATTCTGATCCTACACAGACTATTGCAAAAAAACATGGAATCAATCCGAAATAAAGATCTAGTCAATGAAAAAATGGTTTTCCAAAAGAAAGAAAACAAAATCGGAATTGTGTCCTCACAAGTCTCGATTTCCGATTTTGCTAGTTTTTCCTAAATCTAGTTATTTCCGGGTTTTGATCTCAAGTCTTCTTATAAAATATAATCTCTTGCTATTTGTTCGAACATATTGAGGAAGACTAGTCAAAACCGTAACTAGGGTTTTTCATATTTCCGCAAGTATGAGAAAGAGGAAAATAATGGAAAAAAACCATGGAATAGATAACTATGTCTTAAATCAAGTTATTCCTCCTGGAGAGGTTGAGAAAACCAAGCATCTATACTTGATCCAATGAAAGCATAACCTTGCAGATTTCGTAGACACCACATGCTTTGAAAGGTACCAAGCCTTGACGGAAGCTACCTTCACTGAAGAAAAGAGATTCGATCCAGAGGTTTCAGAAACCAATTATGTGAAATTCGTTCAAGACCGAATTCGGGGAAATATGTTCGGATTTGAAAAATATTCACCTGACATAGTAAGAATTTTTTATGGAAATATTCACAACATTAATCTTGAAAAACTTACTTTTAGTACCTTGGTTGGAAGTACTTTTCTTCATGTCAACATAAGATGATATCTGAAATCATCAACTATAGTGTGAAAGGCCATATGGTTACAGGTTCTGAAATTGATCACGATAACATTTCAAAACTTATCACTGGAAAAACTGTTGAATGGAGAAAGGGAAATATGCTAACCAAAGATGTACTGTTCCATCTAAGGGTGTTTGGAAAACTGGATGTAGCAACTCTGTTTCCATGTTCAAGAGATTCCTCCTCATGGAATAGAAAATTTGTTGAATTAATTTACTTTCTTCTTGAAGCGAATTGATATTTGTGGAATGATTCTCAATCAAATAATTAAGATTATTGAATCTCTCAATGTCACAGGTTTTCATAGAAACCTTGGTTATCCCTATCTTATCACCAAGTTATGTGAAAAAGCTTTGGAAAACAACTTCAGAGATGTGAAAGACATCAAAAATCTCTCACAGAGAATTATCAATCGAATGGGTGGAACACAAAGGGAATAAAGTGTCTCATACGATCAAGTCTATAGCAATGGAGATCTTATGTTCCATATTCTACTTCTTGGAAGACAATTAGACTGTATTCAGAAACAGTTGGCATTTTCCTATAGAAATGATTCAGATACTCTTAATGGTATCCTAAAGATTAATGAGGAGTTCTTAATTAAAGAACAAGAACAAGACTCCGAAGAATACACTGAAGAGCAAACAAATGAAGGTTGATTTATCTTCAAGGAAGAATAAGAGTAGACATTAGTTGTTGATTTATTTCAAGCTTTACTTAAGTGTCTATTTATGAATAAAACTATCTTATGCTTATAAATAAAGTTATTTGATTTATAATTTTTCTTGTGATAGTTTTCGATTTACATATCCGGTGCTTTAATGCTTTATTTATTTGCTATGTATGTTTATGGGATGTTTGATTTCGGTTTTATTACCTTGATATTCGATCTCATAATATGTTGTGAACCCTTATGGTTTGGGTGACTTTTTGATTTAGCAGGATTAAGTTCTAGCCCATGTTGGTATCCTTTATCAAAGGATCATGAAGGGTTCCTGTAGAAACAAACTGTGAAAAAGTCACAATATGTTGAATCGGTTTTGGTTTAGCATAAAAGCATATGTGTTTCGACGGCTTTCAACTTTTGCATGCAATTGTTAAAAACCGATTTTGAACCTTTCTCTTGTAAAGGTTGGTTGTTGTTATTCTTTTGTTTTTGGCATAAGGATGACAACATAATGGTATTTCGATATCAATTCTCCCTAGAAGAAGAAGATGCTATCATATTGGAGAAGTTGGATGCGAAATTCAGGTAACAATCTTGTTAGTTAATTGTTTTCCTGTTTTAAGAAAAACCTATTTTTATTTGATATATATATATTGCTTTTGCTTAAACGAAATTGTCGGTACAATTGATGTGTTTATTCCATTATGTATGTGTGGATGTTTGTGTGATTCAATTGGTTCCGGTTAAGTAAATCTATTGTTATCTTGCTTTGTTGTGTGATATCAATCGTTTAGGCTTACGAAAGTTTGATGCAATTGCGGTGCTTTAATGTTTATGTTATTTCAATTGCTTCCAGTTAAGTAAAACAATTATTATTTTGCTTTATTGTATGGTATCAATTGTTTAAGCTTAGAAACTTTCGGTGCAATAGTGGAACCTTGATGATATATGTTGTCTCAATTTTTTCCGGTTGAGGTAAATAATTATGAAAGTTAATTTATTTGTTTTGTATGAATTATCTATGGATTAGCTAATGAATATATTGACGGGATGAGTTGTTTAGTCCAATTTGATTCCGGATAAGCTAAACTAAGTTAATTCTAATCTTAGTAAGACTTATCAAAGTGGAGGTTTTGGTTATTCAAGTCTAGCCGAATGCCTAAACAAGGAAATGCTAGTTAACTAACCTAGTATTTGTCTTGTTTAAAATCTAAAGGTCTAAGTTATATGGATAATTAGAAACTGATGAGAAAAATGGAGTTTATCTTTGTTTTGGTCTTATCGAATGAAGCGGTTGTATTTATACAATAGGTTTAGCAAAGGAACTAAGTTGGTTAGTTGATTTTTGGTTTGCTAAACTAGTTGGGAAAATTGTTTCGGACAATTATTTCCATGATAACATATCAAAACATAATTACTTTATAGTTTCGATTTTGATATTGGTTATCAAAAATGGTATGTAAAACCCTCGTGCTTGACTCAACAGGTTGCAAGTCTATTTCGATATTTGTAAGATCCTTTTGGTGTTGTCCTTTATTTTTTTGGTTTCTTTGTCATTTTTGTGACAAAAAGGGGGAGAAATATATGGAGTAAACAGGTGATGTTGGTTTCAATTTTATGTTGATTGGTGTCACTAGGGAAGAGGACAATGGTTCTTGAACATTTATATAACGAATGAGGAAAAACACAGACTAAGGGGGAGTAACATATCATATGATTGGGATAACAAAGACGTGCGGAATGAAAATCTACCTATCTCACCTTTAGGGGGAGTATGAGCTTTGTTATTATAATGTCAACAACGACATTCTTAAGGATTGAATGAATGCAGGTTATGTGATGTTGAATTCAGGAATCAAGCGTATGTGTAATGAATTATTGTAATTTGTTTATCCATATGATTGTAAGAGTTTTGTCACTAAAATTTACAAAGGGGGAGATTGTTAGAGCATAGCTCTATTGAACCCACCAAGCGTTTGTAGGACAAGTTTGGTTATCATATTTTAGTGAGCCAAAACTCATTTAAGAGTCGCTTAATTTAAATGTATTGTAGTCAACTTCGTATAGGTTAGCTTGAAAGTATTAGGGTGAGACATTACAAGTATTAGGGTGAGACATTACAAGTAACGAAGAAGTGAAGAAGTACGGAGCTACAACCACAACATCATCCTTCCACTTTAGGTTAGTGATATTTGACTTGAACTGTTTGATTCCCTAACGTATCTTTCAAGTCGTGCATATTGAAAACATAAAACTGCGAAGCATGAACACTCTAGATGGACATAGTATTAAGGAATAGAATATGAAGTTTCTTGCTTAACCATTAAACTTTGTATATGGGACATCGACATAATCGTATGAATGTTATTGTGATTATGTATGGGTATGAGGTGAGGATTTCATCCTAGGAAACAACGTTTTTACATGTGTTTTAAGGAAGTAAGTTCATGATATGTGTTATAAACCGAAAACGAAATCGCCAGGCGTTATTGGGGGATGTTCTTCATTACAAATCTTATGAGCGTCCAATATGTGTGATTAGTATATCCGCTCATGACTTGTTTGTGTTTTTGGTAAAAATATTCACATGAGGCCTGACTTATGTATTGGTATGACTTTTATTAGTGAAACCGATCTTAAGTAATCACCTGGAGTATGACCAAGTTTGTGAGTGTCTGACCAAATTTGGGAAAGGGGAACCGATCCTATGAAGAGGTGTAGTACATCACAAGGGGGAACCGATCCTTGTATGAGGTGCAGCAAGGTTTATAGAAGAAAGGGGAACCGATCCTATGAACATGTGCAACATGTTTTTAGGCAAGGGGAACCGATCATATGGACATGTGCAGTGCATACAAGTTAGATACCAAATATATGTGAGGAACCGATCCTAATACCTAGTCGGCCGAATCTTTGGGAAGCTAGTGTGACTATGCACAGTACTCACATAGAGGTAGAACCGAAACTTGTTTTGGTAGAACCGTTACACCCATGGTTTGTGATTGAGTGTTACTTGATCAATCACAAAGTTCTTGAAAGTCAGATGAACCAATTCTAAACTTGTTTGGAAGTGTGGTAAATCGGTTTCAAGTGAGTAAGTATGAAAAAGGACTTGCAAGAGTAAGATGTCGACACACTTTGAACACGCACATTAATGTGTATTATTTTATTTTTCAAAGATATTCCTTAACATCTAAAAAGGAAGTAAATCCAAAGATCGAATTTAAATAAGTTAAGAATCTTTTAATTAAAGTTTTTAATTATATATGGAAAATAAGAATTAATAATGTACATTTTGCTAGTTAAAGATTTTCCAAGGAGATTTCGATCATTATTTTTGGACAGTGAGTTTACAGGAATTATGAAAACCGAATTTGGGTTAATATGGAAAAATATCTTGAGAATATTTTCGGTTTTGGAAATTTCTTGGTGTACAAACTTCCTTGTCTATAAATACTTTGAGTTTGCATTTCTAGCAAACTAATCCTTCGTGATGAGAAACTTCCTCTCATTGTAATTTTTATTCTTGGTGAAGCCGCCTATCTGAAAGGAGAGTAATCTAATTATGTGAAATCTCTTATGGCCGCTCTTAAAGTCTTCTTTGAGATTAAGAAGCTCTAGCACGACCCGTTGGTGGGAAACTAGATATTGCGGTTTATCTTTAGTTTTCGTATTGATTTGATTGACTAATGGTGGTTGAACTTTGATTGCACCTAGTTTGTTTATGCTTGAGAATCTTCTCTTCTGATATAAGATTCACTCAAACTAGTTCAAGGTTTCGACAGGGATCTTTAGATTGTTGTTAGATCTAAAGACGATCTTGTGATAATCCATTGTTAACATATTGATCACTCCGAATGATTCAAAATGTAACTGGGTGACACATTGACACTTAAGATTTGTTTGACCAGTCAAGTTTTCTTTTTTCTTCTATGTAAAAGACCTAAAAAAAATTAACGCCCAAGGAGAGTTTCGAACTACTATACTCTGGTCTATAAAATCCTCACGTAATCCACTGAGTTACCGCTCGGTTTTGTGACAATGATGAGCCTATAATATATTTACCCACCTTCTCATTGTTATAAAACATAACAATTAGGAAGGACTTTCCCATTATATTTTGTTAAAAGTCAAAACTTTATTTCAATTGATCACAAGTGATTCAAGTAGTAGTGTGAAGGTGTTTATTGAAGATCTAAGCATGGTTTTTAAAATCGTGCAATTTGTGATTCAAATCGCACGATTCGCTTCAGAAAATTCAGTTACGATTGGAATCGCAAGGTAGTTACGAATCTTCCAAGAATGGTAAAGATTCTGTTTTTTGATGCAATTCTTGACCTTAAGATTTGTTTGACCAGTCAAGTTTTCTTTTTTCTTCTATGTAAAAGACCTAAAAAAAAATTAACGCCCAAGGAGAGTTTCGAACTACTATACTCTGGTCTATAAAATCCTCACGTAATCCACTGAGTTACCGCTCGGTTTTGTGACAATGATGAGCCTATAATATATTTACCCACCTTCTCATTGTTATAAACTTACTTTCCCATTATATTTTGTTAAAAGTCAAAACTTTATTTCAATATATGTATATTTATTTTTAATTTATAACTATATATGTATTTCTATTATCAATTAATAACTTAAATATAACAATTTAATAAATCTACCATGAATCTTCGATTCACGATTTAACATACGACTCGATTTGTAAAATTGAAAAATGATTCGCTCCACGATTCACGATTTCACAACCTTTGATCTAAGAATATTGAAAGACAAAGAAGAGATAGAAGATTTCTGACTTGGTTTTATAATCTTTGGTGTGCACAATACTTGTTTCGGTAACATATGATCCAATTAATAATCGGTTTATCCTAGTGGTAGATTGGATTGATTAATTGAGAATATCGGCATCAACATAATTCTTTGGATTAAGAGTGTTGATTGGATTAATCTTAACGATTACCTTTTGGTGATTGAACATAAGATAGATCTTGGAACCTGGCAAAGGAGTTTATGTTAAGATAAACAAGGTAACCTTTGCGCAACTCATATCACTTGGTTGAAGAGAGTTGATACCAAAAATATTTGTTGTTCCTTTACTGTTTGGAATACGAACCAAAGGAATTGGTCCAAGTACGTGACTTGTTTACAAGTTGGAGGCGTGGGAATACAGACGGAACTAGGTGAACTATAGGTTTAGTTGCTTGGTCTCAACTATACGAAGTTGGTTTATTTTGTATAGCGGCTTAATCCTGAAAGTATTCAATTCTGGACAAGGTCCCGGGGTTTTTCTGCATTTGCGGTTTCCTAGTTAACAAAATCTTGTCGTGTCATTTACTTTATATTTCCGCATTATAATTGATTTATTATAATTAAAGTAAATTGCACAAACGTTAATTCCTATTTACTTGATACGTGAATCCTATTGAGTTTGGTTAAGTCTGAACCTTCGTATCAAGTAAACATACTTCGTTATTGTATTGTCTCGATCTCGTATCCATAGATGATCACATGAAGTGTGAACCGATTAGTTGCATTGTCTCGACTCATTCCATAGACAATCACTTTCGGAAAAAGAACTTATATGAATAAAAGGTTTTAGATTGAGGTATATTGGGGTACCCATGCCTTTTCAGAAGGAATTAGCACAACTGCCATTTGTTGCATCATCTTCTTCATATTACCCATTCTTTCCTCTAAATATGAAGAATAACTAACTTCGTTAACCCTCCGATCCATCGATACGCCTCTTGTATTAAATTGCTACGTGTTTGCAGCCATGTTCTCTATCAGTTATGTGGCTTCATCAATGGTTTTATTGGTTAACGCACCACTACTAGCCGCATCTATGAGATTTCTCTCCAATTGAAGCATACCATCATAAAAATATTGCACTATGAGTTGCTCACCGATTTGGTGGTGTGGACAGCTAGACAATAATTTCTTGTACCGTTCCCAATAATCATAAATAGTTTCACCAACAACTTGCTCAATTCCACTTATTGCTTTACGAATAGTTGCTGCTTTGGAAGCGGGAAAGGACTTTTCTAGAAACACTTTCTGCATGTCATTCCATGTTGTAATGCTTCCTTGTGGAAGGTTGTAAAACCACTCTTCCGCAGAATTTGTCAAACAAAATGGAAAAGCTTTAAGTAAAGCTCTGCTTTTGTCAGTTCCAGTTGGCTTCAAACTTGTCAACCTATGTTGAAATAGTTGCAAGTGTTTATTAGGATCATCTCCAGGTGGCCCTTTAAACTTCGGAAACCAGTGTATCAACTGAGATATAAGTTCAATAGAATCATCTAAGTTGATGCAAAGCTTTTGTTGATCAAACGATGGAGATGTTAGATCTTTGAGCGGGAGGAGGAGGTGGTGGAGGATATATCTCATCGTTTGTATTAACCATCTCTTTTGTAGAGGGTTATTGTTGCAACTGAAGACGTGCTTATAGTACCATTCCCTTGCGAGTTTGAATACCGAACCTCAAATAATCTCAATCTTTCGGTGATAGAGATTAAGTACCTGAAACCAAAAATCTAAAAAACAAAATTAAAAACTAAAAAGAAAATTAAAAACAAGAATAAAATTGATAAAAAATAACAACTAACGCTACCCACTGCTCTCCGGCAGCGGCGACAAAATTTGATGGTTGTCGTAAGTGCAATCAAATTAATAATCTTTTTTCCACACAATTAACTGGTAATATAATAGAAGCAATAATCGTTCCCACGAAGAGCAGTGAGTTTTAGTTGTCAAAGTGTCAAAAAGGGGGGGTTTTGTTTTAGATTGTGAATAAAATAAATAATCAAAGCAAATAAAAATATGATCGAGGAATCCTTCTTCGTTAATAAACCATCAATGAGTTATTACAATGGCGTACTCGTCGTTAATCATAGATTATCACCAACCGTGGAATAACATCTAGATCAGTGCTATCCCCTAAATTACTTATATCACTCGATACATAAGTTCTCGCATACCAGATTCTATTCAATGAACCACCAAGTAATAGATCACTCAATGTGTAATCCAATTGAATGCTTTATCTTTTGTGAATTTATAGGTTGATCCTTCTAGTCATACTCTTAGATCAAGGTCCACTTTTTAGTGTTGTTTATAAACACAATCGCTCCACTGAATTCCTCTGCAAGGTTTTGTGTTTTCTACTTGTGTAAATGTTATTCGAAGATTACTTATCTCTTAACTCAATACTAGCAATAGACTAAATCAACAAATCAATTTAGTTGGCCACCTAAACAATCTATCAATCAATCATAAATATTCATTACAGTATAAAAAAACGATAATCATATGAAGAACTTCAAAGTAGATTAATATAATAACTCAAATCTTGTTTACAACTTAGAATTCACCCTCAATAAATAGGTGTTTAGCTACTCATGGATGTAGAAACATCCATGATATACATATAAGAAAAGTTTAGAGATATTGTTACGATTGAGAATCGCTCTGAAACCCTAGCTTTCGATGTTTCTTCTCTCCAAGACTTACAATTTTGTGACCTAATGATATGATATTATTTCACATAACCTAATACCTTTTTATAGGCTTACATTGCTTGTCCTTCACGTATTTAGTTCGGTTTAAGAACCCGACCCAAAAATATGAAATAACAATCCCAAACGTGATCTTAGGCCTTCCAAGGTATTAATACACGTTTCCTACTTGCTAAGTACACGTACCCAATCCGCGAACTTCAAATTCCAGCAGAATTAAAGTATGCGTACCCGTCCGCATACTTTACTTTCTTCGGTATTCAATAAAAGCTTGTTTTGTCCACAACTTCTTCATCCGAACTCGGAATGACCTCATTATTTTTGCATTCTTTTTATATTTCAATTATATTCAAGTTGGTGATGAGAAATCATTAATTTGAATGAGTTAATATCGGTATTTGGCCCTTCTCTTGATTTTGAGCGTTTTGCTCCTTTTCGTCGCACTTCTTCCACTTCTCTTGGACTTGGGCACTTGGATTCTTGGTATACTTCTCTTCCTAGATATTTTCAGAACTTTGTAGATCCTTTTTGGATGATTCACCTAGTAGAGACAAATAAGAGAAAACAAGAGAAATAATACGAAAATATGCAAGAATAATAGCTAAAACAAGTACGTAATGGACACTAAAATCATATGAATTATGCACTTATCAGGACCCTAACATCCATTTTTTTATCTCACAAACAAAATGATTAATTAATTCTCTAAGAAGAAGATACCTATAACAATCACCCTAAAGGTCCTTGTATAGGATACACAACCTTGTCTCCCCAAGAACTTGCTAGACTAGTTTCTACCTAAATTAGGAACCTCGGCTCAAAATAAGAAACTACATAACTTGGGGAAACACCCCGGGTAATGTTTTTGATCCATTCCAGAACTTTATTTACGCAACAAAACCATAACAATCACTAACTTTTATGACGTAAAAAAAATCAACTGCTATCTGATCTTCACTTTGACATACCAAAATATTCTTTTGTCTCACCCTTATTCAGGGCCGCCCTCCCATAAGGGCCATAAATTATTTAAGTTCATAATTAAGCCATGTCCAAAGAGGATATAGTTACTGGAACCTTCTGTTGAGTTATCTTGAACTTACGTCTAGAAGCACCACCTAAGACTAACTTCCTCCTTATTGCTTCATACCATTAGAACAAATATTTCTTAAACTTCTAACACCACCACAAACAACTCTTCCATGTAATGCATCGTCTATCCATCAACATTAAATTACTATCATGATATACACTCATTACTCCATATATTGTAGAGGATCTCATCCCAAGTGATTCTGAGCTAGGTAAACTAATTAAATTCTACTTCATCTCCGGCACATGTCTAATATTTGTGGCTATTTGAACTGATCCATCAAAAAATTCTAGGAGAACTTCGCCGACTCCATGAACCAGCAATCTGGATCCATCCCCCATGTAGACGAACCCGTTGTAATCTTCATAATTATTGTATAATTAACGATTGTTGCAAACATGCACATCAACGCCACAGCCTAATAAACATCCTCTCTGACTTTTAATATTTGCAGGCATCATTAGGACCTCATGACGATCACAATATTTCGATAGCATTGCTAAGGCTGTAGTATCTTTAGAAAAGTTATCCGAATTTTTTCGAAAACCATCCTTCTTCTTAGGACAATCCCTTGCGCAATGCACTGGATGTTCACACTTGTAGAAATCACCTTTGAAAATTGTTCGTTAACCTTTGTTGATACAAAATATCTTCTCATCAGCTACATATGCATCTTCAGAATATTATTAACAATGAAAAAATGGGGTTTTAACAACCGCACCCAATATTTCTCTTAGCAATCTGTATGGACTAACTCCAATATACTTTTCAAGAGAATCAACTAGACAGTCAAACTCAATCTTAAGAAAAGTATATCAAAGAGTTATATCTCAATTTCTCGATTCAATACTTACTCAAGCAAATAGAAATCTTCGAGTCTTAATTGAATACAAGAGAAATTAACTTGAACGGTACCAAAGACCAATGTTCAAGGATCAATCAATTACAATTAACAACCAAAGGTCGGATTTCCCAATTGATTGATTCAACACACAACCTGTGATATTTTAATTATATAAAAAAATATAATGCGCGGAAAAGAAATAACACAAACACCAGAAGTTTTGTTAACGAGGAAACCGCAAATACAGAAAAACCTCCGGACCTAGTCCAGATTGAACACACACTGTATTAAACCGCTAAAGAAACTAGCCTACTAAAAACTAACTTCGATCTGGACTGTAGTTGAACCCTAATCAATATCACACTGATCCAAGGTACAATTGTGCTCCTTACGTCTTTGATCCCAGCAGGATACTACGCACTTGATTCCCATAGCTGATTTCACCCACAACTAAGAGTTGCTACGACCCAAAGTCGAAGACTTTAATAAACAAATCTGTATCACACAAGAATAGATAAATCTGTCTCACACAGAAATACCTACGAGTTTTGTTCCGTCTTTTGATAAATCAAGGTGAACATGAACCAATTGATAACCCGGACTTATATTCCCAAAGAACAACATAGAATTATCAATCACCTCATAATAATCTTAATCGACTACCAAAACAAGATATTATGGAATCACAAACGATGAGACGAAGATGTTTGTGACTACTTTTCTATCTTGCCTATCGGAGAAATTAATCTCAAGCCAATCTTATGATAATACTCAATACCATAGAAACAGCAAGATCAAATCACACAACTACAGAGAAAATAGTTGGGTCTAGCTTCACAATCCCAAAGAAGTCTTTAAGTCGTTAACCTACAGGGTCTCGAGAATAAACCTAAGGTTAAAGGAGAATCGATTCTAGCTTATACAACTAGTATCACACAGGAGGTGTGGGGATTAAATTTTCCCAGTTGCTAGAGTTCTCCTTTATATAGTCTTCAAATAAGGGTTTGCAATCTAAGTTACCTTGGTAACAAAGCATTCAATATTCACCGTTAGATGAAAACCTGATTAAATTCAAGCTAATATATTTCCACCATTAGATCAAACTTAGATTGTTATACACAAATGAAATGCACGTCCATTTAGGTTTGTGTAACCGTACCTAAACGTGTACACCTAGTTGGCTCAACAATAGTTCACCAAATGGTTAGCCATATGAGCACTTTCATATCAACCATATTCATCTTTACCATAACTAGTTGAAATGACTCAAAAGAACTAGTTAGAGAGTTGCTAAATTGCTTAGATGTCATAGAAGTATACAAGATATAATCGAAGCAAAAACAATTTTGATTTAATCGAATCAATTCATGAACTTTATATCCACGGTTTGCAAATTATGCATTCCTTAGTTTATATAATTTTAAGTTCAGGAATAAGTCGTATGTATAATTAAGTACCCGGAATAAGTTTGTTTTCAGTTCAAAAACTCTAGCAGAAATTCATGAGACGTGAATCTCCGACAGTACGCGGACTTTAGTTCCAGTTATCCTGAGCAGCAAAGTATGCATACTTTGGTTCAAGGATTATGGACTTACACAAGTGTGAATTCACATACAATGTTTATATCTATTCAAGGTTATATATTCTAAACTCTCATTTTAATCATTGAAACATTCTTAGAGGATGTTAAATAGAGATAAACTCGGCTCAAAATAGCAAATGTGTATAATCGAAGTCTATATAGCAATACGACTTTTGTCTCAAGATAGGAGATAGAGTAAATAGACTTTTGAGTGATAGATAAGTTCAAGTCTCCACATACCTTTTAGTCGATGAAGTTCCACCAGTTCCTTGAGTAGTTCTTCTTCTTTATATGATGAATGTCGTGGAGTCTTAAAGCTCGACTACAATTTCTATCCTAGTCCGAGACTTAGCTATAAGTAGACTAAAAATCAAGACTTATAATTTTGATCACTAATATTGACAAACATTCTTGGGATAGCAATGCATGTGAGTTCGACCGAGCAGTACTATAACAATCTCCCCTTTTGTCAATTTTAGTGACAAAACTATCAATACATACGGAATAGAAAATAAATAAACTTTGCAGCTTCTCTTCCACATGCATGATCTTCTTGGTTCGTCAACATTACTTGAAATCTTCGTCACTTCCAAGTATTCCAATGATTCCAAAGGTTGTAAGTTTAGCATCATCGTTGTTGAAAATCCGTAGCCATAACAATGAGAAAACAAGAGCTCTCAATCATTGTTACACAGTGTCATAGTATTATTACAAAGCATCAAAGTTCAATTGTATCACAACTTTGACAACAATACTATGGTGATATGTATCACTACCCCTTAGTCAATACTCCATCTCACATGGAAACCACTCTGAAAATACGGGGGTCTAACAACCACACCCAATAATTCGTTTGGAAATCTGAGAGGACTTACTCCAATACACTTTCTAGGAAATCAACTAGACAGTCGGACTCAATCTTGAATAAAGTATATCAAAGAGTTTAATATCTCTAACTTTTAATTTAATCCGCAATCAGCAAATAGAAATCTACGAGCCTAATTGAATATAAGAGGAGTTACTTGAACGCTACTAAAGACCAATGTTCAAGTGTCAATCAATGTAAATCAATAACCAAAGGTTGGATATTCTAATTGATTGAGATTAACGCACAACCTGTGATATTTCAATTATATAACAACATATAATGCGGAAAACAAATAACACATATACCAGAATTTTGTTAACGAGGAAACCGCAAATGCAGAAAAACCCCGGGGCCTAGTCCAGTTTGAACATCACACTGTATTAAGCCGCTACAGACACAAGCCAACTACCAATTAACTTTGGACTGGACTTTAGTTGAACCCTAATCAATCTCACACTGATTCAAGGTACAGTTGCGCTCCTTACATCTATGATCCCAACAGGATACTATGCACTTGATTCCCTTAGATGATCTCACCCACAACCAAGAGTTTCTACGACCCAAAGTCGAACACTCGATAATTTTTTTTGTCTCACACAGAAAAGTCTATAGGAATAGATAAATCTGTCTCCCACAGAAATACCTACTAGTTTTGTTCCGTCTTTTGATAAATCAAGGTGAACAGGATCCAATTGATAAACCAGACTTATATTCCAAAAGAACAGCCTAATATTATCAATCACCTCACAATAAACTTAATCGACTAGCGAAACAAGTTATTGTGGAATCAAAAACGATGGGACGAAGATGTTTGTGACTACTTTTATCTTGCCTATCGGATATATAAAATCTCGAGTCAATTATTCTAATTGTACTCAACACGATAGAAATTAGATCACGCAACTACAAGAGAATAGTTGGGTCTGGCTTCACAATTCCAATGAAGTCTTAACCTATAGGGTCTCGAGAAGAAACCTAAGGTTAAAGGAGAATCAAATCTAGTTATGCAACTAGTAACACACAAGAGGTGTGGGGATTAGGTATCCCAGTTGCTATAGTTCTCCCTTATATAGTTTTAAAATCAGGGTTTGCAATCCAAGTTACCTTGGTAACAAAGCATTCAATATTCATCGTTAGATGTAAAACCTGATTCAACCAAGATAATATCTTTCAACCGTTAGATCGAACTTAGCTTGTTACACACAAATGAAATGTACCCTCATTTAGGTTTATGCAACCGTACCTAAACATGTACACCATGTTGGTTCACAAATAGTTAACCGAGGTTAGCTATAAGATTACTCTCATATCAACCTTATTCATCTCAACCATAACTAGATCAAATGACTCAAATGAAACTAGTTAATGAGTTGTTCAATTGCTATATTCTCATGAATTGTACAAGAACACAATTGAAGAAAAATTGGTTTGATTCACTCAAATCAATCATGAACATTATAGCCACGGTTTGCAAAGATTGCACTCCTTAAGATTTAAATGTTTAAGTTCATGAACAGATCGATTTGATAAATAACCAGCTTATGTATGCATATGGGTATGCGTACTTAAGGAACCAGATTTTGAGTTTGTTAAGTTTCCAAACTCAGAAGAAATTCTCGGTTCGAAAACTTCCGCCAGTATGCATACGGGTACGCATACTTAAGGTGACTAGTTTAGGAGTTTGTAATTCCCAAACCCAGCAGATATTTTCGGTTCGAAAACTTCCGCCAGTATGCGTATGGGTATGCATACTTATCTTGTCTCCTTCACAAATTTCATATACACACATATGCATACTCTTGGCTCCCGGTTTATGTATTTATACACTAATATGCGAACACATTATATATACTTATATCAAAAGATGGTTACATCATCAACTCTACATTTCAATCATTGAAACATTCTTCTATAATGACAATAGCCGTTTTCAAACAATGTTAGCATCAAAGCGATTTTCAAGTTATTGAAATGTCAACATGAATTTCGTCACGAGTAAAGATGAACATGGCTAAAGCGAGGTATACTCAGCTCGAAAACTCAAATATGTTTAGTAGAAAACTATATCGTTATACGACTTATGTCTTAATATAGGAGATAGAGTAGAAATAGACTTTCCAAATGATAGATGAGTTTAAGTCTCCACATACCTTTTATCGATGAAGTTCCACAAGCTCCCTTTAGTAGTTCTTCGTCTTCAAGTGATGAACACCGAGAAATATAAGCTCAACTACACTATCTATGTCTTAGTCCGAGACATCTATAAATAGGCTAGAAATCAAGACTTATAATTTTGATCACTAACATTTACAAATATGCTTGATATAGCAACACATGCGAGTTCGACCGAGCAATGTGAAAAGGCGAGGGTACCCAAATATACCTAAAGCTAAAACTTTTCCTTCCTATAAGTCCTTTATGAGAAAGTGATCGTCTATGGACTGAGTCGTGACAATGAAACTAATCGGTTCACACTTCGCGTGATTGTCTATGGATACGAGATCGAGACAATACAACAACGAAGTATGTTTACTTGATACAAAGGTTCGGACTTAACCAAACTCAATAGGATTCACGTATCAAGTAAATAGGAATTAACGTTTGTGCAATTTACTTTAATTATAATAAAACAATTATAATGCGGAAATATAAAGTAAATGACATATCAAGATTTTGTTAACGAGGAAACCGCAAATGCAGAAAAACCCCGGGACCTTGTCCAGAATTGAATACTCTTAGGATTAAGCCTATATACAAAATAAACCAATTTCGTATAGTTGAGACCAAGCAACTAAACCTATAGTTCACCTAGTTCCATCTGTATTCCCACGCCTCCTACCTGTAATCAAGTCACGTACTTGGACCAATTCATTTGGTTCGTATTCCAAACAGTAAAGGAACAACAAATCTATTTGGTATCAACTCTCTTCAACCAAGTGATATGAGTTGCACAAAGGTTCCCTTGTTTATCTTAACATAAACTCCTTTTCTAGGTTCCAAGATCTATCTTATGTTCAATCACCAAAAGGAAATCGGTAAGATTTAGCCAATCAACACTCTTAATACAAAGAACTGTGTTGATGCCGATCTTCTCAATTAATCAATCCAATCTACCACAAGGATAAACCGGTTATTAATTGGATCCTCTGTTACCCAAACAAGTATTGTACACACAAAAGATTATAAAACCAAGTCAGAAATCTTCTATCTCTTATTTGTCTTCAAATCTCTTTAGATCTTCAATAAACACCGGCACACAACTACTTAAATCTCTTGTAATCAATCACACACAGAACGGAGTCTGTTAACAATGGATTTTCATAAGATCGTATTTAGATCTAACAACAGTCTAAAGATCCCTGTCGAAACCTTGAACTAGTTTGAGTGAATCTTATATCAGAAGAGAAGATTCTCAAGCATAAACAAACTAGGTGTAATCAAAGTTCAACCACCGTTAGTCAATCAAATCAATATGAAAACTAAAGATAAACCATAACATATAGTTTCCCACCAACGGGTCGTGCTTGAGCTTCTCAATCACAAAGAAGAATTTAAATTGAGCACCCGTAAGAGATTTCACCTAATTAGATTACTCTCCTTTCAGATAAGTGGCTTCACCCTTAACAGTACAACAGAGGAAGTTTACTGTCACGAAGTATTAGTTTGCTAGAAATGCAAACTCAAAGTATTTATAGACAAGGAAGTTTGGACACCAAGGAATTTCCAAAACCGAAAATATTCTCAAGATATTTTTCAATATTAACCCAAATTCGGTTTTCATAATTCCTGTGAATGCATTGTCAAAAAATAATGATTGAAATCTCCTTGGAAAATCTTTAACTAGCAAATGCACATTACTAATTCTTATTTTCCATATATAATTAAAAACCTTAATTAAAGGATTCTTAACTTATTTAAATTCGATCTTGAGATTTACTTCCTTCTTAGCTGTTAAGGAATATCTTTGAACAATAAAGGAATACACATTAAAGCGCATGTTCAAAGAGTGCTGACATCTTACTCTTGCAAGTTATTTTTCATACTTACTCACTTAAAACCGATTTACCACACTTACAAACAAGTTTAGAATTATGTGATTGATCAAGTAACACTCAATCACAAACCATGGGTGTAACGGTTCTAACAAAACAAGTTTCAGTTCTACCTTCATGTGAGTACTATGCATAGTCACACTAGCTTACCAAAGATACGGCCGACTATGTACTAAGATCGGTTCCCCACATATATTTGGTATCTAATTTGTATGAACTGCACATGTCCATAGGATCGGTTCCCCCTTGCCTAAAAACGTGTTTCACATGTTCAAAGGATCGGTTCCCCTTTCTTATATAAACCTTGTTGCACCTAATACAAGGATCGGTTCCCCCTTGTGATGTACTGCACCTTTTCATAGGATCGGTTCCCCTTTCCCAAATTTGGCCAGACACTCATAAACCCGATCATACCCAGGTGATTACTTAAGATCGGTTTCACTAATAAAAGTCATACCAATACATATGTCAGGCCTCATGTGAATAGTTTTACCAAGAACACAAACAAGTCATGAGCGGTTATACTAATCACACATATTGGCCATTCATAAGATTTGCAATGAAGAACAACCCCCAATAATGCTTGGCGATTTCCTTTTCGGTTCATAACACATATCATGAACTTACTTCCTTAAAACACATGTTAAAACGTTGTTTCCTAGAATGAAATCCTCACCTCATACCCATACATAATCACAATAGCATTCATACGATTATGTCGATGTCCCATATACAAAGTTTAATGGTTAAGAAAGAAACTTCATATTGTATTCCTTAATACTATGTCTATCTAGAGTGTTCATGCTCCGCAGTTTTATGTTTTGAATATGCACGAATTGAAAGATATGTTAGGGAATCAAACGGTTCAAGTAAAATATCACTAACCTCAAGTGGAAGGATGATGTTGTGGTTGTAGCTCCGTACTTTTTCACTTCTTCAAGTCTTCGCAACACTTGTAATGTCTCACCCTAATACTTTCAAGCTAACCCATATGAAGTTGACTCTAGTACATTTAAATCAAGCGACTCTTAAATGAGTTTTGGCTCACTAAAATATGACAACCAAACTTGACATACCAACGCTTGGTGGGTTCAACCGAGCTATGCTCTAACAATCTCCCCCTTTGTCAATTTTAGTGACAAAACTCTTACAATCATATGGATAACAAATTATAATAATTTATTACACATACGCTTGATTCCCGAATTCAACAACACATGACCTGCATACATTCAATCCTTAAGAATGTCTCTATTGACATTATAATAACAAAGCTCATACTCCCCCTAAAGGTGAGATAGGTAGATTTTCAATCCACACGTATTTGTTATCCCAATCATATGACATGTTACTCCCCCTTAGTTTGTGATTTTCCTCATTCGTTAGATAAACGTTAAAGCATCATTGTCCTCTTCCCTAGTGACACCAATCAACATAAAATTCAAACCAGCATCGCCTGTTTACTCCATATATTTCTCCCCATTTTTGTCACAAAAATGACAAAGAAACAAAAAAATAAAGGACAACACGAAAAGGATCTTACAAATCTCAAAATAGACTTGCAACCTATTGAGTCAAGCACGAGGGTTTTACATACCATTTTTGATAACCAATATAAAAACTGAAACTACAAAGTAATTATGTTTTGATATGTTATCATGGAAATAATTGTCCGAAGCAATTTTCCCAACTATTTTAGCAAACCAAAAATCAACTAAGCAACTTAGTTCCTTTGTTAAACCGATTGTATAAATACAACCGCTTTATTCGATAAGACCAAAACAAAGATAAACTCCATTTTTCTTATCAGGTTCTAATTATCCATATAACTTAGACCTTTAGATTTTAAACAAGACAAATACTAGGTTATCTAATTAGCATTTCCTTGTTTAGGCATTCGGATAGACTTGAATAACCGAAACCTCCACTTTGATAAGTCTAACTAAGATCATAATTAACTTAGTTTAGCTTATCCATAATCGAATTGGACTAAACAACTCATCCCGTCAATATATTCATTCGTTAAGCCATAAATAATTCATACAAACCAATAAATCAACTTGCATAATTATTTACCTCAACCGGAAGCAATTGATACAACATATATCATTAAGGTTCCACTATTGCACCGAAATTTTGTAAGCTTAAACAATTGATATTATACAATAAAGAAAAATAATAATTGCTTTACTTAACTGGAAGCAATTGAAATAACATAAACATTAAAGCACCGCAATTGCACCAAACTTTCGTAAGCCTAAACGATTGATATCACATAACAAAGCAAGATAACAATAGTTTTACTTAACCAAAACCAATTGAATCACACAAACATCTGATAGGTGTAGAATACACCTTAATTTACTATCTAGAGTTTATGTTTTCTTTGCTATTTTTCTTGTGAATTATGTATTTTACGCGTGTTTTTGAGTTATTAGGTACTCTGGAGTCACACGGAGGAAAAGAAGAAGGAATCACCCAAATTTGAGCAAAAGGGAAAATTGTCATTTCATGGGAGAACACTATCAGGAGCCTAGCCATGGTTAAAGGGCGGCCAGTTCTGTTTTAAATGGAAATGTTCAAGGCACCCATAAAGTTACTCAGCGTACCCATTTGGGTGGATCGTATGAAACAGTGGGGTGTACCCATATAACCCCTAATCATGACCTAACCCTAAAAATGAGAGACATTCTCATTCACTCATTCAGTCCCACCAGAAATTGAGAAGAAAAATAGCTGTTCATGTGCTGCTATTGTCCGAGAAATTGGAAGAGAAATGAATCGAGAGAACTGTGAAATCAGAGATGCATAAATTAAGATGAGGAAGCAGAGAAGAAGCGGCTGATGTTTGTTCCGAGAGATCGAATCTGAGATGGAGACGATGATGAACAGAAAGGGAATCTGAGATGATTGAAGAATGGGTACTGATTGATGCCGTGATGATGGTGGAATCGATGAAATAGGGTTCTAAAACTGTTGAATCCTAAACTGAGAAGAAGAGTTAGAGATCGAGAATATGATGAATCGAAGATGGGTTTTGGTTATTTTTCAACAGCAGATGCAAATAATGGGTTCGAGTTTGTGTGTTGGTTAGAGAAGATCAATGATGTTCTGCAGCTGTATGATTTGAATATGGTACTGCTAAACAGGGAGAGGAAAGGAATTGAGTTACATCGGATGTATATGAAGGAAGGTATGATATGAATCCAAGAACAAATTGAACAAAGCTGGAAATTGAGATGTCGCTGCTAAGAAGAAAATGGGTTTGTTTGAATTGGTGGTTGTAATGGGTTTGTGGCCGGAAATCAAAACAGAGTATAGGTTAGAGATGGTGATGATGGTTTGAACTACTGTAGCTTAAGCCTGAATTGAATGAATGTTAGATGTATGTTAGGCTTGTTACAGGTGAAGAGAGAGGCCTGAAATTGTCCGGGAACCATTCCAAAACAGAAGAGGCTCTGTCCAAATTTCCCCTATGGCGAGTTGACTCGTACCGATGATGAACTGAGTCAGGTAGTCGATGACCGATCTTTACTAGTAACTCAGACCACTCAGCCGATCAAGATAGCTAACTCAAGATGATTGGGTGTGACTGACTTAGAGATTTGACCCAGATGACTAACGAAGACCGTTATCTTGACCGTTGACTTTGACGGTCAGTGACGGAATATTCCGTCGACGGAGAAGAATCTCAAGTAGCCGGTGGTGACTTTTCTCACACATGGTGTAGGACCAGAATATCGCTACAACGCTATTCTTACGATATTAACAATGTTTCCGCGAGCGTCACCGCCAAATCTTTAACAACGTTTCACGAGCATCACGGAATATCCAAAAGAAATTGACGATGAAAGAAACAAAAGAAGAATGTGTTGATCCTGCGATGGCTATCATTCTTGCGATGAAGAATATTATAACGATTGCGATGAGATCGCAGAATAGATCCGAAAAAGGAGGAAAACTTAGCTGTCATCCATTATGTAAATCCCTATATAAAGAGCTCAATAGATCCAAAAAATAATGATGTGTTTTTGAGAGTTGAAAGAGTCTTGAGGAGAGAGAAACTTCAAGAGATTAATTGTAATCTTGATTTCTTCCAATTTTGTAAACATTTCTGAGATTTGAATAATAATGTTTCGTTTAAATCTTTAAAGTTTAGTCAAATTCCAACAAATTTCTATAGAATCTTAACAAGGGTGTAGTGTGGGAATTCCTACAACTACATTTTGGCGCCCAGAAATAGGGAGAATCAAATTAAGAAATCTCTAATTACAACTTGAGGATTTGAAGAAATTGTTAGAGTTGAAGAAATGGCAAGAAGAAGAAGAAATACATCGGAACCGCCGAAAACTGTGAGGAGAAGTAAAAGACTTGCAGGAGAGGGAACATGTGAATTAGAGGAATCTTTAAGGATAAGATCAGGGAGAAATAGAGTAAGAATTGAAGCAGAAAGTTCAATTCAATAGCCGAATCAACAAACACAAACACGAGATAGGAATGTGGATTATGATAGAGTAAGTGTGCATACTTGGAGGTCGGATTCAATGGAAGAAGCAGAAAATCGACAATTAAGAAATGGAGAAGAAGGAGAATGAAATCAAAGAATGGCTGGATAATTAGTTCATGTGGGACGTGAAAATGAGATAGAAGATGATATGAGACAAAGAACACAGGAAGAAAGGAGATTAGAGGCGGAGGAGCGTGCGAATCTAACAAGAAAAAATCATGAACTAAGAATGGAGAATTTGAGGTTACAAAGAAGGAGGTCAAGAAGTACTATGAGATCAAATTCAAGATCATTCAGAGAAGAGCCAAGGCAAAATTCCCCAATGAGAAATGTTAGAGAAGAAGTGCAAAATTTAAATGGAGAACAACGTCATAGAGAAGAAGAGATAATTAGCGATCGTTATAATCTGCGTAACAATATAAATCAAGAGGGAAGAAACAACCAAATTGAAGAAGAAAATCCAGAGGAAGGTAGAAAGATATTGCATGGGCGAGAGAATCAAAGGAATCAAAGAATAATTGAAGAAGAAATTGAGAGACACTATGCTGAACAAGCACGCTTGGCTTGCGAGAGAGAAAGATTAAGAGCAGAAGTAGAAGAACAAGAATTTCGAGAGGCAGTACGACAAAATAACCATGAAAATCGAGAAAGAAGACGTACACAAAATCGCTACAATAATAATATTCAAGAGGAGTATGATAGGATACAAAGTAGAATAGAGAGACAGCGAAGAGAAATGATGAGAAATGAAGAAATTCGCAGAGAAGAAGGTAGGCAACTGCGATTTCAAGAGGAAGGTGAAAGAGAAAATCGCAGTGGAAGACAAGATGATGATGAAGAAGATAACACACAAAATCTCGCAAGACAAGAAAGACAAGAACGCAGAAGAAGGGAAGCTGCATTAAAAAGGCCAATGGAGCAAAATGCGAATGAGAATGAACAAATATTGAGAGAATTAGCATAAATGCGAGGAATGATAAACAATAGAATAGAAGGAGGAAGAAGGCAACTTGATGAAGCAATTGAATAAGCTGCGAGAACTCCATTTACTCAAGAAGTACAATTAAGAGGGATACCTCCAAAATGCAATTTACCAGCATTAACCAGCATTTTTGATAGAACTACTTGTGTTGTTCAACATGTCAAAACTTATGTAAGATGTATGCTACAGTGGGAGAATCATGATGCTGTACTATGCAAATATTTTTCATCTAGCTTAACTGGCGAAGCGTTGAAATGGTTTGAGGGATTACCAAAAAATACCATTACTTCTTTTGATCATTTACAAGCTACATTTTTAGGAGCGTATATTAGCAACAATTCATCGCGTCCGGATATTGAAGATGTGTTTGGGCTAAAACAGAGAGTTGGCGAGAGTCTGAAGCACTTAACTATAAGGTGGAAATCAATGTGCAGCGAGATGGCTGGAAGAGTGGATGAAAGATATCTGATCTTATCCTTCATTAATGCAATGTTCGCGACTAATCTACTGTACATTCAGATTTTCAGAATCAAAAACACAATCACCATGACAGAACTACGAGAACTGCAGGAAGAATATATTGCTCTGGAGGAGAAACAAAATGAAATGGAATCATACCCAATCGTGAACACTAGCTCGCTGGCGGCAAGTGGAAGTTTGCTCCCAAAAATGATAAATAATGTAGCAAGCACCTCGCAAACACAACAAGAGAAAGTAGTAATTGATAACCAACAAAAACTAGTAGCGATGGGAAGTCGAGATCAGGAAGAATATGAAAGGGAGAATAATTATTATAATCGCGGTGGAAATAATAAGATTCAAATACTCGATCAACCACAAGAAACTTATGGTGGACAAAGGAAGAATAATTTTAGAGGACAAGGTAATCAGAGGATAATATGGGAAGAAATTAAAATGCCAGCTCTCAATACCAGCATAGAAAAGATTTGGAAAGCTATCATTTTGATGGAAAATATACCCTCTCCATGGAACATGGGAAAATAACCCCATACAAACAATCAAAGTCAAGAATTCTGTCCCTACCATCATTTTCATGGCCACTCAGTAAACGATTGTAGGAATGTGAAGAGAATAATCTTGAGGATGATTGATCAGGGAAAGTTAAATCATTTTCTAGTAGGACATCCACAATCTCAGCAATTACTGCCAGCACAAGAAACTCGCAGAGTGAATGATGTAAAATGAGCAGAAACATTTGTGATAGAATTAGGAGCTAAAGCAAAGAATTTGTTCTGTAATTCCATTGTGCACTCATATAAAACTGTGGAGAATTTCCATGATAATGTCCTAAGCAGAGTCTTTGCCAGAGACATGAATGGAAAAGAGATAATGAATATAGCGAGAGCCTCACCATTAGAGGAATGGCAGAAACAAACTCTATCTTTCACTGCGCAAGATGTACCTGAGGTTGGAGAGCAGCATGATAATCCATTGGTCGTACGATTAGAGATTAATCCAAAAAAAAATTCAAGAAGAAGATGAAGAGAATGATAGTAAAGTTGAAGATTCTTGGGCCATCAACAGAGTCTTAATAGATACAGGGAGTTCAGTTGATATCTTATTTTATCATACCTTTAAAACCACGGGTGGAAAAGACGAAGATTTAATACCATCAACGTACAAAATCTATGGATTTAACGGTACAACTAACAAACCAAAGGGGGAAATTGAAATGCAAATACGGTTAAAAGGAATATCTTCGAAAATTTTATTCTGTGTTGTGGACATCGAATCTCCCTACAATGCTTTGATAGGAAGGCCTTTGTTACATGGGATATTGGGTGTAGCATCTACCTATCATCAGTGTATCAAATTTCCTCATCCTAAAGGTGTTGGAGTTATTAAAGGAGATTGGGGAGAAAGAAAGAAATGTTATGAAATTGATATGAAATCTTGTGAAGAAAGAGCTGAGAAGAATAACAATTGGAAGTACAAGATCAAACAACAACAGAGATGTGAAAGGTTAATGGTTGATACCATAGAGCGTAAAAAAGATGTGAAAGCTAATGGCGAGCATCTCGCAAGAGAAGAAACAGCAGTAAAACGAAGCAGAAAAGCAGAATCAGAAAATAGTAAGTAAAAGAGGTAAAATAATAAACTTTAGAGAACTCTATGAGTGATTTGTTTGACTAATATGTAATTGAACAGAATATTTTGCTTGAAAGAATCGCAAGATTTTACAATATTCGCAAGAAATTCAATTAGAGTTATGAAATTCTATCAGAATTACAATACTCGCAAGAAACGCGAATAAAATTTCGCAGAGATTAAAGAATGGGATGAACCTTTATGGCGTGCACCCTAGTTCGTGAATAAAATTTCGTAAGAGGCAAATGTAAGACCTAATAGCGCGTCATAAAGGGGGTATCTCTTGACATGACTCAGCGATAAGGTTATACCGCTGCTCGAACCTGAGTCATGCAGACGATGGGGTTAAAGAAAACCTATCCGGGAGAGAGATCTTGGATTTCCAACTATATATGGTTATACCCTGGTTGGACGACCGAGAATCTTTTCCAAGAAGTGCAAAGTATGACCAAGGCGCCGAGGTACACGGTTGAACCAAGAGTGCCCGGAGCGTACGAAACTCTCTTGCCATTCTTGGTAAGTCTTGGCTATGATGCACTTGGCCTGAAGAAAACCCCACTTAGGGTGCAGTCTTGTAACTATAAGCTATATAGGCATAAAGGACAAGAGGCTGCGAAAATAGCTGGTTATTGGTAAATCTGGATGGGAGGATCTAGTCTTGTATGGCCGATGTTCCCTCCTTGAAGGGGAAACCAGGGGGAGGATAAGGGCCACACCCTCCATTAGGGAGCTGATAAGTGTCTTAAGACGGCAATGTCATGGGACTTTATGATCGCAAGAACATTTAGGCCTGTCATATTGTCGCGTGACGTAAATTATACAAATGCAACAAGCCAAAAGTTAAGATGAGATCAATGGGTTTTTACATGAAAGTGTAAAGACGTCCTGCGATTTCATCGCAAGACGGCAATGTCACGTGGCTTTGATCTCGCGAGAGAGCTTAGACTTGTCATATTGTCGCAATACAATCAAAGAAGGGAGATAAGGCAAGATCAATGGGTCAATACATGCAAATGTAAATACATCCTGCGATTTTGTCACATAAAGAAATAGCGTGGAAAAATAAGACCTTAAATTAGGAAGGCGTAATAAGACCACAAGATTATTGCGATAATACTCGCAGATGTTATGAGAATTGCGATTTCACGCAGTTATTGCTGACGATAGGATCACCAATATTAAGGAATATTTTATTTACCACTAATATCTAATCTTTAATCAATTTTTTATATTATAGATGAATAATAGAGGCAAGTATGGGAATGCATGATAATGATGAAATTATTATTCATCTATCATATAAAAATTGCATAAATGCACGCAGATAATTAAAGAATAATAATTATATTGATTGATTGACTTGGAGAAACATAACTGTTTTCTAATTCATACAGGTAAAAAGCAAAAGAAATTCACAAAATTGGAGAAACTCATAGCAATGTTATAGAAAGAAGAAAATAAATATACAAGGAAGACAAAGGGAAAAAGCAAAACTAGCTAGATTCATCGCCATCTTATTTATCAGACTTCTCTTCATCGCCAGATTTCTCCCTTTCATCATTATCATCATTATCTTCATTCTTATCAGAGTCTTCTCCTCCACTAGATTTTTCTCCTTCGTCATTATCGCTATCATTTTCATCCTCGTCAGAATCCTCAGCTTCACTATTAGAGATGTTAAGATTTGGGATTACTGTGGGAATTTCCTTTGCAAGATCATGATATATGGAAGGAGAAATTCCATGATCATTTCAGACCAACTTAACGGAATCATTACGAACAACAATGAGAAATCTATTGAAATTCGCGGTAGTAATATCAAATTGCTCCTTCAATCGTGAATATTTTTTATTGCGAGCAGCAAGGGTATTTTCAAGTTCCCCAATTCTTTCAAGATATCTTTTTTCAGCTCATGCGAGAATATATGACAACAAGTTAGAAATTTTGTAAAAATGATTAACAGAAAGTTAGCGAGAAGAATAACAACAAACAACCTTCTCTTTCAGAAATCATATATCTAATTAAGGCCGCTTGTTCAACTTGAAGTCTAACATTTACACCTAAGTCATTCCTGGCGTTGTCAAGAACCTTCGCAACCCAAGCAAACTCATCATCGCTATTAATAAGGAGACGAGATCGAGCTTGAGTCTCCCTCGCAAGAAGATCTTCATTCTCGTGGATAAGTTTATCTCCGTCCATTTGAATGTCAATGAGAGTTTTATGAAAATCTGCTAAGGTTTTGGACCCCTTCTTGATAGCAAGATCTTTCTCGTCAATAAGATCGCTAATTTTCTGTCTTAATCTATCTATTTCTTTCTTTGAATCAAGATAAAAGCGCTTATATTTGTCAGTCAAACCTAAATTGAATCTTTGTTCAATTTTTAAGAGATTAAGCTTGGATCTAAGTTCATCTATGGAAAGGGATTTAATCTTATCATCTGAGAAATTACTTAAGGAATTATTAAGACAGGCAAGAAGAGTATGATCGTCTATAGGTTCAGGGAAAGTTTGAAAGAGTATAGCCTCATCAGTAAGACCATAAGTATCTGCAAGTTAAAAGTGGCCGCTTGAATAAGCTGCGATAGAATAAAAAGAATTAAAAAATAAAGGAAATTAGTCATACCATATAATTGTTGGTTAGCCTTATCAAGATCAGAGATCTTTTTCTTATCAACCGAAGCTTCAATCTCCAGCTGTTTATTCTTTTTGCGAAGCTCAATAACTTCAGATTCTAATCTTTGTTTATCCTGGAAAAGTTTAGCATCTTTTTCTTCAGAGCTGGCACATCTTTTATCTAAATCAGAAGCAACAGCAAAAGAAGCTCTTCCAACCTGCGAAAGAAAAACATAAATTGAGATCTAGCGATGAAAAAAATATATAAACAAACTGAAGAAATGAAAACTTACCAAAGCACCAAGAGAATTCAAGAGACTGGGAGTTAGCAATTTTGAGATTCCTTGGAGAGAATCATTATCCACCAGAATAGGGGCATCGCAAACTTTAGCGAGAGCTTGGGATGTTTTATCAATAATTTCATCATCGTCATTAGAAGTCATGCTGTGGAAAATATCGCTAAAAATTCTAGACAAATGAGTCATTGAGGAATCAGAGGAAGAAGAATTTTTTATTGAAGGAAAACCGCTAACATTAAAACCCACGTCAAGATCAACATTTGGATTTTCTAGAATTAATTGAGAAATGGGTGAAGAATGTTGAGTTTTTCTTTTATTTAATAGAGGATCGCTAGATTCTTCATTGCGAGGGGCTGGAGGATTTCCCCTAAAAGGAGAAGCGGATTTATCCTTTGAAGGATTCCCAGATTTCTCTTTTAAAGGTTTCTCCTTGGTTTTTGCGGGATTTAATGGTTCTAACTCTTCGATTTCCTGCGAGCACAGATGAAGATAAGAAATAGGGGCAACAATATATTGTTAAAATTTAAAAAAAATATATTTCTTACTTCATCTGTGAAAGACTTCAGAGCCAAGAAAGTACTAGGCTTCCTTGAAGTTTGGTAACTCAGCTTCATTCTTTCAATCTGAGAAAAATCAAAATAATTAGCGAGAATATGAAAACACAAGGAAGATAATGAATAATAATAATATGAAAATTAAGAGAGATTAGTACCTCTTTAGTTCTCTCAGGCCAATTAAAGACCCAAGGTTGATATTCTGCGAGATTCGCAGGAAGTTCGCGAGAACCAGAAATATAAGGACCCTCGAGACACAACGGAAAGATAAACCACTTATCATCGCTAGAATGGCGAGGGCCATGGTTAGTCTTCATGTGAAAATCAATATCTAGCATGAGAGCATCATCGACAGTGAGTTTCTTCAGGCGAACACCCCAGCAGGTACTATCCCTCTTCATAGGGAGTATCTTGTAGTTTCTGAAAAAGTTTTATACAGTGTAATCTGCAGAGTTAATTGGAATATGTTTGTAAAGAGGATTTTGAGCATCTTCAGAATAGCGCGATCCTTTGCTAGCACCATGAGAAGCATATTCAAGTAGCAACCTAATGCAATCTCCACCTAGTTGATATATTGCTCGTGAGAACCTCTCGTCAGATATTATTTGGTAGAATAATGGAAGTTCTGGGTCATAGAGAGGAATGGGGAGACCATCTTCAAGTTTTCCTAGCGAAACTATGATTTTTTCGCGAGAACATTGATCATCAGTAAATAATTTAAGAGAAAGTTAGGATCTAGAATCTTGATCTGGAATTAAAGACAAGTTAAAACCTTTGATTTTGAGTTCTCGCGCATCTCATTAAAGGATTTCAAGTTTTTGGTACCAGCTGCAACCATTTTTGAAGTGTGGGAATGGAAAGGTTGAAAAGAAGAAAGAAATCACGGCAGCGGAATTCGCGGAAGAACAGAAAAATTTGCAGAGAGGATATAGGGAGAAAGAAGAAGAAAGTAAAAGAGAAAAAGGAAAGGAATGAGAAGAGTATTTATAGAGGAAGAAGTTTCTCGAAGAAGATGAAAACAATTAATGCAAGGAAAAGACATGGGTGGTCAGATCACAGCGGATAGCGGAGACGTGTCAAAAGTTTATTGGAAGAAAAAATTCGTGAAAACAGCTGGCGAAGGACATGAAAACGTGTCAGAATAGAGAAGTCTGAAAAGATAAGCAGTTATGGCATTTAAAATTATCATGATTTTATCTTCTTCGCAGAAAATACATGAGAAGAGGCAAGATGTAGGACCATAATATCGCTACAACGCTATTCTTACGATATTAACAACGTTTCCGCGAGCGTCACCGCCAAATCTTTAACAACGTTTCACGAGCGTCACGGAATATCCAAAAGAAATTGACGATGAAAGAAACAAAAGAAGAATGTGTTGATCCTGCGATGGCTATCATTCTTGCGATGAAGAATATTATAACGATTGCGATGAGATCGCAGAATAGATCCGAAAAAGGAAGAAAACTTAGATGTCATCCATTATGTAAATCCCTATATAAAGAGCTCGATAGATCCAGAGAATGATGATGTGTTTTTGAGAGTTGAAAGAGTTTTGAGGAGAGAGAAACTTCAAGAGAATAATTGTAATCTTGATTTCTTCAAATTCTGTAAACATTTCTGAGATTTGAATAATAATGTGTCGTTTAAATCTTTAAAGTTTAGTCAAATTCCAACAGATTTCTATAGAATCTTAACAAGGGTGTAGTGTGGGAATTCCTGCAACTACACATGGGCTTGGTGGACCAATTGGAGATGGGTTTTGAGAAGACCTAATATTGGAAGGAGTATCCTTTATGGAAATTGAGAAACATATAAAAGAGAAGACTTTTCTCTAATCTAATATCTATCTTCTACTTTTGTTCTAGGGTTTACAATATGATAGGGTTTCTCTTTCTTCTTGTTATGAACTCCTTGAGCATGAGTACTTAATTTTATTATTGGTTATGGAATAATTGGATTTCACATAATATGCTTTTTGATATGATAAATTAGTTTTGTCTCCATATTATCGATTATGATTCACTATTTATATTGTTACATGATTTGAATACTTGTTTGATCGAGTCGCGAATCGATTAAGTTTGTTTTCATCTATATTGCTAGATTAGGGTTTGTTATACGTAAAAGTGATAGATTCCTGATTACAAGTAGCACGAATATGGTTATATCTTGTAGTGATGCATCCTTATGATCATATGTGAACCATAACCTTTGTTAAATCGGATTAGTGCGTTTTCTACGTTCGATTGCTTTGATTGGCCTGATTTCATAGAACTTAATGCATCTAGGGAATTAAACTTGATTAGTGCTTTTACAGGTTAGGTTGTTCTCTTAGATAGAACTCATACTCGCATCTTTTAATGTGTTTGTTGATGACAAGAGGGAATTAACGGGATATTCTTGCGATCAAGATATTCTAGGGCCATTGATAAACTAGAGATTAAATATCAATTCTAATTATTGTTTTGAAAGCATGTTTGTGAATGAAGATGAATCCTTAACCAATATCTCTTCTACTTGAATTTATTTGTTTATTTCTTTGTTTGATTTTACTTTTATTATTTGCATAAAAATCAGAAAAAACCCCGGTGTTTTATATAGGAAACCGAAAATATATTGACAACCTAGTCCTCTCTGTGGGAACGATCCTTTCTTGCCCTTGCTATATTTTATATTTTGAGTAGTGAGAAAGTAAATTTATTTTTGACGCCTACGACAGCAATCAAACTTTGGCGCCGTTGCCGGGGTGCCAACGGTTGTCACTTGTTTTTGGTTTCTTATTTTTGTTTTTAGTATTGTTTCTTATTTTTGTTTTTCTTATTTTTTGGTTTTTAACATAGTTTTGAGAACTCTTGTTTCAGGTACCAATTTCTATGAACGGAGCATATTGGAACTATGGGTACGGTTATCAACCTCAACAACAATATGACAACTATAACCCTTATGGGGAGCACAATCAAAACTAATCCTTTGGCTATGATCAATACTACACGTACCTTTTTAGTTACTCTCATACATATCAACCTTCTTATGGTAGTTATGTAAGTTAGAAACCACAAGGAGGGGAGAATAGTTGTGCTTCTCTTAATATTTCTTCTAGTTTGGTAGATGAAATGCAACGATTTATGGTCAACATGGAGTCAGTTTGTAGACAACCAAGCGTGGAACCAGTTTCATCGACCGAAAGTGATCATAGTATGTTTGGCCCAATTTCTGATCGTAGTTATGATCATTCACCCATTCAAAGGGAAGATAATTGGCCTAGCAATACTGAAGTAAGTAATTCTTCCTTTTCCTTGTCGAATGATCTTTACCAACAAATAGAAACCTATTTTCAAAATTTGAATGGATCACTCCAAGAGCTTCAAAAAGGTGTTTCCAATTTAAGACAAGGCATTGAAGAATGTAAAGAGGACATGCAAAATTCTGCGAAAGACTTATCTTTGGGAAGTGGTAGCAAATCTTATGATAACTATGATAGTGACGATGATTATGAAAATACATCGCTTGAACCAATTTATGGTGACATCCCCGAGGAGTGTACAATGGAGTCTTTTGGCGATCAAGTTGAAATTGAAAAGGAATATGATGACACTAGTGTAGCTTACTCAATCATTGATCTTTATAAAGATCAAGAACCTATTCAAAAGGTAGAGCTTGAGGATGATGCAATGAGTGTTCTAAAGAAATTCCTTATGGACAGAATTGCATCCGCAAAAGTGTATGTGTCGAACAACAAAGAGGAGTATGTTGAGAATGTGACCGTTATGACCAATATTGTGGAAGTCCCAATTGAGCTTGCATATGATTGTAATGATGATGTTGATGCCGATATTTTGGTTAAGGCAGAAACGGACGAAGAATGGTTGTAAGGTTTGATATACAATAGGTGAATAATTCGCTTGAGTTTTTCAAGGATGAAGAGGATTCCGTAATACAAGATATTGTGCAAGGTTTGTCTAACCCTTTGCATATTGTTTATTCTCCTTTACCTCTTATTAGTTTGACTGTATGTGCTTCGAGAACATTGTTGAATGACTTTGTTTCTCGATATCCTCCATTAGAGATACTTGATTCTCATACTATGCAGGTTTTGGAACAAGAAACCGTGGAAGTACCCGACTTCTATATTCTTTATACACTTCCAAGTGTGGATAAGAATAAGTGTGGGGGAAACTTTTATCGGTTACTAGCTTCATTTTTATATTTTATATTACTAATAATTGTGTGAAGCTAGTGTTTGCAAAACAGGCTCTATGGGTGGATCCCCAACTTTTCCGATTATTGGTGTATGGGGAATTCAACTTGCATGTCGGGATGACGACTTTAAACCAAGCGCTAAATGGGAGGCAACCCACTGGTTTTGTGTATCTATCTCTATCTTTTTATTTTTATAAGTCTTTTATCTTTATTTTCTTATTTTGGATATTTGCATATCAAAACTCCAACTTTTAGAGATTTTTGAACAATTTAGAATAAACACTAGCCTTTATAAGTAGATGGAATTTTTTCTTAACAATGAGGTGTATATATTGGCTGAGTTGGGATTGGATGTCAACTAAATAGCTTGTTTAGTGTTTATCCTCTATTGTTCAGAAATAGATATGAGCTGGAGTATCAGTTTTTATTATGCATGTGTATATATATCATGTTTTGGATTTCCCACCTTGACTTTCTTTGGACGATTCAATTTAAATTGAGGAAAATGTAAAGTTTAAGTGTGGGGGAGTGTTCTCATATAGAGTTTTTAGCCTTGTTAGTTTTCCCTTGTGTCTCAATTTTTTTTTTTTTGGCTTTATACACTCCGAAACCTAGAAATATGTGCCTTTAGGATGACACTATCAATCTAAATGGATGGAACCATCTTGGCTGGAGGAGTTGAGGAACCCATTAATTAAAAGGACATAATTATTCAAATATTGGAAATAATATGATAGTTGTTACCATATCTCGGAATATCACCATATCACGTTCTATTTTTTTCTTCTTCCATATTTATCTATTGTTATCTAAGTGATTTGGTGGGTCACTAAACATCGAATTGTTATTACTGCTAGGATGAAATAGAGTGATTGAGTTGCTAAAAAAAAAAAAAAAAGTGACCGATCAATTAGACCAATCGGAATACAAATGACACTTGGATAGCAATATGTGTGTGTTCTCCCTGTCTCTGTCGCCTAAACAAGCGTGGAATGCAGGATCCAAGGGAACTATCATGTAATCTGCTGACAAAAAGCATGTGCTTGGATCCAAAAGATCTAATCATGCTGTCTAAATAAAAAAAAAGTGAATTTTTTTTTTATTATTGTGTTGAATAAAGTCACTCCTGGTTCCTTTGTATATGCCAGTTGAGTTGATGTAGAAATAAGATTGTTGACCACTGGTTTCCTTGTATATGCCAGTGTGTTGACACTAGAATTGACCAGTAGCTCAATCTAATAGGATGCATAAGTTCATCTTGGCGGTGACCTTCAGACAAATATTGGAAACACCGATCACTTGTTAACATTCGCAACATCTACTTCTATATCCATCATCTTAATATTTTCATGTGTGATTTTGGTTAGTCAGATTCCGAGTATTGTGGTTTGTTCAACTTTCTAAGAAAAGCTTTATTTATTTATATATGAATTGAATTTGAATCAGGGCACGTCCTCCAATAGCCATTTTGAATTCGTTCATAGATTTTTCACAGGTAGCTGGAGTTGGAAATATAGGTTTTGTAGGTAGACCTCTTGTAAACCTTCACGAGACTATAACTCGTCCACTAGGGACACATAGGGGTTTAAAGGCCTATTATTCATGCTAAGAGTAATCGTAGCCTCAACGGCACGGAGTTCTATGTATGTTTTAAAATTGTTTTGTTTGATTTGCTCGAGGACTAGCAAAGTCTAAGTGTGGGGGAATTTGATAGGTGTAGAATACACCTTAATTTACTATCTAGAGTTTATGCTTTCTTTGCTATTTTTCTTGTGAATTATGTATTTTACGCGTGTTTTTGAGTTATTCGGTACTCTAGAGTCACACGGAGGAAAAGAAGAAGGAATCACCCAAATTTGTTCAAAAGGGCAAATTGTCATTTCATGGGAGAACACTATCAGGAGACTAGCCACAGTTAAAGGGAGGCCAGCTCTGTTTTAAATGGAATTGTTCAAGGCACCCATAAAGTTACTCAGCGCACCCACTTGGGTGGATCGTATGCAGCAGTGTGGTGTACCCATATAACCCCTAATCATGACCTAACCCTAAAAACGAGAGACATTCTCGTTCACTCATTCAGTCCCACCAGAAATTGAGAAGAAAAGCAGATGTTCATGTGCTGCTGTTGTCCAAGAAATTGGAAGAGAAATGAATCGAGAGAACTGTGAAATCAGAGATGCATAAATTGAGATGAGGAAGCAGAGAAGAAGCGGCTGTTGTTTGTTCCGAGAGAATGAATCTGAGATAGAGACGATGATGAACAGAAAGGGAATCTGGGATGATTGAAGAATGGGTACTGATTGATGCCGTGATGATGGTGGAATCGATGAAATAGGGTTCTTGTACTGTTGAATCCTAAACTGAGAAGAATAGTTAGAGATCGAGAATATGATGAATCGAAGATGGGTTTTGGTTATTGTTCAACAACAGATGCAAATAATGGGTCCGAGTTTGTGTGTTGGTCAGAGAATATCAATGATGTTCTGCATCTGTATGATTTGAATCTGGTACTGCTAAACAGGGAGAGGAAAGGAATTGAGTTACATCGGCTGTATATGAAGGAAGGTATGATATGAATCCAAGAACAAATCAAACAAAGCTGGAAATTGAGCTTTCGCTGCTAAGAAGAAAATGGGTTTGTTTGAATTGGTGGTTGTAATGGGTTTGGGCCGGAAATCAAAACAGAGTACAGGTTAGAGCTGGTGATGATGGTTTGAACTACTACAGCTGAAGCCTGAATTGAATGAATGATTAATGAATGTTAGATGTATGTTAGGCTTGTTACAGGTGAAGAGAGAGGCCTGAAATTGGCCGGGAACCATTCCAAAATAGAGGAGGATCTGTCCAAATTTCCCCTCCGACGAGTTGACTCGTACCGACGATGAACTGAGTCAGGTAGCCGATGACCGATCTTTACTAGTAACTTAGACCACTCAGCCGATCATGACAGCTAACTCAAGCTGATTGGGTGTGACTGACTCGGAGCTTTGACCCAGATGACTAACGAGGACCGTTATCTTGACCGTTGACTTTGATGGTCAGTGACGGAATATTCCGTCGACGGAGAAGAATCTCAAGTAGCCGGCGGTGACTTTTCTAGCCGGATTCCGGTCAATTTTCGGCGACGGGTTTTTGGACATAATTTTACACGGGTATTTTCTCACACATGGGCTTGGTGGACCAATTGGAGATGGGTTTGAGAAGACCTAATATTGGAAGGAGTATCCTTTACGGAAATTGAGAAACATATAAATGAGAAGACTTTTCTCTAATCTAATATCTATCTTCTACTTTTGTTCCAGGGTTTACAATATGATAGGGTTTATCTTTCTTCTTGTTATGAACTCCTTGAGCATGAGTACTTAATTTTATTATTGGTTATGGAATAATTGGATTTCACATAATATGCTTTTTGATATGATAAATTAGTTTTGTCTCCATATTATCGATTATGATTCACTATTTATATTGTTACATGATTTGAATACTTGTTTGATCGAGTCGCGAATCAGTTGAGTTTGTTTTCATCTTTATTGCTAGATTAGGGTTTGTTATACGTAAAAGTGATAGATTCCTGATTACAAGTAGCATGAATATGGTTATAGCTTGTGATGCATCCTTATGATCATATGTGAACCATAACCTTTGTTAAATCGGATTAGTGCGTTTTCCACGTTCGGTTGCTTTGATTGGACTGATTTCATAGAACTTAATGCATCTAGGGAAGTTTCTAGTTGTTAAGCAAATACTCTTAGCAAAGATGATTGTGTTCTAGAAAATCTGAAAATAGTAAATTGTATTCAAATATGAGATGGAATTGATTAAAGGTTTATTCTAGACCACGGAATATAAACCAAACTGATATATAGCCAAGTTCTTTGAATTATCATGTTACTAACAACCCTAGAATAATTAGTACGCTCAACTATTCCATTATTATCTCCTAAGCTCACCGGATACGGAAGCGCTCGACTACCGGTTCCTACTTGCCAAGTTTCCTAGAGGTACGCTTACTAGGTGTGACTTAAACAAATGCTCTAAGTTTTGTGAGATAAGGTTGCTCCTAGTGATGAAATCAAAAGCATGAATCACCTACTAGTGTTGATTTCTACATACGGGCACTTAACAAAGTCTCATCATCAGTACCCATATATTGCTACTTGCGTTTATATTTCTAGACAATTACGGGTCGAATAAAATCTAAACTAGCAAATAGATTAAGAATTAATGATTTAATTTCGAACTTAAACCCTTAACAAATAATCCATAAACATTAATAGCATAGTAGAAAATCAATCAATAACATAAATAAATGCAATAGAATAAGTTATTTCATATCAAATATAGATTCATATTTCGGGCTTCGAAATCGCCCTTAATCAAAGAAAGTTTTAGTTAATCATAATTTTGAAATACTAGCAAATAAGAAAATAAAGAAGTAGAAATAAAGTATAGCTAAAAATGAAAGAATTAGAAGAAGAAGAAGAACTCGGGAGAAGAAGAGTAGAATGAGAGGTGTCTTTTTGGGAGGAGCATTCCAGCTCTATTTATAGGGGAAATGCGCAACAATTTTTATGTCTTTAGCCCATGCGCATGCATGTGTTGACACATTTTTCTTCTCTTTCGGCGCATGTGTTGAACACATTTTTCTTTGTGCGCTGCTGCATTTGATGGACTTTATACTTTACTTTGTTTACTTCACGTTCTCGCCATCAAACTGAGACACGTCTCTTGCTTGCCTCAACTCTTCTTTTTCTATTTCTTCACGTGCATGCATGCTTGCCATCATCTCTCTTGGCATTCTTCAGCGCCGGATAAACTCGAGCAGCCATTGTTGAGTTCTTCTTTCGACCATGCATGCAGCAAACCATTTCTTGATCTCGTCTTCATCATTGCCTCTCCATATTTTCTTTCTTCCTTTGCTTTCCGCCTTTGCTTTCCTTTGTGCGGCGTGTTAGGTGTGTCGGTATCACACGTTTTCTAGCTTCGGTCAATAATGGCAGCAACCACTCGTTTTCCCTTCGTTCACTCTTCATCATTGCTCCTCGAACAGCAGCCAAGTGCTCACGTCATTGTCCCGGTCAAACTGTCAATGGAGGTAATGAACAACAACATTATCAAGAGCCATGTTCCCTGCTAACCTCCTCCGTCACAGCTCCCTTTTCTTTGTCGAGCTTCAACCTTCATCTGTTGGCAGAAGCATCACACCCGAGCTTCATCAATGTCGTTCAACTTCCGGCCATGCATTTCCTAATAGCTCTACCCTGCTCCGACTCTTCCTATTCTTCACTATCATGGAAAAACCCGAGAAGCAAAGCAACACCATTATCCCAACCAAACACCGTAACAACCACTGCCATGCATCTTTCTCTACCCGAGCTCCATTACCATTTCGTCGTCCTTCATGCATGGAAGCAGCATTATGACCACCATCCTCCGCCACACATCAGCGACCACTAC
Organism: Papaver bracteatum; assembly: GCA_023529315.1. Taxonomy (NCBI): domain Eukaryota; kingdom Viridiplantae; phylum Streptophyta; class Magnoliopsida; order Ranunculales; family Papaveraceae; genus Papaver; species Papaver bracteatum. The sequence goes on along the minus strand of JAJJWX010003505.1, from coordinate 2,085,879 downwards.
ATGCTCTCTACCCGAGCTCCAACATCACTCCATTCTCGATCTCTTCTTGCAACTCGAGCTCTCCATCGAACTGAGCTTAAACTGCATCTCTGCACTTGCCTCAGTGCCTATCGAAAACTATTGCATGTCCATCACGAGCTCTGTCAAACACCAGCAGAAAACTCGTGCTTATCCCAGTCAAGGAAAAACCCATTGTCTCCGACCGTCCTTCTTTGTACTGTTCCATTGCTCACGGCCATGACAGCAATGAGCTTGCCTTCTCATCATCTCGAGCATGACTGCAACCATCTCTCCAACATCCTGTCATTTCCCTTCTCGGCCAAGAAACAACAGTCACTACAGCAGCAAACTCCATCGAGCTCCGTCAACGGTATCAACCATGACTGGTCATGAAAGTGAAGAAGATGATGGCGCCCTCTTATCAGTATTGCAGGTGCCATTAACAATATTCGAATTTTTACAACCCCTTAAGTAATAGACCGGACTCCCTTTAGAACTTCCCTTGAACTGACTACCCCTTAACAGGAAGGTGTCCCTTAACGTACAGTGAGGGTGCCCCATAACAAGAGATGCCTATTCAACTGTCAGTCTTGGAAGACTAACAGTTTAATTCCAAGTTCATTCTTATTTTGCCCATAACTTCTTCATACGAACTCCGAATGACTCCGTTCTTTCGCCGTTGGCTTCCCCTTCTCGTCATCTACAGTCATCAAATTCAACAGTTACATTTGGTCTTTATCTTGTATTTCTCTTAGAAAATCTTGTATTTGAACGAGTTACATTTGGTCTTTAGCCCTTCTCCTCTCTTAGCTAGCTTCTTTTATTGAACAACTGAGCTCAAATTCACTTCTTTTTGGATTATTCACCTAATAACACACAAATAAGAGAAAACAACCGTAGCACACAATAATATGCAAGAAAACCAACAAATACTAGCATGGAATTAACACTAAATATATGTGAAATATGTGTTTATCAATCCACAAAACATTAGAAGTGTATGTAGATAATATGTTGATCAAAAGCAAAGAAGCTGAGAATCATGTGCAAGATTTGAAAGAGATCTTCGATCAAATGCGGCAATTCAATATTAAAGTGAATCCTGATAAGTGTACTTTTGGAGTAACTTCAGGGAAATTTTTAGGGTATATTGTATCAAAATAAGGAATACAAGTTGATCCAGAAAAGGTACAAGCAATTCGCGATGTGCCAACACCTGCGACGGTAAAAGATGTGCAAAAATTAAATGGACTCTTAGCCTCGCTAGGAAGGTTCATTTCGTGATCTTCAGACAAGTGCAAACATTTTTTCGATATACTCAAGAAGGGAGCAAAATTCAAGTGGACATATGAATGTGAAAAATCTTTTCAAGGAATAAAAGAACATTTAACGAACATAACTATTTTACAGAAAGCTGAACTGGGAGAAGAATTATTAATTTATCTTGCAACAACCACATATGCGTTAAGTGTTGTATTGCTACGAGTAGATGCAGGGGTAGAAAAACCAATTTACTACATCAGTAAAACATTCAATTCAGCAGAGATAAATTATTCAAAGATTGAGAAACTAATTCTAGCATTGGTGCATGAAAATTTCAAACTTCGCATCTATTTTCAAGCACATAAGGTCAAAGTATTAACGAAAGTGCCAATTGAGTCAGTAATGAAAAATTCAAAGAGATCAAGCAGAGTTGAGAGATGGAATGCACAAGTAGGACACTTTGATATACAATATGAAATTTTATCCTCGCTAAAATCACACGTCATCGCAGAGTTCTTAGCTGAATTTCCTTTGAAAGATGATGAAGCTGTGGAGGAGATGATGGATGTAGAAGAGGAATGTGGAGATCCAAAAGAGCTATTAACAGAACCCAACATATGGGAAATATTAGTGGATGGATCATCCAATGGAGAAGGAAATGGAATTGGAGTTGTTTTCATATCGCCAGAAGGAGAAAAAACAACTTTTTCATTTAGACTTGAATTTGCGTCAACTAATAATGAGACAGAGTATGAGGCCGTGATCCATGATTTAAAATTTGCGATAGAAATGAATTTGGAAAATGCGAGAATCACCATCGATTCACAATTGGTTATTCACCAGATAAAAGGAGAATACACAACAAATGAACCATCCTTGAGAAAATACAAAAGACTTGTTGAAGAATTATCTGCGAGAATTCCAAAAATAAAATGGAGACATATATCCAGGAAGATAATAGACTTGCATATGATTTTGCTTTCATATCTAGTATGATGACAAATCCATTGGCAAGGTGCATTAAAATTCAAACACTTTCATTTCCGTCGGTAAACAAGGAAGAAGAAGAGACAAATGTAATGATGGTAGAAGCTAACGAAGGAGATCCAGCGAGAAATATCACAGATTGGCGAGCAGTATCACAGATTAGCGAGCAGATCTTCATGCATACTTGGCAAGAGGAGAAATCCCAAGAAATCGATTGGAAGTGCATAAATTAAAGAGTAGGGCAACCAATTATGAATTAAAAGATGGAGTATTATATCGCAGATCTTTTAATGGACCATCGCTAAGATGTTTGACGAGGGAAGAAGGACAAAAGATATTGAAGATGTTGCACAGTGGTGATGCTGGTAATCACAGTGGAGGAAGATCTTTGGCATATAGAACAAAAATGCAAGGCTACTACCGGCCATATATGCATGAAGATGCAAAACAACTTTCAAGGCATTGTGAAGATTGCCAGCGATATGGAAAGAAGATACATGCACCTGGAGCACTATTATCATCGTCAACAAGTGTATGGCCTTTTGGGAAACGGGGGTTAGATATCGTGGGACCATTTGTACCTGGTTCTGGACAAAGAAGATATTTGATTGTCACAACAGATTATTTCACAAAATGGGGAGAAATAAAGGCAGTACAACATATTCGCGATAAAGATATTTTTACATTCATATTTGAGAATATAATTTGCAGATTCGGGATTCTAGCACAGTTGGTATCTGATAATGGAAAGCAATTTGAAGGGCAGAATATAGAATTACTACTCAATGCATTTAAGATAAAGTGTGGAAAATCTACTCATCTATATCCACAAGCAAATGGTCAAGCGGAAGAAACCAATAAGACAATCGCAGACATCTTAAAAAAAGAAGCTATAAGGATACCACAGAGCATGGTGTGAACAGGTGCATAATGCAATATGGGCCTACAATACAACTAGACGAGAAGCTACTGGAATGTCACCTTTCTGTTTGACATATGGAGTTGAAGCTGTGTTACCAACATAAGTCGCTATTCCTACAACAAAAATAGAGGCTTGGGAAAGAAATATAAGTGCTGGAATGATTTTAAATAAATTGGATGAATTAGAAGAAAAAAGAGAAAAAACATTGCAACATATGGAAAATTACCATCTAAGATTAGCTCGTGAGTACAACAAACGTGTTAAGAAACGTGAATTTCAACCTGGCGATTTAGTACTGCGAGAAACACCAAGTTATCAGCGAGAGAATGGTGGAAAGTTGGCGAGAAAATGGGATGGACCATACATCATTAAAGAGATAGTTGGAACTGGGGCATACAAACTAATGGATCCTGAAGGAAGGGATGTTGGTCAAAGACTCGATAGACCATGGAATAGATTATTTCTGAAAAGGTATTATCAATGACATCTTCTACAAGATAAGAGATATTGGTATGTTATATGATGAAACAAGTAACAAATTCTTCTATCTCTATTTACAATCGAAAAATTCTTCTAATAACAAAGCACAACAAGAATAGCGAGCATCATCGCAAGAAAAGCAAATACAAATTTCGCAGAGATTAATAGAATGGGACAAACCTTTATGGCGTGCACCCTAGTTCGCGAATAAAATTTTACAAGAGGCAAATGTAAGACCTAACAGCACGTCATAGGAGGGGGTATCTCTTGACATGATTCAGGGGTAAGGTTATACCGCTGCTGGATCCTTAGTCATGCGGATGTTGGGGTTAAAGAAAACCTATCCGGGAGAGAGATCTTGGATTTCCAACTATATAAGGTTATACCCTGGTTGGAAGACTGAGAATCTCTTCCAAGAAGTGCAAAGTATGACCAAGGCACCGAGGTACACGGTTGAGCCAAGAGTGCCCGGAGCGTACGAAACTCTCTTGCCATTCTTGGTAAGTCTTGGCTACGATGCACTTGGCCTAAAGAAAACCCCACTTAGGGTGCAGTCTTGTAACTATAAGCCATATAGGCATAAAGGACAAGAGGCTGTGAAAACAACTGGTTGTTGGTAAATCCGGATGGGGGGAGCTAGTCTTGTATGGCCGATGTGCCCTCCTTAAAAGGGCAACCAGGGGGGAGATAAGGGCGGCACCCTCCATTAGGGAGCTGATAAGTGTCTTAAGACGGAAATGTCATGGGGCTTTATGATCGCAAGAACATTTAGGCCCATCATATTGTCGCGTGACGTAAATGATACAGAGGCAACAAGCCACAAGAGAAATGTTAAGATGAGATCAATGGGTTTTTACATGAAAGTGTAAAGACGTCCTGCGATTTCATCGCAAGACGGCAATGTCATAAGGTTAAATTCTTGAAAGAGAGTTTATGCTTATCATATTATCACAGAGATTTTGAAATAACATGGATAAGACAAGATCAAACGGTCTTTACATGCAAATGTTAAGAAATCCTGCGATTTTGTCGCAGAAAGAAAAAGTTTGGCAAAATAAGACATTTAATTAGGAAGGCAAAATAAGACCAAAACAATAATCTTACCAATTAACTATTCTATTTTAGAACATTCATCGCAGAGCAATATATAAGAAGGCAAATTCTTAACATTGTAGATTCCTTGAATTTTTTCAGAACATCGCAAAGAATATTCATTGCATCGCAGATACAAAAAATAATTCACCATTTCAAGAAAGATAATAAAGGGAAAATAGGGGAATGGAGAAGTAACATTTCATTATCTTCCTTGAAAACATTCAAAGTAAACTAAGTTAAAGGTTAAATTCTGAAAGTTTCAAAAGGTACATCACTCGCAAGAAAGAAGAAGGAAAAGAAAGTAAAAATATAATTCAAGTTTCAGCGATGGCCTCGCCAACATCACTGCTCGTCAGGTTTATTATTTTTACCAGAGTTATCAACTTCATCAGCATCCTTTTCACCACGAGTCTCTTCTTCTTTGGATTCTTCATCAGCGATTACTTCGCCACTTGCAGTTACTTCTTTGGGAGGACTTCTTTCTTCTTGTTCACCATCTTCTTGGGTGGTATTTTCTTCATCATTAGTAAACTCTAAATCTTCATCCATGGGAAGAGGAATTTCTTCATCATCAACTTTTAGAGGAGGAACATATACAGGATGGAGAGAATTGGAGAGCAGAATCTCATTCACAAGAACTTCAGCACTGAGGTGGACCTTGCGAAGGAAACCTCTATCACGGTTCCTAATCTCTATATTTTTAAAGTACTTGAGATAATCAAGTCTTCTTTATGCTTTGTCGCGGGCTGCAAGATAATTGGAAAAAGAGACTTGTTCTCTTTGCGAACTTTATCCAATTTGTTGGTAAGATCAGCAATGGTAGAATGAAGACTTCTTTCAGATTCTGCGAGTGGAAAAAGTGATAAAAGATTATTTAGTCAAAGATTTTGCAAGAAATATAACACAAAATTTAACAAAAATATCAACAAGAGAGGCAGTCAATTGACTACCTTCTTTTTGCGATGTTAAGTTTTGGATTAGTGTAAATAAACATTTCTCCCATTGATTCATGGCGTCATCGAATTTATCGCCAACCATACCCTTCAGACGAGATTTCATGCTTTCTTCTTTGGTGCGAAGATATTAATTTTCCTCTGCTAATAAAGAATGAGATTTCTTTAATTGAGAATACTGATCTCGAAGCTTGCTGGCCTTTAAACTGAGAGTTAATCTACCCTTGATAAGATTATCTTTCTCAGCGGCAGATGATTCAGTTAATTCCTTGATCTCATCCTTTAGAGAACAAAGAGATTTCTCTTGATTATTACAGGTACTTTGAAGATTACTTAATTATTGCGAAGAAATCGCCATCAAGCTTGAAAATATATGTTTTTCTTGGGACAAGGTTTTATTCTCATCTGATAAAGATTCCATCGCCAAATTAGCTTTAAAAAACAAATATGAGAGGCGGTCAATCTCGCCACTTAATAAATTATGCCTTTGCAATAATTGATTATTCTCATTAGTAAGATTATTTATGTGATCAATTGAATAAGTGTAAAGATTGTCTAGTCTAGTATGTTGGTCCATCCAAAAGTCTCTTTCAACGTGAGCTTCTTCAGCGATAGATTCAAATTTGAGTCTTTCTATGAAACGAGTCCGATTTGAAACTAATACATGAACCAAGAATTTAAGAAGGAAGCTTGAGTACAAAGAATATAAGAATAAAACATAAGAACAAGGGATAGAGGAAATAAAAATGTACCTTTCAACTCGTTATTTTTTCTACGAAGATTCTCGCAGTCTAGAGTATCACATTCAACAGTTTTGACTTGAAGGCTTCTCCTCAGAGCTTCAAATTCATTTTCTATAGACGCTCGTGAAGCATTACAATCAAAGTCAAAATACTTGAGTAGAGTCTCGCAAGCTTCATGTTGGAGGGGATCAGTAGAAGACTTTCTAGCATTGTCTAAAATGTTAGACAAGATTTTAAAAGAAACATCAACACCTGCAAAAGTTTCATTTGATGAAGGAAGGGGTGTAGAAGGTAAAGTGGTAACGAGAGTAAGTTGACGATTTGAATCATTTGAGATGGTTGAGTTGTCAGGAGGAGGGGTATTTGGAAAAACAACAGTTGAAGGAAATATAGGGCTATAAGGAGTCCCAGTCACAGCAATTTTATAATCTTGATTCATCGAAGGGTCCGAAGAAGTAGAAGTATGGACAACGATATTCTCGCAAACATAAGAAGAAATATTTAGTTGCGACGATGTGGGAGTAATCCTCATGGATGTTAATGTGGGAATAATGAGATCTTCCCCAAGTGTCTTAAAATTGCGAGATCTCTTGGGAAGTTTAACAGGGTTCTCGTCATTCTGCGAATAATAACTCAGATAAGAAACAGAGGCAACAATATTATTATTAAAAAATAGAGGGTGTTTCTTACTACCTTATCATTCGCAGAACTCCTCTTCTTCTTCTCAACTGGACTTTTGCGAATATTAGGGGTTTGAGTTGTGGATTGTGTGCTAGAGATAGTTCTGCTGAAAAGAAAATATAACATGGAAGTTATGAAGAATCAAATAAGAAAAGTTGGAGAATATAAATAAAAATTGGTTTAAATAAATATCATAAGTCAAGAAATATACCTTGGTGACTCCATTAAAACAATAGCAGGAGAATATGAAGAAGAAAAGTTGCAGACGGAAGACGAAGTAAATGGATGAAGAAGATAAAGAAACGGAAGAGGAAAATTAGTTCTGAAATTTAACTCTACCTTTTATAGGCAAAAACAAGTTGGCATATTAAGCAAACACGTCTCAATAAAGAGAGGGCTAGAAAACACGTGTAGGCGGTAAGGCTAGATTAACGAAACTTTGTCGAGAAGAAAATATAAGAGGGAAAGAAGTTGCGAGTATTAGTTCTCATGATCTTCTCTTCTTCGCAGAAAAGACATGAGAAGAGGAAAGATGTAGGACCAGAATATCACTACAACATTATTTCTGCGATATTAACAACACTTTTGCGAGCGTCACATAAGATTCTTTAACAACATTTCACGAGCGTCACAAAATATCCAGAAGAAAGATATAAAAGCTAACGATGGAAGAGGTACAAGAGGATTATGTTTATTCTGCAATGGTCATCATTCTTGCGAGAAAGAACATTGTAGTGATTACAGTGAGATCGTAGAGTAGATCCGAAATACGATGAAAACTTAGCTGTCATCCACTATGTAAATCCCTATATAAAGGTTTCATTAGATTCAGAAGATGATGATGTATTTTTTAGAGTTGAGAAAGTCTTGAGGAGAGAGAAACTCTAGAAAGAAAGTTGTGCTTCTGAGTTCTTACATCTTTTGTAAAAGTTTCCGAAGTTAGAACAATAAAAGTGTCGTTGTTCATTTTCAAATCTAATTCAATTTCTATAGATTCTTATCAAGGGTGTAGTGTAGGAATTCCTGCAACTACATTTTATTTTGGTCACACTACCAATAATTCATCAGACGAGCAACACTTGCTCAAAAGAGCAATATTTGCTCAAACCAAGGAATATTGGTTCAACTATCAATATTCAACAATTGAGCAACACTTGCTCACTTCAACGTCATAATTTTATCTTTTGTATCAGCAGACACGTTCAATTCATGAGTTTCTGAACATTTTTGCAAATCATGTTTAACTCATCAAATACATGTCCAATTAAATCATGAAGTCAGAAACTGACTAATTAACCACGAGACGTCAATCGTGTCACTTGGGGGAATATCAACTAGGGTTTTGGTCTGGTGGTCTACGGCACGTGTGTTCAAACACACGATGGAATATGAGCAAGTCGTGCAGTTAGTTGAAGAAGTTAACAAAGTAGTGGATGGAAAATCGACCAAGTCTCCGCACGATGAGCAACTGGTTTCAAACACGATTTCCATTTCTCCACTCCTTGATTCCATCAACTGTCACACTTCATGGGATCATGGTGTCTACAATTCCACCAATATAAATAATTCTTTGAATCATGATTGAATACACAACAAGAATCTCACGTCTTACTGACAATATGAGATCAATAACTCATCAATTGAGCAACTACCCTCAATTGAGCAATTTCAATCATTCAGAATTCACAACACACCTACAATCTTTGATTACCATTGATTCCACACATTTCTTATCTTCCCTCCTAAAGATCAACCCATCCTCTCTTGTGACCGAATTTACTCTGGAACGGTCATTGTCTTGGTTTAGGCCGGAGTACTACAGATTGATCTCTCGAATTCAAAGAACCCCCTTTGCAGCGGTGCATCTGTGTGAGGTTGAACATTTCGCTCGGTTCAAGGAGTCCCCTCCGTACGGTCGTCTCCTCAATTTCTTAAAAACTAGCAAATCGTTTTTCCCTATCTACAGATTGGCGACCACAGTGGGACATTATTCTCTCGGTTACAATCTCAATTCTCACAAAGATGGTCGGTCTTAGGTCTTCCAATACGGGTTCAAAACCCAACGCAAGATCTAGTGGTACCGCTAACGCCACTCCTCCAAGCACTGATGCTCCAATGATTACCCCTGCAAGTGATGGCACTGGAGCCATCAACAATCCACTCTTCGGTTGATCTACTGAAGAAACCAGAGTAAATCAGCCTACTATTGTTGATCTCATGAAGGTTCAAACTGACGTAGTTGCAGCACAGAAAGAGTTGTATGCTTATCTTAAAACTCTCACAGACAAGCTTGCGTCTGAACGAACTCAGCCTCAACGCGAGAAAAGAAAAACTAAAGAAACATCTTCAACTGCTGATCCTAAAATCTCTCCAATCCATGTCGTACATGATGAAGAATTCCGCAAAGCTGCAGATGACTCTCCAGCAATGGAACCCGCAAGTTTCATAACTCATGAAGACCAGAAGCACTTTTTGAGGATCGAGGAAAAGACAAGGCATCATCTGTCTATCTTCACCAACCTTCATATCCTGCTTCCATACATAGGATTCCTCTTCCAAAGGTTATACCGCTCCAACATTCATTCTTTATGATGGAACATGCAATACTCAAAAACATATTTATCGATTTCTGGAATTATTGGGAGAACATGAGCATAACATGTCGTCCATCTGAAGGAATTTTCAAAGTCTCTGACAGGCAGAGCATACACCTGGTACAACAACATCGCACCGGGAAGTATCACCGATTGGAGAGATATAATTAATGCTTTGGACAAAAAATACTTATTTGTGTAAGAGCAAATCACTCTCTTTGATCTAGGAAGGATGTTTCAAAGGAGCGGCGAACATCCTGATAATTATGTGAAATGGTTCACAGTTCAATCCTTGGACTGCCACGACCCAAACGCCACATAACAGGAACTTGGAGACTTGTGCATCAACAGAATGATCCCGGTCTTCAGAGCCTCACTGGAAAACCTCCGGTTCCACACTTTTTCAGAACTTCATGAAGCAGCCAAACAATCAGGGACTACTACACCTTCTTTAGTAATCAAAGTCTACAAGGTCGAGGAACCTCGGAGAAGCTGACGTCTGATCAACAAAAAGTATAATGTCCAACCTTCCATGAACGTTGTTGCTCAAGGAGGAAAAATGAAAGCTTCTTCTCAAACATGCGACATCCAACATTTCATCCTACAAAATCATCATAAAAGGATAACTAATCTTGCACAAACCTCGACTCGGCATCGAACAGGAAATGATCGGACAGACTTAATCTTCTCTCGTCTCATGAATGAGTGATCGAGTTACTGGAAGTTTGGGTTCAAGATGGTGTGATCAAATTGTTGTTCATCAGGAGAGAGCCAACAGAAGAAGAAATGGAGAATCCCAGGAGTACACAAGAATCCTCTCTAGTCAGAACCTTGCGCTCTCTAAATTCAAAGAAGCAGTTCAATCATTGCTCGAGCAAATCTGTAGAATTGCTCTATCTGCCGAAGGCACAGAGGAAAGACATGTTCACAACACTGAACCACATCGTGTCAAGAAATCCATTCCAGGAATACTTCTTGAGCCTCTAGCCACATACCAAGATATGTACAACTGGGGACTGCCTACCACAGTCAATCTCAAAAGAAACCAATCTGGAAGAACGTTGATCGATGCTGGCACCGCTAAAAACATCATTCCATTGAAAACCCTCAGTGTCGCAGGCTTCACTAGACCAGAATTTACTCATGCTCCAATCTCAATCAGATACCTTGAAGGAGCGCTCGGAAATACTCATGGAAACATCACTCTCAAAGTGAACATAAGTCCAACCTGGACAGAAACCAAGTTTCGCATAATCAGGAAGATCCAGGATATGACATGTCCTTCAAACGAGCGTGGATCCACGCTGAAAAGATGGATACTTATAAAGCGCCTTTGGTTAGACATCTCTCCAACGAAGAAAGTTCTGATCCAGAAGGTTTGACGAACATTCCATCATCAGAGTACTTTGAGGAATTTCAAACTTTGACGAGGTTGAAGCAAGAACCTGCAAAAAGATGCTTAGACATTCATCAAGAGGTTCCGCATTCAGGCAAGTCTCATTCCATGTCTATGTCATTTATTTCCTCATATGCTATCCTAGAATGGGGACTTAATTATGCTAGCAACTCTACAAAATGTTATGAATGGTAGCTTCACCGCATTAGTATTTTACCAAGTGGTTGAATCTGACGTTTCTATGAATCAAGCACTGAAACATTTATTACTGAGATGATGTCTAAACATGGAGAAAAATACTTTGGGAGTTTCTCCTGCAAGTCCATGTGTTCCACAAAATCAGAAGGCTCTGATGTCTGCACAAGTGTCGAATCCCACTACCACAACAAAAGGGATGCTGAATCAACAGAAGAAACTCAAACCCCTAAGGCATTTGATGCTTAAGGAGTATACGCTTCAACGCTCAAGCATCTGAGAAGCCATCAAATTGTACTCCAAATAAAAAAGTATAGCTTCAGTACAAATATCTAGATGATGACACATTAATTCAACACCAGCACGATCAAAGTGTTACTAAACTACAATCGATAAGTCTTCATTATCCCATGATAAGACATCTGAAGTATATGCAACATCATTCATACATGGATGACACTAACTCCTTCAATGTACACTGGGCAACCTAAGGCGATTCCGTGAAACTTCATCAACGGGATTTGTCTACATCACAAGCCCCTGCATGATTGAGGAACTTTTTCTCTTCACCAATCACATCTAGTACGAAAATTGCTGATGCTATCTACCGCAACAATGACGACTCACTGACAAATCCAGTTTGTGGGTAAAGTTATGCTTTCAGGAGCATTCAAGTTGAGATCTCAGTACACATTCATCTTACGGAAACTCAAATCATCAACTAGTTTGTGAATGTAAAAGGCTCACTGGAAGAAGGAGCAAAGATTATATATAATCATGGTTCTATCCTTTTTGGTCTTTGGAACAACTTCAACCGTGGTATCAGCATCAACAATAATCTCTAGGGGAACACCATCCATGATCTCATCATCGACAAGGATCTCTGGAGCGTGATAATTCATAGTCTCAGCACCAACGACGGTCTCAGGAGCAACATCCTCAGGGATTCATCAACTAATCATTCTCTGAAGTGTTACACATGAAGAGGATTTCTCTAACAACCAATGATTCATATAAAGATGTGTAGACCTGATAACATGCTCACATGAAAGTCTTCCCAAAGCTAGCACGACTGGGGGACATAATCCAAAGTCATCTACAAGATGTTCCCATCACCTCTACAAATGAGATACAACACACTTCAGGTCATGGGTTTGAAAAAACGTACCAATGGGTGAGGAATGGGACAATGCTTCCTCAACAAAAGATGTTCGTCTATGTCTCTTCTGCAACATATCAAAACGACGCATTAATCGGACATATGAGTTGAAAGATATGGCCTTTACCGTCAGGTCTACGAAACTTGGAAAATTTATACGGGATTACAAATTGCAAATGTGCATGCTTCGTTGGTGGACTTGTACAACTCAAAATTAAGTGATTCTTCTATCATGTAATAATTCAGTCTCTTAGCTTCAAAAGTTGGGGTCAAGCATCGAATTTTGACGTCGTGTGAGGTTCCTACAGCTTCCAGAGCATACTACATGCAAACAGAAATTCGTGGACGGGATTCATAACCTCTACAGTCGATCGATGTCCACCAGGTCTTTTCGCTAAGTCCTTCTTCAAGGTACCTCCAACTTATACCACCTGGGTCTTTACATCAATTTTACACCTGGGTCCTCTATCTAAGTCTTGCCAGAAGAAGAGAAAACGAAAAGGAGAGATTTAACAAAATACTGGGGACTGACGGTCCATTGATCATGACGATCAGTTTCAGAGTCCAAGACTCGTGGAACCAGACTCTCATGTGCTAATTATTCATCATAAAATTAATTCTACCACTGGGACATGAGACCATGGTCATTACATCATCCCATCTCGAGAGCAGCCTCAGCTGTGGTCCCGTGACCAGGGTTTCAGAAGTGATGTTTCTACGACTGACAGAAGCAAGATGACACTGCAAGCACCATGCTCATGTATCAATCAAGGGGTCCTGATCTCAAACGAATCAATGACATTAAAATTATTGACCAACCGTTCAAGACACAAGCGAATGGTCTAAAGACACAACATGAGTGTTTTACAGCAAACTCGTCGGAGATGATTTTACACTGTCCTGTACAAACCGATGATCTGGTAGAAATTGGTGAAGAATTTGGGGATGGGTCATACACCATTCTCTTCGTATGGATGTCCTCTACAGCATATCCAAAATTCGCAGCAATTGGAGAAACAAGCAAAGCGTTGTGGCCAAAACATTGGACCGCATGCCAGCTGAAAATTTTCTGAAGGTCTCATGGAAGTTTATTGTTTCGTCGATTTCGGATCCTAAACATGCTCGGAACCCAAAACGATTCTCTAAAAGTTTGGAAATTTCCTGGGCATGAGGATACAAGGGTAGACCGCGAAAATCAGACATCGGACGAAGATTCTACAACAATTTCAATGAAGACCTAACTTCTGAATTTTCTGATGACGAATTATGACGAAATTCTTCGTTCATCCACATCCGAATCAGGATAAACACCATCAACGAAAATCCTTCCTTCATCGTCAGCTGATAGTCTCATTTGTTGAAGTCAGCGGTGCTTCTGCTGACAAAGGACGACTCACAGATGATCGAGAGACATACAAAGTACAATCTTTCCAGCGTCTCTGAAAGGTTGATTCATCCCAGGATGAACATCTGCAAAAGTCTTCATGTTTGACTTGATATTTCTGGAGCGTTCTCCGGAAGATCCAGAAGGGTGGTTGTAACCAGAAGTCATCACTATCTGAGGCTAAATATAGGTGATGTGATTTTAATTGTTGTATAAAAAGGTTCGTTAAAGACTTGTGAAAGTTCGATTCTAGATTTAAATAAAACTAAAAATATGAAAAACTCAATTCAAAGTTGTTATCAAGATTGTAGAGATACCGAGACTCAGGATTCCACTATTTTCCAATTTTATGTGATTCAACTAATAATAATCATGCAACTCATACGTTCAAGTGATTCTAATATATTGCAATAATTAGATTTTTAGAAATAACAATTGTTTATCAAAAGCATAGAACATCAAACCCTAGGCAAGTATGCTCTATCAAAACAAATCACAATTGTTTAACAAAAATCAATAAATCAGTTTACTCATCAAGGAAAATAATCATAAAGAATTGCAATAATTAATTAAATAAACATTACCACACAAATATTGGAAAAATAGCTTCCTCCGTCGCCTCAGCAAATGGGTTTAGCTCCTCATGTTGGAAATATGCTCAAAAGTTGATTTCATTGATCCAAAGGTGTTCACAAAGAAGAAAAAGTATAAAGCAGTTGAGTTCGTAACAGATATAATAGTTACAACGCTAACTGTTACAGAGAACCCTAACACAGAACTTTTGCGAACTTTAAACAATTGTTACAGAAATTGTGACAAACGGTATTGAGTTTGAAAGATAAGGCCACGGTTTCTGCGACTTTCCTTAAGTAATGTTCTCTAGTTCTTCTTCAACCTCTCGTTGTGTTCTCTGAAACTTTATTTTTTTTGCTTTGCAATGCTTCTAAACCTCTCCAAAGTGAACGTCCCCCTTCTATGACCAATCCAAACTCCTTTTATAGCCCAAAGGTCGATTATAGCTCGATGAAATCTCGAGAATATCTCGTCTTTCCTCTCACGGCAAGTTACGATAATTTTTCTCTCTAACCTTCTCTGCACGTATTCTGAGTTCTCGCAACTCTCCATAACTCCTTGAAGGCCTGAACAAGACTAGGTTCATCCAATCCGACGTAAAATTCTCTCCCAACTTCCAAAAATATCATCAAAAATCCCGAGTATTTGTCCTATCCCCTGTTTTGCTTGAATTGAAGATATATCACTGCTCTGTCGAAACTACAGCTCATACCAATCCTGTTATGACTCATCAAGTGAATCCCATTCAATCCCATCGTCAAAATTCGACATAATCTCAACTGAAATCCAATAACAGACCCGATAAACTTCACCTCCTATGTTTGCTTCTCCCGACTTATTTAGCCCAATTGATTGGGTCCAATCAATTGTACCAACCCTGTTATGCTCCAGGAAGTCCAGCCCAACGAAAATAATCCATTGAATCTCGTCAAAACTCGTCGAGAAATCCAACTCCAATTCTACTTCGTTGCTGCCATTTTTCCGGCCAAAAACTTTGTTTGAATTGTGAAGAAACTGGTCACCCCCTATCCAGAGTGGGGGTGCGAATAGCATCTTCCTTGGGGGTGTCATGAGGGTGTCCCTTATCTATAGTGAGATCCGAATAGCAGGTGTCCTCCGGGTGCTTTAGACAACGTTTTGAGCCGATTTTTCCAAAAATGTTTATTGGCCAAAAATACCTACACACACATAAAACACCATAATAAGTACAAAAATGAGCACTATCAATATATAGAATCGAGACAAATTAGACACAAAAATGTGTCTATCAAATACCCCCAAACTTATTATTTTCTAATCCTCGAGCAAAGTTAAAATAGAAAATAAAATCCTAACTCACTGTCGCAGGCATCGTCGATTGCATTTAGCGTATGCAATAAGCCTTTAAACCCCTAGGTGGCCCTAGTGGCCGAGTTATAGTCTCGGGAGGGCTTACTAGAGATATACCCACAAAACCTTTACTCCACACCCTAGATATCTACGCAGAACCTTGAAAGGCACTAAAGAATCTCCTTGGTTGGCATACTTATTGACTACATGAGGAAGCACCCTGATGCGAAATTCCAATTGTTGTACACGAGTTTGCACTGAAGTATACTAAAATTCATATATAAGTGACAAAGCTCTACTCAGATAGTCTCATTATGGACATCAATATTCAGAGTCAACCAGTCACATGGATAGATTAAGAGATAGATATAGAAAACATAGATGGTTTTGATGTTGACTAGGTGAACAGTGTTTCTCATATCTGTCTGAAGGCCCCTGCCAAAATGAACCTATCCTAATGGACTGAGATACTAGTCTGACTAATTTCAACACAACTGGCATATACAAGGGAAACAGTGGTCGACAATCTTAATTCTAGATCAACTCGTCTGGCATATACAAGGGAACCATCGGTCGATTTTATTGCATAATAATTAACTTTTCATTTTTCATATATTTTTTATTTTTATTTTTTTTAAACTGCATGATTTGACCTTTTGGATCCAAGCGCATGCTTCTTGTCAGCAGATTACATGATAGTTCCCATGGATCCTGCATTCCACGCTTGTTTAGGTGACAGAGACAGGGAGAAGACACACATATTGCTATCCAAGTGTTAAGAATTATTCCGTTTGATCTAATTGGTATGGTCTTTCTTTTTTTGTAACTCAATCACTCTATTTCACCCTAGTAGTGGTAACAACTTGAATCGTGAGCCCCACCTAATCACTTAGAGAAACATATTTTAAAAATAAAACAAAATAAAAACAGAAGTGAAAAGGACTCAACGAGATATGAAGAAACTACCATGTTATTTCTAACACCTGAGCTCTTTGCTTTTATGAATAGACTCTTCTAGATGTTTCCATCTAATCAGATTGGTTCCTCAACTCCTACAACCAAAATGCTTCCATCCACTTAGATTGGTTAGTGTTATCCTTAATAGGCATAAATTTCTAGGTTCTGGAGTTTATTTATTATAACAAAAAGTTTCTACCCCACCCCCCAACTTAAATCTAACATTGTCCTCAATGTTTCTAATTAAAGAACAGTACCAAAAGTAAAAGTAACACGAGGAATCTGTAAAGAGAGAAGCCAGAAAGATAGTACCTGGATGAAGCGTAATAATCCTTCCACGGATAATAAGGAGAGAAATAAAAATAAAACCTAAAAACAAAAAGCAAAAATAATATACAACATACAAATGTAAAATACCTCGATGGTCAATCAAGGTAAATAGGGTCCTCCAGAGGGACCTCCTCAAAATCACATGTAGGAACATGTTCTAAAAAGGGCTTCAATCTCTGACCGTTAACCTTAGAAGAACTACTACCATCCAGTGTCTCAATTTCAATAGCGCCATGAGGAAAAACAGTACGGACCACAAAAGGACCGATCCACCGAGAGCGCAATTTCCCGGGGAATAGATGAAAACGAGTGTCATACAGAAGAACTTTTTGACCTGGAGAAAATGACTTTCGTAAAATATACTTATCATGCACAAGTTTCATTTTGTTCTTATACTCCCTAGCACTATCGTATGCATCTCTACGAATCTCGTCCAACTCATCGAGCTGGAGTTTTCTGTGAGCTTCTGTTTTGTCTAGTAAAAAGTTTAGCTATTTAACAGCCCAATATGCTCTATGTTCTAACTCAACAGGTAAGTGACATGCCTTGCCAAATACTAGACGATAAGGTGACATTCTAATGGGGGTCTTAAACGCAGTACGGTAATCCCATAAGGCATCAGTAAGCCTCGACGACCAGTCTTTACGATTAGGATTGACTTTTTTTTCTAGAATACGCTTAATTTCCCTATTTGAAACCTCTACCTGACCACTAGTCTATGGGTGATATGGGGTATCTACTTTTTGAGTAATACCGTATTGTTTCATTAAAAGTGAAAATGGTCTATTACGAAAGTGTGTACCTCCATCACTAATTATAGCCCACGGTGAACCAAAACGTGCAAGTATATTATCTTTCAAAACTGGAGTACGACCTTGTGGTCATTTGTTTTACACGGAACCGCCTCAACCCACTTAGACACATAGTCTACAATGACAAGTATGTAAAGATAATCCAAAGAATTAGGGAATGGACCCATAAAATCAATTCCCCACACATCAAAGACCTCAATTACTAAAATATGGTTCAAAGGCATCATATTTCTACGGGAAATGGTTCCTAACTTCTGGCAATGCTCACAAGAAGCACAATGACTATAGGAGTCTTTAAACAGCGAAGGCCAGTAAAATCCACACTGCAAAATCTTAGCAGCAGTCTTCTTAGCACTAAAGTGACCCCCACATGCATGTTCATGACAAAAGGAGATACTACTAGACTGGTCACTCTCAGGTACAAATCTCCTAATAATCTGGTCTGGAAAATACTTAAACAGATAAGGATCGTCCCAAAAGAAATGCTTAACCTTGGCTAAAAACCTAGAACGATCTTGTTTGCCCCAATATTGAGGCATTCGACCAGTAACAAGATAATTCACTATATTTGCATACCAAGGTGATTGGGAAACAGTGAACAATTATTCATTAGGAAAGCTATCCCATATAGGAAGGGAATCATTAGAGGAACTAACAACTAGCATAGATAAGTGGTCTGCCACTACATTTTCTGCACCCTTTTTGTCTCTAATGTCTGGTGAAAATTCTTGTAACAATAGGATCCACCTAATCAATCTAGGTTTGGTATCCTTCTTAGACAAAAGGTATATCAAAGCAGCATGATCAGTATAGATTACGATCTTAGAATGTAATAGGTAGGATCTAAACTTATCCAAGGCAAACACGATGGCTAACAGTTCATTCTCGGTAGTTGTATAGTTTATTTGGGCATCATTCAGATTTTTGCTAGCATAGTAAATCACATGAAGTAATTTGTTTTCACGCTGACCTAGCACAACACCTATAGCATAATCTGAAGCATCACACATAATTTCAAAGGGTAGGTTCCAGTTAGGTACCTGGACTATCGGGGCGGTAGTGAGTAAATTTTTAAGCTTCTCAAAAGCCTCTAAACAAGCATCATCAAAGACAAACTTAACATCTTTTGCAAGCAAATTGCAAAGAGGTCTAGAAATCAAGCTAAAATCCTTAATGAATTGATGGTAAAAACCTGCATGCCCTAGGAATGACCTAATATATTTTACGGTTTTTGGGACCTGTAAAGTCTTAATAAGGTCAACTTTGGCTTTGTCTACCTCTATACCCTTTAAAGAAACGACGTGCCCTAATACAATTCCTGATTTAACCATGAAATGGCATTTTTCCCAATTAAGCACTAAATTATTTTCCTTACACCTAGTCAACACTAATGTCAAATGATGCAAGCACTCATCAAAATATGAACCAAACACTGAAAAGTTATCCATAAAGACCTCTAAAAACCGTTCTACCATATCATAAAATATGCTCATTATACAATGCTGAAAGGTCGCAGGGTCTTTACATAGCCCAAAAGGCATGCGTCTATACGCAAAGGTACCAAAGGGACAGGTAAAAGTGGTTTTATCTTAGTCTTCTGGGGCAATAACAATCTGATTATAACCGGAGTAGCCATCTAAGAAGAAATAAAAACTATGTCCAGCTAATCGCTCTAGCATTTGGTCGATAAAAGGAAGTGGAAAGTGATCCTTCCTTGTGACCTTGTTCAATTTCCTATAGTCAATACAGACACGCCACCCCGTGGTCACTCGGGTTGGGATTAACTCATTATTATCATTTTGGACTACAGTGATACCTGATTTCTTGGGGACAACCTGAACGGGGCTGACCCACTTACTGTCTGAAATTGGGTATATAATACCCGCATCTAGCAACTTAAGCACCTATTTTCGAACTACCTCTTTCATGTTAGGGTTAAGTCGACGCTTCATCTCCCTAGACGGTTTGGAGTCTTCCTATAAATGAATCTGATGCATACACACAGTAGGACTTATACCCTTAATGTCCATTATAGTCCACCCTAAAGCTTCCTTATTTTCTTGAAGTACTTTTACTAGCCTAATTTCCTGATCATTATCCAAATCGGAAGCTATAATCACAGGCAAAGTTTCAGATGGGCCTAAAAACACATACTTCAGGGTATCTAGTAGTGGTTTAAGGTCCAACTTAGGGGGCTCTTCTAAATAATGAGTTAGGGTAGTCTCAGAAGCTGGCAACGGTTCAACCTAGCTTTCCATATATCAGTATCTAACACAGGAGTAGAATCTAATAGAGAATTCACTTGTTCAATGGTGCTATCGTCATCAAAATCTAAACCAAAATGGGATAGACAACTTTCTAATGGGTCTTCAGACAAGATATTTGGTAATGACTCCTGAACTAAGGCTTCTATCATGTTCACCTCTTAGAAGGGAGAGTCATCTAACTCAGATGGTTGCTTACAAATATTAAAAATATTAAGCTCAATAGTCATATTACCAAAAGACAAATTCATGATACCATTTCGACAATTAATGATCGCATTGGATGTAGCTAAGAATGGGCGACCTAAAATCACAGGTATCTGGTTTTCTGGGTCAGGGACAGGTTGGGTATCTAGGATAACAAAATCCACTGGATATATAAACTTGTCGACCTCAATTAGAACATCCTCTATGACTCCACGAGGAATTTTCACTGACCTATCAGCTAACTGAACTGTTATCTTGGTAGGTTTCATTTCACCTAGCCCTAGCTCAAGGTACACATGGTACAGAAGTAAGTTCACACTAGATCCTAAGTCAAGTAAAGCTTTTTCTACCCGGTAATTACCTATCGTGCAAGAAATGGTAGGGGAACCTGGGTATTTGTATTTAGGAGTAGTGGTGTTCTGGATGATTGAACTTACATGAGTATCTAAAAAGGCTTTCTTAGGGACATTCAGCTTTCTTTTTCTCGTAAACATATCCTTAAGGAACTTAGCGTAAGCAGGAAGTTGCTTAATTGCATCTAATAAAGGAAGGTTTATTGTAACTTTCTTAAAAACCTCCAATATGTCATTAAAATGGGATTCCTTTTTGGTTGGTACTAGTAGTTGAGGAAATGGGGCTCTAGGCACAGAATCAGACCTCTCAGGAATAGAATTGGCATCATTGGGAACTTTTTCAGTCTCCTCAGCTACTGGTGGTCCTGGGGGGTGAGATCCTGAGGGGTGAACTACAGTATGTTCACTATCGGGCATGGTTACCTGATTGTCTACTACTCTTCCACTCCTAAGGGTTCTAATTACATTCATTCCTTTGGGATTTGGATTAAGCTGACTAGGGAACCTTCCATTCTCTCTTTCATTTAGAGTTTTATCTATTTGACCCATTTGACGTTCTAACTTAGATAGACTCTGCTTGGTTTCTTGTTGAAAGCTAGAGTGATTGTTCGATAACATTTCATGGTTTCTTGTTAGCATAATAAGAGCTTCCTCTAAGCTAGATATTTTATTTTCAGAAGGGTTTTTAGATTGGGATGCACCAGAAAGATTCTTAGAATAACCAAAACCTGGGGGTGCCTGAGAATTACTAATCTGACCTTGATTCTGACCTGAGACCATGAGAAATTGGGATGCTTTTTCTAACCGGGGTTATAGGTCTCGGAGTATGGGTCAAATTTCTGACGGTTTTCAAATCTAGAGTAGTTATAAAGAGCATAGGCTTGCTCTTCACTAATCTGTCCTTCCCAAAATGAGTTATTGGGATCTATTTCACAACTAGAGACTTGAGAGTTTCTAAGCCTATCATTAGTTTCAATAAAAGTCTTATGTTTAGATTGACTTAATTCTAAAGCTTCAAACCGTCTAGATAAGGCAGCAAACTTAGCATCTGACTCAAAGCTTGAGTCTACCATATTGGTGCTATTTCTATTTACCAAAAGTCTTTTAGGGGGCTCTATACATGATTCCCACTGTTGGGATTTTTCAGCTACATCTTCTAAAAAGGAATATGCTTGATCAACTGTTTTATTTAAGAACCCTCCAGCACATAATGACTCAACCAAGGATTTGGTCGAGTAGTCTAACCCGTCAAAAATAATTTGCACTAATTTCATTTTTTCAAACCCATGATAGGTACACTGTGCCAAGAGATCATTGAATCTTTCTAAAAACCTATAAAGAGACTCTCATTCTTGTTGCATATTGGTGCTAATTTTCTGCCTAATAGACGAGGTTTTATGTTTTGGGTAAAACTTTTGGAAGAACATAGAAGTGAGTTGATCCCATGTTGTTATGGAATCAAATGGTAAATTATTTAGAAAAGTTTTAGCCTTACCTCTTAAGGAAAGAGGAAACAATTTAAGTTTTAAAATTTCATCACTAAGGTCTCTAATCCTAACTGTTCCACAAATTTCCTCAAAGTCCCTTACATGAAAGTATGGGTTCTCATCATCTTTCCCTAAGAATACAGGGATCATCTGAATAATATTAGGTTTCAACTCATAATTAGCCGAAGAGGCTGGTAATCTTATGCACGATGGTCTGGTGGACCTAGTTGGGTACATGTAATCTCTTACAATTTTCATTGCTTGAACTATCGGAGTATTAGGGATACTTTCCTAACTAAGCTCAGGATGTTCAAAAATAGGACTCTCTATATTAAGGTAATCAAGACTCTTGTTTCCTAAAATATTACTTCTAGGTTTTTCACGCATAAACCGTCCTAGAGCGTCTCTCTTACGTTCTGGCATACAAGAATTAAACCAAAAATTGTGCACATGCAAATGCTGGGATAACTAATTTAGGTAGGCTTGGTTTACCATAGCAAAATATACCCAAAGGTACCAGGCTGAGGTTTGTGGTGTTTCGGATGATAATGCCCAGAGGGTTCACCGTACTAAACCACTTGTTTTCCTAAAATCGGTGCCGGACAAAGATGCAATTGGTGTGTGCAAGTATTTTTTTTTTTTAATAAAAATAAACAATCAACAATCAACAAAATAGAAGAAAATTACAAGTCCAATAATAATAAAAACTACCTAAAATAAAAGTCCTTAAAAATAAAATCTTCGGCTTTCTCCTTTTACGGCAAGTCTAACTTTTCACCTTCCGTTTCAAGCAAAACCTACACAAAAAAGCAAGAATACCCAAAGTAAAATCAAAGAAAATAAAAATAAAATAAAAATAAAAATCTAAAACCTAAACTTAAAGACAAGTCCGCGTCGACGACGCCAAAAATTGATGTGATTTTAATTGTTGTAGAAAAAGGTTTGTTAAAGACTTGTGAAAGTTCGATTCTAGATTTAAATAAAACTAAAAATATGAAAAACTCAATTCAAAGTTGTTATCAATATTGTAGAGATATCGAGACTCAGGATTCCACTATTTTCCAATTTTATGTGATTCAACTAATAATAATCATGCAACTCATACGTTCAAGTGATTCTAATATATTGCAATAATTAGATTTTTAGAAATAACAACTGTTTATCAAAAGCATAGAACATTAAACCCTAGGCAAGCATGCTCTATCAAAAGAAATCACAATTGTTTAACAAAAAATCAATAAATCAGTTTACTCATCAAGGCAAATAATCATAAAGAATTGCAATAATTAATTAAATAAACATTACCACACAAATATTGGAAAAATAGCTTCCTCCGTCGCCTCAGCAAAGGGGTTTAGCTCCTCATGTTGGAAATATGCTCAAAAGTTGATTTCATTGATCCAAAGGTGTTCACAAAGAAGAAAAATTATAAAGCAGTTGAGTTCGTAACAGATATAATAGTTACAACGCTAACTGTTACAGAGAACCCTAACACAGAACTGTTGCTAAATCTAAAACATTGTTACAGAAATTGTGACAAACGGTATTGAGTTTGAAAGATAAGGCCACGGTTTCTGCGACTTTCCTTAAGTATTGTTCTCTAGTTCTTCTTTAACCTCTCGTTGTGTTCTCTGAAACTTGATTTTTTTTGCTCTGCAATGCTTCTAAACCTCTCCAAAGTGAGCGTCCCCCTTCTATGACCAATCCCAACTCCTTTTATATCCCAAAGGTCGATTATAGCTCGATGAAATCTCGAGAATATCTCGTCTTTCCTCTCACGACAAGTTACGATAATTTTTCTCTCTAACCTTCTCTGCACGTCTTCTGAGTTCTCGCAACTCTCCATAACTCCTTGAAGGCCTGAAAAATACTAGGTTCATCCAATCCGACGTAAAATTCTCTCCCAACTTCCAAAAATATCATCAAAAATCCCGAGTATTTGTCCTATCCCCTGTTTTGCTTGAATTGAAGATATATCACTGCTCTGTCGAAACTACAGCTCATACCAATCCTGTTATGACTCATCAAGTGAATCCCATTCAATCCCATCGTCAAAATCATACATAATCTCCACCGAAATCCAATAACAGACCCGATAAACTTCACCTCCTCTGTTTGCTTTTCCCGGCTTATTTAGCCCAATTGGTTGGGTCCAATCAATTGTACCAACCCTGTTATGCTCCAGGAAGTCCATCCCAACGAAAATAATCCATTGAATCTCGTCAAAACTCGTCAAGAAATCCAACTCCAATTCTGCTTCGCTGGTGTCATTTTTCCTGCCAAAAACTTTGTTTGAATTGTGAAGAAGCTGGTCACCCCCTATCCAGAGTGGGGGTACGAATAACAGTTTCCTTGGGGGTGTTCTGCGGGTGTCCCTTATCCATAGTGAGAGTCCGAATAGCAGGTGTCCTCCGGGTGCCTTAGACAACTTTTCGAGCCGATTTTTCCAAAAATGTTTATTGGCCAAAAATACCTACACACACATAAAACACCATAATAAGTACAAAAATGAGCACTATCAATATATAGAATCGAGACAAATCAGACACAAAAATGTGTCTATCAATAGGGAGTCATGGATATATCAATAACAAGCACGCGCTGAAACGGTAACAATCCAACTCTTGCTTATTTACAATTTCACTAGCTATAGTGATTATAACGTCAAAATTTCGAAAAACTTGCTCGTCCCTTCAAATCTGCAAAGACGAGCAAAATTTATTATTCAAAATCATGACTTGATTTTCATCAAACCGTGAACAACCCACGTGAATTTTAACATCCACTGGTTTTTCAAAAATTGGACAGACGTCCATCTTACAATTGTGAAAACTCACATACAGGCATTATTTCACCATGTATAATTGTCTACTTTCAACATTTGTTCAAAATCAAAACATTGATTTTACAAAATACATATATTTAACGTGTGAAACTCACGTAAATTTAAAAATATGTATATATATTTTTCTCCCTCACACGAACATTTGTCTTTGAAGCGAGAGTATGTTTTCAAAATTTTGTGAACGCTCACATATCGAAAATAAATTTTTCATGAAAGCTCATAGACAAAATTTTTATTAACAGACGCACGTCTTTTCAAAAAAAAAAAAAAAAAACTTTTCTCTCATACGAGCATTTACCTTTGGAACGAGAGTTTATTCCATTTTGTGAAATCTCACAAAGATAAAATTTCGGTTTTCGAGACAATTTTATATCATTAGACTCATGTCTATTTTGTTTGTTCCTTGAATGAGCGTTTATTCCTAAAATAAGGATTTCTTTTTCGGGCCCGACCCGCGAATCCTAAATGACCAAGGTCCCGTCATCGAGATCAGCGGTTCAACACTAATCTATGCTCATTAAATGATGCTCCATCATGCCACTGGGATCTTCATTCAAGTCATGGTATGCTCGTACTATCGAAATCTGGTAACATCTTAACTTACGACTAATTCAATTACTGATATCGTTTATGACCTGAAAATCACCATTCAATGCTGACTGAGGAACACGTCTTTCCTCACTAAGCAGGGGACTTAATTTAGATGGTGGATTTTCGACAAAGGCTAAAATCGTAAACCCATAATTATACGAACTTCTGACCCAGCAATCAGACGTGAGTATTGAGACGCGGGTCTCTCATCGAACCTCTGATTGAGAAATACTGTCTCTAAGAGTACATGTAGATATGTAGTCTCTCGGCTGTCCAACGGCGTATCTCATGAATACTGAACACTTCAGTAATTATTTCTATATAGAATCACAAGAATGACGGCTCCTAGACAGCTTGCTCTGCTAGTATAGAGTGATAACGTCTTCAGGATACAAACAACAGTTTTCCCTGACTATATAAAGGATATGAAGCTCCAGCAAGCTCATATCAGAATAATTAATGCTCCTAGACAGCTTGCTTAGCTAGTATAGAGCCATCAATTAATTATTCTTAAATACTTGGATTCATCCACTGAATTTCTGAAAATATTCAAATATTTTTTGAAAGTATTCAAATACTTTTGTAATATTTCGTTACTTCAATCCATGGTTCTTCCCAGCAGAATTCCATGGGTTAGTAATAAATATTCAATAACACGGGCATCTGAGCTACCTCCGAGTAAGGTCGAATCAAATGGTGCAAGTGTACTCGAAGATGATGCACTAACAATCACCGTATGAACAAGTATTTCAAAATACGACGAGACGATGAACCTATGCAAAATAGGAAGAAAAATAATAAATAATTAAAAATTGACCAAGGCGCTGGGAGCATAGGCCCACTGACCGGGAGGACGTGCCATGGTCAATCCCACGCCAGTTTCATTTTTTTTTTCCCTTGAGTTCATTAAAATCCTTTCACTTGAACAAATATCTTTCGTTTTGAGGAAACTCCTCAATTTCATGGTGTTTCCCTCACACCAAAGAAATAATATAAAATTAAGGAAAACATTGTGGGCCGTGATTATTGGCCAACCGGCCATGACTTGATCCCATCCGGCCCCACACCTCATGGTTCCTCATTATTTTATTATTATTTCCCTAATTTCATGAAAACTCCTTAATCTCATGATATTTCCTTGATCCCATGAAAAAATAATATAAAATTAGGGAAACCCGTGTGACCGGGACCTAGCCGGCCGGCCAAGCCCTAGCTGGCCCCACACGTCCCATTTTATTATTATTATATTTTTCATGTTTCCATAATCCCATGAAATTCCTTGATTTCATGATATTTCCTTCAAATTATGAAAATTCCTTTAAATCATGAAATAATACATAAAATTAGGGAAAACTCACGGGACCGGGCCCTAGCCGGCCAACCATGCTCAAGCCGGTCCCACACATCCCTTATTTTATTATTATTATTATTTTTCATGTTTTTCTCATCTCATGGAAACTCCTTGATTTCAACAAAACTCTTTGATTTCAACAAAAACTCCTTGGTTTTAACAAATTCCTTGGTTTTATCATATTTCCCTAAAATCATGAAAATATTATAAAAAATTGGGAAAAATGTGTGGGATTGGGACCTTTGGCTGGCCATCCATGGCCAGTCCCACACTTCATGATTCCTTCACTTTTTTATTATTTTCTTTCATCTCATGAAGTTTTGACGGTTTCATCAAAAAACCCTGATTTCTTCATATTTTCTCAAATGATTGCTCAAATGCACATCTGAAAATAGAAAAATTCTCAAAACTGAGATACGAACACTTTGGTGACATGAGCATGTTACCTTGACCGACCACGGTTGGCTCTTTGGCTCGCAAGGAGCCGGTCCCGCGTATTTACACAATTTGACCTAATTTGCGCAATTAAACGTATTAGGTCCAAAACTCTTCCAAATAATTTTGGGATTTTCATGGAACGATCGTCATTCGATCCCGTGACCACCCAGGGCTGGTTTCATGACCCCTTGGTCGGTCTCTCATCTATTCATAATTAATTAGGTTTTATCACCTAAGGATCAGACGAGCATTTTCGAATAAATGATTAAACCAGCATTTGATCATTCTTTCATCAACGAATCACCAACTCTTCGAGAGGCCTTGGTATTTGATCACATGAGCATATGGGAGCTGCATGGTCGACCCACGGTCCCATGAAGTTGGTTCTCCTTCATTTCATGGTTAATTTTCAAATAAACCATCATTTGGTCATCAATTGATCAAATTAGGGTTTACGAGTCCAAGGATTATAATTCCAGATTCAAATAATAATAATTTTATGACGATCTCATGATCAATATTCTAATTAATTATGCTCGGTTCAACTAACAGTATTTTAATTAATATTTTATTTTGGTCACGCTACCAATAATTCATCAGACGAGCAATATTTGCTCAAACCAAGGAATATTGGTTCAACTATCAATATCCAACAATTGAGCAACACTTGCTCACTTCAACGTCAAATTTTATCTTTTGTCTCAGAAGACACGTTCAATTCATGAGTTTATGAACATTTTTGAAAATCATGTTCAACTCAGCAAATACATGGACTCATTGTCCCATTAAATCATGAAGTCGGCAACTGACTAATTAACCACGAGACATCAATCGTGTCACTTGGGGGGATATCAACTAGGTTTTTGGTCTGGCGATCTACAACACGTGTGTTCAAACAAACGATGGAATGTGAGCAAGTCGTGCATTCAGTTGAAGAAGTTAACAAAGTAGTGGATGGAAAATCGACCAAGTCTCCGCACGATGAGCAACTGGTTTCAAACACGATTTCCATGTCTCCACTCCTTGATTCCATCAACTGTCACACTTCATGGGATCATGGTGTCTACAATTCCAGCAATATAAATAAGTTTCTGAATCATGATTGAATACACAACAAGAATCTCACGTCTCACTGAAAATACGAGATCAACATCTCATCAATTGAGCAATTACTCTCAACTGAGCAATTTTAATCATTCAGAACTTATGTTATTCAGAATTCACAACACACCTACAATCTTTGATTACCATTGATTCCACACATTTCTTAGCTTCCCTCCTAAAAATCAACCCATCCTCTCTTATGACCAAATTTACTCTAGAACGACTATTGTCTTGGTTTAGGCCGGAGTACTACAGAATGATCTATCGAATTCAAAGCACCCCATTTGCAGCGGTGCATCTGTATGAGGTTGAACATTTCGCTCGGTTCAAGGAGTCCCCTCCATACGGTCGTCTGCTCAACTGCTTAAAAATCAGCAAATCGTTTTTCCCCGTCTACAGCTGTATATATTGTATAACACTCTAGTGATGTGACATGATCATAATATTAGGTAATTAGACTACGAAGTATTACAATTATCTTTTGAACTTCGTAGATATGACATCAACATAATCTTGTATATATTGTTATGACTATGTGAATGAGTTATGGTGAAGATTTTATCCTAGGAAACAATGTTTTACATTTGTTTAAAGGAAGTACATTCATGAACTTGTTTTTGTGAATCAAAAGGGAAATCATTAGGCTTATTGGTCAGGCTATTCATTACAAATATTTGGATGACCAATATGTGTGAGATGGTAGAACCGATCTTAATTTATGTTATCTATCTTAGTATAAATAATCACAATGCCTGACTTATGATTTGATGTGACTGGTTTTTATTAATTGGTGTAACCGATCCTAAGTAATCACCATGTGATGGTATGATCGATCCTTGTAATTGATATTACCGATCCTAGTAATTGGTGTGACCTATCATGAGTATATGTAATCGATCCTTGTAATTGGCATAACATGTCCTGGTAACTGGTGTGACCGATCACAAGTAACACCATGTGTAGATGGAACCAATCATTGTAACTGGTGTAACCGATCCTAGTGACTGGTGTGACCGGTCACAAGTGTTTTCATATTTAGGTATAACTGATCCTAGTGATTGGTAGAACCGATTGATCCCATGTATGTGATTTGGTATTTGATCAATCACATAGTAGTCTTGGAAAACATGTGAACCAATGCTAAACTTGTTTGGAAGTATAGTATAACCGATTCCAAGAATGCAAATCCATGCAAATATGAAATAAGGATTTGCAGTGAAAAGATGTCAACATACTTTTAACACGAGCAGTAACTCTTATAATTTATTGTTCAAAGATATCCTTAGTACCTATGTTGATCCTGTACCGAAATAAATTAAGAATCTTTTAATTAAGGTTTTTGGTTTTATATGCTTTAATTACCGGCAATTAATGCATATATCTAGAAAATAAAAATTAGTAATGTACATTTACTAATTGGAGATATTCTATTGGGAGATTTCGGAAATATTTGGCAAGCATTTATTGGAATTATGAAAACGGAATTTTGCCATTCATTGCATATCTTGAGAATACTTTCGGTTTTGGAAATTCCTTGAGGTCCAAACATCCTTCGTCTATAAATACCTAAGTTTTCATCTCTAGAAAACTATCCTAAGAGTCAGTAAAACTTCATGTCATGTTGTTCTTAGTGGAGCCGTCTATTCGGAGAGGAAAGTATCCTAATTAGGTGAAATCTCTTATGACCGCTCGTTTAAAGACTTATGTGGGATCAAGAAGCTCTACGAGACTACGAGTACCGTTGGTTGGAAATTAGATAATTTGCAGTGTTATTAGTTTTAGATTGATTTGATTGAATAATGGTTGTAGAAACTTTGATTGCACCTAGTTTTTTTATTCTTGAGAATATTCTATTCTGATATAAGATTCACTTAAACAAGATCGAAGTATCAACGGGATATTTAGAATTGTTGTTAGATCTAAATACATCTTGTGATAATCCATTGTTAACAGACTCCGTTCTTTACGTGATTTATCACAAGATATTCAAGTGGTGGTGTGCAGGTTATTGAAGATTAAAGAAGATTTGAAGACGAATAATATTTTTATTGGTTTTCGTATCTTGTATATTATGTGCACAAACCTTGATCAGATGGGATCCAACTAGAATCAGATTTATTCGATTGATTAGTTGCGTGAGATCGGCATTGTCAATATATCTCTTTGAGATTTATTTTGATTGAGTGCGAATCTATACTTGACTATTTTGGTAGTTAAAGTTAGATTGATCTAACTAGACAAAGGAGTTTATTAGATTAAACGGAAGAGCCTTTTTCAACGACTCATCAAAATCTTATAGCAACGATTGATTAGAGTGGTTACCAAATAAATTTTTCCTTTGTTGTTTGGAATACGATCCAAAGGACTTGCTATTCACGTGCGTGACTCTAGAAGTTGAAGGCGCATGGATACTGAGGGAACTAAGTAGATAGGGGTAGTATGCTTAGCCTCAACTATGCGAAGTTGGTTTAGATTTTGTATAACGGCTTAATTCTGAGAGTATCCAAAACTGGACTAGGTCCCGAGGTTTTTCTGCATTTGCGGTTTCCTCGTCAACAAAATCTTGTTGTGTCTTTTACTTTGATTCCCGCATTATAATTATTTATTATAATAAAGTAAAATACACATATACGTTAACTCTTCATAGTGATCCTATAGAGCTTGGTTATTATCGAACCTATTATCAAGTAACATACTTTGTTATTGTATTGTCTAGATCTTGTATCCATAGTCAATCACACAAGTTATTTGTTATCATATTATCTCGATCTCGTATACATAGACAATCACACGAAGTGTGAATAGAATTATCGTATTGTCTCGACTCTGTCCATAGACGATCACATTCGTTAGAGGACTTATAGGTTGAAACCAAAAGATTGTGGTGTATTTGGGTACCTTCGTCTTTGCAATTGGTATCAGAGCAGGCAAACACGAAAAGATCTAATAATTTGTGTTTAGTGCGATCCAACCTATATAAGACATGAGTCAAAGTGGAGCTAAGCGAGAGAGAAAACTAAATAAAGACTCGGTTAACACATCACAAGACTTTGGAAGTTTTGATTTTTTTAAAAATGCTTATAAGAGACTTCCTCATCGAGCTCTATCGGCTTAGTTGAGAATATTTTTGAATATTCTCAAGATAAGACTAAGTTAAGTCCTGTACTGATGATCAATGACCTCGATTATGAAAAATATTTCGTAGGAGATGAAAAGTTTGTTGTTCATGTAAGTATAAAAACTTCCGAGATGCCAAATTTAAAAGAAAACTTTTTATCTTGTACAACTGAACTCACTCTTGGACTAGCAAGAAAAGGAAAACTTCTAGAAGATCTAAGTAGTTTCCAAGATGAAAATGGACAACTTAATCGTGACTTTTCCTCCTTGACAGCGGAATTAGATTACCTCAAAAATACATCTTCCTTAAAGATTCAATCGTTGGAAGAGAAACTTGCTGAATCTGATGCAAGAAATAACTCTCAACAAAAGAGTTTTGAAAATAAAGAAGGTGAATATCTATCATGAGAAAAACACCTTATGGTTGATTTAGCTAATGCTCTTGATAAAATCAAGACGTTGGAAGAAGAAAATTTGTACTTGAAAAAAATCCAATGATAGCACAACAATTTATCCTCATTGTTAGAAGCATGAAGATTTCATGGGGATACACGAAGATTGGGATATTGTAAGGAATCAAGTGCTTCCAACAAGTTTCGTGCTTGTTGGAATTCAGACCTTGATAATTCAGATACAACTGTATTGATCTTGGATATTGATTTTTGAGATCATCCAAGAACTCTTCTACACAATCAGGAACATGGACCTTTGGGCTATACATATAGATTGTGTAACATAAAGAGACTTTATATACAATCTTATTCAAGGATCTTAGTTGTTGACCTACTTATGATTGTATTAGGTTTTGTCCATACAGTTTTCCGAACGAAAAATTTGTTGGCGTACTTGCTACTCTCTCCTTTTCACTATGATTTTTAGGTTTTGTAAAATAGAAATGCCGCCAAGAATATCTTCGGGCTCTATCTCTAACAAAAGGGGGAAGGTACTCGAATGCTATTTGGAATTTAAACCACCCACCTTTTAGAGAGACTAGATTAACTCGCTCTGAAAGGCTAGACGTATATACAAGGAACACCATGACCAACTCATTGTCATGCATTTTGAAATTCATGCTCTTTGTTCTGCTCATAATTTAATCAACCCATTTGGATGTTGGTTGATATTTTGACTTTTTTGTCTCTTTTTGCTCTTGTTTTCTCCATTTTGGAGAAAATTTTAGTACCACAAAAATTTGGAGAAAAATAAGAACACATGATCAGAAAGTTATCTTATTTTTCTGATAAACTACGAGGAGAAAAATAGAGTAGAAGGTACTAATTATTTTGGAGGAGGTGTGTTTATGTCAAGCAACGTAGATTACAACGTCACCGATAAAACTCAATGGCTGCATACTTGTCTCGTAGCGGCACAGATACTTTGCCATGCCAGATCAATTTTTTTTTAAGGAAAAAACGGTTTAGTCCAAAAAATGCGTCAAAAAGTATGAATTAGTCCATTCTGAGTTAACTAGGTACAACTTAGTCCAAAAGTTATTTAAAATATGGAAAATACACATATAACCTTCCTGATTTGCAATTTAGTTCAAATATTTACAATTTAGTCCATAGTGACTCATGATGATGTCAATAATTTTAAATAATATAAAAATGATTAAAAATCAATTTATCTTTCGAACCGTTTGTCCAAAATTCACAAACTTTATATATTCGGAAAGCTCTTTCCGAGATCTACAAAAAGAGTACCCATATGACTATATAATTTTCATTTTTTAAATTTTTTAGCTTACACGTGTACACATCCACAAAATCCAAAGACAAGACAAGGTGCACCAGTTTGTACACCACATACATATTGAATCGTCCACCTAAGCACTGACAAGCATGCTATTAAAATTTAACATATAGCAAGTACCTAAACACATAGCAAGCATGCTAAAAATTCCATAAAAGCGTTCATCTACAAAACTTGTCCATTTGTCTTCTCCACTTTCTTAAGCTCTCTCGAAAAGTACCTAAACACATAGCAAGCATGTTATTAAAATCATCTCACGATATCATGGGATTTGCACCAAAGATGCATATGTATATCAATGTCCTTAATCAACAGGGGTACACCTATGTACACATTGAAAATCAACTCTTGTACAATTATGTACACATTGAAAATCCAACCCATCATATGCTAAATTAGAAAACTTATTTGCCATTGGAGCTCTATTCAGTACACTTTTATCGAAATAAATGGGAACTCTACTTCCCATATTTAAAAAAATTAAATTCGGGTTAAAATTAGGCAGCAAGTCATTTTAAGCAATGACATCGTACACAACGAATCTCACCTAAAATGAATCTTTGGGAAGAAATGGTAGAATAGGACAAAAGTTTTCGTGTGCAAACATGCATTAAGAGGTTTTGTGTTATACACCATGTCTTCCAAGACACCACCAAGTATCTAACTTAATTAAATGTGTAAGTCACCTCATCTGGACAAATCAACTGTTCAAGTTGTGGCAACAGAAAATGAAACAAATCCAGAGGGTTCGCATTGCTTTGCATCAGGAAAAACATGTCTACTAAAAATTCTTGCCTATGCGCACATTCGATTCATGACACCCCCTTCAAATTAAAACTACATCAACCATAAGAAGTAGCAAAACAGAAAACAAAGACTTACTCCCACGGGATATCTCTCACTTGCATCCAATCACCATCCTTATCTTCATATGCAGAGCATATTTTGATCCATGAAGAAGATCCCTATAGTTGTTTTGCCTCCCAGGAGCCCCATGTATCCCACATTGACCCGAGGCATACAAAAAAAAAATCACTAATCCATGCTAAAAAAAGGCGTTTTGAAGTTCAGTGAAAAAGTATATACGAGGTTAAGGTTCTTGGAGTCGGGAATACAAAATTATTTACCAATAATAAAGCAGATGAACATCTTTTCAAGAGAAAAAAATAGCTCCTGATACTCTTAGTAAGTTCTCAAGTCCACCTTTAGCAGATAAGGGGCACCATCCATGCAAACCTTGACATACAAAGCACTGGGACCAGGTTTTCCATCTACTCCCTCGCTCTTCATTGTAGTAGTCGCTAATGTAATTTTGTGTACACATTATCAATCAATTTGTGTACATCTATGTACACATTATCAATCAACATGTATATAAAATATGTACACATTATCAATCATCAAGTATGTGTACAAGTATGCACTAAGAATCAATATATATATATATGTACAAGTATGTGCACATTAATAATCAACACGTGTAAAATTATGTACACATTATCAATTATCAAGTGTACAACTATGTACACCCAAAACATATATAGAAAAAGGCTTTAAATTGGATGATTTGGACCATCACTATCTAATATTACTCACACACATCAATCTAAATATGTTTGTTTCCATCAAGCAAAACTAATGATGAAAATAGATGGGATTTCAATAAGAAAACAGATGGGATTCTAAAAAGCGATGTTGAGTAGCACAAAAGGAATCGAAAGAAGCATCAAACTTGGAGTAGCACAGAAAGATGGGGTAACACTAATCTTACAGAATGTGTAACATCTACTTGTATAAATAAAGACGGGGGACAAAGACAGTTCATATGGATGGCGATCTAATACAACAAATTACAAATTCAGAAAAGAGAACCTAATAATATTGACAAACAACAAAGATTTTCATAAGTATTAGACAAATGCATCAATCAAACCATTAACCTATCTATATTTTGATCAATTTAAGTCAACAAATATTCTTTAGTTTGATGTGTAAATGAAGATCTAAGTACCTAAATAAGAAACAGTTGGATATAAATGAAGTAAGTTCCGCGGTAAAAGTAATATAACAGCAGGTACCATCATCCAAAACACAAAGTAGACATATATGAATTCGATCAGGAGAATGATAAGTGATATCGCATAAGAAAATCAAAGATTAATTCTGAAGTTCTATCTTTCTCCCTAACTGGGTTTGGTAATGATCCCATCAAATTTAATTCAAACCAATCAAATTAAGAAATAGTAACGAGAAACCGTCCATCTAATGATAACTCTATTAGCGGTAAGAACAGCAACAACAACAAAATTATTTTCAGATCTTCATCATTTAAAAATGGTGAGGAGATCATTAAGATGATGATGATGAACCATACCATCCACCCGAATTAGGTCGATTCCCGCTATAATTAGGTCGACTGCCGCAAGAGTTAGGTCGATCTAGATTTCCACTGGAAGAACACGAAGAGGTAGGTGGATTCATAAGCTCCTGATACGAATCACCACTTCTTTAATATCCTCCTGATTTAGGACGCCAATTATATTTCTCGATTTTATTTTTCGCTCCCTGATTCATGAAATGAAAATGAAGAATGGAAATTGAACTACGAACAAAGTCAGAGTGTGTCTAGAGCTGATACATATCACACTCAATTTATTCTACAGTCAACACATTATTGACACCTAACCAGATGCATTTCTAAATCAATTAATTGGTATCTCCTAGAAGTCTTTTTGCGAACTAAACGGCTACTTTGCGATATAGTTATGTACCATTAATAATCAGTATGTGTACAATTATGTACAAATTAATAATCCACGGGTGTACAACTATGTACGCATTAACAATCCACAGGTGTACAACTACGTACACATTAACAATCAATATGTATATAATTTTATACACATTAATAATCAAATATGTAATGTGTACATTACAAAAGAAAAAAACATGGATATTTCAAAAATGATCTTTAGCATGGGAGGTTAGATTACTAAAATGTTTCATCTGTTCATTTCATTATAATCAACTAGCTAGACGAAAAGCTTTGTGCAAAAATAACATTGGAAAAAAATCAGATCAATGCTAACCATATATCACCTTGTTTAAGAATCCTAACACGTTTAACGATTGCATCCGATGTGCTATCACCAATTCTTCAAAAATTAGAACATTTTCCAAAAACTAAAACAACTATTTTAAAACGGTTGGCGTACCTAATCCTTCAAAATGTTTGATTTAGGATTCCTAGCAGTTTCATGTAACTATTGATCGGTTTTCTTCATTGCAAAATCAAGTCACATTTGCTAACCTAATACGATTATTCAAACAAGTGCATATAATTAACCATCATTATATAAAAATAGACCAGTAATCAATTCTAAATCCATGGTAAAATATAGTGAGAAAAGAGGCGTAATTAGTGCATGTACCGGCTAAGAACTCCAACCACATACAGGAACCATTCGTGGTAGAGAAACATAAGCATTGGTGATGATGTTGCTGATATATCTTCCAACATTACTTTATCACCTCAGATGCTATAGCAATTTACAAATTACCTCCGAGGATACAACTACTTTATTATTCTCCTCTATGTCCTTTTGGGAAAAAACAAAAACACAAATCGTTAGTAAATATAAAAACTAATTTATGTTTTAGAAACTATGATGTTTTATAATTTCATCCAAACTTTTCTCAAAGTTTACAGAACTAATTTACTCAAACAAAGAAGTAGTTATACAAAATTATGTTTCGTACTACAACTTGTTTAAGATAAGAACTATTTTTTGTTTTGTAAACTTAAAAGAAATGGATTCTAATATTAAATTGACGAAAATGTTCTTGGAAGCATGGATTGAGGTTGCTGCCAGAATATCAAAATTTTCGAGATTCTTCTCGGAGTACCAATCTTTTCTGCATTTCCTAAAACTACCAAAATGTTTGAAAAATCACGTGCACACCACAAAGCATAGTCTTCTTCCAAAGTGTGTCATCTTAAGTCAGGGACATAAAAAAAACATCTAGGGTTTCTTGGGAACATGGTCCATATAACATCATTTTAATCATAAAAACACTTCAAAATGAAAAATCAGAGGTCTCCCCGGATCATATATTCATCTAACGGACATTAATGAAGAATGTCTCTACAATAAAATTCCCATCCACAAAGGTGGGTCCATAAAGAGTGTCTTCTTCAAAAGATCATCCTGTAAATCACAGTAAAATCTATCCATAGGGAGGGGACTAAGATAGTGCATTGGTGATGATGTTGCTGATATATCTTCCAACATTACTTTATCACCTCACTAGCTGGTTGTCC
The DNA here is from genome assembly GCA_023529315.1 of Papaver bracteatum. Classification (NCBI taxonomy): domain Eukaryota; kingdom Viridiplantae; phylum Streptophyta; class Magnoliopsida; order Ranunculales; family Papaveraceae; genus Papaver; species Papaver bracteatum. The sequence continues at coordinate 2,048,196 of JAJJWX010003505.1, read as the reverse complement.
TTTGGCAGTTAGTGGTATCATCCACTTTCTCATATTACGTTGACGCTAGCATGGATTCTAATATTAAATTGACGCTAGCATGGATTGAGGTTGCTGCCAGAATATCGGAGTACCAATCTTTTCTGCATTTCCTAAAACTACCAAAATGTTTGAAAAATCACGTGCACACCACAAAGCATAGTCTTCTTCCAGTGTGTCATCTAACAGACATAAAAAACAGGGTTTTAACCTATAACATCATTTTAATCTAACACTTCAAAATGAAAAATCAGGGTCTCCCCCAAATCATATATTCATCTAACGGACATTAATGAAGAAACAATAAAATCCCAATCTCTTCTTCCCTGTTAAAATCGAAATCACTTATTGTAGAAAGAAAAAAATAGAGGAAAAGAATAGGAAAATGAGGGAAGGGATTAATAACTATATTGCGATCACTTTTTAATTACCGGATTGCGAATTTTCAAATAAACTGAAAACATAGGTTGGAATTATTTATATAGGCTGACTATTAAAGATTTTACAGATGGTGACTATGTGTAGCCAACATATTCAAGACCTTCCACTCTAATTGCATTACCTAACCAACTTCATATCACCTTGTATGATAGTGTGTTGCGCAACGAAAAAAAAAAATGATACGTTCTTTGAACATGTCATTCAACATACAAACCGCTTTAACTTGAGTTGACGACTCTAAGCTCAAAACTTGGCAAGAACGGCGAATCTATCTAGTTACATGTAAGATTCCTAAACTGCGGGGACTCGGATGCCCGAACTCTTTTAGCACTCGCTCAACCATCACGAATTACGACAATAAATATTATCGAAACTTTAATAATGACCGACTACCCTTATCGAGAAATAAGTAATATTAACTTCGAAAAACACCCTTATTGGAAATAGGTAAAGTAAATATTATAAAATGTGAAAATGACTATATTACCCTTAATGGAAATAAAGTGCAATAAATTTTATGAAGATCCAAGACTACCCCATTATCGAAAATAGGTAAAGTAAATATTTCAGAATATAAAATGACGATGCTCTTAGCTACAAGAATGAAGGGTTGTCATAAAGTTAGTGTATTAAAGAACCACAAAATTGAGAAGAAAAGCGATGGCCAAAAGTTATTTTTGAAACCGACTCGAAAAAACCTTTTGCGTTTCATCACCTCATCTACCCTCCACCCTAGCACATAGCGAAAAATGATTGAAGAAATAAAAATGAGATTCCAACGGATCCTTTTTCGCAGCGGCTATCCAACACAATTACAGAGAAGGAAATGATATACGACAACCCTTACGGATTGGCCAATCACGCTTTCTACAAGATGGAAGTCAAACAAGAAACTCATCAACCAAAATATGGGACCAGGCAATCCCATCTTTCATTTCTTCTCAAACTCAGTGGGTATCACATACCCACGACAAATTGTAAACTAATTTCTCTTAATAAATTACATGCTTCAAAAAAAAAAAAAAAAAACATACAAACGATGCAGATCTAAACTCTAATTATTGATCGAATATGAAATTCCAACTGAAAATGAAGTAATTAGTTTGTTTTTTTTTTCCGAAATCAATAAATTAACAATCGCAAACAAATTAAATAATAAGAATAGATCTTACCTTTCAAATCGATTTTAACGATGAAATCCACAAATTAATTTGCTGAAATTCAATCTCACCAACTTTCCCCCTCAATTTCAAGTGAATGTTCATGATAAAGAACTGATGATAACGATTTAGGCTTATTACTCAATTGAATCGAGTGTTTATTTGATTCTCAGATTTACATTTGGAAGCTGAAGATGTCGACGTTAGGTTTTGGGATTAGTTCTTTGTTGAGAGAGGTAGTTGTAATGAAGGAAACGAAGAAATAATGAACTTGTGAACTTCTACGCTGATGGGCATTTTTGCCATGTAAATAATCAGTTTTGGACTAAATCGTTAGACATAGGATTAACTCGTTCGAAATTGGGAAAATTTGGATCTTATAATACTAGGCTTTCAGATGAGTAGAAAAAAGCGTCCAAAGCCCACTAACTTTGGGACTAAACGTCAATTAGGGATGGCAATTTGCCTCACCCAAACCCATCCCCGTGAGGACCCGCCCCTACGGGTTAGGGTTTTACCCGTATAAACGGGGAACGGGGCGGGGTATGGGGAATCCCTGAAAATAGTGATGCGGGGATGGGGTGGGGATGGGATTCAAGGTCCCCACCCCATACCCGCCCCATATCATAACCTATTATATTTGAACGAGGAACTTTTTTGGAAGATAACGAAGAAGATCATGATGAAATGATTAACATGGAGGAAGATGGTTAACAATAAGGAACTAACAAGTAAAAGGAATCATAATACTCAATTGTGGATCAATTGTTTCCTTTATTTTTCAGTTTTAGTTGGTTATTATAAACTTAAAATTTCAAAATGCACGCATATTATTATTGTTTGAACCATTATAATTATTTTTAAAATATAATTATTTACAAAATTTTAAATATTTATTGTAATGTTATGGAAACCCATGGGAAACTCATTCCCTACGGGGATTCCTCATACCTGTCCCCGCCCCATTCTTATGAGTAACGGGTAGGGGATGGGTTTTGGTTTTTTGAACGGGATAGGGGATGGGATTCAAATTCCCTGCCCCATACCCGCCACATTGCCATCCCTAACGTCAATTTTTTTTTTTTTTTTTTTTATAATTGTCATGGGAACATGCGGGCCCAAAGATATTTTCCAGCTGGTGGAACAGTTATTCGAAAATGAAAAAGACACATATACTGTTTTTTTGGTTTCAAGGTTGAGGTGATAGATTTCGTTGTTAGAGAAGATGGCAGGAGGATGGAGAGAACGATCTGGTTTTAGCTAAAATCAGTTCTTATTTATCCATTTCAAGATATTTCACGCTAGAAATTGGTCAGGGTTTCATCAGAAATCGGTTACTTCCGTTACTTGTTTATAAAGAACCAAGGCTTTTAGCTTCTTTTTTTTCTATCCTTGAACCAGTTGATCGAGTGTAGCTTCTGGTGAAAACCTAAGTAAATTCTGAGCGAGCTATTTCTGTTTTGAATAAATGGGAAAGAAGGTAATGGTTAATGAAGAATTAAAACTACTGCAACTTCTAAAAGGTTTAATCTTCACGAACCCTAACTATGTTCATCTGTTTTTGTTGCCATAGATGTCCTATGTTTGTTCTTTTTTGGGGATTTTTTTTTCTCGAAAATAAATTAGGATTCTCTATTTGGGACTTTTTAAATTAGGGTTTTTTAATCTATTAAACTTGGGTTCAGGCTGTTTCTAGGGCTCTTTAATTTTGTTTTCCAAGTAGAAGTTATATTCACACACTATAGTGGACGGAAATTTGTTTCTGGCGAAAAGGGTTCATGAAATTGAATCTTCTCTCACTTTTCTCTACTACATCTGTTGGATAGAAAAATTGGAATCATAGATGCTGATTTTGGGTTTGGTTCAATTCTATTCCAATTTTTTAGCTAAGCATTTACTGTTGTGAATCATAGGTGTTCAACTTAACTAATGCTGAGATTTATTTTCTCCAATTTCCAGATATCCAACTTCTAGAGGATGAAGTCTTAAACTTTAATGGAATAAATGTGAGCAGTACTATCCTATATAGCCTAATTTTGGAAACATGGGTTTTGATCAGGAAAATGGAAATGTAGGAGTGTTTCCAAGGAATACTATACAGCAAGGTACTGGGTATCCTGCACCTAAGACCGGTATGTTTTCTCCTCTTGGGAAGAAGAAAAATGATGGAGCAGAAAGATCTTCATATGTTTGTTTGGAGTTCTAGTGCTTCGCCTGTTTCGGAAGGAGGGATTAATGTCTTCTGGGAGGTGCTGATTATGGTCATGAAAATGGTTGAATTGGAGCTCATCAAATTGATTTTTTTTTTGATAAGTGGATCTCATCAAATTGAACCAAACCCAAAAGGTATATCCTCAGTTCCGCAGTCTTATTTATAAATGCATGAATGGTTTTGTTTCTTGATGCTAACACAACAGTAAATGCTTAGCTAAAAAATTGGAATAGAATCTTGCTTGATCCATGTTCATTTCCTCTTTTATAAGGAAGCTGCTCTGTTTGCGTTTATAGTTACTGATCCTTAAATAATGCGAGTCAAAATACATTGTGAAACCTAATATTTTATTTCAAGCTTCCAGTTTTGGGTAAGCATCTTTTCTTGCCTCATCTTCATTTTGTGTAGCATGTATACTCACTTATAAATGCTTGGGTTCTTCTATTTGTGATGTTAACTGCTTTTAGGTGCTACTAGTTGTTTGGTAATGCATTTGCGTTATCTGAATATGGCTACTGGTGAAAAATTTCAGAATTTGAAGGATGTCGCTGAGATGATCAGTTCAGTTTTGGGAAAGGACAAGCCATAAATGGTGGTGAACGAGAAGCACCGAATTTGACAAAGCCTTGTTCTAGCTTGAGCTTCACCCTAAATCGGGCGCTTATGGGGTGACTCAAAAGCCATTTCCACGCCACTTGCTAGGGTTATGACTAGGCTCATCTTGATCATGTAATGGCGAAAACTCATCAGAAATCCCAACACTTACTCGAGTCTCATTGGTCTTACCTGGTCTCTAGTTTCTTTTAAGTATAAGCACATCATTGATCAATATAGAATATGTGGGAATGAGTCATGAATAATCCACTATACCTACTCCACTATATTAGTACGCCACTATACTAGTGCTTATATTAGTGCTCCACTATACTCCACACAATTACACTCAATTAGTGTGTATAATTTACTTTAGTTTGTTGAATATATATACCTCCCATTTTGGAGAAGAATAACAACAATTTCATCTATCTCTCTCTTGATTTCCAAATGGTATCAGAGCTCAAGAGAAAAAGAAGAGAAAACCATCTTAGTTCCTTCTTAAGCTTGATCTACTATTACTTCGATCTGTGATTAAAGATCTTGAAGTTAGATCCTGAAGTTGTTTCAAAGAAGCTGAAAACTACTTGATCTACTGTTGCTTCGATCTGTGATTAAAGATCTTGAAGTTAGATCCTGAATTTATTCCAAATAGGGCTACAAACTGCTGTTCTTGAAGAACCTGTGGCTATTTGTAAGTTGTTTTCCATGAAATTTGTCTTTGTTTGTTGAGTTAAAAGTAGGTCAATGGCTAGTACTTCTGAGAATAGTAGTTTGTCTCATTCTAGGAGTTCAGCTCAACTAGACATTTCTCATAACAATAGTTTGCGTGTCAAAACTGTATCGGAACTACTTCTGAAAATAGTAGCTCTTATATCTCCGGTACCTCAAGGTATTTCTGTTTCGAACAGTGTTACTTCATCCGTTTGTGATTGTTGTAACAATAATGGTAATAGAAGAGAGGGTAATCCGTTTGGAGGAAGAAGAGGAGGTCACAGTGGTGGTTCGAGATCATACCACACAACTGGTGAAGGGGAGCTTCATCCTTCATCATCATCACTACCTAGTGTTTCCTCTTACCCATCTCAAGTTCAGCTGGAACAGTTGATAAAGGACTATGCTAGAATGAAGTCGTCCATGGAAAATTGTGGTTGGTCTACATCAGTCACCCAATCAGGTAACATTGATAGTGCATTGAACTCCAAGTGTGATAAATCTAAGGATTCTTGGGTTGTTGACAGTGGAGAAACTGATCACATGTCTACCGAGTCCAACTGCTTCTTCACCTATAATCCTAAGCCTAGTAAACCATGTATTCAAACGGCTGATGGATCTCCAATTATTATCTCTGGTGAAGGATGTGTTCCAATAACTAGTTTCATGTCTCTTTCTACGGTGTTACATGTTCCGAATCTTTCTTCCAACCTTCTCTCAATCAGTCAGATAACCAAAGCTTTGAAATGCAAGGTTACCTTTTATGAGACTCATTTTGTTTTTCAGCATATTCTCACTGGAGCAACACTTGGCTTAGGCAAAGAGAGAGGGGGTCTATACTACTTGGAATCACAGGAGACGAAACAAGATGACAGTTTAAGAGCCTATAATTCAAAAAGTGTGTCAGGTCTTGAAGAACAAGTTTGGCTATGGCATAAACGATTAGGGCATCCTTCCTTCGGGTATTTAAAAAGGTTGTTCCCTAAGTTGTTTTCAGAACTTGATATATCCAAATTTCATTGTGAAGTTTGTGAGTTAGCTAAACATCACCGTGTTCCTTATCCGTTAAGCATGAATAGAAGTTTGTCTCCATTTGCTATCATATATAGTGATGTTTGGGGTCCTTCACGTGTCACTACTAATTCTGGTTTTCGTTGGTTCGTTACCTTCATTGATGATTATTCTCGGGTCTCTTGGGTTCACTTATTGAAAGATAAGAGCGATGTTCATGCCGTCTTCAAAAGCTTTCATAAGTTTGTTCTAACCCAGTTTGAAAGAAAAATTCAGGTGTTAAGATCTGATAGAGGTGGTGAGTATCTAAATCAAGGTCTCTCCTATTACTTCTTGGAACATGGCATTGTACACCAAACTTCGTGTACTGATACCCCACATCAAAATGGAGTTGTAGAGCGGAAAAATCGTCACCTATTAGAAGTCACTAGGTGCTTTTTGTTCCAAATGAATGTGCCAAAAAGATTTTGGGGTGATGTTGTCATGACCGCAGCACGACTGATTAACAAAATGCCTTCTTGGGTTCTGAATTTTCAAACACCATGTGATGTCCTTTCTTCAAGCACTTCACGACAACCACATGATTCTTCTCCTATAAAAGTTTTTAGGTGTGTTTTCTATGTGCATGTCCATAAACAAGATAGGAGTAAATTGGATCCAAGAGCTATCAAATGTGTCTTGTTGGGTTATTCAGCTACATAGAAAGGCTACAAGTGTTGTCACCCTCCCACGGAAAAATCTATGTATACATGGATGTAACCTTTTGTGAAGATCAATCCTACTTGTCAGAGTATCCAGCGACTTCTCTTCAGGGGGATCATAGAACATATTATGAAGATCAGCCTTGGTTTGATCTTCCTAGTCCTAGTTCAGTACCTAAGGTTTCTATTCCTCAACCTCCTCAACCCAATGTTGCTAGGCCACCAGTTTAGATTTACAGACGAATAGACAAGGCTCCTCAGGTGGCGGAATCAGAACCTCTTACAGTTCCTGCTGAGACTAATTTTAGAGTTAATGAAGATGATGTTTCAGCTGATGAGTCAACAAATGTCAGAGATGTAGACGCAACTGATGAGCCCACAAATGTAAGAGATATCGACGCAGCTGATGATCCCATAAATGTTGAGGAAGATAGATATCCTAGTCGTATACGTAAACCTCCAACTCGATATGGTTTTTCTATTGACCACCCTATTTCCAATTTTGTGTATTCTTATCGGCTATCACCTACTTATGTTGCTTTTGCAAACAACTTATCATCTGTGAGTATACCTACAAGGATTGAAGATGCTCTTGTTGATCCGGAGTGGAAGGCAGCTACATTTGAAGAAATGGAAGCTCTAGACAAGAATGGCACATGGGATGTACTCAAACTTCCAAAAGGGAAGAAGACAATTGGTTGTAAATGGGTATTTACTATAAAGTTCAAGTCTGATGGAACAGTTGAAAGACATAAGGCAAGATTATTAGCTAAAGTTTACACTCAAACTTATGGAATTGACTATCAAGAAACCTTTGCTCCTGTTGCTAAGATGAACACTATCCGTGTCTTGTTATCTTTGGCAGCAAACAAGGATTGGCCACTTCATCAGTTCGATGTGAAGAACGCCTTTCTTAATGGTGACTTGGAAGAGGAAGTATACATGGACATTCCTCCTGGATTTCAAATAGCCACTAATAAAGGGAAAGTATGCAAGTTGAAGAAATTCTTATATGGTTTGAAGCAGTCTCCAAGAGCATGGTTTGGACGATTCACCCAAAGTATGCGGAGATATGGATTTCGACAAAGTCATGCAGATCATACCTTATTCCTCAAACGTTCAAGGAACAAAAAGCTGACCATGCTTATTGTCTATGTGGATGACATTATAATGACAGGTGATGATGCGGAAGAAATGGGGAAGGTAAAATCTTACTTGACCAAGGAATTTGAGATAAAGGACCTAGGAGAATTGTGTTACTTCCTAGGAATTGAAGTGGCAAGATCAAAAAGGGGTATTTACATCTCTCAAAGGAAATATGTCCTAGATCTTCTAGCTGAGACAGGAATGTTGGGATGCAAGCCTATTGACACACCAGTTGAACCGAATCAGAAACTGGGAGAAGACACTGATGGTATCCAGGTGGACAAAGAAAGATATCAAAGGTTAGTGGGAAGATTGATTTATCTCTCTAACACTCGTCCTGATATTGCATACTCAGTAAGTGTAGTAAGTCCATGCATGCTCCAAGGGAGGCACATATGGATGAAGTGTACCGAATACTTCTCTACCTAAAGTCAGCACCAGCAAAAGGACTTTTATTCTCTCAGACTAACCACACAAAGGTTGAAGCATACACAGATGCAGATTGGGCAGGCTCCGTAATTGATCATAGGTCTACCTCTGGATATTATTCATTTGTGGGAGGAAACCTAGTAACTTGGCGCATCAAGAAGCAATCAGTTGTAGCTAGATCCAGTGCAGAAGCAGAGTTTAGGGCTATGGCTCATGGAATATGTGAGATATTGTGGTTAGGAATATTGTTGACATAGCTTGGTTTCAGTCCTAAAGATCCTATGAGGTTATACTGCGACAACAAGGCTGCCATCAGCATTGCTCACCGTAGTGACCCTCAAGCTCGTCAACGCTATTAGACCGGTCAAGTGTCGATTTAGATGATAATAACTCGATTAGTTTAACATGAATGTTAATTAATAGAAATTAATCTAACAACAATCTAGGTACGAAAATAGTATCGTTAGATAGATCTCGAAAAGTTACGTGGAATAGACTACTCGAACGTGTCATTTGGGTATCGGACGAAGAAGATATTATCAGAATTATTCGAAGAGAAACGTTAACCGATTTGGCTTCCCTTATCAACTTTAGGGTGCCTTTAACAATCCAGGCCGATCTTATCCCCAATCAACCGAGAGGATAAACTCTCATTTCTATTTGCTTATTCTTCATTCTTCTTTATTCTTCACGTTTCTTTCTTCTTCTCTTCTTCTGGTTCGTCGCCTGCGAGAGAATTGAGAGTGGTGAGTGAGAATTAACTGAGGATAATCATCTGGTAGTGCTGATAGATGATGGAGATGATGGTGTGGTCATTTATTGTGAAGCAGAACAATCAGGGTTTGGACCACAGAGAATCAAAGTTAGGGTTCTAAGATCGATATTTGGTTTTGTATCAAAGTGATTAGTAATTGAGTTGTTAATGGTTGAATAACGAAGGGGTTTCTATTTGATTGAAGTTGTGAGGTTTTTTTGAAGTAGAATTGAGGAATTAGGGTTTCTGCAACTTACTGAAAATATGATTGGAGGTGATTAAGAAGAGATTAGAGGATGGATGTTGAAGAACATGAGGTAAGGAAGATTGTTATAGTTTCAATTTAAAGAATTGGTTACAGAGAAGAAGATTGATCAAGAAATTTGAATTAGGGTTTATGTTTTGTTCTTCCCCAAATTGAAATTAGGGTTTGTATAGAATCCAGAGAAGTTGTGGAAGATTAAATTGATGTTTAAGAAATACGATTTGAGGTGGGTATTAATCAATTGAGTGAGTTAAGATCAGGGTTGAAGATTTGGAAGATGGTGAATCATCTAATTCAGTTCGGGATTTAATCATGAGAATGCTTGGATGATTAGTGAGTTCAGTTAAGGAAGGTTTTGTTGTTGATGTTGTTGTTGTTTCGTTGTGTATGATTAGGAGATTTCAAGAGATGGTATGAGTAATTGTAGTTAGTGAAATTGGTGAGATTGTTGTTATTGTGAGCATTGTAGATGGTTGTGGAGTTATGTGTGTAAGTGGAATTGATAACAAGAGATTAGTGTTGGTGGTTTTGTTGGTATGGTAGTGGTGATGCTAAGGCATAAGTTGTGGTATTGATATACTTGAGATTCTTGGAAATGAATCTTGTTGAGTATTGGTGGTCAGGTTAAGAAGATATAACCTTGCAATTGAGAATATTGGTTTGAATGAAATTGAGTTTAAGATGAATGAACTGGATTGTTAGATGGTTCTATTGGAATTGGAATTGAGTCACATCTGGTGTTGATGATATTTTGTAAAGGGAATTGGGGTTATAGTGGTTGGTGAATGTTGAGCTGATAGCACAAGAATGTGAAGTTAAAGGTGTGAACTGATGTTGATAGTGTTTGCTGTAAAAGCTAGAAAAAGCTGCATTTTGCAGTTAGTCTGTCTTACCAATGGTCGATTCCAAAGGATGAACCAGTGGATCGTGGATCTCGAGGTAGGCATGGCTTGTCATCAAAAGAGGTGGGAATGCATTTGACAGATTTTGTAATCATTGTCAGTTATTTTATGAAAGTCTTTGTTTTATAAACTCATGCATTGTCTATTTCTTAATTGCATTGTCTATTCGCATATTCCTTGCTTTGTTTGTCTTTATGATTGTCTTTGGGAAATGAGAATTTCCAATTATGGCTAGGGTGATACACCACAATATTAACAATAGGTGTGGAATTGGCATCAATATTACGGGTGTGTAACTTTCACCCACAAACTGTTCAGGTGGTACGTTATGGTTTTCAGTATTACGGTGTGTAAATGTCACCACAGAAATTATAAGGTGTGTAAATGTCACCGCAGAAACTAAAGGAGGAGTTTAGGTCCATATACATGATTGTTTATTTCAGTGGTTTTGTTGTCTTCTAATATTTGGGAAAACATGTAATGTTTTCCAAATCTGTTTTCCTAATCTGTTTTCCAAATATGATTACTTAGAAGTTAAATGTTAATTATTCCCCATTTTCAGTTTTCAAATGATGAAGACGAGTTGCGGCAAAGTTCCGAGAAGTTAACTTCGTTATTTGATTATACTTTGATATTTTTATTTTGTCGTATATTCTTTTGTAAACCAAATGATTATTACTTTATATATATCATTGGATAGGAATTCTTGTATATATATTTCTGAGCGGGGTTAGTTTTGGGTTAAATTTTGTATCGCATTTCTTAATTGAATGCTTAAGTGCATGTTTTAGATTTTAGTGCCTTTTTATTTAGTGAATTCTTTGGATTAGTCAGCTGTTAGCTTAAAGGTCGCTACAAAGTTGGTATCAGGGCTCACTATTAGATCTTATATGGGAATAGCCAGTTCCATTAAGTGAAATAGATTAGTTTAGAACTGGGTTGGGTTTGTGAGATAAATTTTAATCACTAAAAGTTATCAATAATTAAAAGATTTATCTGATTGATTGATTTGTTTGTTTGATTGTTTATGTATTGAAGTAAAAATTGTAGGGTACACCAATAGCTTTAGCTAATAAGGATTTAATAATAATTAATCTAAAAAGTATGAGCACGTAGACAATTTAATACTATAAAAACAAAGATTAATATTATTGATAAATCTTGAAAGTTCAATAAAATTTATTGAATACCCTGACTTATACATAGAAATCAACAATTTATAATCACATAAATGTTAATAATATTCTTGGAACTTAATAATAATTGAAAGAGCAGTGAACGATAGTTCAACCATCAACGTTAATAATAAGAATATTATAATAGTAATCATAAATCATAATAAAAGTGGTAATTTTGATAAGTAAGGTTAGCATTTATTAATTAGTAATATATTGAACTTAAACTTAATTAAAATCTCACTAAAGATATATAATGATAGAAATAATAATTATGTATGGAAAAATTATTTATGTTTATCTACAATTAAGTTTTGCAAATTAAACTAAATTACAAATTATCTTTAATCTAGTAAATGATCCAGTGAATCTATAAAATGAAACAAACATACATGAAATAATAATAATAATAACAATCAGATATTTAGTGTAATATTAGAATTAAAAGTAAATAAATTCTTATATTGATAGAATCCTTTTTCGTAAATAAATTTAATTTTCTTTTGAAATGAAAAGTTAGTATGACAAACTTGAACTATTAAAATTCAAATTAGTATTGTATTGAGCATAATTTAAATTAAAATATCATTAACAAATATATAGCGATAAAATAATGATTAGGATTAAATAGCTATGGAAAATTATTAGTGCTTATCTATAATTAAGTTTTGCAAAGTTAAATAATAACAAATTTGAATTTTGTGTTTTGTGTTTAATCCAGATAGATAAATAAGACTTCTTCTGTAGGATTAAGAACATGAGGTCATATAAGGCATAAAATAAAGATTAAAACTTGTTAACGATCTTACACCTAGATTATCTTTAGTCCAATAAATGATTAACTAAATTACTAAATTATACACATGAAGCGATATTTATAGTACCTGAATGCGTAGTACAAAATTAGACTTAAAGGAAAATAATTTGCCTATGAATAAAATACTTATTATTACTACCCAAATCTGTAGACTATCAAAATGTATTATAATTTTATGCAGACTCAAAAGTTAAATCATATTAAATTGCTAACGCATGTAACAAGATATACTATATTACCGATTCAATCTGGATAAATAAAATCTGTTATATCAATCTTTTCGTGAAAGCAAAATTATATTTACAAGATTAGGGATTAATAAAATTAAACTAAGTATCATTACTAAATAATTACTTCGACTGTATTTTAGCTACGCTAGTAATCAAATAAGGAAAATTGGTATAAGAATAATGAAAATGATAATATAATTAAGACAATAATTTTTGATAAGATAAGTAATTAATAACATTATATTTACTCATTGCTAAAAAATTTAGAGTTATTGTAAAAGTCATTTGAATAATAATTATTGGATAGTAATAGCAAAAATGTAATTCTTACTAACAGTACAACTTACAGATTACTTGGCTATAAAATAAATTTAAGGAAATAAAGTTAAATCAAAACAATTTGGTGTTAATAATAAAAGCTAAACTTAGCATTATGATTAATTACAATTAACTATTATCGGTCTAAGAAATAAGAAATAAATAATAACAATTATAAAATATTAATACCAAACGAATATGAAAAATGGTCAATAGTTATTTATTTATATTAAGTCACATAATGAAATAAACAAATAGATATATTGAAAATAACATTTGCACAATGGATATAATATTAAGTTGTTCTTAAATAACACATGAATTTAAAAATTATATATAGTATTACAGCGAAGTTAAAAGCATCAGATTTTCTAAATTGAAATAAAATCGAATTGAGATTACTTATATTAGTAAAATGTATAAATAAATACATAAAATTCATGTCACTAAATTGCTTAAAAAGATGTGAACTATTTGAATATTTTACGAAGTAAATTTTTCAGAATTACACCAGTTAAGTTAGAAATTAATTAATCTTAATAAATAAATCTAGCACTGGAGAATAGTGAAGGTTGTGTTTTCTCTGTTCGTAGGAAGGCATTGTCGGGATTGGCCAACCTTGACAGGGAAACTGCATTCAGAGATGACCGATCATAGAAGGATAAATTAGTTCTTTTTAGGGAACCGATAGTTTCAACCTTACGTGGAAAGATTCGTAGGATTCTTCCTTGAAGAGACATATATTTTTATAAAATAGAAATCAATGTAAGAATCTTAGAAACTAAAACTTATAGTTTTCCATTATAGAAATTAGCGTAAGAAACTTAGACTTCATATTTGATAGAATTTAAATTAGCATAGTTGAACCTAGAGCCACAAATCGTAGCGGTAGAAAACCATATAGGTTTGTGCTCTGTTTTATGTTATTTGCGCTTAGACAAGAGATGGGATTATTCTTTAAGGTGGGGAGTTTTCAAGTTTAGAAGGCAGTTCGATTTTCGAGGACGAAAATGTTTAAAGGTGGGGAGAATGTAGTGACCCTCAAGCTCGTCAACGCTATTAGACCGGTCAAGTGTCGATTTAGACGATAATAACTCGATTAGTTTAACACGAACGTTAATTAATAGAAATTAATCTAACAACGATCTAGGCACGAAACTAGTATCGTTAGATAGATCTCGAAAAGTTACGTGGAATAGACTACTCGAACGTGTCATTCGGGTATCATACGAAGAAGATATTATCAGAATTATTCGAAGAGAAACGTTAACCGATTTGGCTTCCCTTATCAAATTTAGGGTTCCTTTAACAATCCATGCCGACCTTATCCCTAATCAACCGAGAGGATAAACTCTCATTTCTATTTTCTTATTCTTCATTCTTCTTTCTTCTTCACGTTTCTTTCTTCTTCTCTTCTTCTAGTTCGTCGCCTGCGAGAGAATTGAGAGTGGTGAGTGAGAATTAACTGAGGATAATCATCTGGTAGTGCTGATAGATGATGGAGATGATGGTGTGGTCGTTTATTGTGAAGCAGAACAATCATGGTTTGGATCACAGAGAATCAAAGTTAGGGTTCTAAGATCGATATTTGGTTTTGTATCAAAGTGATTAGTAATTGAGTTGTTAATGGTTGAATAATGAAGGGGTTTCTGTTCGATTGAAGTTGTGAGGTTGTTTTGAAGTGGAATTGAGGAATTAGGGTTTCTGCAACTTACTGAAAATATGATTGGAGGTGATTAAGAAGAGATTAGAGGATGGATGTTGAAGAACGTGAGGTAAGGAAGATTGTTATAGTTTCAATTTAAAGAATTGGTTACAGAGAAGAAGATTGATCAAGAAATTTGAATTAGGGTTTATGTTCTGTTTTTCCCCAAATTGAAATTAGGGTTTGTATAGAATCCAAGAAGTTGTGGAAGATGAAATTGATGTTTAAGAAAGACGATTTGAGGTGGGTATTAATCAATTGAGTGAGTTAAGATTAGGGTTGAAGATTTGGCAGATGGTGAATCATCTAATTCAGTTCGGGATTTAATCATGAGAATGCTTGGATGATTAGTGAGTTCATTTAAGGAAGGTTTTGTTGTTGTTGTTGATGTTGTTTCGTTGTGTATGATTGGCATATTTCAAGAGATGGTATGAGTAATTGTAGTTAGTGAAATTGGTGAGATTGTTGTTATTGTGAGCATTGTAGATGGTTGTGGAGTTATGTGTGTAAGTGGAATTGATAACAAGAGATTAGTGTTGGTGGTTTTGTTGGTATGGCAGTGGTGATGCTAAGGCATAAGTTGTGGTATTGATATACTTGAGATTCTTGGAAATGAATCTTGTTGAGTATTGGTGGTCAGGTTAAGAAGATATAACCTTGCAATTGAGAATGTTGGTTTGAATGAAATTGAGTTTAAGATGAATGAACTGGATTGTTAGATGGTTCTATTGGAATTGGAATTTAGTCACATCTAGTGCTGATGATGTTGTGCAAAGGGAATTGGGGTTATAGTGGTTGGTGAATGTTGAGCTGATAGCACAAGAATGTGAAGTTAAAGGTGTGAACTAATGTTGATAGTGTTTGCTGTGAAAGCTAGAAAAAGCTGCATTTTGAAGTTAGTCTGTCTTACCAATGGTCGATTCCAAAGGATGAACCAGTGGATCGTGGATCTCGAGGTAGGCATGGCTTGTCATCAAAAGAGGTGGGAATGCATTTGACAGTTTTGTAATCATTGTCATTTATTTTATGAAAGTCTTTGTTTTATAAACTCATGCATTGTCTATTTCTTAATTGCATTGTCTATTCGCATATTCCTTGCTTTGTTTGTCTTTATGATTGTCTTTGGGAAATGAGAATTTCCAACTATGGTATATTGGATACGCTGCTTCATATTCTTATGGCTAGGGTGATACACCACAATATTAATAATGGGTGTGGAATTGGCATCAATATTACGGGTGTGTAACTTTCACCCACAGACTGTTCAGGTGGTACGTTATGGTTTTCAGTATTACGGTGTGTAAATGTCACCACAGAAATTATAAGGTGTGTAAATGTCACCGCAGAAACTAAAGGAGGAGTTTAGGTCCATATACATGATTGTTTATTTCAGTGGTTTTGTTGTCTTCTAATGTTTGGGAAAACATGTAATGTTTTCCAAATCTGTTTTCCAAATCTGCATATGATTACTTAGAAGTTAAATGTTAATTATTCCCCATTTTCGTTTTTTCGTTGATGGAAGAGCGAGTTGCGCAAATGAAAGTTCCGAGAAGTTAACTTCGTTATTTGATTATACTTTGATATGTTTATTTTGTCGTATATTCTTTTGTAAACCAAATGATTATTACTTTATATATATCATTGGAGAGGAATTCTTGTATATATATTTATGAGCGGGGTTAGTTTTGGGTTAAGTTTTGTATCGCATTTCTTAATTGAATGCTTAAGTGCATGTTTTAGATTTTAGTGCCTCTTTATTTAGTGAATTCTTTGGATTAGTCAGATGTTAGCTTAGGGAGCGCTACACTCACAATCCAGTCCAGCATGACAGAACAAAGCATGTGGAGGTGGACAAACATTTCATTAAAGAGAAGTTGAATGCAGGGATTATCAGCACTCCATTTGTAAGAACAGGAGACCAGTTTGCAGATATGCTGACTAAGGGAGTTCCTAGTCGACCATTCAACTCTTTCCTCGACAAGTTAGGAATGCATGATATCTACACACCTGCTTGAGGGGGAGTGTGGGAATGAGTCATGAATAATCCACTATACCTACTCCACTATATTAGTGCTCCACTATATTAGTGTTTATATTAGTGCTCCACTATATTAGTGCTCCACTATACTAGTGCTTATATTAGTGCTCCACTATATGCTCCACTATACTCCACCCAATTACACTCAATTAGTGTGTATAATTTAATTTAGTTTGTTGACTATATATACCTCCCATTTTGGAGAAGAATAACAACAATTTCATCTAACTCTCTCTTGATTTCCACAGAATATACCATTTCAATTCTAGTAACTGTATTTTTACTTTGTTTATTTGTAACCTCTAACTTTTTATTCATGGACAGGTGGAATATCATTATGCATGCAATCATAGCTAAATCAATATCAATTCTATCCGATGTTGGTCTTGGAATGGTCATGTTCAGTATAGGTATGATTCAACCTCTACGTTTTGGCATACTTCCTTGTGCTTGAGATTTTACAAATACTTGAAAAATTGAATGTTTAACAAGGTTTAGCTTGTGCAAAATGTATATTATGTGGACACATAGGATGCATGCTATGTCCTTAAATTAAAAACAGTAAGGTTTTAAAATTTGCTCTCAAATTACTATACGGAAGACATGTTAAATTTTCATTTACCTCATCACCAGTAAGTGGTAAAAAAACATCACTAACTGCTAATACAACATGCTATTGTAACGACAACAAAATCAATAAATTTCAAATAAGTAAACCACCAGTTCTCCTTTTTTAGAAACAAAACAAAAAATAGACCCCAAAATCCAACTCCCAACCCCAGAAGAATTACACCGTAAAACGATAATCTCTCATTCGCATCATCTTGATCAGCTTCTTCGATTTCATTGACACCCTCACAAAGTTTCTTTGTAGGCAGTCCACATAATAAAGCGTTCCCAATAAAAGCCCAACCATCAACACTCAATGTATCAAAGTGATTTCCTCTTGGAATCATGCCACTCAACTCATTATAGGATAAATTGAGAAACCCAAGAAAGTCGATTGTTGTTAAAGATTGAGGGATATGTCCGTTCAGTCTACTGTAACTTAAATCCAACGACCCTAAACAAGACATGTTGCCGATACTCGCAGGGATACTATCTGAGAGGTGATTATGAGACAAATTCAGCATTGCCAGTTCCTTTAATAAACCTATCTCTACTGGAATATTTCCAACAAGCATATTGCTAGACAGATCAATTCCCGAGCTATAATTATAAAATTTCTCAAGCTGTATCGTTATCCCATTGATTACCATCTGCAATTGAATACTATAACCACCGTCGCTGAAGTCTTCAGAGTTTCTTATTAATCCCCTCCAGTACTTGCCTAATATTTTAGGAATATGGCATGTAAGATTGTTTTGTGACAAGTCTAATACTTGGAGTAGATCCAAATTTAAGATACTCTCAGGGATTGACCCGTTGAAATTGTTTGACCTCAAAGAAATGATATTAATAGACTGTTTGGATGCAGAAGTAGAAGTCAGAAGTGCTTCTCCAGAAGCAGAAGTCAGAAGTCCATATTTTTTGCTTCACAAAAAGTCGACTTTTCTGCTTCTGGAAGTCATTTTGAAATTCTATTGCCAAACTGACTTCTGACTTTTTAACTTCCAGAAGTCAATAAGCTACTTCTGAGTGTGCATCCAAACAGCCTATAAGGCCACTGAGTGAACCAAGTGCACTAGGTATACTTCCTGTGAAGTTGTTATTTGCCAAGTTGAGAACTTCCAGGCTTTGAAGTGTACTGATGAAACTAAGAGGAGTACCATCGAAGTTGTTGTCATGTAGTTGAAGAAATCTTAATGATTTTACTTTTTCAAGCTCATTTGGTACATTTCCGGAAAGATTATTGTAGCCAAGGTTTAAAGAACTAAGATAACTGCAGTATCCTATACTAGTAGGTATAGCACCAGATAATTTGTTATTTGAGAGGTCAATAATTCGAGGAATAGAAGTTGAATCTTTTGAACATATAGAAATGGGAATTGAACCTGAAAGTTGATTGCTAGCTAGATTAATGAAGATAGAGCTAAATAGTCGCTTCCCGGCTTCTATTGAGATTTCACCACTAAGTTTATTATTTGAGAGATCAAAAGAAGACATAAAGCCGTTAGGAGCTTGAGGTGGAGGAGGCAAGGGACCATGAAGTTTGTTGTTGGACATATCGAATGTAATGATATTTTTGAGTTTGGAGATGCAAGAAGGAACAACTCCTGTTAAGTGATTGTTGGACAAATCCAAATGCATAAGATTAGTCATTTTGCAGATGAAAGTAGGGATTAATCCTTTCAGATTACATAATCCTAACGCCAAGTTCTCTAGTTTAAATTTAGTGTAGAGATGGAAGTCTTGATCTATTATTACAGTTAACTTATTTGAGCTCATGTCTAGAGAAGTTAAGTTTAATTCGTTAATGAAAGTGATCAAAGGAACAGTCCCTTGGATGGAATTTTGAGAAACTCTAAAGACAGTAAGGTGCTGGAGCTTTGAAATGCAACTTGGTATGGTTCCTGTTATGTTATTACCACTTAGATCAAGTTGTTGAAGAGTTAAGACCTCGCAGATGAATGTTGGTATACAACCTTGGAAATTATTGAGAGACAAGTCGAGAATTCTTAGGAATTTTAGATTGGATACTGACGAATGGACATAACCTGTAATGTTATTATCTGACAGTTCTAGATACTGCAACTGAGATAGATTGTAGATGGAAGAAGGTAAAGATCCTTGAATTGAGCATAAATGAGCAGAAAGACGGACTAGTAATGGCGCATTATGTGCAATCAAATTCGGTATTGACCCGCGTATATTAGTGAAGGATATGGAGAGTGTTTCAAGTTTAGGCCATTGATGTTGAAACATACTAGTTAGATCAGGATTAAGGTCAAGATTAGTATTCACATCAAATTTTCTAAGTTGTGGTAGATAAGGAACTGAACCATGTAATTCACAGTCAGATAAATCGAGCATAGAAAGTGAGGTTAAATTTACAAGCTCTACTGGGATTTGGAAGTTGAGATCATGATTTCCACTCATTCTGAGAGAGGATAGACGCGAAAGATTGTGAAAATCAGAATGGATGGGGAAAACGGAACTATACAAACTGCATGAAGAGAGATCAAGATGTCTAAGATCAAAAAGATACGATATGTATTGACCGAACATCTTTTGTGAAGAGGCAGCCTCCTGTAGGTCAATACCTCTCAACTTTAACACTTGGAGATTTACCAAGTCACTAACCCATTTCATAGATGATAATGCTAAGCATGATGTAGAGTAATCTAAGAATCCCATGCAAGATAGATCTAGGTATCGTAGAGAAGTTAAGTTGGTGAATTGTGTCGATATTGATGCTGATAAGTTGGAGTACGAGAGGTCTAGATGAACAAGTTTGGGTAGCTGAGAAAAGTGAAGCGGGATTAGAGATTCCTGAAAATTATTGAAGCCAAGATCAAGAAACTCTAGGTGACTAATGTTAGAGAGGGAAGGAGAGAGTTTACCATGTAATGCGGTATTTGGTGGCATACCAGGTAGGTTTTCATGGTAATGATGCTCAAGATCAGTGTTTCGTATGTTGATTACAACTACATGAAATGAGTTAGTGGAACACTCTATTCCATCCCAACGACAGCATTGGCTCCCATCATGCCATGACTTCAAGCGGTTTGAAGTGTCTTCCAACGAGGATTTGAAATCCAAGAGTGCTCTTCTTTCGTGATCATGGCATGACCCATTGCTGGCTAGAGGAGATTGAGTGATGCTGCTGATCAATAGAAGATATAGTTGGATTAGAAGAAAATGATGATTATATGATGGTCTTTGGAAGCTTTTGCTGAATGAAGTCATGGCGCCTATCTTAAACTGATCCAGAATTAACAAGGAAGCTTTTGGAAGAGGGAGAGAGCAGAACTGTGCACTGCATACAAGATACAGTTCCATTATTTATAACTTTGAACATTGATTGTGGCTCCAACTTGTTTAGTCGTCTCAAATCATTTACGGACATGATTCCAACTAGAGCTTGACTTAGGTCCCAGCCTAGTGAGCAGTAACGTTACATATGAATTGGGTCCATCTATATACTGTTGCGCCAAAGCCTGCGGAAGCGTTAGGTTGCACTACTACAATGGTACTCCAATATTGCCAAGAACACAATCACACACACAAGAAGAACAAGTATTTAACGAGGTTGAATCCTCGGGAAGGAATAAGCAATTTTATATATCACCGTATAGGTTGGAATATACAAAGCTTTAGACGAGAATAAGAGAACTCTTACTTAGTTCTGGTGTGTTTTCTCTAGTTCTCTCTATGGCTATTTATACACATCAATAGGACTGGACACATTCCTTAACAAGGATTACTTTCCTAAAAGTATAGGGTTTCCTAACTTAGCTCTAAGAGACAAACCTCTTAAGCTGCTATACTTAGGACACAAGTACTTGGTTTCCTTAACCAACTAGATTTCCTAATCTAGTCCTTGACCGACCTACCAACAATTCTCCACCTCGGATCATGCATTCATGCATGAGACGATCAATAGATAAAATCACCTCCATCTTCCAACGTCGATTGAACCATCACTGGCTACCTACGTATCCTCAATAGGAATCAAACCTGATCGTAGTTCTCTCAAATGGTCTTGTTAGAAGACCTCCACTAGGTTCCTAAGAACCTCTACCCCAAAAAGGGCCTTTCACCAAACCGGAAGGATGTGGATCAATTTCAAACAATGTCGAACCTTGATCCCAGAAACTGCTTTAGTCAACATATAAGCTGGATTGTCTTTGGTATCGATCTTCACAAGTAGAATGTCTTCTTCTTCAAAAATTTCTCTTACAAAGTGAAATCGTACGTCTATATGTTTAGTTCTAGCATGATGCACTTGATTCTTAGCCAAATAAATTGCGCTTAGACTATCACAATGCACATGAAGTTGGTCTTGCACAACTCCTAAGTCATCTAGTAAACCTTGTAACCATATAGCCTCCTTAAATGCCTCAGTCACTGCCATATAATCCGCCTCCGTAGTTGAAAGCGCCACAGTAGACTGCAAGATTGATCTCCAACTTACTGGTGCTCCTTCTATGGTAAATACATACCCTGTAGTTGAACGTCTCTTGTCCAAATCACCAGCATAGTCAGAATCCACATACCCAACACACAATTGATTGTTACTTTTATCCTTCACAAACTCTAAGCCAACATCAATTGTACCATAAAGATACCTTAAAACCCATTTCACATCATGCCAATGTCCCTTACCAGGACAATGCATATAACGGCTAACCATACTAACTGCATGTGAAATGTCCGGCCTTGTACATACCATCATATACATCAAGCTACCAACAGCCTCATCATATGGGACTTGAGCCATATACTTTTACTCTTCTTAAGTAGTGGGAGACATATGAGAATTCAACTTAAAATGAGCACCAAGGGGAGTACTTACAGATTTAGTTCCTTCGTAGACACCAAACTTCTGTAACACTTTCTTCAAATATGCCTTCTGAGACAAACAAACCTTACCCTTCTCTCTGTTACGTTGAATCTCCATACCAAGAATCTTCTTAGCTTCTCCCAGATCTTTCATCTCAAACTCAGATGACAACTTGCACTTCAAATTATCGATCTCTTTCTTGTTATTCGATGCAATCAGCATATCATCGACATACAAGAGCAAATATATGAAAGATCCATCACGTAGCTTCTTAAAGTATACACAATGGTCATAGTGACTTCTTGTGTATGTTTGGCCTATCATAAACTGATCAAATCGTTTGTACCATTGTCTTGGATATCTTTTTTCAGCCCGTACAACGATCTCTTTAGTTTACATACACAATCTTCTTTTCCAGCAACCTTGAACCCACTTGGCTGAGTCATATAGATCTCCTCTTCTAGATCACCATGTAAGAACGTCGTCTTGACATCTAGCTGAACTAGGTCTAAATCATATTGTGCTACCAAGGCCAACAAAATTTGGATTGATGAGTGTTTTACCACCGGAGAGAACACGTCATTGTAGTCAATCCCTTCTCTTTGGGCATAACATTTTGCAACTAACCTTTCCTTGTAGCGTACTTGATTCACCTGAGATCCTTCTTTATTAGCATATACCCATTTGCACCCAATGGCCTTCTTACCGTTCGGAAGTTTTATAAGAATCCATGTGCCATTCTTATAGAGAGACTCCATCTCGTCCTGCATTGCACCTTCTCATTCTTTACACTCTACACTATGTACAGCTTCTAAATAGGAAGTAGGAGTACCATCTTCTATAACTGGTAATGCATAAGCAATGTAATCATTCATCCAACCAGGCTTCCTGATTGATCTTATTGGTTTGCTGGTTGCTATGGTCTCCGTGACCGTAGCTTCTGTATCTTCTACTGACTCTTGTTCCTCTTCCTCAACAATGTCACTATCATTTGGAACTTCAGTAGTTACCTCTCTTGTAGACTCAATGTCTTCAGAAGTATTCTGAACAGATACAGACTTAGCTGGAATTAGTGGAGTTGCATCAATCTCCACCTGCTGCAAAGGCTCACTAGTACTGGTGCTTCTGTCCTCCACCTTCCAAGAACCCCAAGACTTTACCATAGACATCTCATCAAATGTGACATCTCTACTCATGACTATCTTCTTCTCAACTAGATTCCAAATCTTGAACCCTTTTACTCCATTCTTCATACCCACAAAGATTCCTTTAACATCACGGTTATCAAGCTTGTTTTCACTAACATGATACAATGTATGACAACCAAAGATATGAATTGAGTCATAATCATAAGCTGGTTTACCAAACCACTTCTCCATAGGAGTTTTACCATCTAATGCAGCTGATGGCAACCTATTAATGAGGAATCACGCATATGTAACTGCCTCAGCCCAAAACGCTTTACCTAATCCATCATTAGATAACATACATCGTACCTTCTCTAGCAAAGTACGATTCATGCGTTCAGCTACCCCATTTTGTTGCGGTGTCTTCTTAACTGTGAAGTGCCTCTTTATCCCCTCATCCTGACATACTTGCAAGAACGGATCACTCTTGTACTCTCCACCATTGTCCGAACGTAGCACTTTGATCTTTCTGCCAGTTTGAGTCTCAGTTGCCTTTTTACACCTCACAAAGATTTCTAGGAATTCATCCTTATGCCTCATGGTGTACACCCATACGCGCCTAGAATAATCATCAATGAACGACAAAAACCAATGTTTACCTCCCAATGATGAATTCTTGGAAGGACCCCAAACATCAGAGTGAACATAGTCAAGAACTCCACTAGTATTGTGGATAGCTGTGCCAAATCTTGTTCTTGTTTTCTTGCCCTTAACACAATGCTCACAAAATGCTAACTTGCAGTCGATAGCACCTTTCAACAAGTCGTGTTGAATCAACCTATGCAACGACTTCTCACCTGGATGTGCAAGTCTCATGTGCCATAACTTTGTCTTCTCGGTAGATGCACTTTCGATGTGTTCAGAAATAGACACATCCCCTGTTGTTGTACTCCCAATTAAGTAATACAAGTTATGATGACGTATTCCCTTCATGATTACCATAGATCCAGAGATTACTTTTAGAACACCATTTTCAGCGACTAACTTATAGCCCTTAGCTTCCAAAGTTCCGAGCGAAATCAGATTCTTCTTTATGGCAGGTACAAATCTTACCTCCTTCAGCTCTCTAACCATACCATCATGCATCTTGATACGAACACTACCAATCCCAATCACCATGCAGGTATGATTGTTTCCCATACGTACTTCTCCATCAAGCTCTTCAAAACTTGAGAACCAGTCTCGATATGGACATATATGATACGTTTCTCCAGTATCTAACACCCATGTACCATCTGTAATTGTACAAGATGATGGTGTCTTTGTTAACAAGAAATCAGAAGCATCATCTGATTCTTCATTACCTTTAGCAATGTTCAACTCAGTATTATTATCTCCTTCTCTTACCTTACGCTTGGTACAATTCTTAGCCCAATGACCAAAGTCATGGCACCAAGCACACTCATCTTTATGCAGTCGCGTTCTACTCTTAGAACGTCCTATACCTTTACCATAACCACCATTCTTCTTTCTCATGTCTGTTGAACGACCTCTTGCAAGAAGCAAGTCATTATTAGTTTCACTTGCAAGGTCTTCACGATCCATCTTCCTGAACACCTCACTACGCAACATTGTAGTAACCTCGGCGTATGTCATCTTGTCCTTGCCGTGCATCAATGCTTTAATCACGGGTTCATACTTTTTAGAAAGAGAGTTTATTAGACACAAAGATTGTTCCTCATCGTTGATCTTTTCATCGTAGTTAACCAACTCAGCAAGAGGTTTATTATATGAATCTAGGTGCTCGGTTAGGGTTGCACCTCTCTTCATGTTATAGCGATACAAATTCCTTTTAAGATGTATCCTATTTTCCACGTTCTTCACAAGGTATCCCTTCTCTAGTTTTTCCCAGAGATCCTTAGCTGAAGTCTCGTGCTGATAATTAACTCTTACTACAGTTGCTAAACACCCTCGTATCGAAGTGAGACATAATTTATTCATCTTGTTCCACTTCTTTTCAAACATCTCCACTGGATGAATTTCTAGAGCTTCTTCTAGGTCAATATGAACAAGAGCATCCATTACGTCCGTTCTCCATAAACCAAAGTTATTGGTTCCTGTAAACTTTTCTACCTTGAGTTGTGATCTATGTGAATGAAGTATTTCTTCTTTTGTTTCTTTATCTTTATTTGTGGACTCCGAATGTTCTCCATCAGAATCGTTCGGATCAACTGGTTTCCCCCCGTCAACCATTGTTCTTAAACAACCAAATATAGATAAAAAACAGAACCTTTGAGATTATTATTACCTCAAGCAATCTTCAGAAAAATACCTTTACTTCAACTGCAATCTGATTTCCCGTATCCAAGAGCGTAACCTTGCTCTGATACCAATTATTGCGCCAAAGCCTGCGGAAGCGTTAGGTTGCACTACTACAATGGTACTCCAATATTTCCAAGAACACAATCACACACACAAGAAGAACAAGTATTTAACGAGGTTGAATCCTCGGGAAGGAATAAGCAATTTTATATATCACCGTATAGGTTGGAATATACAAAGCTTTAGACGAGAATAAGAGAACTCTTACTTAGTTCTGGTGTGTTTTCTCTAGTTCTCTCTATGGCTATTTATACACATCAATAGGACTGGACACATTCCTTAACAAGGATTACTTTCCTAAAAGTATAGGGTTTCCTAACTTAGCTCTAAGAGAAAAACCTCTTAAGATGCTATACTTAGGACACAAGTACTTGGTTTCCTTAACCAACTAGATTTCCTAATCTAGTCCTTGACCGACCTACCAACATATACATCATATTCATGATTGATGTCGGTTTAGAGATAAGTTTGAAATTTCAAGTTTGAACAGAATATGCATCCAGTCTATTGACACGGAAAATTTGATTCCAAGGATCCGGCCGGTAAAGGCAATTTTATATGTTGCAGTGGTCATTGGTTACTTATCGTATTCGACTACACAAGGAGAAGCTACATGATATACCTTACGCCTAGTATGTCATGAATGCACTAATTTGACAAAGAAATCTTAATTAGGAAACTGGGTGACTGATCAAAAATATACTTTGCCCAAACTTTTCCGATTTCACTTTAACCTGACTTTCTAATTTCTAAGTATAACAGATTAAACTTGACGCAGGTGGCAGGTTTAAGTTGGGCTTGTCCCGAGCTGCCAGTTGCAACTAGCCAATCGTCAGTGCCGGTGTCACCTTTCTGTATTTAGGTCCCAAGATATGTTAAGTGAATAGAAATTTGTTAATGTAATTTGTATCTCATATGGTATGGCCTATGGGTGAGTGATTCAAGAGATAACAATGAGTGAAAATGGTCCAAGAAGTAAAAATTGAGAAATGGCCCAAGATGAGGTACAAATTGAGTGGATATATGGTCGAAAAGGTGACGAGCTTACAATTTCAATTGGCGAAAACTGTGTTTCCAACTTGGTCCAAAGGGTAACTATGAGTTGTCACCTCAGAGTTCAAAGAAAATGATGTGTTTCCACCTCTTGTACCATCTTTCGCATTTTAATACGAATTGATACCAAGTCAGAACTAGAAGATATAAAGATAAAAGAGAATTCTATTATTGAATGGTATGAATTACATTGAGAACCCATAGGGTATATATAGCGATACCGTAACTTGGTATGCAATAATAATGCTTGTAAATCAATTCATACTAAATATATCAAATACTAAATATAACCCTAAATACTAAAACTTTCCATATAATTTATTATTACCAATCATATACTCTAACAAGTCAGAACTAGAAGATATAAAGATAAAAGAGAATTCTATTATTGAATGGTATGAATTACATTGAGAACCCATAGGGTATATATAGCGATACCGTAACTTGGTATGCAAGAATAATGCTTGTAAATCAATTCATACTAAATATATCAAATACTAAATATAACCCTAAATACTAAAACTTTCCATATAATTTATTATTACCAATTCTATACTCTAACACCCTCCCTCAATCTCATGGGGATTGCAAATCACATGAGATTGGCCTTGAAAGTTGTTGATGAAGTGTGGTGCCAATAAACGCCCAAGAAGCATAAGAAGAAAGCACGTCGCCAGGAGAACCGCCAAAAACAATAAAATTCACGGAATCGTCGATGGAGCATATCAGAACCATCCGTAAAAAAAAAAAGATACCCTGCAAAATAGGGATTAGAAAAGTTGATGAAGAATAGCACGATAGTAGAGAAAAGAGATAATTGATTAGGAGAATCACTGGTTACTGAATCCACAATCATGAAAAGAATAAAAGGAGCGCATCAGAACCGTAGATAAGTAATGAAACTTCTGGAAAGGGAGAGGTGGTGTTGCCGGCATCTTCAAAAAAAAAATTCTGATAACTTCAGTTACGAGGTTTGATTTAGAGTTTGGATGATAAACCTAAAAATAAAAACTTGATACGAAAAACTAATAATATTGCAGCGGAAGAAAGATCCGGCGACGGTAGCATGGAAGGCTACCGTCGCCGGTTTGAAAAGAAACGAGGTGGGCGACATGTCCGGATCGAACCTGTTGATACCAACTTATAACTAGAAAAACTAGAAAATATAAGGATAAAAGAGAATTTTATTATTGAATAGTCTTAATTACATTGAGAACTCATAGGGTATATATAGCGATACCGTAACTTGGTATGCAAGAATAATGCTTGTAAATCAATTCATACTAAATATAACCCTAAATACTAAAACTTTCCATATAATTTATTATTACCAATCCTATACTCTAACAAATTTGATGAAAATGAAAATTACTAAATTAGATGCCTAGCCACTAGCCAGCATGAAAATACTAGCTAACCACATTTTTAAATTTTGTCCAAGCCAAATTCAACTGATGAAAGTTACAGAATTACCTGTTTCTAACATCTTTCAACATTGATGTATTTTTAGAGCTTCTCCAGATTAGGATATAGGACACAAGTGTTGCTCTACCTAAAGATAAATTTCAACGATAAGCGAACATTTGTATAATTTTCAAAACCAAAAGAACCTTAAAAGACAAAAAAAGAAAGAAAGAGGGTTCTTCAGCGTACACAACGGAAAGACTTAATCAAACAAGCTGAAACTTATGTCACCGTCAGATTCTTCGGCAGGTTCACCCTTCTTCTCTTCCTCTTTGGCAGCAGCAGCAGCAGCTGGAGAAAACTTGGCCAGCGGAAATTCCTTCAAACATTCCTTCACTTGCTCAGCCTGAGGGAATGAGTACTCTTGTGGCAAGAGCAACAGCCAAAATATTCTTGTATGCATTGATGCCAATGTGAGGAGCAGCAGCAAGAGTGGGGTGTGCAATAGACGGAGACAAGGAAGTAACCATAGAAGGAAATGCCAGCAGCGAACTTCCCCATCAGGTCTTCATCGGTAAGATCAAGCACCTCGGGACTGAAAACTGAACCATTGTCCTAAACAATAAGGACAACAAGACCATACGGAAAATGGCCTGATATCCAACTTAGCAAGCAAAGCAGCCTCAGACCTTTTCACCCTTCTTAATAAGTTCAACAGGGGTGATAGCTTCGACTATACCTTGTTACTCTTGGTTGGGAAGTTACGAACCTGAATGAAAGAAGTCTGGGATGGACCCAACCCAGTGTTGCCAGGTGGAACTACTACAACAACAACTGGGGCAACAAGCCCAACACGAGTAGGAGCTACAACCCTGTACTTAGCTACGACCACCCTGACTTCCTTCAAATCTCCCTTACCAAAGAACAATACAACATCCAACAAGGAGAGGAATGAGCATGAGGTCTACGCATTTCATCATAGTATTTCCCATTAATACACAGAATCACCACGCAGACCTTTACAGATATGATACCTTGTAACTCTTTGGCTCTAACATTATCAGCAGCACTCACCAAAAACTGAGTATAATCATCAAGAAACTGACAAAGCTTCCTATCGTAAATAATCCTCTTATCTGCCTTGATGGTTTTGGAGCCATTTCTTACAATCTATGAATGAAAAAGAAACTGGTACGGAAAAAAAAAGAAGTAAAAACACCAAGTAATGTATAACGGAGGTAGAAGGTCCAAGACTATATAACTTTCAAAAGTGAACTGCCAAATAATATAGCTTTAGTAATAGTAAATCAAACAGGCACATAATCCATATTCATATGCCCACTGTACTCTTACAAATTCCTTAAGAAAAGGTAATATAGTGGAAAGGTTCTGAAGAACATGAAGAATCTGAACAATGCTAGAGTTATATGATTATGTTATTGCTTCTAGGTTTCATTTTTCAATTCACTGGCCAAAAATGATACTATTAATTACACAAATTAAAAAATAATACTAATAAAGCTTATAAAAATTTGTTGTAAATAATAATAAAAGCAATCAATTTCCTGATGCAAAGTTCAAACCTCCGGCATATAAGTGACCACGTGCAATTAATAAAACCAGAAACTAGATAAGAAAACCAGGAGAGAGAAAGAAAACCAGAGAAACGAAAACTTCTCAAAAATGAATCTTCTCTTCTCAGATCGGCTCCTTTTGGGGTTGATCTGAGAAGATCAATTAACACCTAGATCCTTTTCCCCCTTCTTTTCTCTTGTTAGTCAGTTCTAAAAAAAAAAAAATCTACGTTTTTTTTCCTGATTGTTCTTGCTTCCGTTAGATCCGTGGGTCTTTCTTGAAGGTATGATTAGTGTGAGACGGATGCAGAGTATGTCGCCACCATCAACTCCGATCTACAATCAAATCCTAGCAACAACATCAACTTTGGTTCTTTATCCTGAACCGATGAATCAAAGAATATTGACTATTTTTTCTGATTTTGGTGACGATTGAGTTTTAGTTTTTAATGTTTTAGGTTTATTTAATTTTGATGTCTTAAGAAGATTAACTGATCTAGATTTTCTTAGATATTATATTCTAGGTTTGGCTTTCTGTTTTAGGTTTAGCATTACAACAACTTACTCTTATGAGTTATCAGCAGCGGATACAGGTTCTAAGACACCAGCAACTTCACAGAAGACACCAACAACCAACCGATTCAGACCGATTTCGATGGAGCACTATGCCGACCCAAACTTTTTTTGTTCTCCGGTGACCGATTCAGGTTACAAATGTTACTGTTACTGCTACTTTGGTTACTGTTACTTTGAAAAAATCCTTGACTATTGGGTAGATTTTTGGATCTTTGTATACCTAGATCATTTATTTTACCATGCTTTTAGAAAAACCCTTGATGAGTGGTTGGATCTTTGGATCCTAGCATCTCTACTAACTGTAGGATTGCTATATGATTTGGATGAGTTACTTTTAATCCAAACCGGGCCACTTAAACTTGTTCTGCTACTCAAAAATTGGTCTAGAATGGTTAAGACACTGTATCGAAAATGGTTTTGTATTCGTGTTATTATATGGCTTGTTTGTTGCTTGCGTGAAATCCCTGTAATCCTAAAACTTATGGTCAGTCCTGTAACCTTTCCTGATTTTGAATCGGGAGATTATTATCAATGTAAGTGAGGTCTCACCTCTTTTTCGGGAAAAAAAAATATTTGCAACCAAAACTTGATCACTATCCAAAAGTACATATACCTTGTTGTGAAGTATCACATAAAGGAAATTCCATTAAACCTTTCTAAAGAAATTCCATTGTTGTGGAGTATCACATACCTTCGAGAAAAAAATATCCTGACACCTACACCCATAAATTTGGGAGAAAAAAAAACATGAGCACAACAACATCAACATCAAAATGAAGAAACAAAAAACTCGAAGGCATCAAGCAATAATCGAAACAAACAAAGGATACACTCAACTAACTGTCCTCTAATAATAAACATGGATAGGTCACATAGACAATTAGAAAGTAGAATTCAACCAAATTGATATCAATCTACAGTTTTAGTCCACAAAATCTATAAGCCTTTGTTAGTACAGTATCCATGTGTTGTGAATATCAAAGTCTAGAGATTAGTAGATTGCCACAACAAAGAATCTTAACTGAGGAAATATTGAGAAATTTCAATTTAAACCTTGTATAGCTTTACAGAAATGATAACAAACTGAAGACAACATCACAACCTAAATCATTACAATTTGAAAATGAAACTGAAACTTAGGCTCCTTATCACAACTCAAAATTAGAAGCTCTCGAACCTCTCAAGTGTTCCCATAATAAGATAACATAACAAAAAATAATGTACAATAGAGAAAGGTAATAAAAATATAGATACCCCAAAAACATTGTAACCCTAAAAAATTTTCAAAGTAACACCATGGAAACAAACCTTAATCAGACAAATTGAGATCGATAAAACAAAAACAAACCCTAGAAGTAATTTATGTTTACCTTTCGGTATCGGTAAGTTTTATTATCCCATTTGTGACCTAGGTTAAGCTATGTGATTAGATATGACAAGTGGTCTTTAGGGTTTGATGGAGAAAGATGGGGACAATTTCCAAGGAGTCAAAGGACTTTGGTTCCATAGGGAATGAGAGAAGTTACAGAGGTTAATAGAAGGAAGGGGAAACAAGAAGATGTGGACTGGGATCGTGGTAGACACTTTCGTTCCACGCATCTTAAACTCTGGACAGGTCATTTTATTCTAGCTAGTAGTTTCCCAGGGGCCAGGACACGCCATCCCTTGACAAGGAAATAAGTGTCATGTGAAGAGACTGGATTATATTTTGGTTTTAAGATGTCAACAACGTTGGAGTGGTTGCACTTCACATATGGAGGACTCTTCTACGTTGGATGTTGGATAATTTGGAAAGAAAGATGTGCTTTCATCTTCCAGGATAAATATCTCAACTCTATTAATATCGTCTCCAGAATTCAGCATAACTTGTTTAATTTCAGTGTTTCTTGTCTCGACTGTACAAGTCCATCATCTTTAAGTTGTCATCATGATAATCCACTAGATGATATAGTTCAGGATGATAGAGATGTAGTTAGTGAATTTGTTGATGGTTCTTTTGATCACTTGACAAATGAACGTGTCATTGGTATGGTGCTTTGTATTAATGAAGGAAAGCGCTCAGGGTTTAAAGGAACCTATGTAGTTGGAGTGATAGATCCAGAAGCTGGGGAATGTATGGATAATGTGGAGGCATTGAATTTGGGAAAAGCAATGGAATTGAACAAGATCCACATTATAGCAGATGTTGAAGTTGTAGTGAACTCTAGCATTAGTAATTCCTTACTTGTTAGATGAGAAAACATGAAGTTCACAGAGATGTAAAACTTCTTTTATCTACTTTTATTTCTTGGAGAGTTAGTTATGTTCATAGGGATAAAAATCATATAGCTGATACCATTTCAAAAATAGTGAGAAAAGGGAAATTTTTTATTGAGGAATTCAGTAATGATACCTCTCGGATTGATACTTTGCTATCCAAGTATATAAGAAAAACTTCACATATTTTTTTAGTTGATGTTTTAATATTGGGTCAGTTGATTTTCTTTGAAAGCTTACTTCACAGACTAGTCTCAGGAAGGAATAAAAACCATAACTTAAATATCTAGCTTATGTTGGTCTGGTCTTTTCCAAGCCTTCAATTTTTCAGCAGCTTATTTAAAACTGATTTTTAAATATCCTAAACTGCTTGATGGTGTATCAACAACCTTTTTCTCACCATGTGGACTCAAACCCTTGGTTAATATATGTGAAACCTTTGTAGTTGGGTATCAGTAGGGAAAAGATTGCCTTTTCTGTTTTTTCAAGGAAGCTAATCTCTAAATGGAAAACTTAAGGTAATTTATCAATGTTGATTCATCAAGAACAAGCCATTTTATTTGAGTTTGTGATGAAGAACATATATCTAGTTACATAGAGATTGATTTTGTGTGCATTTTTAGCAAGTTTCTCATTACTAAACTTCGGTCTCTTTTTATTGGGCAACATATTGGAGTTTTTAACTATGTTCCTTTTTGGATGAACCTTAGAGATGTTCCATTTCACTTATGGAATGAATTTGGAATATAAGGAATACCCAGCTTAATGAGTAAACTTGTAATGATCAGTGCACAAACTTCTTTGAAAACTATATATGGTGTCTTATGCTAGAGTGAGTGTGGAAGCAGATTCAAAATGTTTTTTCCTGATGTTCTTCCTAATCAAATTGACAATGCTAGATTTGGAATGAAGAAAAAATATCCGTGGACACCTATTTTATTTTATCATTGTAAAATTTGGTTATCCATATTAGTGATTTTGTTAAGATGGAAGTAGAAAAAGAGCACCCTATCTTTGCCTTTGCCATTTGTAATGGGGAAGACTAGTTTGATGGAATTAATAGGTCCATATGTTTTCAAGGACTTGACTTACATTAGAAAATTTAAGAGGATAAGGAGAAAAAAAATCTTGCACAAACAGCTTCCTATTTTCCTTTAAAACCTTTTATCATGTTTGATACCTATTTTCCTTTTTAAACCTTTTATCATGTTTGATACATAGATTACAAGCTTCCTATTTTTTTTTATAGTGGTAGATTAAAGGTAAAATCCTTTAAAACCTTTTATCATGTTTGATACATAGATTACAAGCTTTGACTTTCAGGAAGGGTTGCAAAAGAACAATGCTTACATAAGGGATACTAATGATGGCAACATTTTTTATAGTGGTAGATTAAAGGTAAAATCTCTAAGAAAATATATACTAAGTTTATTTATATAATGCACAACAGGTAGATATATTAGTGAAGGTTAATGTTCTAATTAGAATAATAACCAAATGAAGTGATGAATACGCTTAGTGTTATTGTCGAAGGGCATTCTAAATTAAAACATATGGAGTTGACTAGAAATAAGACGAACAAAGGTATTGATTATAATCAAAATTAAGATCTAGGAAGAGGTAAAAGATCACTGGCTAAAAAGAAACTTGGGTTTTTGTTTGTTCCCAAGCTGGGGCGAGTGTATGGTTTTTTTTTTAATTATTATTAAATAATACCTTAATCAAAAAATTCATACAAATAAATGGTTGGGAGCCTATCAACTAGCTGAGCCCTAACACCCCTTTGAATAACCACTCCTAATCTATGAAAAAGAAAACTGTCATGCCCAATAGTCGCATCATGATTTGCTAAGCAATTCTTAAGTCTCTTCAAAAAGACAACGATACCTTCCCCTTACTCCCCCAAAGTAGTGACAACCAATGTAA
Source organism: Papaver bracteatum (assembly GCA_023529315.1). Classification (NCBI taxonomy): domain Eukaryota; kingdom Viridiplantae; phylum Streptophyta; class Magnoliopsida; order Ranunculales; family Papaveraceae; genus Papaver; species Papaver bracteatum. The sequence continues at coordinate 2,013,822 of JAJJWX010003505.1, read as the reverse complement.
TAAAACCATAACCACGCGCACTGCATTTTTAAAGGTACTTGTTACGTTTATGCGAGCCGACATTGGAAATACTTGCCCTGGAACAAAAGTACGACTTGCCCCATTGGTGAAAGGTGAAACCCCAATGACATCAAAACACACATCCTGACCATTCTTCCAACTATAAACTAGAATTTTAGAAGGCCTCATAGCATTGTTGTTGTCCAAAAGAAAACCTAAGGAAACTTCCTTTCTAGCGTGAACACCGGATTTGTAACACATATCTGCTAAAATATTCTGAACAAGGTCATGTTGATACTTGAGCCCAATATCACTAGCACAATGTAATACGTGATCTCCAAATATGTTCATCTCTCGATTACAACTTGAACACAACCCACCTTCCACAAAGATAGGGATACCAAGTCTATAACTTAGAACATCCCTAAACTGCCTCGGCCCAAGACACTGATGTATCCCACTAATGGGTATCGCTAGTAGGTATTCTTGTGTATGTTTAAGCTTGTTGCACTGCCACAAAGCATAATCTCTAGCATACATAGTGAATTGGTTTGGGATTTGTTTCTTAATAACATCGAAATTGACAATTGCCAGTGTATGCTTAGGTTGGGCACATAATCATTAATGCTATATACAGGGGGAAAACCACTAACCTGTATGAAAGTTTGAAGATCATGGGGAAGTGTGTGACCATTGTCACATCAAGTATTGTATAAGCTGTTGAGGATGGTCTTCTGTACATGTTTTATATGAATCTGGGAGGCTAGATAACAATAGTTTCTTGTGTCAGACATCGTATAGATCCCAAGTCCACCATCCTTAATGGTTAAAGTTGTTAGACGTTGTTGCAAAGGGCCAAAGCCTTCTCCATCTTCTGTTATAATCTGTCTTAGAAACTGTAGGAATTAATCATCGAAGAGAGCAGTACCTTATTACAGGGAAGAGGGTCTAGTGGTGTTCATCGTGAAGTATAGTTTCGAAACACCATCTCAGTTACGTAGTAACAACAACTCACATTGTGGATCCTTGAGTTTCTTAACGGCTGACATCAACTGGATTGTTTTATTAACTCTTGACAGGACATGTCTCTGCAAAAGTTTAAATTTAAACTTACTGGGACTCCAAGAAGCTTCACACCCATTGCAGGTCTACCGTTATTAAGAGGAAACATGTCATCTTCATAACTCTTAACGTCCACCGTTGGCCAAAAGAGCTCAGTTTTGCTGATATTAATATGTATACCTCTATGCACCCCCTTATTTTATATAATGCTCAAGGCTTTAAAAACATCAGTTGTGTCTCTAATAATGGTTCTATCATCCAGGTACCATGCATGTAGGTCTAAAACACACTGTGAAGCAATCTTTTTCACTAGCGGATGCAGAGTAAGCACAAACAACATGGGCCCAAGTGGGTCTCCCTGTTGAACACCTTGAGAATAAGAAAATACAAAATTGTCATAGTACAACCTAACCGGCTTGGCATAGCATAATTCTACCTATCTAGAGATGGCAGGAAAATATTGTCTAACTTCTCGGATGAGAATGGATCGATCTACCAAATTAAAGGCATTGGTGAAACTAATCAACAACATAGACATGTTAGTAAAACCACCTTTCAATTCCAATATCACAGAGTGAAGGATTCCTTCACTATCCCACGGGATGCCAACTCCAAACTGAAAACACCAAGGGATATGGCGTTTGTGTTTTTTTTTCTTGCTGACTTTTATTTTATTTTCTAGTAAAATCATAACCTTATTAGCTAAATAATAATAATATGAAAAGCTTAGATTCAATTGACGACAAAACCAAGAATCTATGTTGGGGAGATAAAATTAAATTTCCCATAATACTCAAATTTTTTTTTTTTTTGATAAAAAACCTAGAGTTCAAGGGAATCTTCAACTGATGCTTCTAGTCCACCACACAGATGAATAGCGCAAGAAAACCTGCTCTGATTACTACTTGATATGGCACAAGGAAGCGATAAAAGAGGATGAAAACCCACCCCTTAAGGTGATGATAGAACACTCCAATCCAAGAGAAAAGACTCAAATACAAGAGTTAATCGAACAATCCATGGTATAAACCAAACAAACATAAGAGTTAATGTTAGAGCACTGCTCGGTCGAACTCGCAAGATTTATTATCTCAAGCTTGTTTGTCAAGTTTAGGTGATCATAACTATAATTCTTGATTTCTAGTCTACTTATAGTTATGTCTCAGATTGGATAGAAAGTGTAGCTGAGTTTTAGACTTCATGGCATTCATCGATTGAAGACGAAGATCTACTGAGGAGGGCTTGGAGGAACTTCATCAACAAAAGGTATGTGGAGACTAAAACTTATCTATCACTCAAAAGTCTATTATATTTATCTCCTATTGAGACTAAGTCGTATAGCTATATAGACTTTTACATTATACATATTTGATATTTCGAGTTGAGTTTAACTCGCTTATATATTTCTCAACATATGTGTTGGAAGATTTTTGCTTTAGCTACGTTCATCATTATTCTTAACGAGTTTAGTTGTAAACAATTTATTTGTTGGAAACTAAATAATAAGTCAAAAGATGATCATGTGAAAATTACCTTGAAACATATTACATGATTTGTGTGAGACAACCATTTGATGTTGAACTGGAATGTTTCGTACTAATAATTTGTGTGAGACAGTTATTGTCGTATTCTAAAGATGTTTCAATGATTGAAATTGGAGTTTAAAACAATTAACCTTTGTCTGGATATAACACAATATGCAAACTGTTGTAGTATGATTCAGGTCCGGAAACAAAGTTTGCATACCAGTATGCAAATGGTTTTAACTGTTAAAGTTTGGGAACCAAATATGCATACCAGAATGCTAACGGTTCTACCTGAGTTAGGTACGGGACGACAATATGCTTACCGGCTTGTGAACTGTCGGACAAGACTAAAGTCCGTAACTTAAGTTTGCTTACCCGTTTGCAAACTAAGTGGTTAAAGTTCTAAAATCGGTTTACTATGATTTCATAGTCATGAAAAAATATATATATTAATTAAGGAATGCAATCTTTGCAAACCGTGACTTAATGTCCATGAATTGATTCTTGGATAAGTACTTTGTACAATCATGAATCAAATCCAATTTTGCTTCAATTGTGTCTTATACACTTTTATGAGAATATAAACAAGTGAACAACTCTATGAGTAACACAATTAGATTCATTTGATCTAGAAGTGTTAGATGAATGTGGTTAATACAAAATTGTTTATATGGCTAACTTCGGTTAACTATTATTGAGCCAACTCAATATACACGTTTAGGTAACGTTACCCATATCTAAATGTATGTATATTTCATTTGTGTGTAACAAGCTAAGACCATCTAACGGTGGAGAGATATTGCTTTGGTTTTAAGAAAACTTAGCTTGAATCTTAAATCAGGTTTTCATCTAACGGTGAATATTAATTGCTTTGTTTCTAAGCTATCAAACCCTGATTTGGACACTATATATGGGATAACTCTAGCAAGTGGAAAACCTAATCCCCACATTTTTATGTGATACTAATTGCGACTAGAGTCGATTCTCCTTTAACCTAGGTTTTTCCTAAAACCATTATAGGTTAACGACTTAAAGACTTCATTGGGATTTTGAAGCCAGACCCAACTATTTTCTCTGTAGTTGTGTGTTCTGATCTTACTTGTTCTATCGTATTGAGTACAATCTTTTCTAAGATTTTCTCGAGATTTATCTCTGATAGGTAATATATAAAAAGTAATCACAAAGCTCTTCGTCTCATTCTTTGTGATTCCACAATAACTTCTTCTACTACCATATAGTTAAGTTATTGTGAGGTGATTGATATTTCTAGGATGTTCTTCTGGAATATGAGACTGTATTATCAATTGGTTCCTGTTCACCTTGATTTATCAAAAGACAGAATAAAACTTTAAAGGTATATCCGTGGGAGACAGATTTATCTATCAAAATAGACTTATCTGTGTGAGACAGATTTGTTTATAAGTCTTCGACTTTGGGTCGTAGCAACTCTTAGTTGTGGGTGAGATCATCTAAGAAAATCAAGTGCTTAGAGTCCTGCTGGGATTCAAAGACGTGAGGAACGCAACTTTACCTTAACCGGTGTGAGATTTTGTTAGGGCTCAACTACATTCTAGTCTGAAGTTAACTTGTAGTAGGCTAGTGTCTGTAGCAACTTAATACAGTGTGGTGTTCAAATCTGGACTAGATCCCTGGGTTTTTCTGTATTTGAGGTTTCCTCGTTATCAAAATTTCTGGTGTTTGTGTTATTTCTTTTCCGCATTATATTTGTTTATATAATTGAAATATCACATGTTGTGCGTAGTTCAATCAATTGGTAAATCCAACCTTTGGTTTTTTGATAGATATTTATTGACACTTGAACATTTGTCTTTGGTACCGTTCAAGTTATTCTCATACCAATCAGTTCACGGATTCATTCTTGTTGATTTGTTGTTTGATTTGAGAAAGAGATATTACTCTTGGATATCTTTCCTTGATTGAGTCTGACTGTCTAGTTGATTCTCTTGGAATTATACTGGAGTTAGTCCATACAGATTGCCGAACGAAATATAGGGTGGGGTTGTTAGACCCCCGTTTTTCAGTTTCATTAATCAGATAAAATGAGCTAAACCAAGCTCCATAATACTCAACATAACTCATCTTATTTAAGGTAATGATCATAAATGTCAGAACGGATATGAAAGTATCATATTCAATCCTACAAGAATATCCGGATATCCAATGGATATTTAAATCTGACATCCATATCCATTTTTATAAGGTTATCGGGAACCGGATAATATTCGATAGTTATCCAAAATATATTTCCAAAGCAAGAAAAAATGTAATTTTCTTATTTATGTTAAATCACCTTCTTTTTATTTCCTCTCGTGATTTTTTTTTGTCGAAACATTTCTCTCGTGATTTTATAATTGTAATAACTAACTAATTTCCATGAATATGTCATTCTTTCACTTCTTTTCAATCAAAATCGTCAATACATGTCTAAAACCAAGTATTTCTTTATTTATAATAATAGCTTCGTATATATATTTTATTAGATATTGGATAAATATCATAAAGGATATTTATTATACCGTATTTGTTTTAATAAAGAGAAAATATCGATAAGATATCTATATCTGAAATTTCGGATAATATCATAAATATATTATACGGATCCAGATAATTATCAGATAATCGGTTAACCATTTACAAGCCTTGGGTACTGTGACATTTTTCTTGCATCAAATAACAATAATTTGTACAAAAATGAATACAATTAACTGATATACAGTCATATAAGTAATAGCCATAACAGATCTAAGAACGATTAATTACTCAACTCCTAAAAACAATTGATTCATAAACCAATTTAATTACTCAACTCCTAAAAACATTTGATTCATAAACCAAATTTCCTCCGACCATCGGTAGCAACTGACATTCTACTTTCAAATTTATGAAGTATGACTCGCAAAACGAATAAGCGAAAGATAAACCTCCGCTAAGAAGGACTATGCTAGATGTTAAGTGCCTAATTCTAAGAAAGTGAAATATAATTAGAATAAATATTGTACACTGACATAGCCAAAAGACGTGGACTGAAAAATATATGTGGGGTTTTCTTTTTGTTACTATTAGCTAATATGAGTTTATAGTTGAACAAATATGTTTATTTTCGAAATGTTACTAGAGTTTGTACTAGATTGCCCGGTAAAAATTGGAAAAATCGGCTAAATCCAACATAATTCACATAGCTGATTTTGATTTTGTTAATAAAATTAATCAATTGAAAAACAGAAATATACTAATGAGTTTGTTGAAATTGACTGGGTTAGATGTTTAGAAATGAAATAAATTTCCAACTTTAAGTTTTGTATATACCGGAACTAGTAGTAGGGTGAATTTAAAACACAAAAAACAACATATCATTTCAATAGACATCCCTTATTCCACTGTCCTGGATGGTTTTAACCCCACAGGCCCAAAATAATCGCTAGCAAGCTCAAAAAAATCTAAAAGGTAACTATTTTTATTTACAAACTAACCGTAATTGCTATTAGAAAACATGACCGTTATTGTAAAGTTTTCAAAAAACAATAGTATCATTCATAGTTGCCTTACAAAAATTAAGAGGATTACTGTGTCGTGACCATAACATCACAAAGTAGTATAATGGAGTTTATCTGTTATAGGACTTCAAATGTTAATGTTGTCCTCATAAAAACTCATTAAAGTAGAAATGGCATTAAAGTAACACAGTATCAATCCAGAATCCGTTCTTTTATTTCCTTTATTACACACCCACAACATTAATGTCCAAAATAAACTAACTCATTCATTTATTATGAATCCATATTGCTCGCTCACATCGCTTGTTCCTCCTCCCATTTTGCTCCCTAACTCCCATTTTTTCCGAATCATGCAGATCATCCTCATCCGAAAAAAAACTAAACTGTTATAAGAAAAATATTAAAAAAAAATCCACGTACGATTTTTAACACCTCCTATTGGAGATGCTCACATACATAATTTAGTGAAGAAAAATACTTAATGTAGTCACTTTTATGTTTGGTGTCAATGACATATAATCACATTCTGTGTTATCTAATAAAAAACAGATAGTAAAAAAAGAAATCCACCCAATAAACGCATACAAATCTTGGGAAAATATATAGCAACTACCTATAGCAGAAATTAAACTACACATTAAATTTGAAAATAACTCCACGACATTTATGTACTTACGTACCGTACTTAACCATTACTTCTCAATGTAACTTTATCTTTCTATAAAATCCTTTCTTACTCTCTGCAACTTTCACTGCCCACAACCTAAGAGAAAATCTCATCCAAAAGGAAAATGCCTAAAAACATTCATAAATCCATCCATGTCTGTCTTTCCAAACTCAAGAGAGCAAAGCAAAACAATCATTCCTCTCCAAGTCTTGTCAATTCTTCTCCCAAGAAATGGATTCTATCTGGTTGCAAACACTCTAGAACTCTTTCTTTCGCAGTCGAAAAAACACCTTCATCGTCTTCGGGTATCAAGAGTCGCGATGATGGTGCAGCATCACTATCGGATACCAAGAGTCGCGAAGATGGTGCAGCAACACTGTCTGATATCGACCGTTTTCTCTTCGAAAACTTTAATTCATTATATCGTAATGAAAACGATAACTTGGTGGTTGATGAGAAGGGTACTAAGATGATGATGAAGAATAAGATCAAGAAGAAAAATGAAGATTCTCGTCGTGATAATGGGAATAACGACTTTTTGTTTGAATCGCCTCGCCTTATGTATCCGCCACCGGATAGGATTCGCGCGTCGAGCCGATTCTTTGTTTCTCCGGGTACATCAGGTTCATTGGTTGAAGAAAACAGGTCGAGTACCGGCGGAAGTAGTTCTACGTTTGATGATATTGGTTCTTCCAGTTCTACTACTCGTCATACTTGTGCTACAACTCCTAGTGATCAGTCAATTGAGGTTAAAAATGGTACTGACCATAACTTACCCGAGGACAGTGTTGCCGTGTTAAGGAATTCTCCGAACCCGTACGACGATTTCCGCCGTTCCATGCAAGAAATGATTGAAGCTAGATTGGATCAAAATCAATCTGTTGATTGGGATTTCATGGAAGAACTACTGTTTTGTTACTTGAAATTGAACGAGAAGAAATCATACAAGTATATATTAGGTGCTTTTGTCGATCTAATCGTAAATTTACGACAAAATAATACAGGTAAATCTCAGACGAGATCGCGTAGAGTCTCAATGAAAAGGAAGGAAATCAAGAAGATTGTGAAGAAGAAAGATCGTGTAACGTAAGATTTTGGTAATTAATTTCTTAATAAAGTTTAATGAGAAAAGCGCATATGGTGGGGTGTCACCATATGTGTGAATATATAGTATAATATCCTGTGGGTAATTATTAATTGCCTCATTTGAAATAAGAAAATTGTTTTGCTTTAATCGTATCTCTTCGAGAACAATTAATTGGGATATGAGAATTAATTGGGGGATATGAATTATTTCCCCTAACCTATGGTATGTGTTAAGGGGTTATTTTTGGTTATGAAAATGCTAAAATACCCTTCCCACAAAATTAAAATCAAAAACTTAAAATCAAAAAACAAAATCATATCTCCATTTCCATCTCCACTTCTTATTAATCTTATTTAGGGGTAGAGCTTTGAAACCTAAATATTCCCCATTCCCTTTAAAATTCTAAACTCTCCCCACTCTACATCAAATTCTTTTCTCTTCACTTTGGAAACGAATTTTTATTTTATTCGGAAGTGATGAAGATCATGCTGAAAGTGATGATGACCATCTCGAATTGATTCTCGAGCATGCTTAGGTATCATGTTCCGGCATATGGTCTTCATCAATTCCGACATGGTTTTCATCACTTCCTTTTTGAATTTTTAAGGTTTTAATCACTTCATTCGTAAGCATGGTTAGTTGATATGAAGATCATCTTGGTATTGCTTTCCAAGCATAGCATGTTGCTTTATTTTCTATGCCGGAAAACAATACGGCATGGTCTTCATATCAACGACCATCTTTGGAAGTGGAGTGACTAAAACCAAAAAAATTCAAAACGGAAGTGATGAAGACCATGCCGAATTGATGAAGACCATATGCTCGGAACATGATACCCAACATTCTCGAGAATTTCCTATCAATGCTAAGGTATTCAAGTGAAAAAAAGAACATTCGGATACTTTTCATCATGTTCCGGCATAGAAATTTAAGCAAAATACTATGTCGGAACATGATACTAAGATGCTCGATAATTTCTTGTCAATGCTTAGGTAGTCAAGTGAAGAAAAAAATCAACATTCTAGGTACTTTTCATCTTGTTCCGGCATAGAAATGTAAGCAAAATACTATGCGGGAGCAGTTGATGCTCGAAAACTAGATTACCATGCCGGTACATGTTCAAACCCAGAAAAAAAATCAACATTATGAAGATCAAAACTAGATATGAAATCATAGATATGGACCACGTCTTTACAAGTGTAGTTTTGCAGGTTCCAGCCACCAATCTTCGTGGTATGTTTGGCTCAGTCATCGATCTAGAGTTAGAGAATATATGCAGATTTTATTTATTTTTCCTTTTTATATGACTTTTTTTTCCTTTATATATTGTTGAGTTTGAGAAGCACTTGTAAAAAAAATTAGTTTTATTAATCACAAGTTAATTTACACACTAACTTTGTACAAACTCGAAATTTATTCTTCGTGAACTCCGTTTTATACATGTACTCCATTCAGTGTCATATTCGTTGATTGTGGAAGCTAATCTGCGATTACGTGTGTCTTTATCTTGTGTTTGATATGGAAGTACCATCTCCTGTGTCGACCACCATGGCCACACGTTATTCTTTGATGTGTAGCCCTTACCAGTTATCTGGTCAATAACGATATCCATGTCGTACCTACCATTGTCTTTCATGGCATATATTCCCTGCCTTGTTTTATCAACATGCACCTGATATGCCTTCTCCTTATGGAATTGATGAGAAACAATAGCCGCCTTACCAATCTGAGTTGTTGGTAATTCTCATTTGTTGGTAGTTTCTGCTGCCTGATTTCCTTTGTTTTTGAACATGCCGTGTAGGAGCGGAATGTCACAGCAAATGATAACTTACGAAATTGTGGAGAGAAAATACATCTTGCGAGCAAAGAATATTTTGCGAGCAAAAGAAATCACGACGGACATTTTGCGAGCAAAGGAAATCACGAAGGTTCGTAAAATAATTCTTAAATCCGAAATGGCGGGACAACACAATTGGAGGAATTAATTGGGGGATATGGGAATTAATTGGGGGATATAGCTACGGGACAAAATAGGTGTCCCAATAGCAATTCTGGGTGACCCCCTATGTAAATTTTTTTTTAATTCCTAATCTAACCCCCACTAATTAGGATTAGTGATTAAGTATAATTAGTAAAATGTTAAGTATTTGGGGGATAAATTAGTGTGTATTTTTATTTGTGTTTGGGTGAGAGTAGAAGGAGGGAAAAAAATATTTGAGAGGAATTTCTTTTTTTGAAAATGGGAAGATGATTGTGATGAGAGAATTACGATAATAAGAGGTTGAAAAATTGATTTTTTCTTTGAATCCACCATTGTTGCAGCTGAAAAAGCTTGGTGCCGGCATGGTATTCAACCAAAAACTCATGTCGGCAATTGTTGGAAATGTTCATAAATTGTTTGCCACTATCCGGGGGGGTTCGGGGGGGCGTAGCTCAAATAAATATGAAAACTATGCCGGAAAAAAATACCGGCATGGTCTTCATATCAACTGACCATGCCGGTACCAAGCTTTTTAAAGCCAGGAAAAATTCAAAATGGAAGTGACGAAGACCATGCCGGAATTGATGAAGACCATGCCGGTACCGGGTTCCGGCATATGGTCTTTATCAATTCCGGCATGGTCTTCGTCACTTTCAGCATGATCTTCATCACTTCCGAATAAAAAAAAAATTTCGTTTCCAAAGTGAGGTGAAGAGAATTTGATATAGAGTGGGGAGAGTTTAGAATTTGAAAGGGAATGGAGAATATTTGGGTTTCAAAACACTACCCCTAAATAAGATTAATAAGAAGTGGAGATGGAAATGAGGGATATGATTTAGATTTTTGATTTTAAGTTTTTAATTTTTATTTTGAGGGAAGAAGTGGAGATGAAAATGGAGGATATGATTTTGTTTTTTGATTTTAAGTTTTTTTTTTTTATTTTGAGGGAAGGGTATTTTAGTATATTCATAACCAAAAGTCACCCCTTAGCACACACCATGGGTTGGGGGAAGTAATTCATATCCCCCAATTAATTCTTCCACAATTGTCATCTTTTTTAAAATCATATAAATAGCCATTTAGGCATGAGAAGTGGGAGAGATCTTTTTATTAAGGAGGATAATTTTAGGAGGAGAGAGAAAATTTTAGAGAGGGATTTATTTTCTTTATCATCTTCTTCCCCAAAATTCTAGAGCTCCAAATATTCATTAATGGAGTCTCAATTGTAAAATCATGTAATTACATACAATCACTAGTGAAGCACCGTGGATGTAGATCACATTGATCGAACCACGTAAAAATCTTTGTGTCTCTTTACAATTTTAGTACTTTAATTCTTAGTTTCATATCAAATTAATAAGATTTAGGAATCATTTTAATGGATTCTTATGAGGGTGTAGTTGTGAGATAATCCGCAACTACATAATTGGTGCTAGAAACAGGGAAAGATTAAATGGATTTATCCTTCCTGTAACTTGTTGGATCAAGAATTTCTATAAAGATTAGTTAATTTCCATACTTTCTCAGGGATATTATTCCTTGATTCATAATATACTTCATCATCAACTCCAGCAATGAATCATCAACTTCATCATCAAGACATGAAGAGAGGCAACAATGCATAATCGAGCATCTCTCCCAGCTGTGTTAGAAGCAATTCTACCATTAATTGGTAGCAATGAAAAGAATTAACAAGCGATGAACAAACTCAACTAGTTGCGAAAGAAATCAATACCAATCTCAGTACCATAATACCGGCGAGAATACCAGGGAGGAGTTGAATTGCTAAAATACCGATTACATCCTGTGGAAGCAATCAGTAAAGGTACTACTAGTAGATGTATACTGTTACTAAGGGCGAAGCAATCAACACAGAATGGTGAAATATTAACCTCGGAAGAAAGAAGATTTTGCGAAGCAAGCTAATTCGTACGGATACAAGCAATGTTTGCTCAACTAGAAGGACAGTGAACAAAGACATAAATTCAGAACCAAAACTTTCTTCGTAAAACAACCAACTTTGGAAAAAATGAAGCTCGAGACTAATCAGTAAAACAAAGATAGCTTATGAAAGAAGATAGCTATTGACGAACGAAAATAAAGTCACCGGAGTAGCTCATTTCATCAGCAGGAGGTTATCACTCATGGAGAATACAATTAGCGAAAACAATGGGATCAGTTGTCATCTAAAAGAGTTCATCAACTATCTGAGTTACTTAGGTGAGACAAAATACAGCTACATTGAAAAAGAGTGAGGCAACTTCACTTCGCAGCCAAAAAGTTCATGAAGGAACAATCTTGCGAAGCATGGCTAAGGATGATTAAGGAAGTGATTACTTCGTAGGAGAATATTTCAAATAATAAGGAACAACCTTGCGAATAAAAGAAATATTAAGGATGATCACCTCGTCAACCACAGAAGAATAATAGTTCATTCGAAGTAAAATCAACCTGCGAAGATCAAGGAAAGGAGAAGTAGAATAAGCTGCAGACTTGTTTCAACGAATGACACGTCCACCATCTAGTCAACTTAACTCAACTATACCAGAAGAAAATATAACCACACGTCTTTTATAACCATACCAGGATCAACCAACGAGTCAACACAACGAGATAACCATCTCACGAAGTAAACCTGCAAGGGAGTATGATCAAAAATGGTAAAGTAGCATCGAAGAAAACCACATTTAACGCAGGCCACAGGTTCTTAACAACATCAATAATGGCAAATCATGAGCAAGAGGAATTTAGGAGAAAATCCAAAGACGTCATATTTATTAAGTAGAAGACATCAGTTCGCAAGAAGTTACAATGAGATATCAGTTCGCAAGAAGTTACATCAGTTCTCACCAATTCACTTTACAAAGCCAAGTCCTGGTTCACTATTCTCAGCAATTTAATCCAATGAGATATCGAAGTTTCAGGTGGAGCATAATAAGAATGTATTCTCATAATTATAGCCACACAGTTCTGGGAGATTCAATTCGTAAATAAAGAAGAAGAATGAGAAAGGGAATTCTACAGGCGAAAACAACGTAAATATCATTACAACTCAAAGTGGAATCAACTCAACAGCATGAAGAAATTCGCAGAAGCATTTAAAAAGAAATAGAGTAAGGCTGAGAGTAGCAAACGATGGAATTATCGTTAACATTTCGAACAACCAAACTTCAGCAAGACTCAGCTATAGATGTCAATTGCCAACAGCATCAGAATACTTAGATGATATTCGCAATGTGTATCATCAGTTAGTTATTTCTCTCATGAATAAAGCCAGTTATCGTCAACCAAAGTCCAGTTATCAGTTATCACAATGCAATAATTAAATAGGTTTAGAGGAATCGTAAACAAGAAAACAATGAGAATAAAATCTCATCACATCATCATAAGGATGAAAGGCAGAAGAGTATGCAAAGAAAATAGTTTCATATCTATTACTTCGCAACATCAAGTTAAGGGCACATTAAATAATTTGCGAACATAACCAGTGTGGGCAGGACGTCTTTATCTGAAAGGAAGAAAGGAGGAAAAGAAAAGAAATGTCCAAACAAGGAATGTCATCAATGAATGTTCATGCACGAGAAACTTGCAGTTTCATTTCACTGCATTAAGCATGGATTCTCCTTAGAAGAACATCCCAGTAGTTGGAATATTTAACCAGCGTACGAAGTTCGCACCAATCAATCCACTTCATAACAATAGATCAGTTCAAATCACTCGACCCAGTTCGCAACAATTCAATATACTCATCTAAAGAGTGGTATTCAAAGACTTTGAACGTGAGGTGCTTCAAATCAACTCAATCGACTTGGGAAAGCTCAACTTCATAAGTAGGAGCTTGCGATCAATTCCTTTTTGAATATTTGACTTCCAGCAACTTGAGCAGAAATTATTAGCAAAGAATATTTCTTACGAATGTTTGCGAAGAAGAAATGATTAGCATAGGAAGGGAAAATCAGTAGGGAAAGTAATGAACCAGCGAGCAAAAGAGAAGAAAAAATACCACTTCATCTCAATACAAAGAAGAAACCAGGACACGAAGAATAAATATCCAGTGAAATACTCAAAAAAATAACTAAACTGTAAAGACGCAGACGTACAGGGAAAAAGATAGAGGCGTTATATGAAGACGCAAATTCGAATCCTATTTCATCTTTTTCTGCGAATTTCTACTTTTACTTTTCATTCTTTCTATAAATTTTTGAGCTCCCAGTTTTACAAAAAATAAATAAATTTTCTTTCTTTCTTCGCAGATGCTTACCTTACGAACACACGCAACACAAACAAATATTTCGTACAAATTCATGCATTTCAAAGAATCTATTCAACCCATTGACAACATCAACTTGCAAAAACAACATTAGTTCACAACAACTTGACAACATCAGTTCGCAACATCTTGGCAATATTAGTTCGCAACAACTTGACAACATCAATTCGCAAAAACAACATTAGTTCGCAACAACTTGACAATATCAGTTCGCAATATCAATTCGCAACAATACCAACGGATGATTAAAGATCCAAGAAGCAAATCATATATTTCGCAAGAGACAACAACAAGCCATAAAAAGGTAAGTACCATTTCCTTTAATACTTTATTTACGGAAGACAAAAGATTTTTGAATTTATTTACAAAAACGGATATACTCGTAAAATTTCTACAATTTCTAAGATTTCAAAACATTTCAAAGATTTTTTAGATTGGTTAAAAGCGATACAATCGCAAGATTCAAAAATGACTTCATCGCAAAATTTAAAAGATCTCAAAATAATTTCAAAGACTTCAAAATTACAAAAAAACAAAGAAAATTAAATTCCTATATTTCTATAGAATAATTTTGATTTAAAGATGTGATATTCCATACTTCTCATACTTCTTATACTAAACATTTTATGAAAACATTCAACATTTTATGTACATGAAAAATTTACGATGACTTTTTAAAAGGCGAAAAAATACCGCCAAAAATCAATTGCGAAGAAAAGACCGCAATCTGTGATCAGCCTCCAAAAAAGAAAGAGAGTCGCAGAAAATTTTATACAGGAAAACCTTTGTGGCATACAACCTAGTTCGCGAAGCTATATTTCGTAAGAGGCAAAGTCCTAAAGTACGTCATTTAAGGGGGTACCTATAAACGTGGCTAAGGGTAACCGGAACACCACCAAGGGACCTTAGTACATGGTAAAAATTTAGGGGTACAACCCAATAATGGGGTACCTATCCGGGTTAGACACCTTGGATTCTCACCTAATCTAGCGACATTACGCAATATAAAATGCGGTGTAAGAGGATTTAGGTTGGGCGACTAAGGCATACTGTCTTTCCCAAGAAGTGCAGAAAACGATCAAGGCGCCGAGGTACACGGTTGAGTCAAGAGTGTCGGGTGAGGTTGAACCACATCTGCCATTTTTGACAAGTCTTGGCAAATGATGCACTTGGCCCAAAGATACCCCATAGGGTGCAACCTCGTAACTATAAGCCATATAGGCAAAAAGGATAAGAGGTTGCGATCAAAAGCTGGTTGTTGGAAGAACCGGATGGGAAGAGCTAACCTTGTATGGTCGATGTACGCTTCCTTGAAGGGGCAACCAGGGGGGAGATAAAGGGCAGCACCCTCCATTAGGGAGTTGATACGTGCTATAAGACGCAAATGTCACGAGGCTTCTTGTTTGCGAAAACATAAAGGCTTGTCATATTTGTGCAACAATTGAACTTCTGCGAGCCTTCTAAAAAAAAAAAAAAAAAAAAGAACTCGCAGAACATAACAATGAAGATAAGATGAGATCAATGGGATTTTGCATGAAAGTGTAAAGACGTCATGCGATTTCATCGCAAGGCGATAATGTCACGAGGTTGTATATTCGCAAGAATGTTCAGACTTGTCATATTATCGCAAATACAAAATATTATCACAAAAGAGGTGGCAAAATAAGACCTTTACTTAGGAAGGCATGATAAGACCACAGCAATTCATGAAATTTATTCCATCAATATCATTGAAGAATTTTTACAAGAATATATATCATAAAGTCCTAACAAAGAAGACAATTCCATCAAGATCATTGAAGAATTTTGAAGAGAATATATATCAAAGAAGACAATTCCATCAAGATCATTGAAGAATTTTGAAGACAATATATATCAAAGAAGACAATTCCATCTATATCATTGAAGAATTTTTACAAGAATATATATCACGAAGTCATACCATAAGAGGCGATTTCATTCGCGAAAATACACAAATAAACTTGCGAAGATAATTATATGAATGGAGGCAATTCAAAGATATATCAATTTTACTGCAGCAAAATGAGCTAAGTAACACAAACATTAGCTATGCATTATAATAGATAAGTATTCACATCATACAAGTATCATACTTGCATCATACAAGCATCATATTTGTATCATACAAGCATCATATTCGCATCATTCAAGCATCATATTTGCATCATAAAAGCATTGCATAAACATTTTATGGCATAAGCATCGCATACACATTTCATAACATAATCATTACATAAATATTATATTCGCACAAGTATTTTACAAAATTTTACAAGATAATACCTCGAAACTTCGCAGAAACATTCATAATTCGCAGGACTATTCATAATTCGCAACAGTATATTTGCAACAGTATGTTCGCAACAGTATGTTCGCAACAGTATATTCGCATCACTATTCAGAAGTTCAGAATGCGCAGAAAAACTCAAGAATTCGTAGAAATATTCAGAAGATAACAGGGTTACCACTTGAGGAAGAGGCAGCATAACAATAGAGATGCAATTTAATTATTCAACATTTTCTCAAGAATTCTCCTTCGTAGATAAAGAACAGAGGCAACTATGGATATCCAAGAAAATATTTTATGTTCTTTATCTTCTCAGCAAGAATCCTTACCAAAAATGGAATAATAATTTCACATGAACAGAGGATATATTTATCACTCTCATTCAAGGACGAATACTTCTTATATATTTCGAGGATTAAGTACTTCTTATACTTCTTAAGGATATTGCATACTTCTTATATATTTCGAGGATTGAGTACTTCTTATACTTCTTCAAGGATATTTTATACTTCTTATACTTTACACTTCTTTAAGAATACTTCTCACACTTCATACTTCGCAAGATGATACTTCTAATTACTTCTTAAAGTTTCAGAACTTCGCAAAAGAATAGAGGCAAGTATATACTTTTTGAGTTTGATATTCTTTCGCTTGTTCCTTCACCAACAAAGATCAAAGACTACTACAACGGATTTTTTCTTAAAGATCGCTCTTCAAGCAATATTCAAGAAAAAAGAGGCAAGATGTAGGAGCGGAATGTCACAGCAAATGATAACTTACGAAATTGTGGAGAGAAAATACATCTTGCGAGCAAAGAATATTTTGCGAGCAAAAGAAATCACGAAGGACATTTTGCGAGCAAAGGAAGTCACGAAGGTTCGTAAAATAATTCTTAAATCTGAAATGGCGGGACAACACAATTGTCATCTTTTTTAAAATCATATAAATAGCCATTTAGGCATGAGAAGTGGGAGAGATCTTTTTATTAAGGAGGATAATTTTAGGAGGAGAGAGAAAATTTTAGAGAGGGATTTATTTTCTTTATCATCTTCTTCCCCAAAATTCTAGAGCTCCAAATATTCATTAATGGAGTCTCAATTGTAAAATCATGTAATTACATACAATCACTAGTGAAGCACCGTGGATGTAGATCACATTGATCGAACCACGTAAAAATCTTTGTGTCTCTTTACAATTTTAGTACTTTAATTCTTAGTTTCATATCAAATTAATTAGATTTAGGAATCATTTTAATAGATTCTTATGAGGGTGTAGTTGTGAGATAATCCGCAACTACATGCCGGACAACAAATCTTTGTCTCCACTGAAGTAATTAGAGCACGCAAAATCATCGATCCAGTCGTATTCGTATTACATTCCTCGGTCAACAGCTGCAGCTAGTGCTTCTTCACTTCAGGCTCGTCGAAGTCTATTTCTAGTTCTTCGACCAGTTCATCTAGAGGCAATTGTTGCTTGCATATCCTACTCTTCTTCACTATCAACTTTATTAGAGCATAGCTCAGTTATACCCACCAAGCGTTGGTATGTCAAGTTTGGTTGTCATATTTTAGTGAATCAAAACTCATTTTAAGAGTCGCTTGATTATGTATTAGAGTCAACTTCGTACAGGCTAGCTTGAAAATATTAGGATATGAGACATTACAAGTATTGTGAAGACTTGAAGAAGTGCAGAAGTAAGAAACTACAACGACAACATCATCCTTCCACTTGAGGTTAGTGATATTTGAATCAAATTGTTTCATTCCCTAACGTATCTTTCAAGTTGTGCATATTGAAAACAAAACGGCGAAGCATGAACCCCAAGATAGACATAGTATTAAAGAATACAATACGAGGTTTATTTTTTAACCATTAAACTTTGTAGATAAGACATCGACATAATCGTTTGAATGATATTGTGATTATGTATGGGTATGAGGTGAGGATTTCATCCAAGGAAACAATGTTTTACATGTGTTTTAAGGAACTAACTTCGTGAACTTGTTTTGTGAATCGAAAAGGAAATCGCCAGACGTTATTGGTATTGTTATTCATTGTATATCTTTTGAACAACTAATATGTGTGATTAGTATAACCGCTCATGACTTGTTTGTGTTATTGGTAAAACTATTCACAAAGGCATGACTTATGTATTGGTATGACTTTTATTAGTGAAACCGATCTTAAGTAATCACCCGATGATATGATCGAGTTTGTGAGTGTGTATGACCAACTCTGGGTAAAGGGGAATCGGTCCTAGTAAGAGGTGCAACACATCACAAAGGGGAATCGATCCTTGTATAAGGTGCAGCAAGGTTTATAGCAGAAAGAGGAACCGACCCTATGGACATGTGCAACACGTTTTTAGGCAAAGGGGAACCGATCCTATGGACATGTGCAACACATATAAGTTAGATACCATATATATGTGGGGAACCGATCCTAGTACCTAGTCAACCTAATTTTGGAAAGATAGTGTGACTGTGCACAATACTCACATGGAGGTAGAACCGAAACTTGTTTTGGTAGAACCGTTAAACCCATGATTTGTGATTGAGTGTTCTTGACTAATCACATAGTTCTTGAAATTCATATGAACCAATTCTAAACTTGTTAGGAAGTGTGGCAAATCGGTTTCAAGGTTATAAGTATGAAAGAGGACTTACAAAGCAAGGATGTCGACGCACTTTGAACACCTGCATTAATGGTTATCTTTTATTGTTCAAAGTTATTCCTTAATAGCTAAAGGAAGAAAATCCCAGGATCGAAATTAAATAAGTTAAGAATTTTTTATTTAAGGTTTTTAATTTTATATATGGAAAATAAGAATTAGTAATGTGCATTTACTAGTTAGAGATTTTCCAAGGAGATTTTCAGTCAATATTTTAGACAGAGCATTTCCAGGAATTATGGAAACCGAATTTGGAATTATATTGCATATCTTGAGAATATTTTCGGTTTTGGAAATTCCTAGGTGTCCAAACTTCCTTGTCTATAAATACTTGAAGTTTGCATTTTCGGCAAACTAATCCTTCGTAATAACAAACTTCATCGGTTGTGTTATTATTGGTGAAGTCGCTTATTCAGAGAGGAGAGTAACCTAATTAGGAGAAATCTCTTACGTCCTCTTAGTTTAAAATCTTCTTTGGGATTGAGAAGCTCTATTAGTATCGTTGGTGGGAAACTAGATAATTGCGGTTTATCTTGTGTTTTCGATTGATTTGATTGACTAACGATGATTGAACTTTGAGTGCATCTACTTTGTTTATGCTTGAGAATCTTCTCTTCTGATATAAGATTCAATCAAACTAGATCGAATCTTCGATGTGGATCTTTAGACTGTTGTTAGTGCTAAAGACAATCTTGTGATAATCCATTTTTCACAGACTCTGTTCTGTACGTGTTTGATCACAATAGATTTAAGTAGTTGTGTGCAGGTGTTTATTGAAGATTTAAGAAGATTTGAATACAAAGAAGATATTGAAGATTTTTGACTTGGGTTTATAATCTTTAATGTGCACAATACTTGTTTCGGTAAAAGAGGATCCAACTATAATCAGTTTATCCATGTGGTAGATTGAATTGATTAGTTGTGTAGATCGGCATCAATACAATTCTTTATGATTAAAAGTATTGATTGCAAAATCTTAACAATTACCTTTGGTAGTTGAGAATAAGATAGATCTAAGGACTTGGCGAAGGAGTTTATTGAGATAAATATAAGAGCCTTTGTCTAACTCATATCACTTGGTTGAAGAGAGTTGATACCAAACATATTTATTGTTCCTTTACTGTTTGGAATACGAACCAAAGGAATTGTTCCAAGTACGTGACTTATTACAGGTCGGAGGCATGGGAATATATATGAAACTAGGTGAACTATAGGTTTAGTTGCTTGGTCTCAACTATACGAAGTTGGTTATTTTGTATAACGGCTTAATCTTGAGAGTATTCAATTCTGGACAAGGTCCCGGTTCTGCATTTGCGGTTTCCTTGTTAACAAAATCTTGCTGTGTCATTTACTTTATATTTCCGCATTATAATTGATTTATTATAATTAAAGTAAATTGCACAAATGTTAATTCCTATTTACTTGATACGTGAATCCTATTGAGTTTGGTTAAGTCCGAACCTTCGTATCAAGTAAACATACTTCATTATTGTATTGTCTCGATCTCGTATCCATAGACGATCACATGAAGTGTGAAGAAATTAGTTTTATTGTCTCGACTCAGTCTATAGACAATCACTTTCGGATAAAGGACTTATAAGTGTAAAAAATTTAGCTTGATGTATATTTGGGTACCCTTGCCTTTTCAATTGGTATCAGAGCAGGCAACACGAAAATATCTAACAATCTGTGTTTGGTGCGATCCATCTTATAAGAATGAACTCGATTTCTCATGAATCAACTTCAATTAACGTACCACCAATATTTGAAGGAACAAACTATCTATGGTGGAAATCTATTATGAGATCTTTTATTCAATCACGAGACTTCAATACATGGCTATTAGTCGTCGATGGTTATATTCCTCCAAAGATAGAAAATTCGAAAACTGAGTTTAAACGCTTAGTAGATTTTTCAAACGAAGAAAATGCACTAGCATAGCAAAATTCAGATGGTTTGAATGCTATAATACCTGTTGTAAGCCACGATCTATAACATCATGTATCAACGTGTCAAACTTCGTAAGAAGCTTGGGATAATCTTCAGATCGTATTCGAATGAAACAATTCTGAGAAAGAAGCTAGACTTCAAACTCTTACGTCTGATTGGGAAAACTTTCGAATGGATGACAACGACACTTTTAAAGAGTTTCATCTTAAACTCTCTGAGATAATTAATGCCTATTTCTCCCTTGGAAAGACTATTTCTGAAAAAGATATAGTATGCAAAATTCTCAGATCATTTCCATCTAGATACGATTCTAAAAAGCACGCAATTATAGAAGCTAATGATCTCTCTTCTTTATCTAGAAGTTTTCTAGTTGGAAAAATAAAGATATTTGATCAGAAGATCCTATCTAAACAAAGAGATAGTCTGGCCTACAAATCCATAAAGAGGGTTTCGACTCAATACTCGGAAAATTTCGAAGATCAGGAAGATCTAACTGCTGAAGATGAAGCTGAACTAAATCATCATTTATCTCTTATTACTCAACGATTCAATAAATTGTTGAGACAGTCTGGCCTACAAATCCATAAAGATGGTTTCGACTTAATACTCGGAAAATTTCGAAGATCAGGAAGATCTAATTGTTGAAGATGAAGCTGAATTAAATCATCATTTGTCTCTTATTACTCAACGATTCAATAAATTGTTGAAGATGAAGCTAATGATCGGTTTTCAGCCGACACAAATATAATTTCACTTTCTTACTTCCTAAAATAAAGTAGTATGCGATAAGAAAGAGTTCGTATCCACGGAGAGGATTTTTTTTGTTATGCAAATTTTCAGTTTCTTAGTAACCAAAGGGGGGATGTTGTTTTATCAAAGCAATAAAAATAAATTGAAAGCAATAAAGTATGAAAATAATCAATATGGAGAAAGTATTGGTCTCGGGATAGTTTCATTCACAAATACATATTTTCATCAATGACTAGAATTGATATTTAATCTCTCATTTACTAAAAGTCCTAGGATACCTTGATCGCAAGAATATCCCGCTAATTCCATGATTTCATCACAACCGCATTAAAAGATGCATATGTGAATTCTTCCTAGAAAGCAACCTAAAGTGTAAAAGCAAATTAGATTTAACTCCCTAGAAGCAATAAGCTATATGGAATAAGACTAATCAAGGAAATCGAAATGTGTAAAAGCACTAAATCAATTTAACCCAAGTTATGATTCATATGTGACTAGTAGGATATATCTCTACAAGCACTACCCACATTTATGCTACTTAGAATCAGGGATGAACAACGTTTTCGTATTGAAAACCCAAATATAGCTCTAGATATGAATGCAAATCGGATTGATTCCGGACTCAACCAAATAAACAATCAAATCATATATCAATATCAACAATGAAACATAAACAATAAACTTGAGACAAAACTAATGCATTGAATCAGATTTTATTTGTGAAATCCACTTATTATCCCATAACCAATAAAAGGTATTTAGCTACTCATGGTTTTTAGATTCAACATAATTATTATCAAAAATAAATTGAAGAACATTAAAAATAAATGGAAGCAAACCCTAGTCGCTGCTCTCCTCCAAAAACCCAGTAGAAAAATACGTGATAAGTTTTTGATAAATAATCAAAAGAATAGAAACTTCTTATTTTTATAGCCTTCCAACTTTCCATATTAGGTCTTCAAAGCCCACGGTCCAATACCAAGAAGTCCACCAAGCCCATCAAACCCATGTGTGAAAATAACCCAGTAAAAGTGTGCCAAAAATATGCTCGCCGGAAAACTGGTGCACTGGCCGGAATCCGACCATATCCGGCGCCGGGAAGTATCTCAGGTGACCGGCAAAGTCCGCCCGGTCACCGGTCAAATGATTCAACTCGGGTCAACCGAGTCATATGAGTCAGGTGGTCTAGTCGGACGAGTCAGGTCTGAGTTAAGGTGTGGGTCAATCACTGACTCGGCTGACTGAGCTGATTTGGCTTTGGCTCAGACCATTGCATAAGCCATATCTGTGTTGCACCAAGATGGTGCATCACCACTTTACTTCCAACCATAGTCCACAACTCCATTCCCTGGAATCCAACAGCATCACCACTTGTTCTTGAATCAATTCCTATAATGCTCTTGCATAACTTCCTTTAGCTCATTAACCAACACCAGCTACCCATCAGTCCATACCTACAAGACACTTGCAATTCACAATCATTCACCAGCTGCGACTGCAACATTTGTAGCTTCCCTTGTAACCAGCTGCACAAGCTTATTCTGCAATTCCCAACCATTGTGCATCACAGAACCAACTTCATTCTCTGCAATTACAACTGCCATTTCAAACTAAGCCATCTCCTTCACTGCTTTAGCAACAGTTACAACTCCACCACACTAGCATAACCCATTCAAGCAATCACCGATAGCAACACAGACAACATCAGCACTCGAGTCCATTTCCTTGTGATCTCAGTCTGAAGTACTACCAAATCCATTGTTCCATCCACTTGTTGCAGCTTCCTGTTGTTAGCATCACCATAATAAATAATCAACATCCTTAGTTATCCACTGCAGATTCTTGTAGAAACCCAAAACCACAGCATTCCGAGCTCTACCCAATCGACAACAAACAACCATCGATCATCACTGCCATTTCATTCTTTGAGCTCAAACATAATTCATCCTGCAACTACCAGCCAATTTAGCCTTGGCTGCAACTCACATCATTCCTTCCATGCAACTACTCTCAGTGCTCAAGCACCAGCAATGGCAGCAGCAATCGCATCTCTGGAACACCTGCAATACTACATCCGAGCTTCTAGTTCAGTTAACAGCTCCTGCCACTTTATCTGAGCTGCAATCACCTCCGTTGAACGGTTCCGACTGCACCAGACCCTGCAGAAATACAACCATAATTTTCATGCCTCAATTCTCATTATGACCAGCTACAATTTCAGTGCTCTAGCCACCAAGTACCAGCACTTCCAAATAACTGCAACAACTTCTCTTACTCCACCTCCTAGTTCACCTGCAACTCAAGCACCAGAACCAATCTTCTCTGCCACTAATTACGGAATCATCAAACCTCACAGATTGAACTTCAAGTCTGTAATTCAAACAACTTGAACCCGAGACAACCCATCAATTCCTCTTCTGGTTCCTGCAAGCTTGAAATAGGCAATAACCCATTTCTCTTTAAATCACCCATTAAGCACAGCTGCTTGAATTCCTCCTCTAATTTGCAGATTCTTCCATTTTCAGATCCCTAATTCCACATCTCATCTCCCCTTCAATCAATGGAATGATTCGTCACAACAACAATTAGCTAAAACCATTTCTTCAATTGAATATATAGAACGAAGTACACCTGAGAGTCAAATTCAGGAACCCTTACAGATCCCCTTTTTATTATGATTCCAATTTCTTGCCTTCAATCACTGCCATACTCCTTGTAATATCAACCTGCAGCTAACCTTCAAACTTGAACTGAGCAAACCCCTAATTCAATCTAACACCAAACACAATCTGGTTACAGCTTCAACTCATCTAATTGACCTCCAATTTCTTCATCTGATTTTTAGCTAGAACAGAAACCCTAGCTTCCTTTGGATCTCTGAATTTCTCCATCTCTGTCAATCCCTCTTTTCTGAATTTCAAACACACAGAAACCCTAGCAGCCACAAACTCTCTGTGTTAGAGCTCAAATGATTGAGAAATGAATTCTCAACTGAATTCTATGTTGTGTAGGAAGTGAACTTGATATTGGCACCTAGTACGTATAAGAGCCACCTCCAATTATTTTGGCATGTCGGTTCCAGATAACCGACACCCTAATTATTTGTCCAACTGTCTGTTCTAGACAACTGACAATTCATTCTTTCGCTCCTTCGCCGCGTTTCAGCCTGCTCCACACATAGCTCGCCAATTGATCTTTTTGCTCTTTTCGCTCCAAATTGACAATTTTCCTTCTTTTGAGTTGTTCCGCCAACAGCAACCGTCTCTTACTTCTCAAACCCACTTCATCTCTTCAATTTCTATTCATCACTAAAGTTGTGGTGCTTTTCAGACAAAATTCGCATCACTAAATCCGACAAACTTTTCAGATAAGGATGAAGAAATAAAAGCAAATATGAGAAATAATCGCCTCAAATTCACATTTGCACCTTTTGCCCTGTTTCTTCTTCTTTTGCTCCAAACGATTCCAACGTACCTAACAAACTCAAATTCACATATAAGATACATAATTTACATGAAAACTCGCAAAGAAAGCATAAATACTAGATATAAAATTAGGTGTTTATCACACCTATCAGATGACAACGACACTTTTAAAGAGTTTCATCTTATACTCTCTGAGATAATTAATGCCTCTTTCTCCCTTGGAAAGACTATTTCTGAAAAAGATATAGTATGCAAAATTCTCAGATCATTTCCATCTAGATACAATTCTAAAAAGCACGCAATTATAGAAGCTAATGATCTCTCTTCTTTATCTAGAAGTTTTCTAGTTGGAAAAATAAAGATATTTGATCATCTAAACAAAGAGATCCTATCCATAAACAAAATTTCAGATCAAAGAAGATCTAATGCCTAAATCATCATTTATCTCTTATCCAATAAAGAGGGTTTACAAATCCATCAATACTTAATACTTGGAAAATTTCGAAGATCAGGAAGATCTAATTGTTGAAGATGAAGCTGAACTAAATCATCATTTATCTCTTATTACTCAACGATTCAATAAATTGTTGAGACATCGAAAAAGAGAATCACCTGTGTCAAAAAAGAAAAATATTCCTTCGCAAAAATGTGAAGACACCTGGGATGATGATGATATTGTTCCTCAATACTACAAGTGCAGAGGGTTTTTCCATATTTCTCCATATTTTCCAACTAAGGATACACAGTGGAAAAGAAATGCTTACACTGCCACACTTGATTATTGTCCCAATGAGAACGGTTAAGTTGATGAGATGGATCATGTTGCAAATATTGCAAAAGTCTATGAATCTGAAAGTCTTCCAAGTCTTGATACTCAAGAGGAGTATACCCCTTCGTTTTTCAAAGAAATATTTCCATGTAAAGATAAAAGAACTCACCTTCTTGAATCTGACATCATTGAAATAAAATCATCGCTTGCTCAACTCAAATAGAGTTTTCTGAATGATAAAGAAAAATTTAACAAGCGAGTGAAGAAAATCGAGATTTCTCAATGCTCTGAAAAGTTAGAAGTATCTAAACTCATTCTTGATATTAAATGTTGTCAAGATGAGATAAGGAAGTTAAAAGCATAAAATCAGAAACTGAGAGATAGACTCAATTGCGTTAAAAAATCATCACCCGATATGATTGTATCAAGTGACAAGGAGGTAAGGCTAAATAATTTTATGAAATCTAGTTCCAGAAAATGTAATACTTCTGGTGTCTGCTTCTTGTGCAAACAAAGAGGGCATTATCAAAGGAAATGTCCTGATACTAAACAGAAAAAGAGACTGTATAAAACCGAAAATTCAAGATCTAAGTATAGATCAAAGATATCTTCTAAAAATAAGAATATGTTCCTCGAAGGTCAAGATCTTACATCAAGAGTAAATGCTGAAATCTTCAAAGAAAGAAAATTCAACAACCAAAAATTGAGAACCTAACTGGTTGTCATGGATCCTTACTTGTTACCCTCAAAAGTATACAGTAATATATATATGTAAATATTTGGTTAAAATGTTTCTAAAAATTGATTGTTCGGTTAAGAATGTAATTGAAATAGTATTCTCAAAGATTTTAAGAAAAAGTTTTATAACCTATAAGAGAGAAGATCTCTTACTTCAGTCTCATAGAGATTTGACAGAATGTATACCTCTAGTTGCAACTCTCGCAAAACCAAAAAAGTATGGACTATACTGTTTCCTAACAAGAAACTTCGTCTTGAGTCATTTGATGGTGATTCTGATTCATCTCCAGAACAACAACAAGAAGTTCCTAATGAAGAGATCTCTTCTCTCAATGATAATCTTCTCAAGAATCTTTCACTAAAATTAGATCTAATCTTATGTGAAGTAAGGAACATGAAAAGGGATTTGCGAAAGGAAATTAAAGAAGTCAATGACAATGTTGTTAGTCTTGAATCTAGTAGTAAACATAGAAGATGATTGGAATCCGGTAAAATCTTCTAATCCGGCTTGAACATTGAAGGAAACTCTGAAAGATTGAAATTAGAGTTTCAAAAATGAGAAAAATAGACATGAATTTTTAATTTCTTTCAATGATTGTATTAAGTCTATTATGAATAAAACTATTATGAATAAAATTATTTGATTTATAATTTTTCTTGTGATAGTTTTTGATTTACATAGCATGTGC
Source organism: Papaver bracteatum (assembly GCA_023529315.1). Classification (NCBI taxonomy): domain Eukaryota; kingdom Viridiplantae; phylum Streptophyta; class Magnoliopsida; order Ranunculales; family Papaveraceae; genus Papaver; species Papaver bracteatum. Next base: position 1,986,414 of record JAJJWX010003505.1, on the reverse strand, counting down.
TTGAATGCTTTATTTTATTGATATGTATGTTTATGGGATGTTTGATTTCGGTTTTACAACCTTGATATTCGATCTCATAATGTTGTGAACCCTTATGGTTTGGGTGACTTTTTGATTTAGCAGGATTAAGTTCTAGCCCATGTTGGTAAGCTTTATCAAAGGATGATGAGGGGTTCTGATAGAAATAATATGTGAAAAAGTCACAATATGTTGAATCGGCTATGCTTTAGCATAAAATCATATGTGTTTCGAGGGTTTTCAACCTTTCTCTGGTAAAGGTTGGTTGTTGTTATTCTTTTGTTTTGCATAAGGATAACAACATAATGATATTTCGATATTAATTCTCCCTGGAAGAAAATGCAAACATATTGGAGAATTGGATGCGAAATTGAGGTAACAATCTTGTTAGTTAATTGTTTTCCTATTTAAGAAAAGCCTGATTTTATTCCATATATCTTTATTGCTTTTGCTTAACAAAATTTCGGTACAATTGATGTTTTATTCCATTATGTGTGTATGGATGTGTGTGTGTGTGTGATTCAATTGGTTCCGGTTAAGAAAAACTATTGTTATCTTGCTTTATTGTATGGAATCAATCGTTTAGGCTTACAAAACTTCGGTGCAATTGCGGTGCTTTAATGTTCATGTTGTTTCAATTGCTTCCGGTTAAGGCGAATAATTATACAAGTTGATTTATTTGGTTTGTATGAATTTTTTATGGCTGAATGAAAGAAAATGTTTACGGGATGAATTGTTTAGTCCAATTCAATTCTGGATAAGAGAAACTAAGTTAATTCTGATCTTCGTTAGACTTATCAAAGTGGAGGTTTCGGTTATTCAAGTCTAAATGAATGCCTTAACAAGAAATGCTAGTGAACTAACCTAGTATTTGGTTTGTTTAAAATTTAAATGTCTAAGTTATATGGATAATTAGAACCTGATGAGTAAAATAGAGTTATCTTTATTGTGGTCTTATTGAATGAAGCGATTGTATTTGTACAATCGGTTTAGCAAAGGAACTAATACGATTAGTTGATTTTTTGGTTTGCTAAACTATGTGGGAAAATTGCTTCGCGCAATTATTTCCTTGGTAACATATCAAAACATAATTACTTTGTAGTTTCGGTTTTGATATTGGTTATCAAAAATAGTGTGTGGAACCCTCGTGCTTAACTCTACAGGTTGCAAGTATTTTGAGATTTGTAAGATCCTTTTCGTGTTGTCCTTTATTTTTTTCATTTCTTTGTCATTTTGTGACAAAAAGGGGGAGAAATATATGGAGTAAACAAGTGATACTAGTATCGAGTTTATATTGATTGGTATCACTAAGGGAAATGACATTGGTACTTGAACATTTATCTAACGAAAGAGGAAAAGCATATACTAAGGGGGAGTAGCATATCATATTAATTGGTATAACAAAGACATGTGGATTGAAAATCTACCTATCTCACCTTTAGGGAGAGTATTAGCTTTGTTATTATAATGTCAACAACGACATTTAAGGATTGAATGTATACAGGTTATTGTACTATTGAAATTAGAGAATCAAGCGTATGTGTAATGAATTCTTGTAATTTTTTTATCCATATGATGTAAGAGTTTTGTCACTAAAATTGATAAATGGGGAGATTGTTAAAGAATAGCTCGGTTGAACCCACCAAGCGTTTGTATGTCAAGTTTGGTTGTCATATTTTAGTGAATCAAAACTCATTTTAAGAGTCGCTTGATTATGTACTAGAGTCAACTTCGTATAGGTTAGCTTGAAAGTATTAGGATATGAGACATTACAAGTATTGCGAAGACTTGAAGAAGTAAAGAAGTAAGAAGCGACAACGACAAGATCATCCTTTCACTTATGGTTAATAAAATTTGACTTGAACTGTTTCATTCCCTAACGTATCTTTCAAGTCGTGCATATTGAAAACAAAAATGTGAAGCATGAACACTCTAGATAGACATAGTATTAAGGAATACAATACGAGGTTTATTGCTTAACCATTAAACTTTGTAGATAAGACATCAACATAATCGTTTAAATGCTATTGTGATTATGTATGGGTATGGGGTGGGGATTTCATCCTAGGAAACAATATTTTACATGTGTTTTAAGGAAGTAAGTTCATGAACTTATTTTTTGAATCGAAAAGGAAATCGCCAGGCGTTGTTGGTATTGTTATTCATTACATATCTTTTGAATAACCAATATGTGTGATTAGTATAACCACTCATGACTTGTTTGTGTTCTTGGTAAAACTATTCACGAAGGCCTGACATATGTATTGGTATGACTTTTATTAGTGAAACCGATCTTAAGTAATCACCTGATGGTATGATCGAGTTTGTGAGTGTGTATGACCAACTCTGGGTAAAGGGGAACCGATCCTAGTAAGAGGTGCAACACATCACAAAGGGGAATCGATCCTTGTATGAGGTGCAGCAAGGTTTATAGCGGAAAGGGAAACCGATCCTATGGACATGTGCAACACGTTTTTAGGCAAAGGGGAACCGATCTTATGGACATGTGCAGCACATATAAGTTTGATACCATATATATGTGGGGAACTGATCCTAGTACCTAGTCAACTGAATTTTGGAAATCTAGTGTGACTGTGCACAATACTCACATGGAGGTAGAACCGAAACTTGTTTTGGTAGAACCATTAAACCCATGATTTGTGATTGAGTATTCTTTATCAATCACATAGTTCTTGAAAGTCATATGAACCAATTCTAAACTTGTTTGGAAGTGTGGCAAATCGGTTTCAAGGTTGTAAGTATGAAAGAGGACTTCCAAAGTAAGGATGTCGACACACTTTGAACACGTGCATTAATGGTTATCTTTTATTGTTCAAAGTTATTCCTTAATAGCTAAAGGAAGAAAATCCCAGGATCGAAATTAAATAAGTTAATAATCTTTTATTTAAGGTTTTTAATTTTATATATGGAAAATAAGAATTAGTAAAGTGCATTTACTAGTTAGAGATTTTCCAAGGATATTTTCAGTCAATATTTTGGACAGAGCATTTCCAGGAATTATGGAAACCAAATTTGGAATTATATTACATATCTTGAGAATATTTTCGGTTTTGGAAATTCCTTGGTGTCCAAACTTCCTTGTCTATAAATACTTGAAGTTTGCATTCGGGAAAACTAATCCTCTATGACAGCATACTTCCTCGGTTATGTTGTTACTGGTGAAACCGCCTATTCGGAGAGAAGAGTAATCTAATTAGGCGAAATCTCTTACGTCCGCTTAGTTTAAAGTCCTCTTTGGGATTGAGAAGCTCTATTAGTACCTATGGTGGGAAAGTAGATAATTGCGGTTTATCTTGTGTTTTCGATTGATTTGATTGACTAACAGTGGTTGAACTTCGATTGCACCTAGTTTATTTATGCTCGAGAATCTTCTCTTCTGATATAAAATTCACTCAAACTAGATCGAAGTTTCGATAGGGATCTTTAGACTGTTGTAAGTGCTAAAGACGATCTTGTGATAATTCATTGTTAACAAACTCCGTTATGTGCGTGATTGATCACAAGAGATTCAAGTAGTTGTGTGCAGGTGTTTATTGAAGATTTAAGAAGATTTGAAGACAAAGAAGATATTTAAGATTTCTGACTTGGGTTCATAGTCTTTGGTGTGCACAATACTTGTTTCTGTAAAAGAGGATCCAACTATAATTAGTTTATCCTTGTGGTATATTGGATTGATTAGTTGTGTATATCGACATCAATACAATTCTTTGTGATTAAAAGTATTGATTGCAAAATCTTAACAATTACCTTTGGTAGTTGAGTATAAGATAGATCTAAGGACCTAACGAATGAGTTTATTAAGATAAATATAAGAGCCTTTGTCTAACTCATATCACTTGGTTGAAGAGAGTTGATACCAAACAGATTTGTTGTTCCTTTACTGTTTAGAATACGAACTAAAGGAATTATTCCAAGTACGTGACTTATTACAGGTCGGGGGCGTGGTAATGCATACGGAACTAAGTGAACTATAGGTTTAGTTGCTTGGTCTCAAATATACAAAGTTGGTTTATTTTGTATAGCGGCTTAATCCTGAGAGTATTCAATTCTAGACAAGGTTCCGGTGTTTTTCTGCATTTGCGGTTTCCTCGTTAACAAAATCTTGTTGTGTCATTTACTTTTATTTTCCGCAAATAATTGTTGTTATTATAATTTAAAGTAAATTACACAAACGTTAATTCATATTTACTTGATAGCAATCATATTTTGTTTGGTTAAGTCCGAACCTTTTATCAAGTAAACATACTTCGTTGTTGTATTTTCTCGATCTCGTATCTGTTGACGATCACACGAAGTGTGAACCGATTAGTTTTATTGTCTCGACTCAGTATATAGACAATCACTTTCGGAAAAAGGACTTATAGGTGGAATTTTTTTAGCTTGAGGTATATTTGGGTACCCTCGCCTTTTCAAACTTGACAACTATCGACCGTCGCCAAGTTTCCTTATGCAGGCTTCTTTTTCTTAAACCAACAATCTTTCACAAAGTGACCCCACTTGCCGCAATAGTGACACGTATGGTCTTGTTCTATATCAGAGTCATCAAATAACTCTTCCGAGTTCTTACTCCTTTGAGCTCCCCCTGGACGAGAGTTCTTGTCCTGCGGATATTTAGGTCCGCCCCCTTTGTCTTTCTTTTAAAAAAATTCCTTACTTTTTCTATTGAAGAGTGCCTCATCTTCATATTTAACAGAGGTGCTGCTAAATCGTTTTAGCAGAGTCTCTTGAGATACTAACAAATTTTCTATCTCTGTAAGGGAAGGTTTATTCTGCCACCTTTGTGTACAAGTGACATGAAACTGGTACTCCGGTTTTAACCCGTTTACTATTATTCTTAGTAATTTTTCTTCAAAAATCTTACTCGTTGGATCTAGCAATGAGATTTATTTTGCTAAATTTCTCATTTTCATAAAGTATTGGTTAATCGGCATACATTTTTGCTTTTAGTTTCATTAACTCACTTTCCGGTTGTTGGAGACGAGCATCATTCTTCCTTCAAAACAACTTGTTGAGAGCATCCCATGCTTTTTTCGGCGTGGATGCATCCTCGATGTGATCCAATAACTTATCCTTGATGGTTATTTTAATAACGTACATCGCTTTCCCAGCTTTCATACACCATTTTCTCACAGCTTCCGCATTTTCCGTTGGTGGTGGTATTGTATCACTACCACCGATAACCTCCCAGAGGTTCTGTCCTTCTAAATAGGACTTAATACGCGACTGCCAGTATTTGTGGCTGGTGTGGTTGAGCCTAACGACTCCGGCTGCGTTAACGATATACGTCATCGTGATCCTTGTGACACCTTATCGCAACTTCTATGATTCTGACTAACAAAATCACACTCCTCGTGACTCTTGCGACACCCTATCGCAGCTTGTATAGTCCTGACCAACAAACTCATAGTCCTCCTTGACTATATTTTCTATCACGAATATGATCTCAACTTTGCGGCGTTCCTGACCATCCCGCTCTGATACCAAATGTTGAGTTTGAGAAGCAAGGTGGGCAAAATTGCACTTGTGAAAAATTTAGTTTTATTAATCACAAGTTAATTTACACAATAACTTTGTACAAACTCAAATTCTCACACAACCTCACTGGGAACTAATTCCACTACACCCAACCTCTCTACTGGAACTCTCACTCAACTCCTTACACTCGACCACTAACTCTCTTGATCGATGCTTTACAAATGAGCACAACCACTTCTATTTATACCAGTGCTTGACCGACCTTGCTTAGCCTAGATGCTTCTAGGAACCTTCTCTAACTACTGCACTCTAGATATCTCTAGAGAACTATTCACTTGTACTCACAAACCGAACTTTCTAGAGCCCCATAGGACCAACTGATTACTCTAGTTACTTTAGATAATCTAGGTACTTCTAATTAACTTATCTAGTAAATACACCCTAGATAATTCTAGAGAATTACTAAATGGACTTGGACATTGTTAGGCCTCTCATATGAAGTATGTGTTGGATCTCAACATATATTAACTTGGAAAAAAAGAATCTATAGTAGTTACTTGATTTCCAAATTGAATTTGGACTTTCATAAATTTCAAACACAGTAAGTTAGGTTTTCATCTTAAGTTTGTAATTTTTAAACCAATCATATGTTGTCAAGTTTCCTCACCTAAATATTGAATTTGTTTTTTTTTATTATTTTATTATTTTAAACCAATCATACGTTACCAAGTGTCCTCGTCAAAACACTCATTTTCACAAAACTTGAAAAAAGTTTATTTCGGTCAATAAAAAACGAAAATTCATCATCGTTCAACGTGGAAGGTTTATTTATCTAGGCCTTTTAAGTCTTTAGAAGATGTTGATGTATTGATGATGGAATGGCCCAATTTGGGTGTAAAAGGAGTGTAATGCTCAAACAAAGATGCGAGCACTTTTATCGTGTGGTGGAAATATCCTTTGCATACATATACGCTAAAAATACTAAAAATATTCAAAAATGATATATGGCGCCCAAAAAGATGCACCCAATGCACCCAGTATTAGAAATTGACTTAATGGGTTTGACTTTTGGTGAGTAGTTTTCAGGCGTACATCTAATTCGACGGCTTAGGAGTTAGAATTTTCTGAATCAAATCTGAAATAGTTGTAAGTTAATCAGCATCTACATCTCTTGTCAAAATTTAGGAGGGATTACAATGTTAGTGTATGGTTCGTTAAATTTCAGCTCAACAACTCAGCAAAAATCTTAAGATTTCTTGTTTATAAATGAAAAAAAGATGTTGCACTAGTGGATCACTTGATTATTTATGCAATTGAACCAAAAAAAGCATTCCATTCAAAAAATAAAATACAAAAATGCATCTCTACTTAGTGGCAGATATGTGGCTTGGCCTTAGAAAACTACCAAATCGTTCGCCGTTTGTTTAGTAAAATTTCATGTTTGATGGAGAATAAGCTTTTCCTGTTTTGTGGTAGCGGCAAAATTGAGTGAGCAAATAGTAGCCAATACATACTTCTGTACTGATTTGTTTTTGTTAAATCTTCTTGATCTCTTTTAATGCTTTTTATTTTGCTCTTTCACTTATCATTTTGAGTTTGCGGGAAAGTTCAAAACATTGGTTACAGTTGACTACTGAAGACGTAACCGGGACAAGTATACTTTTTGTGTAAGGGTATTTGTTTAAATTTTCTCACACAATCCAAACTATAGCAAAAGCATGCCAAGAGGCACACATGAATGATATACACTTGTTGCTGTTACGGCATCAGATGTTTCCTGCATTGAGAACCACTACGATGAATTCTGGGAAATAATTGGGAACCAAGCAGACATAATTTTTTGAAACACTGATGAAGCAAGAGAATTATGTCAATTCTCATCAACAGAGAGTCCTATAGCAGTAGCTAAGTGCATTAGCCATTTTATTACTCTAGTTTCTGTCACCGATGGTCCTGATGGTTCATACATCTATGTAAAAGATGAAGCTGTATACATACCTGCTTCACCGTGTGTCCCAGTTGATACTTGTTGTTCAAATAGCTGACAATCTAAGATATCATGTCTCTTTTCTACAGTTCATGTTCCATAACTTGGAGGAGCTTTGGATGAAGATTGACTTCAAAAAAAAATAAAAAATAAACAAAGTTGCCTTGACAATCAGTAAGCGAAACTCTTCTTCGCTTGTGCATAATTCGGAGTAATTTCATAAAGATATCTTGCACCACATATGTGGTCCGTCGATTTAGATGTAAAGCTGATAACTACTCGGTAAAAGTCAAACCCAATAACTCAATTTCTAACCGCTCGGCTGACATGGGCTTTCAAGGATTTTCAACATTTTGTTGCCAGCTAATACTGGGTGCACTGGGTGCAGTTTTTTTGGGTGCCATATATCATTTTCGAAAAATACAGTAAAAACTCCATATATTTGATACTTCATATATTAATAAACTCTATATATTAATAAAAAATCATGGTCCCAACTTGGGCTAGTTGTAAATAGTATTAAACTCTACATTTTAATATTAATAAATTTTTCTAGTCCCACCATAAAGAATTTACCTCCATATATTAATATAATTTACATAATCGGAAAATTATAATCTTCTTATATCAAAATTTAAGATAAAGAAAAATATGTATCCATAATCGTTTAAGGAAAGGATGTAATATTTTGTAATGTTATCGCATCTTTTGATTTGCGTATGCGTAATACCTCGTTACTATTTGTACCTTCTTGTTGAATCCAAAATATGTTCAACTTGTCGAGAATGTTTAAAGCTTTTTGTGGAGAAACCTTTTTTTAATATACCTCCCTATATTAATAAACTCCATATATTAATAATTTTGTGAAGTCTCAAGGATATTAATATATAAAGTTTTTAATGTATTAGAGGTTTCAGATTATTTGGAGTCCTCACTCAAATCTAAACCCATTTCTGTCCTCCTTTTTCGTATTTCTCAGTTTCTTCTTCTCCATTTCAGAGCTGGTTTGTGGTTTCTCGTGTAGAGCATCGAATCTCCCATCTTAATCAATCTTCGTAAGTCTTTTTCTCTCCCAGTCTCTATATTTAATGCATCTATCTATCTAAAAGTAAAAAGTCTGAATTTTTGTTTTTTCACTTTAAAACCCTAGCTTTAGCCTCTTCCTTCGATCAACCAATATTTTCTTCACACTTCTTAACTCATTTAATTGATTGAAAACCCATGTTTTTATACTACCTTTAAGTCATGTGCATTAGGAAAGATCTTTCCATTGGTATTATATTGTGTTAAGGAATGGTTGTTTTTGATGAAAATTAGAGGGGATTTAGGAGTAATTGATTTGAGAAATGAGTTAATGTTGTGTTTAATGGTTAAATGTGATGATTTGAGTTGATTTGATTCTTAATGTAAATGGATGTCCATCATGAAGAATGTACAAAGTTATTATTATTATTTTTTTCATGAGAACCAGAGAGAGTTTGAGATTATCAATCAATTTGATGATCAATTTCATTCAAATACAACTAAGAAGACGAATCACCAGGGAAAAATTATTCGCAATAGCCGATAGATCGATTGGATTCACAGAAAGAACAGAACACTTATTCATAAGCTTTGTGCATTTCAGATTTTGCTAAATTCATTCGAAAATTTCGAATATCAGCCTAACCCAAACAGCACAGCTTCTTTGACTCTCTCTACTCATTCTTCAAGGTATTTTTATTCCTCGGATTTCCTCCATTACTACTTTGATCGTCTCTGCCAAAAGAAAAGGAAACAACATTGCTCTACTGCTGTTTAATAAAATGTCTCAATGAACTAATGGTCACGTGCCTTAAAAAAAATGTTTTAATCAGTTGGTTTTGTTTACTTGAGGTTTTTGGGTAATGGGTCTTCATGTTGATAGTCTATATTGGCCATTTTTAATGCATTTTGTTCTGTTAATGCATAGTTCAATTGTGATATCCATTTGATAGTGAAAGAGTTGCTCTATGTGTATTTCCTAAAAGATAGAATCTGGGATTGAAGTCAATAGTGGTGGGTTTTGTGGGAGAAAAGATAGGAATGATGATTTTTACGTACAAATTTAGATTGTTTTGCCAATGTAGTTTAAATTCAGATTGTTTTGCAAATGTTGCTTCGATCTTCGGTCTGGTTAGTTTCTTAGTCGTCCCCCCACTGCGGCAGCAGTCATCTAGTGATTCTTATCTTCAGTTCCTTGTACTTGACCTGTAAACTTTTTTTTTTTTTTTTTTTTTGGTATAGATGGGTGGTGTATCTTGTTAAAGACTGTTAATTAAGAGAGTTGTTCTTAGTGTTTTGCAATCATGGGGGGTTGGCAAAGGCATATACAATCTATCATTCGCCACGCGGGTAAAAAGTTGGAGCAAAGTTGTAGTCCGCCACTTGGTTTACCAAGTGCTCGTATAAATGCCTCTTCTACCTTAGGTACATCCACTACTTTGAGTATCTTTTACTGGAATGCTAGTTTGTTGTTCATTTGAAATAGGATGGTTTTGTAACATGGGTTTTTGTTGCAGGTCAATTTCGTTATCTACACAGAACATCAAACACATCTCCGACAAACATTCTCAGGCCTCTTCACCAGTATCTGCAGCAATCGGTAATATAATCTTAATGTTACTCGCAATCCTCTTAACATGGATTTGCTAATGATGAAATTTCTTAGTTTAAGAAAACTCTTCTTAGTTTAAGGAAACTGAATATGCTCCAAGATGGTAATGGGTAGAGTACTTGGTTTCTTTAGATACAATTTCTAGGAATATTTTAGTTCATTTGTATAAGTTTCAAAAGATTATGCTTTGGCATGTATCTATGTTGTTATATATGTTATAAGCTTACCGCGTGCAAAGTGCTTTACATCATTTGCGGGACCAGTTTAGTGTATGACTTTTATGTACAGTTGAAGATGGTTGACAAATATTAAATATGCAAAACTTGTGGACTTTATCTAGGGTTCTCATTACGATTGTGTGTCAAACAAACTGACTCCACCAAATCTCAAATTCTTTTACATTCCGCAGCTTTTGCTCTACTATTTTTTCTTAATTTACCTTAGTTCAGTTTTTTAAATAAGAGAAATGGTAGTAAGCTGCCCCTTAAGAGAGTTGCACGGTGCAACCACTCATGCTATCCGTTAAATCCTACAACTAATTTGTTCCTTCTTTTATACTGGTATACTGTTAAATTTAAATTGCAGGGAATTTCTTCTTCAAGGAAGTTGCTTTCAGAAGCATCCTCTGACCAGACGCCTGTAGCAAATCCACTTTCGTCACCTGTTTTGCAAATAGGTGACGGGACAACTGAAACCCAAGCCGTGGTCCCTAAACGTGCCAGTGTTCAGGCGGTGTTGAAGGACATAAAACAGGTATGGAGTTGTTATATTTGAGTGTATGGATTTGTATCTTGTTCGATGTGAATTTAAATTATCTGCATATACGGTTGATAAATGCAAAGTACTTGCTGAAACAACAACGAGAAGTATATTTCAAATTTGGAGATGATATCCGGCAACTCCTTAAAAGAGTTGCACTATGCAACCATCATGATATCTGTTGAATATAACTCACATGCCTAGTTCATCCTCATGCTAGGATCAACATCCCATTAGATGGCTTTCTGTAAGGTGCAATTATTTGTTAAGTAGCTACCTGTTAGTTCTCCGCTTTCAGAATTATACTGTTGTAAAGAAAATATAGTAATTTTTTTCATCCTTGGTTGATCTGACTACAAGTATTTAACATCTCTACTGGAGATGATAAAACTATCAGTCAAAAAAAAAAAAACTAGAAAGAAAAGGAATTTGAAGGAAACAATTCTTCTGATTTGGCACCTGAGGAGGATCGTGTAGTGTTTTTGTTGTTGTTTTGGCTTTTCCTCCTTCATAACTTTTGTTAGCCTTGGCTCGTTCCAAAAAAAAGAATTTGAAGGAAACAATTCTTCTGATTTGGCACCTAAGGTGGACCGTGTAGTGTGTTATTTTTCTTGTTATTTTTAGCTTTTACTTATTCATAACTTTTGTAAGCCTTGGCTTGTGCATAAGCTTCGCCGTGTGCATAAACTTTTGTTCGTTAGCCTAATGCTCAGTTTTCTTGCGCAACTGTAGAAGTTAAACAAAATTAGAAATATTCATCTTCTCGTACTTACCTGATTGGAGATTATATTTCAAAAACCACAATGATACTCATGTTTACTTTCTAGTCATACAGAGATATTCAATTTAGAAATCTACTGATTTACAGTAATATGTCCTTCATTGCTACTTATAAGTGACGCCCTGGGTCTTGTACAACAACTTTCAAGGTCGAACAGCTCCATGCGTTGCTGACATGTGTCTCGTGGTATTTAGATTGTTGTTTGCTTTATAGTAATGGTGCCTCATTCCATACATCCCTGCTATTTATGCAATTTCTCGTTAAGTCATTTTAATAGGCAACCTTGTAATATCTCAATAATATGTGGTGGTTCAGAGTCCCAAGAAAGTTAATCTGGTTGCTGCATTGGTTCGTGGAATGCGAGTGGAAGATGCTCTGTTGCAACTGCAACTTACAGTAAAACGAGCGTCAAAGACCGTCTATCAGGTAAACTTGTAACTGTTCAATTAAACTTATTCTTGAATGTAGCGAGGTAGCGGAGGAACCATTATGTACTGTTTTGCATTCTTTAGGAATTTTCTGTCAAATGCCACATATGCGAAATCCCTCAACACTAATTTTCTTAAGCTTTTACAAACTCACAGTTTATGCTGTCTCAGATCATTGCAAATGAGCACATTCTATCCCTGCCTTTGTGATTTTGCTAAAATTTCAAGCTCTTGTATTTTCACTGATGTGTGTTCATTCCAATTTTATTGCTCGAGGATGTATGAAAGTGATGTAATAGTGACAGCTAGGTATTGATTCTATCAATCAATCATACGAGTGACACTGCTCAACTTGAACTAATATTTGTTCATGCAGGTTATACACTCAGCCCGTGCCAATGCAACTCATAATCATGGATTGGATAAAGATCGGCTCCTAGTTGGTAAGTAAATTGCAAGAACTGGTTTTGTTCTTTCTTTGCTATTTCCTTCTCCTTTGATACACTAAATATACTTTCCCATATTGTTGTGTGACAGCCGAAGCGTTTGTAGGAAAAGGGTTATTCAAAAAGAGAGTTTCATATCACGCAAAGGGAAGATCTGGAGTGAAGGTACGAGCAGAGTGTAGGTTAACTGTTGTTGTTAGAGAGATGACCCCTGAAGAGGAGGCTGAGATAGCCAGACTAAGAGTACACAATTTCCGCAAGCTCTCAAAGAGGGAGAGGCGATTGGTTCCACATAAGCTCATCGAGACTACCCCTGTATGGGGCCGCAAAAGCAAGGCCAGCAACTCAGAGAAGAGTTCCATGGCTTGAAGTAGAATTTTCAGAAAAAATCTTCTTGCAAAACCAACCACCTTGGTCTAAATTTAATTCTATAGGTGGACAGTTTTGCTTCAATTTAAGAGAAGTAGTTTGTTTTTGTACCTAGGGTTTAAATTATTCTGCTAGTTGGTTGTGTACTCTTCTGCAGAGTAAGGGTTATTTCAGAAACACGCTGCTTGCTGAACTTATATTGGAGTAGTGTACTGACATAAAGTAGACATTTTTGCTTCACAATTTTAAGAGCAATAAATTTTGTACATTTGGGCCATTAAATTTTCTTCTGTTCCTTGTGGAACTCCTGCGCTCCATCTTGTCATGTTACTGAAAATTGTCAGATCTCATCAAGTTTAAAAAGATTTTGTTCGTCATTATATCATCTTGTTCTTACAATAAAAGTCATTTTCTTAATAAATACTTGCCCATAGTTTTCACCTACACTGGAAAATCCCAAAGAGGAAATCACTCTGGTCTTGGTTTGTTCATACTACAAAAATAAAAACAGCTAATTGAAGAAGAGATCAACCGAATTTGTTCATTTGTTGAGTGGATGTAATCAATTACGGCTACTTAGTTCTTCACTTTGCTTTCATTTTCTTGAAACTCCTTGGGAAATATCCTTGTTATCTTTTTCAAGTTTGGGAGTTGCTTAAAATACCAAAGCGTGTAAGCGGTACATTTATTAAAGTTACATATGTAAATGGAAATCTTCTCAGTTGGAAGCTGGATCAACATCAACAAGTAGGTAAACAAGAATAGTTAATGCGAATTCAACAAAGAAAAGAAGTACTTTGATTGAGTATTTGTATACAGTATTTTAGTACGACATACAAGTTCAATCTCTAATTAACCACAGGTTTTGGGTCTTTCAGGCGCATTTTAGTTCATTTGAACCAAGTGTCACGATAATTGATAATAAAACTGCTGGGAACTAATTGTCATGGGAGGATTGTTAATAAAACTGTCGAGCATTAAAGAATATCCAGCCATATTGTTAATATAATTTTCCTGTACCAAATATCCGTAATCACACCAAATTATACTGTCTGCGGCTGAGTTTTGAATATTCCATTTTTTTTTTTATTATTTTTTTTTTTTTGAAACTAGGCATAGACCCGTCCTGCCCCCTGGCAGCGTAGCCACCGGGTTACTCCCCACTGAGCAAACTCAGCCCCATGAACCCCATAGTAAAGTTAGTATAATTACACGAGTACTTCAATGTTGAGTGGAGACTCGAACTCCTGACATCCTCCTTGAGAATTAGGCCCCTGGACTAATCCCAGAAGGTTTTTTTTTTTTTTTTTTTTTGAATATTCCATAGGTTTTAAATATTACGACCTAGCCGTAGAACTAAACAAGTTGCAACTACATCAATTTACAGCTAAGAATAATCACCTATGGCTTGGATTTTTATGATGAAAAATCAGATTTTAAAAACCCAGTTACAGCTAGAAATTCATCATTTTCTAGGCGTAGAAAGGTTTACGGCTATGAAATTCTGATTACGACCCAGCCGTAGGTGGTGCACCTAAAACGAAAAAAACTTAACTTTAAACGAATATATCCTATTTCAGCCACCAAAGAAAAATAGTGGGTTTTTTTATTCTTACCCAACAGAAGTTGTGCCTGGATGATTAATTGGTTGTTGTGGTGTTTCAAAAAAAGAATTTAGTCGATAAAAAATTCAGCGGTGATAAGTTTTAAACCCAGATCACTGGTATAATTACAAAAAGACTTTACCACGTACTACAGTAATGTCGACATTCGTTTTGTCGGTGTAGTTGATCAAATGGACATGTAAATAGTTTTAGAATTTTGTTTGTGAATAGTAATATGGTAATGTGATTTGATCAAGGAATTACTTGCATTTTTCTTTTCTTTTTTCTTGATAACCATTATGCATTAGGAGTCAGGAAAACCTCTATCCCACAACCTAGATGGATTAGAGACATGTTTTTGGGCATACCAAAAAATTACCGGGCATACTCAAAGTTTGGCTCACAACTTTTTTTTTTGACTAGGTTTGCTAAGTTCGGCTCACAAGTTGTGTGCCGAACCTAAACAAAATATATGACTGATAATTTTTTGGTATGCCCAAAAACGGCCCTCAGAGATTAAGCCTCTCTAGAATTTCAGCAGCCCTTAAAATAGGTTTGTTTTCTTTCAAGTGAGCTCAATTCAAGGCTTCTCAAGCCCAGGGTCACGCAAGTAAAGGCCAATAGGTCAAACACCAGATCCCCACTATCTCGCAATTGAAAAACTTCTCAACTTCTCGGCAAATCTCACTAGAATGAGCAAAAGGCAGTTCTCAATTTTAACTTTACGGAGAAAATATATCCAAAGCCAGATCTCACTATTTAATGGTCCAAAAAAAAAAAAACTGTTTAGAAAGTATTTCTGGCAAGCAAAAAATATGCTAAAAAACCTGCCGTGGCGATGGATTTACAAAGGCAAATTAGAAATGCTTTGGTTTTTCCCTGTGAAGATACGAAACTCAAGGAAGACCAATTTGTGCAGTTCAAAATTACTCATCAGATGCGAGTTCTCTACTCTTTTTTCTGTCTCTCTACCCTGGGTCTATAGAGGATAGCCTGAGAGACGACATTTCACCACCAAAAACTATGCTCATTGAATTCCTTACTAGTTCTCATCTTCGGAGTCCTAGACAACTTGAGGATTGTCCCTTGTATTACCAGGATGTCTTGACCTCAACGTTCGCTTAGAATTAACATGATTTCCTGACTCCGTATTGGTCTGCCTTGCTGTTCTCTTACTTCTGCGTAAGCTTACAATATCATTTGCTGATAGAACTTTCCTTTTTTGTGGACGATTTCTAAGACGGGTCCTCGCATCATGACCAATATTTTCCTTTCCAGAGCCGCACAAGTTTTCATCACTGTCGTTTTCATTTTCATCATTATCCTCCTCGTCAGTTTTGTCATCGTAGTTGTGATCATCACTGTCATCCTCGCCACCACTTCCTTGAAACTTATCACCAATGTCGTTGATGCTGTCATTCTCGTCTTCAGTATTACCCTCTTCATCATTTTCGTCATCGACATCACCAACATTTTCCACGAGGCTACTACTTTTTCCAGAACTGTCACTAGAAGAACCCTTCTTGCCTTCTTGGCCAACGTCTTTCTTTTCAACCTCTTTCTGCACTCTACGTCTATTGCTTGTCCTGATCCACAAACCAAATTTTGCAACAGTCAGGGAGAGGAATTGGAGTCTTCTCAGTCTTTTTCGTACAGTAAAGAGAGATAGTTATCACGATATCTGGTGTGCCTTAATTGCAGTATTGACCAGCAAATGATATAATGTTCACAGGAGACGATCACTACTAGCTGCAACCAAGCAAAACTTGTAGATGGAAATGTACCAATAAAGCTGCATATAACTTACCTCCCTATCTGTAGAGCTTCATCAATAGATTGGTCATAGTCATCTGGCAATTAAGAACCAATGTTTAGAGGAGCCCTTGTTAAGACAAATGGAAAATGAAGCATAACTGAAAGCAAAAACGAAATGATGGTGGCAGGTGTAACAGTTCCGCAACAATGACACAAGTAAATAATTAATCGACATATCTTCTATTTTCAAAAGGGATACTAGACTTCCCTATACATATCGGCTATCATGCTAACTATTGCTGCTGTAGCTCTTGTTATCCATTTCACTCTTTAGTGTTGTTAATTTAATCATTATCTAACAAATAGCTAATTAGTTTAAAAGCTACTTTAACAGATTAAGTAAGAACGAGAAGCCCTTGATGTTGTTGTATGGAGTGTATTAACAGCAAATAAAAAATTTAGCGCTTGGCTCAGGTTTCCTTGCAAATTTTCAGTTGTTCAGTGCACTGTAGGACCTAGATTATTATTAATGCGCTACAAACATAGGCCAAAAGGTAACCATGTCATTTAAAAATAGTCAGCTCTGAAATCTGAAAGACCAAGTATGTCTTAACACATAGGAATCCTCTGAAATACAACTTATAGTTAGCTTTGTGCACCAAAGAAATTTGCATCATGAACACAACAACAACAACAACAACAACAACAACAACAACAAAAAACTGTCTCCAGAAAACACAAGGAAATCTGTACATACCAAATGTGTAACTGACTGGTTTACGGTTGCGCTGGGGACGATTTGCCCCTATATGATGAGAATTTAAAAAACCATGCAGAAGCATTACTTGCGTTTGTTGGCGCTTCAACGCCCTTTCTTTCTTCTGCAGAAAAGCATGAGTACAGGCTAAAAGACACATATATAGAACTGATAATGCATAAGTGATAACCATGCACATGCTTATCTTCGAAAGCCTCCGACAATTATTCAGGATCTTCACTTTATCCGCAAAGAAAATGCCAATACTCAGTGTTGTAACGGGTGCAAGAGCAAAAACTCACCTTCTGAAGTTTCACAAGAACAGGAATGATATCGTTCTCAACAACCTTTCCCACAGCTGCTTCCACCAGAACCTTGCTAGATGAAAGTTCACTCTGCCATTACCAGCAGAAAATTAATAACTTTTTTACAATTGCCTCAAAATACAATTCAAGTATGTGCACATACTGATATTTGCTCAAATTCCTCGAGGTTGGTCGCTAGTGTTTCCCATTGAGAACTGTTTGGTGGTTGTGCTAAGCGTCCCTTTCCCTTTCTGGGAGTATAGTTGACCCTTGTTACTTCCTTGTATAACCTAAAACCAATAACTGAATCTCCATCGTACCTTTAATAGGATACCAAAGAAACTCAACATAAGGTACAGAAGCTCAGCATAAAATATGCATACAATATAATTGAAGTATAACCCGGTACTCAGAAATTACCAGTAAGCAGTTCCTTTCCCATTTTCTCCTATCTGATCCTTACGGAAAGTAGAAACCTCCGTTCCAGTTTTCAGTGCGTCATGAACATAATCCAATGCATCATTTTGCTGTTAAAAAAGTGAAGAAGGTTATCTTCCTTACTTTATACAAGGAAACTATACTGTCGCTAATGTATATTCCAGCTTGACAAACACCATGTTCAAGCAATTCATAACCAGACTGGAAAGTAGGAAACAAGATAGGTAAGAAGCCATCAGTCATCAACATGTGAAGCAACAAACGTAATTATAGTATACCAAGAGAGCGCTAATCCGGACAAAATAAATATGCAATAAAACCCATCACTTCAACATGAAGAAAAGTGGGAAATATCTATTTACATCAGCACGGACTTCACAGAGCGCTTTCAGGATAACTAGACGAACTGTAGGGTCAAGGTCTTTGTATCTAGAAATCTCCTCCCTGCATAAACAAGACCAACAGAAAGACATCAGGGCCACAATAAAGAATTAACATACAACTAAATAGATTAAGAATTTAAGTTTACCCTCCATGAAATGCAGCAAGTGGAAACTTCCCTTCAGCCACCTGCTCCAACAAAAGCAAATAAGTAATCTTAGCGAAAGAGAATATCCATAGATCAAAAATTACAGACTTAGTAACTCTAGAATGACCTACCCATTGCCACCATTCATCCAGTTTCTTACAAAGGATTGTAACCCATACATCAGGATCAGTCAACGTTTTGCTTACCGGTGGTATTCCCTAGTAAAAAGAAATGTCAGCTCAAAATGAACAAAGGTAACTGTTGAAGTCTGTTGCATGTGTTTCTTAAAACATTTTTTTGAAACTCAAAGCCTCCGATAATGAAAGCAAAAGTTACTATTTTTATCTTTCAGATATATTAAACAAAGACAATACTAGTAGAAAACGGACCTTTTTAGCACAAGGGAGATGTAACAAAGATTCATAACTCATCAGAAAAAATTTCCATACTACAATTTTCAGACTACAAGAATTATATACACCCCCATGGATTTCCTCGAGGGTGACCACCGACTTAAGTGCCTGACAAGTCTGTTGTTATCAGTAGCATAATTTAGCGCACCTACAAGTTGTCCAGCACAATCATGGCAGAAAGAAGCACCAAGGTCTTGGTTATATGGTGTTACATAAAAAATTAGTGGTAATAGATCTACTTAATTAACCATAAGATTTCACTATTTCACGGTGCAAGTTGTTATTACCTTAATTAGCGGCTGGCAAAGTTCTACTTGACATCCTTTTAAGTTCATTAACTAAGTGATAGCAAGAAAATGTCTACAAATATGTGAAGTTAAAATCTACCATATTAATACCACACTACCACAATAGTGAGAAAAGAAGAGGTGTTATAACTCATAACGATAAAGTAGTTGATGCTGTCTATACTTCAAAATTAAAATAGGTCTTTCTCTGTACTTGCTGTTGTTACTGGGAGTAGTGTAACCAGTTATTAGAATTATTGCCTGTTAGCGAAATAGTACAGAACAATTGATGTTAGACAACATTTACAGTTGAAAATTAGTAAGTACTATCTTGCTACACATTACCAAAAATGTAGTTCCTTGAGACCGCAAACTCGGGAATTCCCAAATTCTAACCACACGACTTAATCACCACATGAACATTGCTCTCTCAGCAACCACGAGAACACCATAACGAATTACAAGGTGTTCCAGATAACAAGTACTACTCTCACCACCATGCATTTGAGGAAAACACAAATGATAAATATTACAAAAAATTGAACATTTCAACAGCTAATAATACCTTTTTCACAACAGATTTTGCCAAAAACCAAAGCAAAAAATGAAACCCTAATTTAATTTCACAGATGGAAGTAAACCGAAACAATGTACCTTCAATAGCGAAATATGAAGTTGAGACAGAATATCATTAGGTTTAATAAGACTCGTTTCAATATCTTCAGCTGATATTTCCATATCAATCTCGAGAACAGGCTTAAAAACCTACAAAAACATTATTAAAAATTACCAAATTAATCCAAAAAAAAAAAAAACCAAAAAATGCAGGAAAAAACATCAAAAATAAAAAAATACCCTAAAAAATCATACTTGTAAGAAATTAAGAACAGAAGCTAACTCCCATCGCTCACGAAGACGATTCCTAGCAATCTGTGACTCAGAAAGTGTAGACTTTTCAGTCGCCGGATCTTCATTTTCAACATCAATCACTTCTACTTCTTCTTCTTTATCACTTTTCTTTGGGGGTTTTCCTCTCCCGCGCCTTTCGGTCATGGTGGTGGAAACAATAAGTTGAAAGATCTAAGAAAACGATTAGATCTTCCACCAAAAGGTTGAAAAGTGAGAAGAGATTTTTAGGGTTTTGATTTTGAGGAAGATGAAATGAGGGTTTCCTTATAGTTTCAGAGGTAGAATGGAAAGAGAGAAATAAAGGAAAAAATGGAGAGATACTCCCGCCTTATAAGAAAATCAAACCCTTTTTACGGTTTAATTTAACCATGGTTAATATTTTACCTCTGTAGTTTCATCTATCTAAATTTCACCTTTTACTAAACTCACATCACATGTGTCATGTATGCAAGGGGCAACCAAGGTGTCCCTTCTTTACCCAACGAGTATAGAGGGGAATAGTTCATGGCTGCTAATGGGGGACCAATATTACCAGGGGTATACCGTTTCATATGAGATTGGGGGTACCGTTTCATGTGAGATAAAAGAATTATATTCGATCCTGACCATCGGATCACTCAAACGGTATACCCCCTATTAATACCGGTCCCCCTATTAGCAGCCATGGAATAGTTGCTTGAATGCTTTTGCATTTGAGAAATATGTGGGTATTAAAGTAATTTCGTTAGATTTCATCAAAAAGTTTGAGTCATCGCACCGACTAAATTAATTTCATTAGATTTTATTTATTTTATATTTTTTCTTTTTGCAAATTGGACTTATATTAAAAACTAACTTAGGAAGTTAGTAACCCTGATTCAAGCGGAAGTAGAGCTATCTAGCGTGGAAGTATTATAAATTTTCTAGCATTAGATTTATGTAAGTATTATAAATTTTCTAGCATTAGATTTATCTAATGCAATAGCATTGTTGATGCAAGATGGAGGAATAGAATCCCAAATTAAACTACTACTAAAATGTTTAGCCTCCTTGGCTAGCAGGTCTGCTGCAGTGTTTGTCGATCTTGGATGAAAGAAAAACCTAGAAAATTTTGGCAGTCCATGATTTCCAGTCTAACTTCTTCCATAATAGTCTTTTGCCAAGAGATGAGTGAGTGAGTCTCATTGAGATGGTGAAAAAGGTTCCTGCAATCTCCTTTTATGCTGAAGTTTGTAATACCTAGCTCCTTTGTCCATTGAGCCGCATGAAGAATCTATATTGCTTCTGCTTCTTCAGGGGTTGTTGCTCTAATTGGGCTTTTTTCCCTTGCTCGAATTCACCTACATCATCTCTAATAATTATTGCATAGCCACCTGGTTTATCAAGTGGTACCCAAGCAGCGTTCATTTATTTTGAGTTGGTTTTGGTTTGATGCTTTCCACTCTTCATCAGAACACGGTATAGAGTTCTTATTTGTCATTTTATGTGATCTTGTCTTAGTTCCTTTGTACCGAAATTGAAAATATCTCTAAATGTCTAAGCCTAATTGACTTGTTGTTCTAAGTTTTCCTTGAAAAGCTAAGTTACATCTTTCCTTCCATATGAACCAGATATTTGTCATTATTACTTCTAAATATATGATACTATTAGGTTGCCATATCCAGGATTTACATATTTCTAAGAAAGTAGTAGTACTTCCAATTTGAAATTGTACCGGGCTAGGTGCGAGCACCCATACAGATTTAGCAAAATCACAATGAAAGTGAAGGTGTTATATAGTCTCATTTGTATCACAACCAAAAGAGAATATTAGGGACACATCTTTTAGAAATGTACAAAGTTTAAAGTACGTAGAAAATGCATTTTGTAGGAATTTCCATGTAAAAATCTTTATTCTTTGAGACAAATCCAAGTTCTATAAATCCTTCCAAAATTTATCAGACATGTTAAGATTGTTAGAATTGATGCTATTTTCATTGAGTTTTTTGTACATAAACTTTATTGTGAATTCACCTGATTTTGTTAGATGACATCTTAGTCTATCTTTTTTAGATATATTGCCTCTATCACAGAAAACTTTAATATTGCATATCTTTGCAGCAATATCAGTTGAAACTGTTCATTAGATTTTCATTAGATTAATCTTTGATGAATGGTATAAAAACTACTTGGAAAAATAAAATCATATTCAAAACTTTCAGAACCTCCTATCTATTTGATATTTTAACTAAGAGAGCTAACTAGACATCCATTATGTTGGCCAATATTTTGAATGCAAATGAAATAGGTATTCTCACAACTCAGCCACTAATTTTTATTGATGATTTTTCTGGTGACAGATTGTTGGTTACTTCATCCAGAAATATGCAATAAAATCCAACCACTATGTTTTTTTTTTTACTTTTTAGTTAGCAAACAAAATTAGTTGTGAAATTTTAGCATTGACGTTGATTAATTTTATGGCCAACGACTAGATTTACCCATGAGATATTCCAGAGGTTAATCATTTTTGTTGTTCAAGCCGAACAATTGTGGTTAATATGTAGTCTAGCATCGCAAAGGTTATTTGTAGATCGTGAAAGAAGGGCTAACCTTAACATATTGGGATGAAGTCTCAATTTAAGAAAAACTTAAATTTCAAGCAGTAAGTCGGAATTTCATATAAAAAAATTAGGGGTATTTTGTATTACCTCCCCTCTAAAGATTGGTAATTTGCATTACCTTCTTTAAAGGTATAGCTAATTAACAAAACCTCTAACTGTTACTTTTTCCATCCATTTTCGATTAACTGAGTCATTATTATTATACACGTGGAAAAAATGTATAACTGTCATGTGGACTACTTGAACGACAATTAAAGGGTCACTTTATTTTTATTTTCTCCGTATCGACCATTAAGGATGTTAATGTAAATTAATATATTTATTGAAAGGAGCTATTGCAAAAATGATAAAAAAAAATACATGGCAATGCCACCACCATTAACTCTTTAAATCATACGGGCATTAACTTAGTTAGTTAAAGTACTATGAAACATTCACTTAGTTAGAAGTCCAAGCTAATAATATTTTAACATTTGATAAAATTGAATGATCTTATTTAGATCTTGTTAGGCATTATTTGATTGAAGTCACCAAACGTTTTTATGTCAAGTTCAGTTATCAAATTTATTTACATAATTCAGAGTCGCTTGATTTGATTACTAAAGTCGGCTTCGTCAGGTTAGACTCGGAATGTGAAAATGTTGAGACTTGCTCTTGTTACTCACGAAACACCATCCTTCAGTTCGAGGTTAGTAACAACATACTTGAATTGTTCCATTTATGTCTTTTATTCTTTAAGTATTTATTGAAAACATAACGTACGACGTAAAGTTTTTTTACAATGTCATTAGTATTGGTGACTTGGTCATTATACATATTGTGATCAAAGTATCAAGTAGTGATATTTCACGTAATTCCTAGTGTTGCATGATTGGTAATATTTTAGTCTTATTTGGGTAATTTCATAAATTACTTGTGTAGGTTTCATATTGTGCATAGCGTCCCTGATCGGTAATTCTACCAACGATTATCAAGACTGTTAATGTGATGAGGGGTTATGGTGAAGTAATTTCTGATCAAAAAATCGTGTAAAATGTATTACGTTCTCGTCCTTATAATTGTTCTTGATGTCACTGAAGAGTCAAATATTTTTCAAAATACACTTTTAATGATATTATTGGTTCCCTTCAAGCATATGAACAAAGATTTAAACAAGATGAAAGATGTAGGATTTGAAGAAAAAAACACTTCGTGCAAAGAATGGTGAAAATTGGTTTTGTTAAATTTGTAAAAGAATTAATCATGCTTCTGATAAATCTTATTTCAAAAACAGTAAGAAAAAAGTAAATGCAATTTTATAACTGTAAGAAATTCGGTCATATAAAAAAAATACGTCGTGACAAAACAAAAGAGGATAATACATATTTTTTGTATGGGAGCCATTGATGATGAAGAAGAGGTAAATTATTAATTGTAACGCTAAAATGATGATGATAAATAATGATATGATGTGATAATGATGATATATTTATGATGATAGAATAAGATATATTGACTCATTTATAAAGGGAGGGTGTTGGAAATTGAATGTGTAATAGATGTTCAAATAGTTAACTCATTTTGTGTTACCTTATTTAATTGATTTGGTATTTAGATTTAAGTACGATTAGTCCTGGTATTTAGGTTATTGCTAACTGTTTTGATTAAGTATTATTGGATCCTAAAATTTAGGAATTTATATTATTTATGGAGTAGTGTTCAACGAAATTGTAATGCCTATTTAAGGTTTTTATTATTCAATGGAAACTTAATCTTATTTTCTGTTCAAATTTTTTTATTTTTTCAATTCTTATTTTCTTCTAAAAGTTTTTGTTCTAACCAAATAAATAAACTAACAATTTCAATACCAAATCACCTTTTGAAAACATGTGATTGGAATGTTCAATTAGGATTTTCCAATATTAAGACATTTGTTCATGATTTATTTCCATATATATAACACCTCTTAGAAAAATTATACATGCATTCACATACCCTAACAAGAAACACTAATTGTAACCTTGTTATCATGAAGTTCTCTGTTGTGTTCATCTTTTTCTCTACTTTTCTTTTGATTCAAACTTGTCAGCTTTCTTCAGCCAGCCAAGGTGTTGCATCAGTACGTGTAAAAAATAATTTCGTACCAGCGGTGTATGTGTTTGGTGATTCTTTAGTTGAAAGTGGCAATAACAATTATCTTAAAACATCCGCCAAAGTTAATTACACACCATATGGAGTCGATTTCCCGAATGGAGTAGCCACTGGAAGATTCACCAATGGCCACACAGTCATAGACTTTTTTGGTAATTGTGCATACTAGAATTCATATCCTTGCATCATAGCATTTTCACACTCGAACCGTCACATGTTTAGTAAAGTATTTTTTTACTAGATCAATATGCATGGGTTATGTCTGATGTTTAGAATTGTACTTTGAACCAAATATGCACCACCATATGGGTTATGTCTGATATTTATCTAGTTGGTTTCTTTTGGCAGCTAAATGGCTTGGATTACCATATGTACCACCATATATGAGTTTATCTGAAGACGAGAGGAGTCGAACAACCACGGGTATAAATTATGCATCAGGAGCAGCTGGCATACTTCCAGAATCAGGAACTGCAACAGTAAGAGACTTTTTTTTCCTAGTCCTCACTCGGCCATCTTTGAAAGAAAGGGGTAACATATTTAATTACCTTGTATTTACATATTACTTTTGTACTTGTAGGGAGACATCTTGAGCTTGGAAGAACAAGTCAATTACTTTAATCAAACTGTCAAAAAAGATTTACCAAAGTTGTTCTCAACCCAAGAAGAGATTTCCAGTTACTTGTCTAAGTCCATATTTGTTTTCTCAATTGGTAGCAATGACTACATTAATAATTATCTTCAACCAGCAAATTACAATAGTAGCAATACATATACTCCTCAACAATATGGATCCCTCTTGATATCAACACTCAAACAACATCTAATGAGTTTGTATAACTTAGGAGTAAGGAAATTTGTGGTATTTGAATTGGGTCCAATTGGTTGTTTACCAGCAATTATAAATGCATATAATCCAAAACCAGTTACCCCTTGTTTAGAAAGTGTTAATCTTATGATTAAGATTTACAATTCTGGAATTCCAAGTATGATTCAAGAACTCACGTCTACCATGAAAGGCTCCATATTTGTTCATGGTAATATCTTTGATAAGAGCCATCGACAAAACATATCTCCACTTACATATGGTACGTTTACAGTTTCTCTGGTATTTTTTTATGTAGGTGTCATCTTTATATTGAGACCTTTAAATCTTACTAGAGATATTCTAAATACTAAGGAGATTTTTTTAAAAACATTTTTTAGGTTTCTCTGAAGGAAATACACCATGTTGCGTGGTTGGAGGAAACGGGACCACAGTTTGTATTCCAAATCAGATGCCTTGCAAGAACAGAAATACTCATTTGTATTGGGACGCATTTCATCAGGTTCAGAGAGTAAATTATGAAGTCGCTAATGGATGTTTTAGAGGCTCATCGACTTGCTTTCCAATCAATATTCGCCAATTAGTACACATATAGTTGTTTCTATTAAATTTACTTTGCTGGTAAATTTATATTGGGGAAATGAGGCTAAGGCCCACAAAAGATATTTTCTTATTGTCAACTTTTAGATGATGTATAAAGGATTATGCAGCAATTTTTTTATTCCGGTGCCAACAAAAAGTGGTTGTATAATGCATTATACAATCGTTTTCTCAACCACATAACAGGTTATGCAGACATTTTTGTAGGTGCGTAATAAGTTATGCATTCAGGTTTTTTTTTCATTTCTGTTCCAACAAAAAAATTGATGCATAACGCTTTATGCAACCATTTTCTCAACTGCATAACAAGTTATGCAAACGCCTTTGAAGCATCACAAAAAATTATGCAAGTATATAACCACCACAAATAAAAATCGCATGCAGTAGTTTTACATTACCAAATTTCCCGAAACCGTAAGAAGTACTAGTAATGCCCATATTTTTCTAATTTTATGTAAATACTTTAATAAGATGACATATAACTTAATTAGCAAGTTTTTTATATTCAGAAGAACCTTAATGCAATCATCCACGCAATTCCTGGATCCTTATAACCTTCCCTAGAGTGTTTCTTGGAGTATCAAACCTAACTTTCTCATATACTATATCATTCAATCCTAATAAGAAAGACCAAATCCGCATGCAAACAACTAAAACATATAAAAAAAACAAAAACAAAAAACTCAAACACAAACACACACACGCACGCACGCAAAACGTACAAAGAGAGGCGGAGAAGCTTAATTACCTCCAAAACATATAGTATAACAAGCAACAACACAAGTTTGAATGAATGTATTTTCTTGTTTAGTAAATTTAGTCAACGACTTGATGACAAAAAAAATGCAAGAAGAGCAGCATATACATTAAGATTAGGAACAAGTCTTGTCGTGAGACTAAACTTTGTTACTATCACAATGTATATGACACCAGTTATAAAATTTGTAATACCATGTTTACATATCTTTATTGTAGGCTTTGAAAAGGGCTGGCTAGATGTGCAATATTCAACAAACATACATAAAATCTAAGTTAATATGATGTTTTTTTTTAATGGGAAAAGAGGTAATCCTCTCAATTTCATTAATATTAAAAGATGGTATACATCATGTTCAGATACATCATTGAAAAATATAATAAAATACATATTTTTTGTATTACAATAATAAGCAAATTGTAATACAAATGTATTGAATACATGAGTTTCAAAAAGGAAATTGATGAATAATTGAGGGATGGCCTTTGAATTAGAATTCTACCATTTGGATTTGAAGAATTTATCTTCTTCTTCACTGTATTTTTCATTAAGATGTTGTCCCAAAAGGGAGTAATAATCACAAAACATCATTATCACAGTCAAATCAGGTAGCCATTGATCTTCAAAAAACTGTAGATATATGTCAAGCCGGAAGAAATTGTCCTCGATATATTTGAAACAATTGGTGTAACAATCGCTAGAAACGCCTATAAGGCTATGAAATGGATTTAAGAGAACCATTAGAAAGATAATGAAATTGAAACTGGGAAAACCCATAAATCGCATACAACAACGATGTTTTTATTTAATTAAAATACTAATATTTATGTATTGTATCCAAATCTATTTAGAAAATCAGAATAATTCAGATAATATCCAACAGATTTGGATTACAATATTAGAGAATCAAAGATAGATTTATGAAGATTTGTTTCAGAGAGATTTTTTTTGGAAAAAACGGTTATGGAGAGAGATGAGAGTGGCATGTCATTAATATGATGCTATAAATCGAAGTTTGCATATGTTTTATCTAAGCCATTGATGTACTATTATAAATTTTGAAAATTTTGATCGAGCATTCATCAAAGGGTATATTAATTATATATCCCTACTTTTAACTCCCAACAAATATATCCTTATGCAACAATAAATATGTCCCTCCTTTTTTATAACCTTATCCATTTAATATTAGATTACCTTAATACCCTCACTCATATAATATTTTTCTTTATTTCAAAATACAACAAATTTCTTCCTCTACCACTTCACCACCACCACT
Organism: Papaver bracteatum; assembly: GCA_023529315.1. Taxonomy (NCBI): domain Eukaryota; kingdom Viridiplantae; phylum Streptophyta; class Magnoliopsida; order Ranunculales; family Papaveraceae; genus Papaver; species Papaver bracteatum. The sequence goes on along the minus strand of JAJJWX010003505.1, from coordinate 1,958,324 downwards.
AGCACCACCACCACCACCGTTCAACAACCACCACATACCAACCGCCACCACCACCAATATTCCACCACCACTCCTTCACCGCCACCATTACACCACCACTAGTCATCCTCCACCACTAGTCTGTTTCCGCCACCACCACAAATTCGTCGTCGTCGCCGCCACCACCGTCACCACCGCCGCCACCACCGCCGCCGGTTCAAATTTTTTTGTATCAACAAAAAGTAGTTGATCCATTTCAGTTGGATCAAACAATGGATGTTTATCCATTGCAGTTGGATCAACAGTAGAAATTTATCCATTGCAGTTGGATCAACAATGGATGTTTATCCATCTTTGATGGAAAAATGCTACCACTTCATCAGCTGCAGTTCAGATCCACCAACAAAACCATCAACAGTAGAAGTTTATCTAGTTTATCCAAGAAAAAAGGATCAACAGTGGAAGTTGATCCAATTTTAGTGGATCAACAATGGATGTTGATCCATGAAAATTGGATCAATAATGATAGTTGATCCATGTAAAATGGAGTGAACTTGGCGTGAGTCGAACACGCATCATTTGACATGGAGTCAGTCATGCTACCATTACACCACAAGTTCAACATTGGAAAAAATTTATATGATTTAAACTACAAAACATGAGTTCAAAGGATCAACAACAGTAGTTGATTCCATATATATGGATCAACAACCATAGTTGATCCAATATATATGGATTAACAACAGTAGTTGATCCAATATCAGTAGCTGCTTCAACCCTGATAACCACCATATTTCATTACATGTAGCTTCATAAACACCAACAACTCCAAGACCAGCTTCAAAACCAATCTCAGTTGAATCAACAATGGATGTTTATCCATTTCAGTTGGATCAACGGTGGATGTTTATCCATTGCAGTTGGATCAACAACCATAGTTTATCCAAAATATATCGATCAACAACCATAGTTGATCCAAAAAATAGAAATACCATTCTAAATACTAAATAATAGACCTTGAGATTATTGTTCCAGTAGTGTTTCACGACCAAAATGTCATCATAACTAAGCAATATAAACAAACTGAAACAAACATGCATTTTTTTTTCCCAATTGCAGCAAGGTATGCATAACAAAAGTAAAACAAAACAACGAAAGAAATTATGAACATACCACCGGAATGTATACTCTTTCGTAGCCGGAAGAAGCCACCACTACAACCATACCAAACCACCAGAAAATCACACTAATCTTCATAACCGCAGTAACCAGAACCACCATCCACCACTATTTATATCACCAATTGATCACTCCAAGCTCACTACCACCACCACCAAAAATCAGAACTTCTCCATCTCATTATTTTAACTTGAAATTACCAAAGAAGAAGAAGACTTTAAGCTTTCTTAACTTTCGCTTAACCTGTCAGAACTGCAAAGCCCATGGATCAGAGAATTGTAAGTACATGAATTCGCAGAAACTCCTCGACTAGACATGCTATTGGAGAGTCTGACCGCTTCACTTAACTTTTCATTTTTGCAAAGCCTATTAATCAGAGTGCTAAACACAATAACATCCAGAACAATTTTCTTATCATATACCATTTCAGAAAAGATATTCAGAGCCTCATCAACTAATCCTCTTTTGCATAAAGTGTCCATAATCACACTATAATAAATAATATTAGCTTGGAAATTCCATTTCCCCATATTTCTCAGCAATTCAAGAGCATTGTGTAATTCACCAACTCCATGTCAAGAGGAGTTGTCCGTTTTGTGTAATTCGACAATCAAGTTGGTCGTTTTGTGAAGAGGAGTTATGATTTTCAGTCGCCTCCTCCTCCTTATCAGAACAACACTTGGAAGATTCGGTAATTGGACTTGTGAGGCATGAATTGGCATTTGCAGAAGTCAATTTGGGAGTCTCCAATTCATTGGTGTGATGAGGAATTGAAGCTGGTGGTGGTTGTTTTCGAATTTTAGCTGTGAGTAGAATTAAGAAAAATTAGTAATTAAGGAACAAACAACCAAATTGAAATGGCTCATGTAGCTAATAACCTCCATATTACTAGCTAGTAGAGATAATTGAATTGAATCTATTCTTACCTCGGAGAGTTGCACCACATCCACCGCATTTGTACAGAGGAACATTGGGTAACTCGGGAAGAAGGCCACGACATTTAGGACATCGAACTAATCTGACGTTGCCGCCGCCGCCGCCACCACCGACGGAACGACCAGGAAGAAGAGGAAGAGGTAGAAGAGGAGGAGGATAATCAGTTGCCATGGTGGTCTAATCCAGTCTAGTCTAGCTGGTAGAAACCTCAAACTGATAACTGCAATTAGAGAAGTAAGATAGATTAGAAACATAACTTCTATTACAACTTAGAAGGAACAAATGAGGAGGTAGTAATGAAGGATGGTGATCAGAGATTATCTTTCTCAGATGAATCACCAATAATAGAAGAAGAAGAAGATAAATAGGAAAAAAGAAGAAGATGAAATGATCCTGTTGGTGATACTTAATTTCAGATCTGTATATATCTCTCTCAAATCTCTTATCTCAAATCTCTCTCCCCATCTCTCAGATCGAGTCTACCGAAACCAATTAGGTACAGAAACACAAATCTGATGTTAACGGAGGCGGAGCTGGTGGTGGTGGTGGTGGAGCTGCTGGTGGTGGTGGTGGTGGCGGTGGAGCTGGTGGTGGTTGAAAGAAACGGAGAGAAGAAAGAAATGATTTTTTCAGATGTAAAATTGAATTTGAACTGATTAAATCCGTGATTTTAAAAGAAATAGGTAGATAGATGGGAGGGCAAATTTGGAAGAAATAAAAATCTTATTGGACCCCTGATGGGCTTTTAGATAAAGAGGGACAAAATTATTATGTGATAAGGATATTTGTGTAGACCATCAAAAGTAAGGATAAAAGTTCAATTACCACTTCATCAAACGCGAATATATGAATTCCATAAAAAGTATAAGATAATCTAATCTAAAAAAGAGCAAATTCAATACTCCAATGGAATATATAACCAATCCAACAGATTTCTAGTATCCAACCAGCATATGTTGGTTCTAAATTACTAGGAAAATCGGATTACCCTAATAGAGTATCCAAATTATTATACCAACTGATATTTTTCTCTTAATTAAACTTTTCGATTCAACAAGGTAAATAAAATCTGATATAAATATTTGAAAAAGCGGGGGTATAACAACCACACCCAATAATTCGTTCGGCAATATGTATGGACTAAACTCCAATATAATTCCGAGAGCACCAACTTAAAAGCGAGCTCAATCAAGAAATATATCAAAGAGCTTTATCTCAATTTCTCAACACAATCACCAAATCAAACAGATCTGTGAGCCTGATTGATATGACAAATAACTTGGACTGTACTAAAGACCAATGCGCAAGTTTCAATCAAGTTATATACAACAAACAAGGTTGGGTTTACCAGCTTATTGAACTACGCACAATCTGTGATATTTCAATTATATAAACAAATATAATGCGGAAAATAAATAACACAGACACCAGAAACTTTGTTAACGAGGAAACTGAAAATGCATGAAAACCCTGGGACCTATTCCAGATTTGAACACCACACTATATAAAGCCGCTACATACATTAGCCTACTACAAGTTAACTTAGGAATGGAATGTAGTTGATCCCTAACAAAGTCTCACACCGATTAAGGTACAATCACGTTCCTTACGCCTCTAGAACCACTCCAGATTCTGCGCACTTGATTCCCTTAGCTGATATCACCCACGACTAAGAGTTGATACGACCCAAAGTCGAAGACTTATAAATAAATTTGCCTCACACAGATAAGTCTATTCTGATATATAAATATGTCTCTCATAGAAGTACCTATGAATTTTTTTTCTGTCTTTTGATAAATCAAGGTGAACATGAACCAATTGATAATCCGGTCTTATACTCCCGAAGAGCATCCTAGAAATATCAATCACCTCACAATAACTTAACTATATGGTAGTAGAAGAAGTTATTGCGGAACCACAAAGTCTGAGACGAATAACTTTGTGATTACTTTTTATATCTTACCAATCGGAAATAAATCTCGAGCAAATCTTAGAGAAGATAGTACTCAATGCGATAGAACAAGAAAGATCATAATACACAACTACAGATAAAATAGTTGGATCTGGCTTCACGAATCTCAAATGAAGTCTTCAATTCATTAACCTAATATGGTTTTCGAAAACTTAGGTTAAAGGAGAATCGACTCTAGTACGCAACTAGGACACGGGAAAGTGTCGGGATTAGGTTTTCCAGTTGCTAGAGTTCTCCCATATATAGTCTTTCAAATCAGGGTTGCTTACAATCAAAGCTAAGATAGCTTAGTAATAAAGAATTTAATATTTACCTTTAGATGAAAACATGATTTAAGATTCAATCTAAGTCTACTTAAAAATAAAGCAACTAATCTCCACCGTTAGATGGTCTTATCTTGTTATACACAAATGAAATATACCTTCATTTAAATATGGGTAACCGTATCTAAACGTGTATATTGAGTTGGCTCAATAACAGTTAACCGAAGTTAGCCATATGAACACTTTTGTCTTAACCACATTCATCTAACACTTCTAGATCAAATATGATGATCAATCAATCATGAAATATAATAAAATGAATATAATTTTGTTTCACATAAAGTTGTTCAATTGTTCACCATCTCATAGAAATATATATGAATAAATTGAAACAAACCCTGATTGATTCATAATCGTACAAAGTACTTATACAAAAAATCAATTCTTGAAAGTTAAGCCACGGTTTGCAAAGATTGCATTCCTTAATTCATAAATGGTTTAGTTTATGAGTATGAGAATCATACTTAGTCGATTTTAGAACTTAACCACAGAGTTCGTGTAAGAGAACTGCTCGGTCGAACTCGCAAGCGTTGCTATCCCATGCTTGTTTGTCAATGTTAGTGATTAAAATTATAAGTCTTGATTTCTATTCTACTCATAGTGATGTCTCGGACGTTTATCAAATAAAGACAAAGAACTACTAAGGAGAGCTTGTGGAACTTCATCAACAAAAGGTATGTGGAGACTAAAACTCATCTATCACTTGAAAAGTCTATTTCTACTTTATCTCCTATATTGAGACATAAGTCGTATTACTATATGGTTTTCAATTACACACATTTGAGATTTCGAGCTGAGTTTAACTCGCTTACATAGTTATCGAAATATGTGTTAGTAAGTTTTCTCTTCAACCAAGTTCATCTTATATTCTTCACGAAAGTCAAAATATGATCATGTGAAAATTATCGAGTAACATCTTACATGGTTTGTGTGATACAATCATTTGGTGTAGACTTGGTATGTTTCGTTATGATTATCTCAATAACTTGAAAATTGCTTTGATGCTAATATTGTGTGAAAACAACTATTGTCATCCTCTAAGAAAGTTTCAATGATTGAAATAAGAGTGTAGAACACTTAACCAACATTGGATTATAAACATGTTGTGCACTCTTGCATATATGTGATCCATGTCCGGGAACCATAATATGCATACCCGTATGCGTACCTGTTGGTTTGAGAAGTCCGGAAACCTAAGTGCGCGTACCCGTACGTATACTGGCGTAGGTTTGTGTCCGAAATTTTTTGCTGGGTTTAGAGGTAGGCATACCCTTTCACATACTGGTGAAAACCAAATTTGGTCCGGCTATTCAAGTATGCATACCCGACGCATACTTGAATGGTTAAAGTTCTAAAATCGATTTTGTTATGAACAAATACATTTATATATTAAAGAATGTATTCTTTGCAAACCGTGGCTATAATGTTCATAATTGATTAGAGTGAATCAAACCAATTTTGCTTCAATTATGTTCTTGTATACATCTATGAGAATATAACAATTGAACAACTCCTTAACTAGTTTCATTTGAGTCATTTGAACTAGTTATGGTTAAGATGAATAAGGTTAATATGAGAGTGTTCATATAGATAACCTCGGTTAACTACTGTTGAGCCAACATGGTGTACATGTTTAGGTACGGTTACATAAACCTAAATGAGTGTACATTTTATTTGTGTATAACAAGCTAAGTTCGATCTAACGGTTGAAATATATTAGCTTGAATCTAATCAGGATTTCATCTAACGGTGAATATTGAATGCTTTGTAACCAAGGTAACTTAGATTGCAAACCCTGATTTGAAAACTATATAAAGGAGAACTCTAACAACTGGGAAACTGAATCCCCACACTTCATGTGTGTTACTAGTTGCATAATCTAGAGTCGATTCTCCTTTAACCTAAGGTTTTTCATGAAACCCTATAGGTTAACGACTTAAAAAGACTTCATTGGGATTGTGAAGCCAGACCCAACTATTTTCTATGTAGTTGTGTATTCTGATCTTAGTTTTACTATCGTGATTGAGTAATATCTTTGATAAGATTTTCTTGAGATTTATCTTCGATAGGTAAGATTGAAAAGTAATCACAAACATCTTCGTCCCATCGTTTGTGATTCCACAATATCTTGTTTCGTTAATCGATTGGGATTATTGTGAGGTGATTGATATTTCTAGGATGTTCTTTGGGAATATAAGTCTGTTATATCAATGGGTTCATGTTCACCTTGATTTATCAAAAGACGGAACAAAACTCATAGGTATTTCTGTGGGAGACAGATTTATCCATTCCAATAGACTTTTGTGTGTGGGACATATTTGTTTATCAATTCTTCGATTTTGGGTCATAGCAACTCTTGGTTGTGGGTAAGATCAGCTAAGGGAATCAAGTGCGTAGTATCCTGCTAGGATCTGTTAAGTGTATATTTTACATATATTTAGTGTCGAATCCATGCTAGTAATTGCTTTTATTCTTGCAAATTATTGTATATTACGTCTGTTTTCTCTTATTTGTGTTTTATTAGGTGAATCATCCAAAAGAAGCAAATTGTCACTTAATTGTGCAATAAAAGAAGTTAGCCACAAGAATAAATGGGCCAAAACTCATGTAGAACCCGTTCTTATCCAGGAGTGCTTGGTATCACCTTGAAGAGGATGAAAAGACGAAGCAAACAGCGAAAGAACGGAGTCGTTCCGACATCGTATGAAGATTTTATGGGCGTTTGAAGCTACTCAAAGTATTGAATGCACAAAATTACTAAAGGCACTGGATATTTTACTCCGGGAACCTCATCTTCTTTTAACACATTATCGCGACAAGTGCAGGGATAACTCGAATCTGCCATGGCTGTAAACAATGAAGCTGATAAATGATTATCTCGGATGATGGTTGCTTGAGTTGTTGGCTGCTGACAGCGAGATAGATAGAGAATGAAGTTGTTCAATGAGAAGTAGAGAAAGCTCGAGTATATACAGGGAGCTACGATGGCTGGTGGCCGATGGAGACTACTACCATTAAAGAAGGCAGAGTTGAACTAAGAGAGACTGAGCAGTTCATAGAGATGGTCACTGGGAGTTGATGTGATGATGGCAGGTTTTAAGTCGAAGCAAAATATGGAGTTGCTGCTGTAATAATGGTTATGTAGCTAAGCTGCATAGAAGATGGTGGTTGTGTCTGCGATGTAAATGACTAAGAGCCTGAGTTCGTGGAATTTTTGGGTTTTGCTGTGTTAATAGCTAACTGCTATCAATGTAATGGAAGAATGATGCTGTGTAAAGAAAATGATGGTGTTCAACAGTGGTGCTGACACTTACTTCATGTCCGATAAGGGAATCTGCAATGGATATTTAACGAGCAGTGGTGAGGAGGAAGTTGTCATGAGACCAAGAGATATGGAAAGAGATTGAGAACTAGAGCTCGACAGGGGATAATGGGTGTTGATGGTAGTCGACGGGCAGAAAGGAGGAATGGGTTATTCCGGTGATTGGAAGATCAGTGGAGATGAAAGAGGCGTTTAATGGAATGTGATGTTGATGGAGGTATTTGATCGGCGATATGATTTATCTGAGTTTGGAGCTGTGTCTTGGCAGCGAAAAATAACTGTTGGCAGTCGACGATGAAGTGGATAAAACATGGAGCTGTATGATTTGGAATCAGAGAAGAGAGCTCGACTGGCAGTGATGAGATGGGAATGAGCTTAGCTCGATGCTGTGAATGAAGTTGAGCTTTGAAAGAGAGATAAGAATGGAGTGAACAGCAGCTTGAGATGCACTGATTGCTGGCAGACGAGAATGAAGATATGTGGGCAGAGTATGAATGTGTTATTACGGAGCTCGGAGAAATAAGGACAGTTGCAATACGGATGGAAGACTCCACCGTACGTAACAACAGGGAAACTTACGACTTGAATGTCTCAGCCATAGAGAATGATAAAAGTATCCTGGAGAAGTTGCGTATGGGATATCATGGCCGTAATAAGAGAAGAATAATAGGCTGTCAGTTCAGGAAGACTGACAAGCCACATGGAGTTGAAATGGGCTGGACTTCTTAGTTCTTATACCAGGCCAGTTTGTGCTTTCACATGGATTTCTACACGGCTAGATTCCAAACTAGGGATTTTTTGTGAGTTTTGGCAACCAAGTTCGCACAGGATTCGGTACGGGCACAACAATAACTTGGAGACCTATATAAGAGACTCTTCTATTATTTTTGGAGATATCTTTAATCTTTAATCAAGCCATTGGAGAGGAGAACTCAAGAAAAAAAAAGCTAGGGTTTGGAGCTATTTCCATCACCGTAACTATTTCTTTACCATTTTATCATATGAAACTCATGGGTTTTGTTAGTACCATGAGTAGCTAAACTTCTTAGTGATTGGAGATGAATTATAAGTTATAGACATGATTTAAGTTATTATATAAATCTATTTTGAAGTTCTTCACGTGATTATTGATTGTTTATACTAATCAGAATATTTATGATTAATTGATAGATTGTTTAGGTGGCCAACTGAATTAATTTGTTGATTCAATCAAATGTTAGTATTGAGTTAGGAGATAAGTAATAGTCGAATAATTCATACAAAAGTAGAGAACACAAGGCCTTGCAGAGGGATTTTGTGTAGCGATTGTGTGTATAAACAGCACTAGAAAGTGGACCTTGAGCTAAGAGTCTAACTACTAGGATCAATCTATAATTCACAAAAGATAAAGCATTCAGAGAAATTACACCTTGAGTGAGCTACTACTAGGTGGTTTAGACGAATAAAATCTGGTATTGGAGAGCTTTCATACTCGGTGATATTAGGAATTTATGGGATATCACTGAGCTAGCTGTGATGAATATAATAACTTGATGACGATTTAGTAACGAATAAGGATTCCCTAATCATATTTCTCTCCATTTCTTGCAACTTTATTATTTTTAATTGCTTGGATTTTACTTTGAATCTAAAACAAAATCCCTCATTGTGACATTTTGACAACTAAATCTCCCTGCTCTTCGTGGGAACGAACTTGACTTCCATTATATTATTTTTAATTGAGTGGAAATAAGATATTAATTTGATTGCACCTACGACACGCATCAGGATCAGAGGCGTAAGGAGCACGGATGTACCTTGAATCAGTGTGAGATTGATTAGGGTTCAACTACATTACAGTCTGAAGTTCATTGGTAGTAGGCTAGTATCTGTAGCGGCTTAATACAGTGTGGTGTTCAAATCTGGACTAGGTCCCGAGGGTTTTCTGCATTTGCGGTTCCCTCGTTAACAAAATTTCTGGTGTATGTGTTATTTGTTTTCCATATTATATTTTGTTATATAATTGAAATATCACAGGTTGTGCGTTGAATCGATCAATTGGGAAATCCAACCTTTGGTTGTTGATTGAAATTGATTGATCCTTGAACATTGGTCTTTGGTACCGTTCAAGTTATTTATCTTATATTCAATCGGGCTTGCAAATCCCAATTCGCTGATTGCGGATTGAATTAAGATATAGAGATATAAAACTCTTTGATATACTTTTCTCTAGATTGAGTCTGACTATATAGTTGATTCTCTTGAAAGTATACAGGAGTTTGCCTATTCAGATTCCCAAACGAAATATTGGGTGTGGTTGTTAGACCCCATCCTTTTCAATTGGTTCAGAGCAGGAAAACACATTAAAGACCTCATGACCTAACCACCAGTCTTCGATGACTCAAATTACTTGTGTTTTTCTTCAAGTTTATGTGGTTAATGGATATAATCTTCCGATAAGGCGATACAAGCGTTCCAAAGGATATTGCATCCTTCAATCCCTTGTGCATGGATTCTCGTGATATCTCCATAACCACCAGTCTTCGATGACTCAAATTACTTGTGGTGGAAAATTTCTATGAGTGCCTTTCTTCAAGCGTGTGATTTTCAATCATGGGTTTATGTGGTTAATGGATATAATCTTCCGGTTGTTGCATAAGGCGATACAACTGTTCCAAAGGATATTGGTGCATACGAACCTGCCGAGATTCTCGCTACAAAGCAAAATTCTAACGGGTTAAATGATATCATTCATTCCATTACCCCAGAGCTCCAATATCATGTGACTACTTCCACAACAACTAAAGATGCTTGGGATATCTTAGAAACAATATTTGAAGAAAATACATGTAAAAAGGAAGTTACGCTTCAAAACCTATTCTTTAAAAGGACATTGTGATGAAAATTCTCATCTCGTTGCCATGAAATAACTACTTTGGTTGAGAAGTTAAAGATCTTTTATCATGAGAATACATCCAAAACTGGAAAGGATGTTGCTTTAAAAGCACAAAAAACACTAAATTACATAACAAAAGTAAGAGTGTTTGCATCTCGGGAGATGATCTTTCTAAGGATGATTCACAACAACTAAAGATGCTTGGGATATCTTAGAAACAATATTTGAAGAAAATACATGTAAAAAGGAAGTTACGCTTCAAAACCTAAATCACAAGACAGTTTAGGGATCTTTTTTTGAAGAGAAGTAAACGGTTCACCAGAGATAAACCTAGGTCATCAGTTAAACCTCATAATCGTGTTCCTCCTAAAAACAGGGATATTGATGAAACTGATGACGAGAATATGCCTCAGTGATTTAAGTGTAAAGGTTTTGGTCATTTTGCAAATGAGTGTCCAAATCATAAGAAATACATTGGGAACAAAGGTCTAGCTGCAACTCTTGATGAAATGTCTGACGACTATGATTCTAATGAAGACAAAAAGTCAAGTGTTGTACTTCTTTGTAAAAATATTGATTTTGATAATTGTAGCAATACATACATCAATCTTGATATTCTTTCAGAAGAAATTTCAACCGGTTTGGAAGCAAAAATGGATTTATATGTTTATACTGGAAAACTTCTTATGATGTTTCATTTCCACTATGTGTCTAGCAGGTTACACATATCGGGTGTCTGGATCATCTTCCATGTTGATGTGCTCTTATTGTTCGCTCAGAGGTCATGAACTCTCCAGGTGTTTCAAGTACAAACACAAAATAAGATAGTCAACAAACTTCAACGAAGAGAAAATCGATATCTAACAAGCTCAAACTTGTTCAAAAATCATCAGAGGTATGTAAATTCATTCCCTCTTCAAAGAAGTTAGTTTTCAAAGAAGAACGGTTCAAATCAACTCGAATCTTTGCTTTTATTGCAACTCATGTATATAAACTCAGGATCATCTCTTTTTCTTTTTTTGTAAGTGAGTTGTGTATCTGTGGAACTATTTTTTCTCCTCTCTTCGGTTGAGTGGGTTTAGCCGGCATATCTCAAAAGTGCCTTGTTGAGTTAAAGATTGGAAAGGGTTTCTAAGCGCATCAATATTATATGTAATATTCTTCCTTTTGCAATTTGTTGGAAGCTTTGGTCCAAAAGAAATAGAAGGGTACATAGAGGAATACCTAAGTCTGGGGAATAATTGATTAATGCGATCAAAATGGACATCTACCTTTGGAGTTCGTCTACGGAAGCTTTTAAAGATTTCTCAACAAATTAAGTTATCCATAATTGGGAAGACATTGTTTTTATGTAATAAATGTTTTTTTCTTTCTCTTCTGGTAGCCTGACGGGTTTTTGTATATATCTTGTACATATTTTTCCCCCATTAATATATCCTTTCATTCTAAAAAACAAAACAAAAAAAGACTAGACGAATAGAGGAAAAATTATGGTCTAAACATTCTATGAAACAAAGATCTATGAATTCTTTTCGAAAATGTTATGGTGGATAGATTATTGTTCACCCCAACACAACTTGATTATGTTGGCTTGTGCATCTTGTCTCGTGTGCCCGATAAAAAAAGATAAGATTGTGCACACCTCAGGCTTTAGGAAAAGAGAATTTTTGTTTTTGTTTTTGTTTTTCTCTTTTTTGGTTTTGTTGTGATATGCTAGTCAAGAATTCGCTCCTCTTTTCATATCTAATTGATATTAGAAGAAACTTCCCTGTTTAATCAATAAAAGAGGGTTATTCTCGACAATTCTACCCTCTTTGGGGTTGAGAGTTGTTGTGTACATGAACTTGTGTGTTTAAAGGTTCTGTAACCCTACATTACTTTTTCCTTCTCTCAAAAACTCTTTTATCTCAAGACTGCTTGTTGAGTCTGATTTGTGAATTCCTCCCATAATCTCATACGTGTATAGAGATTCTAAGCATTATGTCTTCTGATGGAAAAGATGTTAATATGATTGTTAAGCCATCAATCATGAAGGAAAAAGATAAATCTCCTATATCTTCAACTTTGAAAAGAAAAAGGAGGAATGTAAGAAAACCAAGAGCTATTTCGTCCAATCAACAGAAGTTCTTTGGGATTCTTAAAGAGTTGAAAAAACAAGAAAGGAGATTCAGGAAATAAAGGCTTTTGTTATTAGAACTCTTTAAATTCAGAAGGCCCTGGTTCGACATGAGTCTAAAAGGTTTGTTGGAATTAACTCCTTTCTTCATGAACCTTATGTTCCTATGGTTGTTGACAACAAGGAGTTTGGGGACAATAAAGAATTTTTTTAAAGGTCTTAATGTCTAGGAAACTTCTTATGAGAATTTATTCTTGTGTTTTAAGAAGGATAACTAGGGTTTGTAATAGCCATTATTGTGAGTACACATAGCTATTGCCAACGTCTTCATCTTGCAATGTTTTTAGATTTATTTATTTAAATTCCAAAGTTTATTTGGAAGATGATTTTTGCAGTATTAATCTTTGTGGTTTTATATATTGCAAAATTTTATGGGATATGTTGTTTACGTTTGTGAACCTTGATTGTCCTATACTTGTTCAAAAGTTATCTCTATCATATATCGATATGAAAGTATTGATAAAAGATAGAATAAACTTTTGACTACAAAAGTTAAGCCTTTTATGTTATTATTCAAATATTGATGGAAGAAATGATGAACTTTAGTTTACAAAGATTAAGTCTATTATATGTTATTGTGCAAATAGTGATGAAAAATAGAATGAATCTTTGATTATTCTGCAGTATTGGTCCTTTCCTGATCCACATCTTTGTTTTTATACTGTATTGCTTCGTAATTTCTCTTATGTTGAGCATGGAAATCTGAATTGATCATTTTCCTTGAGGTTAATTCAATTGTGTTTTTGGATACAAATTCATGTTTTCATGTGATTTGTCAATGTCCAAAGAAATCATTTTTTTCTTGTGAAAGTAAGGTCGCTCTTGTTGTTCCTTCTGGAATGACATTTTATGGGGAGTGCGGTTGTGGAAAATTATAAGAGTTATCTTGTATCTCTATAAACTCCTTGATGAATACACTGAGTTTCGACTATGTGAAATCATCGAAACAAGTTGGTATGTTGTTCTCTTTTGGTCATGAAGTATCTGTATAAAAATTTCATGAGGATCCCACTAGATTTCGTACCTTTGCCAATTTATATTGACAAAAGGGGGGAGAATTAATGTATAGTTCGCACTGCAAATACATATGGTTTACGGATTATTATGTAAGGGGGAGTGGTTTTCATGTTTAGATGAAGTATTGACTAAGGGGGAGTGATACATATCACCATAGTATTGTTGTCAAAGTTGTGATACAATTGGACTTTGATGTTGTATAATGATACTATGACATTGTATAACAATGATTGAGAGCAATTGTTTTCTCATTGTTATAGCTACGGATCTTCAACAATAATGATACGGAGTTGTACACATTCAGAATCATTGGATTACTTGGAAGTGACAAAGATTTCGAGTAATATTGAAGAACCAAGGAGATCAAGCATTTGAATGAGAAGCTACAAAGTTTATTTATTTTGTAATCCATATGTATTGATAGTTTTGTCACTAAAATTGGCAAAGGGGGAGATTGTTAGAGCACTGCTCGGTCGAACTCGCAAGCGTTGCTATCTCAAGCTTGTTTGTCAATGTTAGTGATCGAAACTATAAGTCTTGATTTCTAGTCTACTTATATTGATGTCTCGAACTTGGATAGATTGTGTAGTTGAGCATTAGACTTCACGACGTTCATCAAATGAAGACGAAGAACTACTAAGGCGATCTTGTGGAACTTCATCAACAAAAGGTACGTGGAGATTAAAACTTATCTATCACTTGGAAAGTCTATTTCTACTCTATCTCCTATATTGAGACATAAGTCGTATTACTATATGGTTTTCAATTATACACATTTGAGATTTCGAGCTGAGTTTAACTCGCTTACATATTTCTCGAAATACGTGTTGGTAAGTTTTCGCTTCAACCAAGTTCATTTATATTCTTGACGAAAGTCAAAAGATGATCATGTGAAAATTGTCGAGTAACATCTTACATAGTTTGTGTGATACAATCATTTGGTGTAGACTTGGAGTGTTTTGTTATGATTATTTCAATAACTTGAAAATTTCTTTGATGCTAATAGTGTGTGAAAACGGTTATTGTCATCCTCTAAGAAAGTTTCAATAACTGAAATAAGAGTTTAGAACACTTAACCAGCATCATATTATAAACATGTTGTGCAATCTTGCATATATGTGATCCATGTCCGTAACCATAGTATGCATACCAGTATGCGTACCTGCTGGTTTGAGAAGTCCGAGAACCTAAGTGCGCGCGCGTACCAGTACGCATACTGGCGTATGTTTGTGTCAGAAATTTTCTGATGGGTTTGGAGGTATGCGTACCCATTCGAATACTGGCGAAAACCAAATTTGGTCCGGCTAGGCATACTTGAATGGTTAAAGTTCTAAAATCGGTTTTGTTATGAACAAATACATTTACATATTAAGGAATGCATTCTTTTCAAAGCGTGGCTATAATGTTCATAATTGATTCGGGTGAATCAAACCGATTCTGCTTCAATTGTGTTCTTGTATATGTCTATGAGAATATAACAAGTAGTTAACCGAGGTTAGCTATATGAACATTCTCATATCAGCCTTATTCATCTTAACCATAACAAGTTCAAATGAAACTAGTTAAAGAGTTGATTGTGAAGCCAGGCCCAACTATTTTCTCTGTAATTACATGTTCTGATCTTACTTTTATTATCGTGATTAAGTATTATCTTTGATAAGATTTGCTTGAGATTTATCTCCGATAGGTAAGATTGAAAAGTAGTCACAAACATCTTCGTCTCATCGTTTGTGATTCCACAATATCTTAATTCGTTAATCGATTGGGATTTATGAGGTGATTGATATTTCTAGGATGTTCTTCCGGTATATCAATTGGTTCCTATTCACCTTGATTTATCAAAAGACAGAACTAAACTGGTAGGTATTTCTGTGAGAGACAGATTTATCTATTCTAATAGGCTTTTCTGTGTGAGACAGATTTGTTTATCAAGTCTTCGACTTTAGGTCGTATCAACTCTTGGTTTTGGGTGAGATCAGCTAAGGGAATTAAGTGCGTAGTATCCTGCTGGGATCATAGGAGTAAGAAGCACGACTATACCTTGAATCAGTGTGAGATTGATTAGGGTTCAACTATATTCCAGTCTGAAGTTTATTGGTAGTAGGTTAGTATTTGTGGCGACTTAATATAATGTGGTGTTCAAATCTGGACTAGGTCCCGGGGGTTTTCTGCATTTATGGTTTCCTCGTTAACAAAACTTCTGGTGTCTGTATTATTATTTTTCCGTATTATATTTTGTTATATAATTGAAATATTACATGTGTGCATTGAATCGATCAATTGAGAAATCCAACCTTTGGTCGTTGATGGAAATTGATTGATCCTTGAACATTGGTCTTTGGTACCGTTCAAGTTATTTAACTTATATTCAATCGGGCTCGCAAATTCCTATTTGTTGATTTCAGATTGAATTAAGAGATAGAGATATAAAACTCTTTGATATACTTTTCTCTAGATTGAGTCTGAGTGTCTAGTAGATTCTCTTGAAATTATATTGGAGTTCGTCTATTCAGATTGCCAAACAAAATATTGGGTGTGGTTCTTAGACCCCCGATTTTTCAGTTCACAAACCAGGTACACGAACAACAACTCCAAACATTGTCCTTGTCCATCCATTCGCATACTCGGTACCTGACCAGCAGTCGCGGACCCAACTCAGGTAGAACCGATTGCATACTTTGTACGCAAATAAGGTTCCCGGAACTTGAAAGTTAAAATAGTTCGAAAACTGGGTACGCAAACACGGTTCCCGGACCTGAATCATAACATTCTAAACTCCCGTTTTCATCATTGAAACATCTTTAGAAGTCGACAATAGCTGTCTCACACAAAATATTAGCTTATAAGTAATTTTAAAGTAATCGAATGATCAATACAAAACTTTTCGGGTCGACATCAAATGATTGTCTCACACAAATCATGTAGATATTTCAAGGCAATTTTCACATGATCATCTTTTGACTTAATATTTAGTTTCCAACAAATAAATTGTTTCCAACTAAACTCTTCAAGAATAATGATGAACACAGTTAACGCAAAAAGCTTCCAACATATATTTCAAGAAATTGATAAGCGAGATAAACTCAGCCCGAAATATCAAATGTGTATAATATAAAAGTCTATATAGCTATACTACTTAGTCTTATTAGAAGATTGGGTAGAATATACTTTTGAGTGATAGATAATTTTTAGGATTCACATACCTTTTGTTGATGAAGTTCCTCAAAGCTCTCTTCAGTAGATCTTTATCTTCAATTGATGAACGTCGTGAAGTCTAAAGCTCAACTACATATTCTATCCTAATCCGAGACATGGCTATAAGTAGAGTAGAAATCAAGACTATAGTTTTGATCAACTAAACTTGAAAAACAAGCTTGAGATAGCAACGCTTGCAAGTTATACCAAGCAGTGCTCTAACAATATAAATATGTAGAAGAATGACAATTGAAAGTAGAATTAACTGGTAAGAAACTATGGAATCTAGAAAAATCAAAAATATTACTCACATCTAACATGATTGAAATTATAAAAAGAAATGAAAACCCAAAAAAAAGGCTTAGGGAATGTTGTTTATGTTGAATTTTTTGTGAGATTTGGAAGAGAAGAAGTTCCCAGATCTCAAAAGCCCAACTTGTGGCTCGGCTTCCCAACAAGTTTTTTTAAACCATTTTCTTTTGTTTCAATAAAATAAAGATCGAATACGGACATTATGCGGCGACGATTCGTGTATTTTCTTCGAACGGTGTTGCTCCTCGCAGAGAGAACACGTTATTTGAATTATAATCTAAGCATCCTGCAGCTCCACCTCCTTCCATTCCAGAGGAAGATTTCTGTTGTGATCCGGTCACAGTTGATTTACGAGCTATTCATGGTGCTATCAAGAGTTTCCCTAGAGGAACTTCTTATGGTAGTGATGGCTTGCATGCGCAACATCTGGTTAACGTTTTGAGTGGTGCAGCAACGGCAGTGGCAGACGATTTGTTGGCTTCGATCACGGGAGTGGTCAACCTTTGGTTGGCTGGCAAGTGTCCTAAGGTTTTGGGGGAGCTCATTGCTAGTGCACCTCTTACGCCTTTACTCAAACCTGGTGGTGGGTTACGACCTATTGTGGTAGGCACTATCTGGCGACGTTTGGTCTCTAAGGTAGCCGTGTTCTCCGTTGGAAAGTCCATGTTTTCTTACTTAGGAGATCATCAGTTTGGGGTTGGTGTGCCAGTTGGGGGAGAAAGTATACTTCATGATGTAAATGGTTCGCTGGAGTTTAGAGGTCACTCGAATAAGATGTCAATGTTGCTTATCGACTTCTCGAATGCTTTCAATACGGTGTGCATGTCTCGTCTCATTAGAGAGGTTCGGCTTCATTATACAGGTATTTCTCGCCGGGTTGAATTCTGTTATACTAGGCCTACTAAACTCTATTATGACTAGTACATCTTGTCTTCTGCATTGGGAGTTCAGCAAGGTGATCCTCTCGGTCCCCTTCTATTTGCTATGAATCTTCACTCTTTAGTGAAGTCCATTGATTCTCGTTGTAAGCTCAATTTACACATCTGGTACCTTGGCGATGGTATTATTGTCAGCGACATGTTGGAGGTTTCCAAAGCTTTGAAAATTATAGAATCTGAAGGACCGGATAGAGGCTTGCATCTCAACATCAAAAAAACTGAGGTTTTTTTGCCTACACCTGATCCACGTATACTCGAGGAAGGTATTTTCCCCAAAGACATTGGGAGGGCCTGTGAGTTTGAACATGGATTTCATGAGTGATATGGTTGTGGGTAGGGTGAACAATACTATTCAGCTAATGTCGGCTATCAAAAAACTCAAGGACCCTCAGAGTGAGATGTTCCTGCTTCGTGACTGTGTCGGTGTCTCCATACTTTATTTTTCTATGCGTACCACCAATCATGTTTCTTTACAACAAGCCATCGACCACTTTGACGATCACTTACTCAAGTATTTGAGGCTTATGATAACGGGAGATGGTGCTGGTTTCAGTCCTTTGCAACAGATATTAGCTACTTTACCTATCAAATATGGTGGCCTCGGTATTTACACTATGACAGACACTCGCACCTACTGTTATCTTACCTCTCAGAGTCAGACGGCCTCGGCACAGAAGGTGATACTTGGTAGTTTATTCCCAACTGACAATAGTGTTGCATACAAGTTAGCTATTCAGAAATTTACTCAGGTATGTAATTTGCCTTCTACTTATTACGTCGATAACACCCCCCCCCCCCCCCTATATGCACTCCCTGACAGTTACTTATTTTAATGCAGTCAAGAAGCGAATCCATGTCCAGTTTACTTTATCTGCAAGAGATTCAATGATATGACAGTGTAACCAGATCATGCATGCTCAGGATTATCTTTTGGTTGTCCCTATTAGTGGACTTGGTCAGTGCCTTGGTCCCCGGCAGTTCAGAGCTGTAGTTTGTTATCGTCTTGGTATTCCTTTGTTCGTCGAAGGTGGGTTATACTCTTGTTGCAATAAACATATGGATTTTTTCGGCGATCATGCGCTTAATTGTGCTAAGGACGTTGGGATTAAGTTTCTTCATGACTTAGTTCTTGATCTAGCTACCGACATCTGTTACAAAGCTTGTGTACCTGCACGCAAGTAAGTGAACATGTGTATTTTATCATATGCTAACAAGGACTTATGCCCAGACGATATCCTTGTGCTCAATTGGGAAAACATCCAAGATGTGTGTATGGATGTCACAGGTGTCTCACCCATCACTGGTGATGGTGTTCGTGCTTTTATTCTGGGCCAGGCTATTTCGAGAACAATTTCGCGCAAGCGTACTAAATATTTGTCTGATTGTGTTTCTCATGGTTACGGTTTTGGGTGTATTGCCTTTTACTACTTTATGAGAGCTTAGTGAGGATTTTATTTGTTTTTTCAAGCGTCTGAAAAATTGTTTAGTTAGCAATGACGCTGGTATTGGATTAGTCAGTTTTATTTTTCATAAGTTGGGTGTTGTTATTCGGAAAGGGGTTGGTGCTCAGCTTGTTGCTCGGCTTCCAACCAAAAGTTCTGTAGTTTGATTTATAAAAATGGCATTTTCATTTTATTAATAAATTACCAAAGGTTAAATAAAAAAAACCAAGAGAAATAAAAACCTTGAGATAATCAACTCGTGAAATAAAATTAAGAGAATAAAGGATCAATCTAGTTGTACCCGACTCGAATAAGATCTGAATTCTAACAAGTTAGAGACATGTAATCTATCTTTATAGATATGAATTCAAGAAGAAAAAATATTGGTTCGAATTTAATCAATACGAGCTTAAACTTATTAGATTGACTACATACTACTTGTGCTATTCCTATTATAAAAGTAAGCAATATAATGTGAAAAAGGAAAACACATGATGCTTGAGTTTTGTTAATGAGGAAACTACACCGACAGAAAAACCACGGGTCCTCGTATGGATTTGGATACCATACTATATTAAACTCTTATAGACATTAGCCTACTATCATACTTCAATTGGAATGTAGTTGAGACAAAATTAACCCTTCAAGCATTTCATTTATAGTCGTGTTCCTTACGTCTATGGAATCTCACAATATTCTACACAGTTGATTCCCTTAGTTGATGTCTTTTACAGCCTAAGATTTTCTTCAACCTCAGTGAAGACTTTTGATACAAATCTGCCTCTAACATCCAAGCATATTTGCTTTCCTATTTGATACACTTCTTTATATTTGGAAATATGTTTGCAGTAGACGAAATTCAGCAAACTTCACGGATCCGAGACACCTACACTTTTATCAAGGAAAATCCTAAATTACTAACCACGTCTGAGGAACAATCCAAAAAGACCAAAGCAAAATTTAAATATATTTATCTTGAAGAATAATAAAGTCTAAGAGGAGGAGAACTTTGTGATTTATAACTATCTTGTTCCTGATTTAAAGTTCGGGAACTTCAATAACCATTATAACAAAATACAGATATAAGAACTTATAGTAGGGTTGTTGATGGTGGATTTTAGTTCAGGGCTAAAGTTTTAAAACCAATTTTTGTGTAACCATCCTACAGAGGATGAGACTATTTTATAAGTGATGAATACTTCTTCACTTTATTAATTCACCTAGAATGGAGCATGTAGCAACAATCCCCCGAATATTTTGTGAATTTTAGATTATTGATTAATGCATAAAACACCTTGTATTTGCTGTGTTGTTCCTAGCAGAACTCTCATTGTTGGTGCGGTTGTAGTTGCAGAATAATCTACAACTACACCCTCAATAGAATTAGTAAAAACTCAAGAAGTTCTTGATGGTGAATGATAACTTTCTTATTAATTCTCTTAGTTGATTTCATAGAATTATCAAAATGGAATTAGAATAGTTACAACTTTTTCTATTCTCTCTCCTAAGATAATTTCATATACTCATTAAAAGAACCTCTTGAATTTTACATTTGAACTCCTATTTATAGTAAAACTTATACAGCTGTATATGAATTGCGAAGTATCGCAATTCATCCTCGCAAAACTTCATATTTCCCCACATTACTTTTATCATCGTATCATTTTATAACTCTTTCCTCCTTTATTTATTACGATACTCGTGAACTATTATCTTGCGATATTCAGTACCTACATCTTGCCTCTTCTCATGTCAATTCTACGAAGAAGAAATGTCATGAGAATCCCTATTCTCGTAAATTTAGTGTAGTTATTACCACCCATCAAGTTCGCAACACGTCTTTTTACTTTTCCCTTATCTTTTTGACACGTTTCTTCGTAACTCTTCTTTTCAACCGTTCACGCTTACTCGTATTAATGAATTTCTATCTTCATCAAACTCTCTCTATTTATAAATATTATCCTTTGTTTTTGCTTTTTATTCTCTTATCGTATTCATCTTCTTCACCACTTCTGCCTCTGCAATCTCTTTTATCTTTTTTCCTTTCTATTTTCCATCTTATATTCAATGGCACCAAAGAAGAAAACTATTGAACAGATTAATGCGGAACTTGCTGATAGGGACCTCATTCTCTCCGAGATTGAAGGTTATGATAATAAATCTTCTCTCTGTGTGAAGCTCTTTACCAACTATGTTTGGGATGATCAGAAAATTTTAATCTCACGAGGTCAAATCCTCGCAGGTCTTCCTCTTCCTATTTATGATGTTAACTTTCCTCTATTCTATGAAATTATTTCCCAACCCAATTTTTCTTATGCCATTTACCAATTGACTGGTGATTATATTCGCCTCTCAGTTGAATTCGCAAATCGTGCCGCTTTTGGGAAATCTTTGTATTCAGTTGATCTTAGGAAACCTGGATTTGAAAATATGGAAATTTTTGCTGCGAATTATACAGTTGAGGGTTTCTTCAAAAATTACACACTAATTCCTGCGAGGAAAGAAGATAATCGTTGGGGTGTTCGTCTTCATCGTAAAGCTAATATCGCAGCAGATGATCTTCTCATGCACGATATTGATTATGCTTCAGGAAATAATAAGACACATCGTCGTTCTAATGATGAAGATTGGTATAAGTACCCTTTAATATTATCGGGTTCTTATATTTCTGGGATAGTAGAAATTCCTGCGAACCTTCATAACCGCCATTATCAACCTTGGGTTTTTATAAATGTATGTACTTCCATCTCCTTATCTTTTTGTTACCCTTTAATTTCAAATGAGGTAAGAAACACTCTTGTATTTTTCTAAACAATATATTGTTGCCTCTGTTTCTTATCCTTATTTGAATTTGCAGGTTCCACTTCTTCCTGAGATTGCTGCAAGTGAAAATAAGAGTTCTACTTCTTCTAAAATGTTTACTGCAAGACAACAAACTCTTCGTTCTGCGAAGGTTACCCAAGCTTCTGGTAGTCAAGATGATGCTCTTCGCAAAGGGAAAAGGAAACTTCAAGATGTTGTTACGAGAGGAGGAAAAAGAGGAAACTCCCAACCAAGTCTCATTCCAATGTAATCTCTTCTAATGAGAATATTGAGGAAGATCTTGGTGATGAAGATGATAAATTTCCTGAGAAGGACTTTAGTTCTAATTCCGATACCCTTTCTGACGAAGGAGATGATGATAATGATGTTGATGAAGGTGGAAATGAAGATTTCAGTATTCCAGAAACTTTTGCCTCAGCAATGGTTAGCATCTATGAGGCTTTCCTCCATTCTTCTTGTGGATTAGGAAATTATCCTACAGCGAATGCTCGCAAACTTATTGCGAAGGCTTGTAAAGTTCCTACTGTAATTGATAATAACTCCCTCAAAGGCATTTCAAGATTCGTCTCTCCTGCTTCATTATATGCTTTAGGTAGCATGGTAAGTTTCTTCTCTATTCCTTGTTTATTTCCCTTATTTTGTTGATTTCTAACCCCTTTTTTCTTGTTTAGGTTGGAAGAGTTAGTTGTGCAGCTGCTTCTAATTGGGAAAGACGTCATTCTATTGCTGAGAAGAAAACTTTAAATCGTTGTAAGAAGTTAGAGGTTGAAAATTCAAATCTCCGTCAGAAAGTAGAGGATTTAAGTATTGATAACGCAGAATTAATATCCCGTCACGAAGATAATTCACAATCTGCGAGCATCGCAATTGATAATTCTTCTCTTCTTGAGGAGAATAATCAATTGAAGCTTGAAAATTCTTCTCTTCGTAATGATAAGAAGCAATTAGAAGGTAAATTCTTTGCGATGGTAATTATTTTGATTACTTTTCCTTCGTAATTTGCTAACCAATTCCTTAATTTCTCTCCTTGCTGCAGAAAATTATGCGAAGATGAATAACGATCTGGAAACTATCCTTGCTAACCGTAATAAGAAAATTTCTGATTTGAGATCTCAGCTTTTAATTTCCCAGCATAACCATAGTTTATATGTCAAGCGTTTTCGAGCTAAGATGACTCGCAAGATTTGCGAAGATAATGAAATTCCTCTCAAGAAGTACCATACGCTCCTTTCTGAAGAAATTCCTGAAGATACTCCATATCTGGAAATCTCTGATAGTGAAGTTGAAGATGATAGTGAAGTTGAAGAAGAAGATCATTTTGATGGGAATAGGTCGCCTGAAAAATAACTTCACTCTTTTTTGTATATCTGTTCTGTAACTTCACTCTTTTTTGTATGTCTGTTCTGTTTCTTTTCAATACAACACTTTCTTCTTGATTGCACTTTTAATCAATCCAACAATTTCTTTTTCAAAGCTTAATTTGAATTAATCTTTCTTTGATTGATTGTTTCCCTTATTCGCATAACTTGATCATGTGGAGAGAAATAATATATCTTAAAGATTTAGCTTAGTACTCCCTTTCCCCTTATTATTGCTCTTCAAATGATCAACTATCGCTGGAAGTATTAGAATATCCTTCTCAATTTATCTTACGAAGTTTCTTCTTATTGTGATTATAAATAAAAAATCCTTCCTTCGAAGTATAAGAAATATAAGCCTTTTGCCTTTTGCGGAATGTTGCTAAGTAAATAATAAATCTCCCCTTGAAGTATAGGAAGTATGAAGTATACGAAATATGAAATACCCTTAAGAAGTATAAGAAGTATAAAAATATCTTTGAAGAAGTATTAGCAGCATTCAATTCATGAAGAATTGCCCAATATATGAAGAAGTATAAGAATTATTACTCATTGTATGAAGAAGTATAATAAGTACTTAACCTTCGCAAAATTAAATATCCGTTGAAGAAGTATAATAAAATATGATATATTCTTGAAGAAGTATAAATAGTATTGAATTTGTGGAGAAATATTCAATATATGGAGAAGTATAAGAAGTATTTAATTCTCGTAAAATTTTACGAGTATGAACTTATCTGTATTTGATTGCTATCAAAATTGCATCTTTTGTTAAGTCTTCGTGAAAATTCTTCAATGATGTTATCTTCTTTGATAGGACTTCTTGTAAAAATTCTTCAATGGTATTGACGAAGTTGTCTTCTCTTCAAAACTTCATAATGTATATTCTTGTATAATTTCTTCAATGGTTTTGATGTAATGAAATTCATTAATTTCTGTGGTCTTATCATGCCTTCCTAAGTAAAGGTCTTATTTTGCCACCTCTTTTGTAGTAAATTTTTGTATTTGCAATAATATGACAAGTCTGTACATTCTTGCGAACATACAACCTCGTGACATTATCGTCTTGCGATGAAATCGCAGGACGTTTTTACACTTTCATGTAATAACCCATTGATCTCATCTTAACTTCTTTGTTTCATTCTGCGAGTTCTTTTTGTATGTTTTTTTTTTTTTTTTTTTTTAGAATGCTCGCAGAACTTCATTTGTTGCACAAATATGACGAGCCTTTATGTTTTCGCAAACAAGAAGCCTCGTGACATTTGCGTCTTATAGCACGTATCATCTCCCTAATGGAGGGTGATTCCCTTTATCTTCCCCCTGGTTTCCCCTTCAAGGAAGCGTACATCGACCATACAAGGTTAGCTCTTCCCATCCGGTTCTGCCAACAACCATCTTTTGATCGCAACCTCTTATCCTTTTTGCCTATAGGGCTTATAGTTACGAGGTTGCACCCTATGGGGTATCTTTGGTCCAAGTGCATCATTTGCCAAGACTTGTCAAAAATGACAGATGTAAAATGGCAGATGTGGTTCAACCTCACCCGGCACTCTTGACTCAACCGTGTACCTCGGCGCCTTGATCGTTTTCTGCACTTCTTGGGAAAGACAGTATGCCTTAGTCGCCCAACCTAAATCCTCTTACACCGCATTTTATATTGCGTAATGTCGCTAGATTAGGTGAGAATCCAAGGTGTCTAACCCGGATAGGTACCCCATTATTGGGTTGTAACCCTAAATTTTTACCATGTACTAAGGGTCCTTGGTGGTGTTCCGGTTACCCTTAGCCAAGTTTATAGGTACCCCCTTAAATGACGTACTTTAGGACTTTGCCTCTTACGAAATATAGCTTCGCGAACTAGGGTGTACGCCACAAAGGTTTGCCTGTATAAAATTTTCTGCGGCTCTCTTTCTTTTTTGGAGGCTGATCACAGATTGCGGTCTTTTATTCGCAAATTAATGAAATTTTAATCGCAATATAAATTATGAAATTCGTAACTTTTCCCAATTTCCTGCGAGCAAACAATATTCGTAAAATTTATCACGAAATAATTTTTTTGTTTTGCAACATACATTATTTCCACGAGCAAACATACTGATTACCTTTTTATTTTATTATTTTCCTTCTTCTTTCTTCGCAAATCACAACCCCTTATTATCATCGTAAATTTCTTGTATGATTATCATCGTAATTTTATTATTTTTTGCCTTAATCCCCCGCCATTAAATTTTCACTTCTTTTCACAGACTTTTCTCTTTTTCTCCAATTTTCCTTCTCAGTAGTTTTTCCTTCGCAAACTTCTACTTCTGTATCGTAACATTTCTTTCCCTCAGCCCAATCACCCTTGATAATTCCAATACCCTTCATATGAGGAAACTTTATGCACTGATGTAAAGTGGAAGCTACGCCTAGAATTCCATGAAGCCATGGTCTTCCTATCAAAGCATGATATGGTGATTCGACATCAACAACGCAGAACAGAATTTCAGTTCGCCTTCCACTTAATGGGATTCGCATGCTCACTTCTCCTTTGGGCTTGTTAGCAGTTCCATTAAAACCATAAATTCTGTAAGTAGAAGGTATTAAATCTGCATCTTTTCCCCCCATAGTTTTGTAAGCAGAATAGAAGAGGATATTGACAGAACTTCCCGTATCAATCAAAATCCTATTAAGACCAATTGATTCTTCATCCATATCATCTTCGTTTTCTTCCATATTCATGCAGATTGCTAATCTTACTACCAATGGATTATCATGTGCTTCACAACCTTCTGGAATTTCAGTGGCTTCAAAAGAAATTTCACGTTTCTGCCAATCTTCAAGTCGTGAAATTTTTGCGATGTTCATTACTTCCTTTCCTTCACCATCCCTCGCATATATCCTGCTTAACACATTATCATGAAAATCCTCTATGGTTTTATATGAATGAACGATGGAATTACAGAAAACATTCCTTGCTTTTGATCCCACTTCTATATGTAGGATTTCTTCTCCCTTTTCTTGTGATGTGTTCTCCCTACGAGTTATGGCTGGAGCCTGTGGTAATTGTTGCGACTGTGTCTGCTTAAGTAAAAATTGATTTAGTTTTCCTTGATCAATCATTCGCAAAATTATCCTCTTGATATTATGGCAATTATTTGTAGAATGTCCATGAAAATGATGATATGAACAAAATTCATGACTTCTTGGACCCATTGGTGGTTCCTTTCCCATGTTCCATGGAGTTGGTATATGCTCTACCAGGATAATTGCTTGCCATATCTTTTCTACACTTGTATTCAAAGGTGGCAACTTTATCTCTTCCCTTGCCATTCTTTGACCTCCTTGACCGTTGTTATAATTTTGTCTCTGGTTCCCTTGTCCAAAATAATTTTGCCTTTGTCCCCCATAATTTTCTTGTTGTTGATCTAATCTTGGAATTTGGTTATTTCCTATTCGATTATAGAAATTCCTCTCTCTATCATACTCTTCTTGATCTCTACTACCCATTGCTACCATTTTTGGCTGGATATCATTGATTTTCTTCTCTTCTGAAATTTGCGAAGAAGTTTGTGAGGATGTTTGCGAAGTACCTGCTACTACATTGATTATTTTGGGAAGTAAATTTGCTCCTCCATCTTGATTGCTAGTGTTTGCTACTGGATATGATTCCATATTGTTTTGTTTTTCCTCTAGTGTAATGTATTCTTCTTGTAATTCTCGTAACTCTGTCATCATTATGGAATTCTTTCTTCTGAAGATTTGAACATATAATTGTTCAGTTGCGAACATCGCATTTATGAAGGACAGAATCAAGTATCTCTCATCCACGCGCCCTGTCATATCACTGCACATAGTCTTCCATCGTCTTACCAAATGCTTCAAACTTTCACCCACTCTTTGTTTTAAACCAAATACATCTTCAATACCAAGCCGTGAAGAGTGATTTGTGATATATGCTCCAAGGAAAGTTGCTTGCAAATGACTGAATGACGTAATAGTGTTCTTAGGGAGTCCTTCGAACCACTTTAAAGCTTCCCCTGTTAAACTCGATGCGAAGTACTTGCATAACACAGCATCATGATTCTCCCATTGTAACATGCATCTTATGTATGCTTTAATGTGCTGAATAGCACATGAAGTCCCATCAAAGATACTGGTAAGTGTGGGCAAATTGCATTTTGGTGGAATTCCCCCCAATTGTATTTCTCTAGCAAATGGAGTCCTCGCAGCTTCTTCTATTGCTTCATCTGATTGCCTTCTATCTCCTCCTCTTCTATTGTTTATCATCCCTCTCATTTCTGCTAATTCTCAAAAGATCCGTGCATTTGCCTCAGAATTCTCATCCATTGGTCTTTTTAATGCAGCTTCTCTTCTTCTACGTTCTTGCGCTTCCTCCCTTGCGATCCTTCGCATTATATCATATTCTTCATTAATGTTTTCATTTTCATAATTTTGCAAATATCTTCTTTCTAAATTATCATAATTTTTCAGTCGCAGAGCATCTTGGAATTCTTGTTCTTCCCTTTCTATTCTTCTCATGCGAATATCAGGAATTTCTTCTTCTTCATTTCTCCTCCTTCTGTGATTTATTTCTTCTTGATTTGCTTGTACTCTGATTCGAGAGTTTGGTTCATTCCTTTCCACTTCTTTTTGTTGATTTACAATTCTTCTCTTAATTCTTTCATACTCAACATTTTGTTTGTTACGAGCCTCTTCATATCTTCTTACTCCATTCTCGTGATTGTTTTGATGTTCTGCTTGTTGTCACTCAGTTTCTTCCATAAGTTGTTGTTCTTCCTCTCGATTCTGATTGTTTTCTCTAGGATTTAGCCTTGTTCGTAAATTCTCCATGTTTTGTTCGTGGTTTGGTATTAAAATGAAACGATTCTCTTGATTTCTTTCACCTTGATTCTGCGCTTGTTCTTGCATATTATTTTCATTATTGATTATCGGTGAATTTTGTCCTTCTCTTTCTGTTCTAACATTTGATCTTGCAACACTTTGAGATTTCCTTCTTTGTAGCATCTCATTTTCCATCCTCAATTCTTGATTTTGTCTTGTTAAATTGGCACGTTCTTCAGCTTCGATCATTCGTTCTTTTTGGATTCCTTGTCTCAATGTTTCTAACATCTCCCTTTCTCTTTCAAGAATTGTTCCTCCCATCAACCTCCCATTTTCTATGATTTGTGGTTCTCTATCTTCTTCTTCTGGTGTATCAGTTCTCCAAGTATGTATACTCACTCGATCATGATCTATTATTTGTTGAGCTTGATTTCTTCGATTACTCCTTCTCCTACTAGGTTCTCCTGTTATATTTGCTTCTCCTCCTGCGAGTCTTACACTTCTTCTTACTTCAGTTAATGGTTCTGATGTGTTTCTTCTTCTTGTCATTTTTCTGGTACAGGAATTCTTCAAGTCCCTATTTCTAGCGCCAATTATGTAGTTGCAGAATAATCTACAACTACACCCTCAATAGAATTAGTAAAAACTCAAGAAGTTCTTGATGGTGAATGATAAATTTCTTATTAATTCTCTTAGTTGATTTCATAGAATTATCAAAATGGAATTAGAATAGTTACAACTTTTTCTATTCTCTCTCCTAAGATAATTTCATATACTCATTAAAATAACCTCCTGAATTTTACATTTGAACTCTTATTTATAGTAAAACTTACACAGCTGTATATGAATTGCGAAGTATCGCAATTCATCCTCGCAAAACTTCATATTTCCCCACATTACTTTTATCATCGTATCATTTTATAACTCTTTCCTCCTTTATTTATTACGATACTCGTGAACTATTATCTTGCGATATTCAGTACCTACAGCGGCATGATGATTGATTGTTACTCGCAACAGAGTAGCATGAATATCCAAGTACCAATAGTGAGGCATGCACGAAATTCCCATACAGGCTGTAACTCTCGGTTTGTTATACTAGCCCGGTTGAGCATGTAACTCTCAGTGTGTTATACTAGCCCGATTGAGCATATAACTCTCGGTGTGTTATACTAGCCCGATTGAGCATCTAGACTGTCCATAGCAGTCTAGAAACGATCATGATCATCCAACTTCACCAGCATGATTGAATGGCCCAGATCGAATCCAATACCCCCAAGCAGGTATTGGAATATTCACAGCCGACACAACGCGGGCCCCGCATGGTTGGCCTCCCCAAAAGGGGTGGCAAAGCTTGACAAACCGTCCAAACCAAGCGAAATGGACAAGAAACCCTAAATTAGGGTTTGCGTCACATTACATGTGTAGCAAAACGATCTCAATCATCCATCTTCGCAGGCATAGATGGAGTGTGTAGATATAGATCCAAAAGGCCCAGAGCATGTCAACACAATCACTGTGGACCCTCCTACACACATGACCAATCGGTCAGGACCAACCATGATTGGTTGTCCTAATTCGTGCGCACCAAACCAAGCATGACGCACGGTCGGCAAAACCCTAATTGGGGTTTGCGGCATATCTATGTGTCGCAAAATCATCTCAAGCGTCCATCTTCGCAGGCTTGAATGGAAAGAAAAGAAAAAACATCACAGAAGGCCGAACATGCTAGCATGACCACCGTGGGCCCGGCTTCATGTCCGACCGATCGGCCAAAGACAGCCCTGGTCAGGTGCCTCGGTTCGCACGCCCAAACTGGCGTGGGCACGCTTCCCAAATCATAAATTGATCTAGACCACTCAATTTCGCCAGACAAATTGAGTGGCTTAGATCACGTTTCCATGGGACAGTCAGGTATAGGCGTGTATATCAGCCTATCACCTACATGCTGGACCAAACGGCCGAGACCGACCAAGCTTGGTCATCTCGAAACATGCGCCTTGAAGGTGGCATATCACGCCCCTTCAGGATTCCTTTGTGGCATAGGATTTCTGTTGTAAATCGATTTCAGCCACTCAACTTCGTCGGTAAATTTGAGTGGCCTAGATCAAACTTTTGTGGGACGGTGAAGCATGGACATGGACGTCAGCATGATGTCTACACGCATGCCTGATCGGTCCTCCATGAAACGCCTCCCATGCTTGGATTCAACCAAGGTGAAAGTGTGCACCTCCTAAAACCCTAATCCAACGGTCGTAGATGTGGGTCGTAATTCATCTCGTATGTCTAACTTCGCCAGATCGGACGGACAACCTAGGTTAAGAGTTAGGCGATCAGTGAGGTATCACCATGATCAATGTCCGCCACTCTTCTACCTAATGTAATCGGCTAAGGCATGGATCACTCATGCAACCTCCAAACCCTCACATGAAGTAGGTAGGGCATGATGCTCAACAACGATGCTTTATACATGCTGAATACATTCGATGCAGCACTTGCATAGAATACACACGATACTTTACAAGTATCGACTTCCTAAATAAATTAGTTATTTAACCTAGCATTACATGCTACCTTCCGTGGATCCCACGATCCACACTTACACTCAATACATCAATCATGTCACAAACTGGGGGATATATACTGGGGTATTGGTCTGGCGGTTTACAGCGTGCAGCGTGCAACGCGCCATCACAAGAATGTGTCAGGAAGACGTGGACGGTTAGTGATGATGGAAGAAGTGGGCAAGACTGATCATGTGACATCAACACACAACTCCATCACTCCACTTCCTCTACTTCCCACGAGAGACGTGAATAAGTCTCAATGACTTGTATAAATAGGCTCTCCTTCCTATTTCCAAGAGATAAGAGCATAACACAGAAACCAAGTGTTAATACAACACGTATTCAAACACCCAGAGCCTGCTTGCATTATTTGTAAGCCTACACACCTTTCTGTTACAGGTCATAAGCAAGCCTACACCTTCACAATCTTAACACCTTCTTCGCTTCCCTCCCTAAGATCAACCCCATCTCCTTCACTTTGTGACCGAAACAAGTCTGGAACGGAAATTTCTTGGTTTAGGCCAGAATTGTACAGATTGATCTCTCGAATCAAAAGCACTCACCGCGTAGTGCATTTGTTTAGGGTTTAGATTCACTTCTCATCCACACACCCCAAATTACCAAAACCAGCAGAAGTAGTTTTCACCCATAAACAATTGGCGACCACAGTGGGAGATAATCTCTCGGTTGCAATATCAATTTCCAATTCTCAAATTTCATCTTTTCAATACCCGGTTCTATTTCCGCAATTTCAAGAGGGTAGATCTTAGGATCACTTCAATCATCAATTCATTTCAAAATGGTAAAACTCAGGTCAACAATCAATTCTGATGGAGCTAGTATGGATAACACTCCCGGTGTCGATGTACCTGTCAGTGGAGCTACCATGGTCAATACATCTCGTGGAGCCGTCACTTCTACCACCAGCGGGGCAGGAGGAGATATCCCATTAGGAGCGATGCCTCCTGTCACCAGAGCCATAGTAGCTGCAAACCTTGGCATTTCTTCGAGTGTAACGCCTCCGGCGGTTACCAGAGCAACGACTTCCACTCCTTCATTAGGACGAGTAGTTGGAGTAGCAAGAGGAGGACCATCTCCCATTACCATCGCAGATTTGATGGAGAGGCAAGAAGTCCTTGCTAACACTCAAACGGATATGGTTGCAACTTAGAAAGAGGTACTCACTTTTCTTAAGACATTAACTTATCTATTTCCACAAGAGCCGCGACATCCCCTGGAGCCAACAAGGAACGCATTCAATGCACCCGAACAAGGTACTTCAGCGGCGCGGACCTATATGGACCTAATCAAAGAAGCGACATCAGAAATGAGCGGTCATGTCACAGAGTTTTCTACATTGGGGACTCATCCTTACAACGATCCTCCTCAAGTCAACAGTTTTACTATGAATTAGAGGCCGGTGGACCAGGAAGTGGCTTCTCTATTGGAAATATTGTGCGAACTTTTACACCTCTCAAAGAATCAGCGGGAGGAGACGTTTGCTGCAATCAATCAGATAGCCTTGGACATACAGATAATTCCTTCGTGTCCACAAGCCTCCAGAGCACCAGAGATGTCTGTGAATAACATTATATTTACAGAAGAAGATATGATGGCATAAGAAGGTCACAACCTAGCCCTACACGTTACTGCACGCATCAAGGATTCAGTGTTCAAGAGGGCCCTCATCGACACAGGAGCGTCTTCGAATGTGATTACCCTCAAGACACTCAGGACATCCAAGGTTTGCCCGAACAAGATCGTACGACAGCCTACCACGATGACAGACTTTGAAAAAAACCAAACCACCATGTACGGGTATGTCAATCTGAATTTATTTGTAGGGCCCGTACAGTCAAATGTGAAATTTAAAGTCATAGAAAAGGATCTCGACTACCATATGATACTGGGGAGACCGTGGCTTCATGATAATAGGATTGTCCCTTCGATGTATCATCAGTCCCCGAAGACTATGTTGAATAAAGAAGTCGTTTGTATTCCTGCATCGCTTTCTCCTTACACACCGATATATGGAGTGGAGTTATTTGAACCAAGAGAAGCTCTGCAGGAAGAACTAGACAAAGTTCATTACATCCCACTCACCACGTGGGCATCAATCCAGGAGGAGGACCGAGTTGCATATTCTCACGATGCATCTTTGCTGACAAGGTGTTATTCTTCATTCGGTGAAGCAGCGACCCACATTTACACTAAGAGGGAGACTGATGCCCAGTCTCCCCGCCCAGTTGAATGCTACAAGAACGACAAGCCACAAGAAGAGGTGCTGGATGCTCCACGACATATGCAAGACGGCACCAACTCCACGATTGAAGAGCTCGACGATGAGGAATCTCCTAGGCCTATCTCCATTAGCTCGACCTTGTGTAGGCATTCATACAATCTCCGATCCAAGCCAGTCAAACAATCTCTGAGGTAATTCAGGCATGAGATCAGGTGATGCGCGGATTCCAGAGACTTGAACGAATGCTACCACAAAGAAAATTTTCCTCTACCTAACATCGACATGTTAGTAGATACCCCAGCGAACACGGCATGTTATCCTTCATGGATGGATATAGCGGCTACAATCAGATAAGGATGTATGAGCATGACGCAAGTAAGACAGCTTTTCGAACTCCTCTCGAAAAATTTATTATATTGTAATGCCATTTGGTTTAAAAAATGCCGATGCAACGTATCAACGCGTTACGACGGCAATCTTCCACTGGAGACGATACCTCAAGGGAGTAGCCTCAAGAAGATAGGCATCGTCATGTCGAGAAAGAATCCGCATCTTGGGTGAATCACTTTGTCATACTTAAGAGGAATGCTTCAGCGAAATAGTGAACACCCAAATGATTATGTCAAGAGGACCCGAATTCAGGCATTGAAGGGTCACAATCCAAATGGGAATGAACAACAAGTGGAGTAATTGTGCATCAATAGGATGGTACCTGTCAATCATGCTTTGTAAAAGAGACTGTGCTTTCATACGCCCTCTGAACTCCGTGAAGCTTCTAAACGCTCAGGTTGCAAAAACACATGCCCTGCTAGAAAGAACAAGCATGCCCGTCATAAAGAGTCTCATGATGTTCGTGGAAACATACATCTCACCAACAGGCAGTACAAGCTTCAGCCTTTCAGAAGGGGCCACAAGCAAAGAAGAGGAAGACCACCGAGATACAACACCCTGCACGCCCAAAATCACCAACTTCGGACTCTAGTACCATATGCACAACTGCCACAATGGTGAAACAACGTCCAAGATATTCCATATCTGGATTGACGGTAGCTACGTCAATGAGAGACGCTTTCAGAATCTGTCTCCCGTAGAAGAAGTAGTTGCGTTACCAAAGGAGTATGACTGGGGACTGCTTACCACTGCCCATCTCAAAGATTGTGAATTTAGAGAGATGCAAGCACGCTATCATTATGATTCCAATATGTCCAAAGATGAGGATATACTCTAGAGAGCAGATGTAAAGACCTCCTCGTGAACCTAGTGTGGCAACATCTATCAAGTCGAGAGCCTTGGATACTCACGAGTATGGGACGGTCTCCCTCTTCTCTATTCCATGAAGAAACATCAAGAAAGCTATCGGTTCCAGAGTATCCCTCTAATAAATAGACGATCTCTACCGTTGTATGAAGAGTGCCAAGTTCGTGCAAGTTGTTATCACGCCTCTTCCTGCCAATCTCTTCTGATCACAGCTGCAGCTAAGAACCGTTGTTCATTTTTTGATATCAGTGCCCTAGCTTCACGATAGCAATAACCACTACGGACAGAGGTAATCCGAACTTTTGCATATTTTATTTTCCTGTGGAGAAATAATAGAGTCACAGAGAAGAGATGGCGATATCTTTATTATGGTAAACTCACCGACCATACAAGATAGAACCATATAAATCAGGCTTGGGGACTGAGGCTCAACATGAAATTCCTTCACCGTCAATCAAGGACTTCTTCAACACAAGAGAGATGGTCAATCAAGAAGCATGTAATTTATAAGGGGAAACCAAACTAAATAAGAAGCCGCTTCAATGCTCCCTCCAGTAGAAGCCGCTTCAATGTTCTCTCCAGAAGAAGGCGTTTCAGCCCTATCTCCAAAAGAAGAAGTCTCTTCAACACTTCAACGCTCCCTCCAGCAGAAGCTCCTTCAACACTCTTCGGGACCTGTTCATTCCAGAAGCTGCTTCAACACTCTCCGGGACCTTCTCGCTCCAGAAGTTTCTTCAACACTCTCTGCAAGACCCACATCCATATTTGAGCATATAAGGTTCATTTTTGAGTAAAGCAAGCACGCAATGGGTCCCATGTTTGAGCGAAGAAGGCGACAAGGTCAAGGCATCAAGGATGGTGTTTGGTAAAGATAGTAGGGTCAGTTTTTTAAGGATGAAGCTCGAGAAAGCGCATCAACCGTACGGGCAAAGCAGGCACATGACAGGGCCGACGTCTGAAACATGTACACGGTGGACCCGTGTTTGATCGAAGCATGCACAGCTGTCCATGTTCAAAGAAAGCATGCTCATGTCAGGCCCCACGCTCGACCAAATCAGGCATAGCAAGGTCGGTCGAAGCAGGCAAGGCCGTTGTTCGAACGAAACAAGATAGCAAGGCGTTGAGGCAGCGATGTCCGTCAGCAAGGTCGGGGTTCGTCAAATCAGCAAAGCCGGTGTTGGTCGAGGGTCAAGTCTGGTGTTGGGTGAAGCAACAAGTTTTCATATTGGTCGAAGCAGGCACAGCCGGTCCCAAGCAAAGCAGGCACATGGTGGGTCCCACTTGATCAGGCACAACCAGCCCCATATTGGTTGAAGCAGTTACAACCGGTCCCAAGTAAAGCAGACACGCATCGGGTCCCACTTGATCATGCATAACTAACCCCATATTGGTCGAAGCAGGCACATCAAGCCCCAAGCAAAGCAGGCACGAGGCACGCAGTGGACCCATGTTTAAACGAAGCAGGCAAAGCAAGCCCACGTTTGATCAAGCAGACGCAATAGACCCACGAACGAAGCAGCGCAACAGTCCATCGATTAGGAAAGACCGACACCATGCTAGGGAAACGCTCGCCCGGACGTCTCTTGGATGTGACATGCTCTAAGGACAGGATGACCCGTCTCTCCTGGTAACATCTAAACTTTGTCTCAAAAGTTTTATCCTTATTTGTCACCATCTAATGCCTACCCCACAATAGTGTAACAATTATGTTCTAGGCATGGGACTTAATGTTGATGGTGGATTTTAGTTCAGGGCTAAAGTTGTAAAACCAATTTTTGTGTAACCATCCTGCAGAGGATGAGACTATTTTATAAGTGATGAATACTTCTTCACTTTATTAATTCACCTATAATGGAGCATGTAGCAACAATCCCCCGAATATTCTGTGAATTTTAGATTATTGATTAATGCATAAAACGCCTTGTATTTCCTGTGATGTTCCTAGAAGAACTCTCATTGTTGGTGCGGCATGATGACTGATTGTTACTCGCAGCAGATTAACATGAATATCCAAGTACCAACAGTGAGGCATGCACGAAATGCCCGTACAGGCTGTAACTCTCGGTGTGTTATACCAGCCCGATTGAGCATCTAGACTATCCATATCAGTATAGAAACGATCACGAACATCCAACTTCACCAGCATGATTGGATGGCCCAGATCGAATCCAATACCCCCAAGAAGGTATTGGAATATTCACAGCCGACCCAACGCGGGCCCCGCATGGTTGGCCTCCCCAAAAGGGATGGCAAAGCTTTCCAAACCGTCCAAACCAAGCAGAATGGACAAGAAACCCTAAATTAGGGTTTGCGTCACATTACATGTGTAGCAAAACGATCTCAATCATCCATCTTCGCAGGCATAGATGGAGGGTGTAGATATAGATCCAAAGGGCCCAGAGCATGTCAACACAATCACTGTGGGCCCTCCTACACACATGACCAATCGGTTAGGACCAACCATGATTGGTTGTCCTAATTCGTGCGCACCAAACCAAGCATGATGCACGGTCGGCAAAACCCTAATTGGGGTTTGCGGCATATCTATGTGTCGCAAAATCATCTCAAGCGTCCATCTTCGCAGGTTTGAATGGAAAGAAAAGAAGAAACATCAGATAAGGCCTAACATGCTAGCATGACCATCGTGGGCCCGGCTTCATGACTGATCGATCGTCCAAAGCCATCCTTAGTCAATCGCCTCGGTTCGCGCTCCAAAACTGGCGTGGTCACGCTTCCTAAATCATAAATTGATCCCGACCACTCAACTTCGCCAGAAAAATTGAGTGGCTTAGATCACGTTTCCATGGGACAGTCAGTTATAGGCGTGGATATCATCCTATCACCTACACGCTGTATCAAACGGCCAAGACCGACCAAGCTTGGTCGTCTCGAAACGTGCGCCTTGAAGGTGGAATATCGCACCCCTTCAGGAATCCTTTGCGGCATAGGATTTCTGTCACAAATCGATCTCAGCCACTCAACTTCGCCGGTAAATTTGAGTGGCCTAGATCAAACTTTTTTGGGACGGTGAAACATGGACATGGACGTCAGCATGCCGTCTACACGCATGCCTGATCGGTCCTCCATAAAATTCCTCCCATTCTTGGATTCGACCAAGCTGAAAGTGCGCACTTGCGCACCTCCTAAAACCCTAATACAACGGTCGCATATGTGGGTCGCAATTCATCTCGTCTGTCCAACTTCGCCAGCTCGGACGGACAACCTAGGTTAGGAGTTAGGCGATCAGTGAGGTATCACCATGATCAATGTCCGCCACTCTTCTACCTAATAAATTATTTATGAAATCGATATTTACAAAATATCGTTTGTAATCGATGCATGTAAAACATCACTTTTAAGAAAGCATCTTAAAATAATCGATGCATATGAAGCATCGTTGTATAGAGCCCGTTTGAGTCGGTGACGGATTTCATGGTCTTAAAAGGGACGTGACTGGCCATATTTGGGCAGCTGCCAGGAGCTGTTCGTATAGGTTAGGGACGGGGTGATCGGCTCTCATAGGACATGGATGACCGATAGTCATCATGTCACCTCATTGGTTAGCTCAAATTAAATCCAACTCAGTCAAATTAGCTAGTCAATTTGGGTGGTTGAGATGATTTGCGACAGTTGTTATGCCATTGAACTTATTTAAGGTTTTATAAGTGGCGTGACCTGCCTAATTTTAGCAGCTGCCAGGAGCCATTTGAATAGGCTGAGGATGGGGAGATCGGTCTTTATAGGAGAAGGACCCCCGATAATCATAATGACACCTTATTGGCCGGATAAGTTGGATAGCTGTGATTGATTTAAGACTGTCATGGTTGGTCTTAACCTAATTAAGGCCCTTTTGGAGCCGCTCAACTAGCCTATTTTTTCTAAAAATTGTGAATGTTGCCTGCGGGCTAGGAGAGTTCTGATTGGCTAAGATAAAAGTGTCCCGTTAGAGAGTACCATGGAACTTGTTTGGTCGCGTCAGGAGGGAGCCAAGTTCGTCAAATCAACCGGTCAAGTCGTGCGGTCATGATCGTTTTGCGACTGACTCGGACGACCAAGATCTATTTTCTTAAGAAATTAAACATGTTGATCGGCCAACTTACACCTTTAATCAAAAGTGCAGCTTGCGGATTTAAAGCAATCTGATTGGTCGACTAGGGAGAGGGTCTGACGGACAATAACATGGGGTGTAGCCGTTCGGTGATGGGAGGCGCCATCTAGGGCAAGCCGACCGTTTAAGTGGCAGTCAAGCCTCCTTTTTCTACCGCCCATGTTAGTCACGGTTTCCCTTTTTTCCTTATTTTCCATCTTTTGGTAGGATTATACTCTTACTAGTTTCAGGGTCCAGTTCCCTAGCTTGCCTAGGTTTAGTCTCGACCAATAGGGATCGAGATATCGCACAGGCTCCATTTTGGGGCAAAAAACCTAATTTTTGTATATCAACCAAATTAGGTCGAAAAATTGAATTTTGTGAGTCGGCACAAAATAAATCAATTTTGGTGAATTTTGCACATTGGTACAAAATCCGGGCAATACCGTGTTTGGGGACACTTATATTGCGATTGACAAAATAAGGGGCGGAAATATTAAAATTCCGAACTAAGGGACTTCAGATGACCCCTTCAGAACAATGGATACAAACATATCCTTCGGAACCCCCACCGATCTCTATATGAACTCCATGCACAAACTTATCATTTGTCATACGATCGATAATAACCGATATGAGCGATAAGTCATAGCGGTAGTATGAGAGACAAGTCATACGGGTGTTTATGGGTGAAAACTATTCCTGCCAATTTTGGTAATTTGGGGTGTGTGGATGAGGAATGAATCTAAACCTTAAACAAATGCACTGCGCGGTGAGTGCTTGTATATTCGAGAGATCAATCTGTGCAATTCCGGCCTAAACCAAGAAATGGCCGTTCCATACTTGTTTCGGTCACAAAGTGAAGGAGATGGGGTTGATCTTAGGGAGGGAAACGAAGAAGGTGTTGAGAATGTGAAGGTGTTGGCTATGTAGGACTTGTATCAGAAAGCTGAACTGGCTTGCAGGATGTAAGCTATCAGTTCCGGTGTTTGAATACGATTGTATCAACACTTGCTTTTGTTGTCTGGATTGTGT
Source organism: Papaver bracteatum (assembly GCA_023529315.1). Lineage (NCBI taxonomy): Eukaryota > Viridiplantae > Streptophyta > Magnoliopsida > Ranunculales > Papaveraceae > Papaver > Papaver bracteatum. The sequence goes on along the minus strand of JAJJWX010003505.1, from coordinate 1,918,465 downwards.
TGTTGTTGAAAATAGGGCAGAGAACCTATTTATACAAGTCCTTTAGCCTAACCTTTGTATCTCGTGGAAAGTGGAGAAAGTGGAGTGATGGAGTAGTGGATTAGTGTGTTGGTGTCAAACGACCAAGCTTGCCCACTTGTCCCATCATATCTAACCGTCCATGACTTCCTGACACGTTCTTGTGATGGCGCGTTGTGCGCTGCACGCTGTAAACCGCCAGACCAATACCCCAGTATGTATCCCCCATTTTGTGACATGATTGATGTCTCGAGTGTTTTGGAAAACATGTAGCATGTTGTTGTAGCTTGGAAAGTCAGGCTCTGGAAGCTTGCTAGCTTGGTGACCTTCGACGGTCGAGATTTTGCATCTTGAGAGGAGGGGCAACCGTTGATCGTTGCACCAGAAACCTAATTAGCGTTCCTTACTAGAATCGTTGTAGAATTCTAGTACGGACTCGGATTTTGATGATCCGCCCCTCCATTCCATACGGAAAAGAATTTCCTATCTTCCAACGCGGGAATATTTAGGTTTTAAGCTCGTTTGGGAGGAGAAAACAGCCCGAAAGCAAAACCCAGGAAGGAAATTGATACTTGTGAAGTATCGTGTGTATACTATGCAGGTACTGCATTGAGTATATCCAACATGGTTTGGAAGTTGCGCATGCAAACCCTTCCTTTACCGACCACATGGTGTGGTAGAGTGGTGAATGGTGATCACCATGACTCCGAACTGACTAATTAACTCCTGACCAGGGCTATATAACCGAGCTGGTGAAGTTGGACGGATGAGATGATCTTTAAGACACTCATCTGCGACACTTGGTGGAATTAGGGTTTCGAAGGAGGTGCGCAAGCACTGCTCTTCACCCTGACTGAAACCAGACTTATGGAACTATCCTGGACTGGCCGATCACACCTACGTGTAGATGACGTGACGGTTTAAGCGTTTATACCTACCGTCCCACAAAAACGTGATCCGGGCCACTCAATTCGTCCGGCGAAGTTGAGTGGTCGAGATCGAATTGAAACAGAAAATTAGTGCCGCAAAAGCCGTATCCCATGCCAACTTCGAGCGGGCGTTCCAAAACGACCAAGCTTGGTCGGTCTTGGTCGACTGATCCAACGTGTAGGTGGTAGGTTGGTGTTCACACCTATGTCTTACCGTCCCATGAAAACGCGATCTAAGCCACCCAATTCGTCCGGAGAAATCGAGTGGTTGAGATTAATTTGAAGCTTGGGAGGTGCGACCACGCATGTTGGAGCGGACGATTTGGGGATAGCCATGCATGGTATGCCTTGGCCGATTAGGTGAGGGGATAGACGAGTCCACAGTGGTCATGTTGACATGACCGGACCTGCTTTGATCTAATATCGAACCCTCCATTCGTGCCGGATAAGATGGACGCTCGTGATTCGAAACCCTAATTTTTGGGTTTCAGAGTCGTGCGTCATGCTCCATTCAGGCGCACGATTTGGAATGACCAACCGTGGTTGGTCCTGACCGATTAGTCAGGTATGTAGGCGGGCCTACGGTGATTATATTGACATACTCCATGCCCTTTGAATCTACATATGCACCCTCCATTTATAACTGCGAAGATGGATGGTTGAGGATGTTTTGCGACACATGTAATGTGCCGCAAACCCTAATTTAGGGTTTTCCATCCATACTGCTATGGTTTGGACATTTTGGCAAGCTAGGACAAGGGAGGCCGACCATGCGGGTTCCGCGTTGGTTCGACAGGTATTCCATACCTGCTTGGGGGTGATGGAATCGATCTGGGCCATCCAATCAGGCTGGTGGAGTTGGATGGTCGTAATCATATCCAGACTGATACGGTCAGTCTGGATGCTCAATTTGGCTAGTATAACACACTGAGAGGGGCTCAATCGGGCTAGTATAACACACCGAGATTTCATCCTGTACAGGTATTTCGTACATGGTTTCATTATAATGCTTGGAGGTTCGTGTTGCTCCGCTAAGAGCAACATTCAGTCGTCATGCCGCACTGATAATGAGTACAGGAAATACAAGGCTGTTGCGCATTAATTAATAATGTTGGAAATTCACAGGGTATATGGGATTGTTGCTACTTGCTCCAACCTGGATGAATTTCGTGTATTTTATTCACAGAATGGGATTGTTGCCACATGCTCCATTCTTGGTGAATTGATAAAGTGAAGGAGTATCCATCACTTGTTAATGGCCTTATCTTTTACAAGATGTTGGCGCATATTTTTTAGGTTTTACAATCTTAACCTTAAACAAAAATCCACCATTAACATTAAGTCCCCTGACTAGCACATAATGGTTACACTATTGTGGGGTAGGCATGAGATGGTGACATACATATGTGAGAAAGACAGGATAAAGGAAGTTTACCCGGAGGAGTATTGACCGACCGCTAGTTGCCCATGCCATTGCGCTTGTATGGAACCCTTTGGTGGAGCCGGTTTCCTTCTTTGGGTATTTGAATCAAAAGAGGAATCCTTGTTCTATTAGGATTCTTCCAAATTTTGCTTATATAAGGGACCGAACCCTTCTTATTTTTCCTCACAATTTTTTTTTTCTTTGGTTCAGCAGCTCCCGTCCGTGCTCTCCCTTGCCGCCGCCGATTGCCGTTGCCGGAGCGCCACCAGACGCCGCCGTCCATCCGACCAAGGTAAGTTCCGTCAATCTTTTTTTTTTTTTTTTTTTTTAAGGAAAAACCCTAATTTCTTAGGTAAAATCCTTTGATAGACACATCATGCCTAGGTTTCCCATCAAGACCGATAGTACAATTTCTCATTTCTGTTAGAATTGTTTGGTATTGCAATCCCATGAATATGCCGTCTTTTGCTTCTTCTTCCATTGTTGCATGCAAAACCTAGCTTCTTGGGTTGTAGCTTGGAGAGAAACTTGGCTTGAATTTCGTAAACACAACTCCCATGACCATAAATACGTGAGCATGAATGCGGTCCCACCATGTGTGTTTGATTCGAACGTGTCCATCTACATATGCTTGACTTAAAGCCGACCTTAAACTAGTCTTGTGCCCTGGATCAACACCGGTCTTGATACTTGAGCGATACCATAATTGAAAACAATCCGGACTTGAGCGATGTCAGCCTTGAAGTTATACCGGACTTAGAAAGTACCGGACTTGAAGCTATACCAGACTTAGAAAGTACCAGACTTGAAGCTATACCGGACTTAAAATACCATACTTAGAAAATACCGGACTTGAAGCTACGTGACTTGATCCGATTCCTTTGTGCACGTGAACCATGTCTTGTCGTCTTCATACAAGTTCTAACTCCTTTATTTTATTTCATTGTGGAATGAATAAAGGAATTCCTATTGAGATGTCTTCCGGAAATAATACTGGTGCCAAGTCAGGAAGTGTTGATAGCTTCAAGGATATGCCGAGCATCGATGATGAGTTGTTCACCTCGCCTTTTACAAACACTAGGAGACATCCTTATCACAAGATAATGTTACTCTCTGATTCAGAAAACATGGAAGCTGATCCATCTTCTTCTTCAGCACTTGTGATGAGATTTTGTCTTCGAAGAAACGAATATCCGCCTTCTCCTATCGACTTCAAGATTTGCCATACTCCACTAGGTTCTTATGAAGGATGGATGAGACACATGTTGAATAACAAGGATGTTAAAGCTAATTTGACCAAAGCGCAAATCCTTAATGCCGTCATGGCATCTGCTGCTCTCGAAATTAAGAAAGACGATGCGGGCTTGATTACTTTTGCTTCTCGGTGGCGCCCTTCTACCCATACAGCTATATACAGGTGGGGAGAGATGACTATTACTCTGGAGAGTGTAGATGTACTAATGAACCTGCCTGTTGCTGGGAACCTTTGTTAAGAGCTTTCTGACATCGAACAACGTAATTATGATTCCATACTTCACAAGGTGGCATAATTCAATGGTCTGGACAAGGAGGAGAAGAAAGATACGAGATTCTTTTACACCTGGTGGGTGTCGGAGTGGTTTCCTGCGGACCCGGATCAGGAGTCGGAAAGCGAGCTCAGTGTGATTGCGTTCCTGTCTTTGTGGATCTCCAGAGACATATTTGACGACGGTTCTGGAAATAAGACCATAAGAAGTGACCTTGTTAGGATTGCCATAAGGTTAGCAAAGGGTGATGTTCTTCCCTTAGGTGCCTTGTTCCTTGGATCGTTGTATTCTCATCTGGACGCCTTAGCGATGGATATGCACGTCTCCAACGGGTACAAGAAGGTGGAGTCGCATGTTCACTTCGCTTTCCTTCAGGCGTTCTTATGGGAACATTTCAAAGGATATGCTCATGCTCCTGCAAATTCGCTCAGTAGTTTGTATGGAGGTTCGAGAATACTCCGCTGGAATAGGAGGCGTCCCAGAACTGGTGCAAAACTCGTGGATATTTTCGATAATGTGTCTTCCGTAGATTTCCGTCCATGGGGGCCAACCCATTCTTCCATCGTTCAGCCGAAAACCTTTGATATTGCTTCTGACAGTCTTGATGATGCGTTGCGTACCGATGCTAAGACGATGAAGTTTGGAGAACTTGTTTATCTGCGCAACTGCATCCCGGGATATGTCACATCTCTATTCAACGAAGCGTTTATGGTGACTCCGTACAATATCGATAGGGCTACTCGTCAAATGGGATTTGACCAGGGTGTTACATTTATCCGTCCATCAGTGGTTCCGAAATAATTTCTCCCGGATATTCTTAATGCTGACGCGTTTTTAGAACGACTGAGTCTTCCTTTCTGGCCTATTGGTAGAAATACTGTGGTAACTCATGAGTATAAAGAGTTTTGGAGGAAGCAACTGTTGGTTTTTCAGAAATTTTCAGAGGATGTTGTGACAAATTCCCGTGGTGAGCCATCCTCTGACATGTTGAGGAAGCATTTCCGGTTGAAACCACTCTCAGGCAAACGAACCAGAGCTGACGGATGCAGTCCCCAGTCAGGAGGAAGATCCAAGAGGCAAGCTTGTAGTCCGGTGATACTCAATTCCTCCCATATGCAGGTATTCGAATCTCCCTCCGCTAATTCCTTTGTTTCCCCATAGTAACTTTTTCTAAGAGCGATCTTTGTTTGCATTCAGGGAATTCCGAAAGAGAACGTATTTACACGGCTGGCGCGCATTCAGAATGAAAGGTCTGGTGATGTTGGTCCTCACGTTGAGAGGTCTGGTGACACTGATCCTTATGCTGAGAAGTCTGGTGAGACCGAAATTGCTCCTTCACATGATAATGACAGAGATGATGCAAGCTCGGCTGGACAAGGCGCCTCCGTAAGTGATCTTGTTGATGAGGTGGTGACAGAAATCAGTACCCAGAGCGAAGTAGACATCAGGAGAAATATATGGGAGGTAACATATTCCATTGAGATGACTCCCCTTGAAGCACACCCTGAATAGACTCCAATGAATCAAGCTATAGTGACTTCTTCCGAAAGGCCTTCCGCAACTGACAAGGCTCCTGAAATTGGTGAAGTATTGGTAATGCAGCCTGGGGCTTTGTTCGATCCTCCTTTCACTACTCCCTTACCAGGTCACGTGTTGGTTGGAGGATTCAGCATACCAGCTCAGTTCGAAGGGTTGTACACGGCTATATGGGAGAAGCACGGCCACATTGCTACCACTAAGAATCTCAGGAGTCGCCTTGATTTGGTCAATCGCGTCCAAGAAGCTTTATTTTCCATCCACGGTATGAGCGTTACGACTGGTCGGACAATTTTTGAGGAGATGATTGAAGACCGGAAGTGTCATCGAAACGTGTTTGTGCAGTATGACTTCAATGCTCCTTGGTTATTCAAAAGGTTCTCCGAGATTCAGGGTCTCCAAAAACTACAAGATGAAGTCCCTTTTGCAGACTGTGTTACTCGCCAGGAAGAGAAGATTGAAAGGTTGTCTAACGAGTTGAAGCTGGAACAGGCTGTACTTCAGAAAATGAAATCCGCTCTTGCACAGAGAGATGAGTTGCTATTTAAGGACTTTCCTTGAAGGATTCCCGCAAACTTAGATTTTCTTGTTTTTCTTTGAGTGATAGTGAGGATTTCCTTTCACATTTTGACTTCGGGTTTTGAATTAACATGTAATTGAATTGGTTTATTTTGAGATAGTTTTGTGAATCGACTTTTCTAAAAAGTGATTATCTTAAATGGAATTTGTATCTTAATCATGAATGATTGCACATATCATATGAAATTGAAAATGTTGTATAGAATGGAATCATGAAAGGAAACAGACATGGCGTTTGATTATTGAGCCTCTTTTTCCACGTGGGGGATGCTCAGTCCCCAGTGAATTCTAAGATTATCTTTTCGTAAGATTGTTGGATGTAACTTACTTGCTTTCGAGACCTCACTTGTGTAAAACCGAAGTAGCTCCTCCAAGGAAGCCATCCACATTGATTCTTCATATAAGGGAAACTATCCTTCTGAACCAAGCTTCTCCTGAACAATGCGCTTCAAAGCGTTGCATTCACTGGTGGGATGGTGAAGGAACCGGTGGAAGTGACAATACCTCGGGTCCATTACTTCTTGATAAGTGGGTGGACGCCATACTGTAGGTAGCTCCACCTCTCCGTTTTGCACCCACGCCTCCATTAACTCCAAAATCCTCTTCATTGGGAGAGAGAAATGCAGGTATTTCGAATCGAGCTTTTCTTGCGTTAGTGGGCGTTGTGATGTCTTTGCATGGACCTCATGTGGAGCGCATCTCGGAGATGAAGTCGGGAAGTTTGTGAGTGCCATCATATCCGCGGATCGCTTGCCTGGGTAAAGGTATGGGGAAGGTTTCGTAATATCACTGTTGAGTGATCGAATCGAACGCTCCCATCCTATGTATTCACGCGTTTGATGTATTTCTCCTTCTTCAAGCATTTCTTCGCTTGGTTGAAAAGGTGATGCGGATTGGACGGTCTTCCGGTCTTCAGCAAGAGTCTTGAGATATAAATCTTCCAGCAGGGCTCCGTAGGCTGCATGCTCCCTTTCTTTATCCGGCAGACGTCGTAGTGCTCTGGGCGAGTCCCTTCCTTTGTGGAGTTTCCTCGAGCCTTCATTGTCGAATGGACCATGTTTTTCATCTTTCCTGAGTCTCCTGCGAGTACGCGCCCTTTTCGCTTCTCCATTGGTAAAGGTGTGACCCCTGGCTAAAGGTCCAACTCTTCTCACGCTGTCTGGGTAGATGTTTGTCGACCCTTCTCGTAATTGTGCTGCTATATCATTCATAAGGCGGAATGTTTCGCCCTGTCTTCTAGCGATACCAGCTTGATTTTCCAAGACATCCTCCAGCATTCTAGCTATACTTCCCATGGTATCTGAACCTCCTGTGGTTTCCTGGTGAGGGTACATCGTAGGATGAAAACTGAAGAATTGAGAATTTAATTTTTTGTAACTGAGAGATCAACCTCCCACTGTGGTCGCCAATTGTTTATGGGTGAAAACTATTCCTTCCGATTTTGGTAATTTGGGGTGTGTGGATGAGGAATGAATCTAAACCTTAAAAAATTTACTGCGCGGTGAGTGCTTGTAGATTCGAGAGATCAATCTGTGCAAGTCCGGCCTAAACCAAGAAATGGCCGTTCCAGACTTGTTTCGGTCACAAAGTGAAGGAGATGGGGTTGATCTTAAGGATGGAAGCGAAGAAGGTATTGAGAATGTGAAGGTGTTGGCTATGTAGGACTTGTATCAGAAAGCTGAACTGGCTTGCAGGATGTAAGCTATCAGTTCCGGTGTTTGAATATGATTGTATCAACACTTGATTTTGTTGTCTGGACTTGTGTTGTTGTTGAAAATATGGCGGAGAACCTATTTATACAAGTCCTTTAGCCTAACCTTCGTATCTCGTGGGAAGTGGAGAAAGTGGAGTGATGGAGTAGTGTGTTGGTGTGACACGACCAGGCTTTCCCACTTCTCCCATCATCACTAACCGTCCATGACTTCCTGACACGTTCTTGTGATGGCGCGTTGTGCGCTGCACGCTGTAAACCGCCAGACCAATACCCCAGTATGTATCCCCCAGTTTGTGACATGATTGATGTCTCGAGTGTTTTGGAAAACATGTAGCATGTTGTTGTAGCTTGGCAAGTCTGGCTCGGGAAGCTTGCTAGCTTGGTGACCTTCGACGGTCGAGATTTTGCATCTTGAGAGGAGGGGCAACCGTTGATCGTTGCACCGGAAACCCTAATTAGCGTTCCTTACTAGAATCGTTGAAGAATTCTAGTATGTACTCGGATTTTGATGATCCGCCCCTCCATTCCATACGGAAAAGAATTTCCTATCTCCAAACGCGGGAATATTTAGGTTTTAAGCTCGTTCGGGAGGAGAAAACAGCCCGAAAGCAAAACCCATGAAGGAAATTGATACTTGTGAAGTATCGTGTGTATACTATGCAGGTACTGCATTGAGTATATCCAACATGGTTTGGAAGTTGCGCATGCAAACCCTTCCTTTACCTACCACATGGTGTGGTAGAGTGGTGAATGGTGATCACCATGACTCCGCACTGACTGATTAACTCCTGACAAGGCTATATAACCGAGATGGTGAAGTTGGACGGATGAGATGATCTTTAAGACACTCATATGCGACACTTGATGGAATTAGGGTTTCGAAGGAGGTGCGCAAGCACTGCTCTTCACCCTGACCGAAACCAGACTTAGGGAACTATCCTGGACTGGCCGATCACATCTGCGTGTAGATGGCGTGACGGTTTAGGCGTTTATACCTACCGTCCCACAAAAACGTGATCTGGGCCACTCAATTCTTCCGGCGAAGTTGAGTGGTCGAGATCGAATTAAAACAGAATATTAGTGCCGCAAAAGCCGTATCCCATACCAACTTCGGGCGGGCGTTCCAAAACGACCAAGCTTGGTCGGTCTTGGTCGACTGCTCCAACGTGTAGGTGGTAGGTTGGTGTTCACGCCTATGTCTTACCGTCCCATGAAAACGCGATCTAAGCCACCCAATTCGTCTGGATAAATCGAGTGGTTGAGATTAATTTACAGCTTGGGAGGTGCGACCACGCATGTTGGAGCGGACGATTTGGGGATATCCAGGCATGGTATGCCTTGGACGATTAGGTGAAGGGATAGACGGGTCCATGGTGGTCATGTTGACATGACCGGACCTGCTTTGATCTAATCTCGGACCCTCCATTTGTACCGGATAAGATGGGCGCTCGTGATTCAAAACCCTAATTTTTGGGTTTCAGTGTCGTGCGTCATGCTCCATTCAGGCGCACGATTTGGAATGACCAACCGTGGTTGGTCCTGACTGATTAGTCAGGTATGTAGGCGGGCCTGCGGTGATTGTATTGACATACTCTGTGCCCTTTGAATCTACATCTGCACCCTCCATCTATACCTGCGAAGATGGATGGTTGAGGCTGTTTTGCGACACATGTAATGTGCCGCAAACCCTAATTTAGGGTTTTCCATCCATATTGCTATGGTTTGGACGTTTTGGCAAGCTAGGCCAAGGGAGGCCGACCATGCGGGTTCCGCATTGGTTCGACAGGTATTCCATACCTGCTTGGGGGTGATGGAATCGATCTGGGTCATCCAATCAGGCTGGTGGAGTTGGATGGTCGTGATCATATCCAGACTGATACGGTCAGTCTGGATGCTCAATCGGGCTAGTATAACACACCGAGAGGGGATCAATCGGTCTAGTATAACACACCGAGAGTTCAACCTGTACGGGTATTTCGTACATGGTTTTATTATAATGCTTGGAGGTTCGTGTTGCTCCGCTAAGAGCAACACTCAGTCGTCATGCCGCACTGATAATGAGTACACGAAATACAAGGATGTTGCGCATTAATTAATAATGCTTGAAATTCACAGGGTATATGGGATTGTTGCTACATGCTCCAACCTAGATGAATTTCGTGTATTTTATTCACAGAATGGGATTGTTTCCACATGCTCCATTCTTGGTGAATTGATAAAGTGAAGGAGTATCCATCACTTGTTAATGGCCTTATATTTTACAAGATGTTGGCGCATATTTTTTAGGTTTTACAATCTTAACCTTAAACAAAAATCCACCATCAACAACGGGATCAACGATTGATTTCCGATGATCCAATCGTATTGCCCGTATGACTTATTCCTGCTATGACTAATGGTTGATATTTTTCTGTTGTCCTTTACAACAAAAGGACTTATGGGTCATTACGATGTTTCTTTTAACCCCTACAGGTAGAGAGTTCCTTAGTTTGGCAATATCAAATGACACGTCCATACGGGAGCAATATTAAAAAAGCTCGTCCCTGTCTTAACTATTACAACTACAAAATCACTAATTTTATCTTGGAAAGAAGCGCAGCTCGCGCGCCTTTGGTTGAGTACCTTCATGCACATCTTAATCTTGGAGAGAAGAGCATAGTTGACAAACAGAACCAGTTCTTTTGTATCTATCAATGTCAGAGATAGTAACACTTAGCCATTTTGAAACATCAAAATTTAGATAAATCGTTAAGTTTGGGTTGTAAGGCTTATGGTTACAATAACTAGAGAATTCTAACTGGACAATAATTTGAACACAAATTTAAGAAGTATGTTTATGTCATAATGAATAAGAAATAGCTAAAATACACTTAAAGCCATTAGAGCTATTGTTAGCCATAATATAACTTCATAAAATTGTTCCCTTATCTCCCCATTTTAATAGCAACAACAAAAACTAAAACCATTTCCGTGTTTTCAATCCACCAAGCAATCTTTCACTATCAACCGTTAGATGAACTGACTTTGAAACTCAGCTATTAGATCGTTGACTAAACTTTGTGTCTGCATATCTATCACATCTGTTAGATGAACTGACTTTCAAGCTCATTCGTCAGATAAACTGACTAAACTTGGTGTCTGCAACGTAACTCTAAGGGCTCCAATTTACAAACATAAAACAAAACCAAAAATTGAAAAGAAATTTGATCATCTTTTTTTTCTTTTTTTCTTCATTCTCTTTCGACAAAACTCACCACCATCTGTGTTTCCAGAGAATCGATCCACCACCATAACCACCACCACCTTTTTCGTATTTCTCTCTTGACAACCACCACCATCATTTTTGGTCAATTTAAAGAAGAACAATTTCGATCAACATCACAGATTAGTATTCACTAAAAAGGTTTTCTTATATCACTTTCTTTGTTTATTCTTCATAAATTTTATTATACATGTTAAAATCTTACAGCATTAAAAATAGGATTCATAAAATTGAACTTTTGGGAAGGTTTGTCAAAATTAGAGTTAATTAGTTCATTGTAGATAGTAATATGAATTGGGTTTAGATTAGCTTTATCAAATTTTGAAGTTTTTGATTTTAATTTGAATTTGAGTTCATTAAGTCAATCTAGAGTGTTCTGCATTTGAGGTGCTGCTCAAATCATTTGAACTCTTTTTCATATCTTAAAACCCAACTATGTGATTTCTAAATTAATGACCGAATTTGTGTTTTCTAACTGCCATATATCTACAGTTGGATTATTCCTTCAAGTGTATAGAGTTTCTATTGTTAGAGCACTGCTCGGTCGAACTCGCAAGCGTTGTTATCTCAAACTTGTTTGTCAAGTTTAGTTTCCAAAACTACAAGTCTTAATTTCTAGTCTACTTATAGCTAAGTCTCGGACTAAGATAGTAAGTGTAGTTGATTTCTAGACTCCACGGCGTTCATCATGCAAATACGAAGAGCTACTCAAGGAACTGGTGGATCTTCATCGACAAAAAGGTATGTGGAGACTTGAACTTATCTATCACTCAAAAGTTTATCTATTATATCTCCTATCTTGAGATAAAAGTTGTATTGCTATATAAACTTCGATTATACACATTTTCTATTTCGATCCGAGTTTATCTCGCTTATCTATTTCTCGAAATATGTGTTGGTAAGCTTTCGCTTTGGCCAAGTTCATCTTTACAAGTAACGAAAGTCATGTTTATTGTTTCAATATCTTGAAAATCGCTTTGATAAAAAATAATGTGTGAATAACCTCTATTTAACATCCTCTAAGAATGTTTCAATGATTGAAATGAGAGTTTAGAATATATAACCTTGAATGGATATAAACATTGTATGTGAACTCATACTTGTGTAAGTCCAAAATCCTTGAACCAAATATGCATACTTTGCTGGTTTAGGATGTCCGAAGACTAAGTCCACATACACGTACATGTACTTCCAGAAGTTCACGTCCCGTGAATTTCTACTGGAGTTTGTGAAATGAAAACAAGCTCAATCCGGGTACTTAAGTATGCATACTTGAGTGGGTTATTTTCTAAAAATGGTTTATTCGTAAACTAAAACATATATAAACTAAGGAATGCAATCTTTGCAAACCGTGGCTATAATGTTCATGAATCGATTCAAGTGAATCAAAATCGTTTTTGCTTCGATTGTGTCTTATTTACTTCTATGAGATCTAAGCAATTGAACAACTCTCTAGCTAGTTCTTTTGAGTCATTTGAACTAGTTATGGTGAAGATGAATAATGTTGATATGAAAGTGCTCATATGGCTAACCATTGGTTAACTACTATTGAACCAACTATGTGTACACGTTTAGGTACGGTTACTAAAACCTAAATTATGATGCCCCAACTCTTAAACCTGCTTAGCTAATCGGATACAACCTAAATTGAAGCATCAATTCCAGATTAACGATTTCAAGAATCATAATTACATAAAGTGAACTAAAACCAAACTTAAACCCAACACTCGGATATTTATAAATGAAGAACTCTCAAATGATATTAATATATTTGTATGTTGTTCAAAAACAAATAAGCAATATAACATATACAAAAGGTACATAAAAGTAACACGGTTTGGTAACGCTTTAAACTACATAAACGGGTATCTTCACGTGCACCATTTCTTCTGGTAACTGAAATTGAAGTGGGAATGAGTGAGTACATCATCTCAAAAGGGTGCTCAATGAAAACATGCAACTCTCAAGTAATCACTAACATGCTTCACAGTTCTACAAGAATATAAATTGAAAGAAACAAGAAGAAACGATCATTCAACAATTCATGCATCATGAAGAAAGTGTCACTCTAACCTCGCCAAACTTATTGAATAAGACGGCGCGAGAGCAACCCTAATAAATAATGATAACATTGTCCACACAGAGTGCCCATACAAACCATGATTCAGAATATTACCATCAAGAGATCAGAAAGTTAGACAAACAAGTAAAATATGCACACGAGTGATTTCCCTCAAACAAATGGTATATATAAAATAATAACGGATGAATTACCGCCCTACTAAATAATATTCAAACGGATGAGTTACCGCCCTACTATATTAATAAGAAATAATATTAAAACGGATGAATTACCTCCCTACTAAATAAATTAGATATAATAATATTAAAACGGATGAATTACCGCCCTACTACATAATATTGTCGACGGATGAATTACCGCCTTACTTAACTTAGATAAGATCCCTGGGGAAACACAAACACTCTTCGCAGGGAAATCTCACAATGCATATCACACACAAAACTCATACATATAGATACAACATATACATCATACTCAAGGATACATAAATAGAAAATCAAAGTACACTCTACCATGCTCATTGAATAGTAAAGGCTCATCATGCTCACAGAATATAAGAAAGCTTAATGATTACAAGAAGGTTACAAAGTTCCCACCTATTTTGAAGACAAGTCACGCCTACCTTGAGATTCTCAATCCACTTCCTCATCCTTTGAATCGATCGTTGTTAATATAGACTAACTGTTAATCATACAAGCATTCTAAGAAGTTAGGAAAAAGTCTCATACAAGGCTCATATCATAATGTCATACAATTCTCTAGTTTTAGCCTATAATATAACTTGGTTCCAGTTTTATCAATGGTTCTATAACCTGGTAATATATAACTTTGGGATAAAATAGTATCTACTTATCCGAATAGGGTCAAATTAGGTGTCATCGGATAGCTCTCGAAAATCCCTACAACTTTGCAGAAGGAATCGAAAACCAATCCGGATCATAAGTGGTCTAAAAACTCAAAATAAGGTTTATGGCTCTATGCCCAATCCCATGGGCCTGAAATGGCACTGCTCAATAATCCGGCCCACTAACCCACTTGGTCTGACTTGGCTGAGTCATATATTTGACTCTTCATACTCGCTGACTCACCGAGTCGACTCAAACAATTTTACAAACACATGACAGGCATATGAACTACTTGTACACTACACAAGCACCAATATTTCGGGGTCTATCAATTTTTATCCAAACGAATCTTCTAATGGCTCTTTTAAAAGATGACAGTGTCCTCTACAACTTTGTAGTTTTGACTGGAAGCCAGTTACGATCCAATCATACCAAAAAAACTATGTTTAGTTGCATACTCATAGCTGTTCCCAGAATTTCAGACACAACATTCAAACTTCAAAAATTTATAATTAATTCATTATACATCCAAATAGAGCAAAATCGGTCTCTACAGAAACACAAGAGAATAATCAGTAAGTTATGTTCATACCCTATGACTATTTCATAACCTAAGGTACTTTAAAAGTTCTCTACATATGATTGAATTTAGTTATTTTCATTATTCTCTACATATTGAGCAGGGAGCATACACAAGTCCCATAAAATCACGATTTTCATAAAAAGAACATGATTGAATTTAGTTATTTTCATTATCTAGCATGTACCCAATAATCATTGAAATACTAGCAATAGTTGTAGATGTTACCTAAATCAATTACAAGCTTTCCATCATCAAACTCATCAAACTCACCATCATCATTATTATCAAGAGAATCATTTTTGACAACAATTCCATCATAGAAACATCATTGCATCAAGTCTATGAATCTCTCACTACTCTAGGTTCTGTTTTGAAGATTAATATCTTTCATCCCTCGTTAACATATTCCTCTGCTAATTGACTATCATAATTCTCTTCTTCCTAATTTTTTCATTACATTCATTTTTTCCATGTTTGCTTTGTCCTCCTCTAATAAATATTTATCCATCTCAAACTCTTTTCCACCTAGTAGCTCTTTGTCCATATTCCTTTCTCTCCCTATATCCTAACCAAACACCAGCAACTTCTTTATTATCGACGAAAAGAAAAGGAGTAATTTTATACGAACCAGGCAAAAAAACAAAGAAAAAACCGGGCAGACACATCAAATGAGTGGGTCCCGCCAATGGGGAGAAACAGGGGGTCCCATTTAAGGTATGGATGTGTGTACGCGGTTTTTAGGGAGTTCACTTCCCCGGTTCATCTAGATTTTTTGAAAGAAAAGATAAGCTTCCACAAAAAGAAAATATATGTTTACTAACACGGTTAATTAATTAATGATTAATCTAATTTATCCATAATTAGTTGTTGATTAATTACATGTTAAAATAAAACATGTTTTTACTAATACTATCTCTCCTAAAATACTAATGGGTGTCTTTTTACTATCAAAATGTCTGGTCAACTCAGTTTGACTTTCAAAGTCAAAGGTCAAAGTCAAATGTTGACTACTTTTGTTTCTTGACTAGTCTAATAGCGTTGACGAGCTTACGGATCCTTACATAAATGAAGTTACATTTCACTTGTGCATAACAAGCTAAGTTCGATCTAACGGTTGAAAGATATTAACTTGAATCTAATCAGGCTTTCATCTAACAGTGAATATTGAATGCTTTGTTACCAAGGTAACTTAGATTGCAAACCCTGATTTGGAGACTATATAAAGGAGAACTCTAGAAATCGAGAAACCTAATCCCTACACCTCTTGTGTGATACTAGTTGTATAAGCTAGAGTCGATTCTCCTTTAACCTTAGGTTTCTAGCGAGACCCTGTAGGTTAACGACTTAAACACTTCATTGGGATTGTGAAGCCGTACCCAACTATTTTCTATGTAGTTGCGTGATATGATCTTGCTGTTTCTATCGTGATTGAGTGCAATCATAAGATTTGCTTGAGATTAGTTTCTCTGATAGGCAAGATAAAAAAAGTAGTCAAAAACATCCCCGTCTCATCGTTTGTGATTCCACAATATCTTGTTTCGCTAGTCGATTAAGATTATTGTGAGGTGATTGATAATTCTAGACTGTTCTTCGGAATATAAGTCCGGGTTATCAATTGGTTCTTGTTCACCTTGATTTATCAAAAGACGGAACAAAACTTGTAGGTATTTTAGTGGGAGACAAATTTATCTATTCATGTAGACTTTTCTGTGTGATACAGATTTGTTTATTAAAGTCTTCGACTTTGGGTCGTAGCAACCCTTAGTTGTGGGTGAGATCAGCTAAGGGAATCAAGCGTGTAGTATACTGCTGGGATTAGATACGTAAGGAGCGCAATTTTACCTTGGATCAGTGTGAGATTGATTAGGGTTCAACTACAGTCTAGACCGAAGTTAGTTTATAATAGGCTAGTGTCTGTTGAGGCTTAACACATCGTTTGTTCAATCTGGACTAGTAACCGGGGGTTTTCTGTCTTTTTCGCATTATATTTTGTTATATAATTGAAATATCACAGGTTGTGCGTTGTATCGATCAATTGGTAAATCCAACCTTTGGTTGTTGATTGAAATTGATTGATCCTTAAACATTGATCTTTGGTACCGTTCAAGTTATTTCTCTTTTATTTAATCAAACTCGCATATTTTTATTTATTTGAGTTGGGATCGAATCGAGAAATTGAGATATAACTCATTGATATACTTTTTATTAAAATTGAGTTTGACTGTCTAGTGATTATCTTAAAAGTATATTTGAGTTAGTCCTTACAGATTGCTAAGTAAAATATTGGGTGAGGTTGTTAGACCCCCGCTTTTTCAATTGGTATCAGAGCAGGCAAACACGTTAAAGACATTATAAGTATGTGATTGTAGCGAACTGAATCTATGGACATAAATTATATCTTCATAAACGTACCACCAGTCTTCGATGGCTCCAACTACTTGTGGTGGAAAATCGTTATACGTGCTTTTCTTTACGATCGTGATTTTCAAACATGGGTACGTGTTGTTAATGGTTATGATCCTCCGATTAATACAAAAGGAGATGTATTTATACCTAAGAATATTGGCAGATGTAGTACAAAAGAAATCCTTGCTGCAAAGCAAAATTCTGACGGATTAAACGCTATCATTCTTGTCATTACCCCAGATCTTCAGCATCATGTGACTACTGGCACAAAGTCTAAAGAAGCCTAGGATATCTTTAAAGCCGTATTTGAAAGGAATACCTGTGAAAAGGAAGCTAGGCTTCAAAACCTGAATTCTGATTGGGAAAACCTTTGTATGGCAGATGAAGAATCATTTGATGAGTTTAATCACAAAGTGTCTGAAATTTTTAATGCAACATTTGCATTAGGTAAGACTATTCCTGAAAAGGACATTGTGATGAAGATTCTCATATCTCTGTCATCCAAATATGATTCTAAGAAGCATTCCATCGTTGAAGGAAATAGTCTCGCAATGCTTTCCAGAAATACTCTGGTTGGGAAGTTAAAGATCTTTGATCATGAGCATACATTCAAATCTGGGAAGAATGTTGCTTTCAAAGCACAAAAGAACACTAAATTACTTGATAAAAGTAAAAGTGTTTGCATCTCTGAAGATGATCTTTCTGAGACTGGTTCATCAGATGAAGATCTTGACAAGTCAATCGCGTTGATCACGAGACATTTTAGGGACCTTCTTTTGAAAAGAAGTAAACGGTTTTCTAAAGATAAATCCAGGTCATTAGATAAACCCCATAATCGTGTTCCTCCTAAAAACATGGATATTGATGAAACTGATGACGAGGATATGCCTCAGTTCTTTAAGTTTAAAGGTTTTGGTCATTTTGCAAATAAGTGTCCAAATCGAAAGAAATACACTGGGAACAAAGGTCTTGCTGCAACTCTTGATGAAATGTCTGACCACTACGATTCTAATGAAAACGAAAAGTCAAGTGCTTCTTTGTGAAAATATTGATTTTGATAATTGCAGCAATACATACATCGATCTTGATAGTCTTTCAGGAGAAACTTCAACCTTTCTAGAAGAAAAAATTGACTTTTCTGTTGGAAACTCTCTGTCAAATTTTTCAGGTTCTACTATGTGTCTAGCAGCTTGCACATCCTAGATTCCTGAATCATATTCCAGGTTGACATGCTCGTATTGTTCGCTCAAAGGCCATAAACTATCAAAGTGTTTCAAGTATAAACACAAATTGAGGCATGTCAACAAACTTCAATGAAGAGCAAATCGATCAGCAAACAAGCTCAAACTTGTTCAAAAGACCGATGAGGTATGTAAGATTTTATCTTTGTCAAAGAAGTTAGTTTCCAAGGATAAGACTATACCACTAGTGAAGAAAGTATGGTCTAAACAATCTGAGAGAAAGGTTCAATGAATTCCTTTCAAAGAGGTAATGGTGGACAGATTGTTGTTCACCGCAGCATAACTTGATTGTGTTGTTTGGTGCATCTTGTCTCATGTGCCTGATCAAAAGAGATAAGATTGTGCACACCTCAGTCTTTAGGAAAAGAATTTTGTTTTCTTTGTTTTCTTAGCTTTGTTGTGTTTTGAAAGTCTGGAATTCATGTCGCTTTTCATATCTAATTGATATTAGAAAGGACTTTCTTGTTTAATCAATAAAAGAGGGTTAAAATTGACAATTCTGCCTTATATAGGGTATGAGTTGTGCGTACATGAATCCTTTAAGTGTATAAAGGTTCCATAATATTACATTCCTTTTTCCTTCCCTGAAATTCTTTTTAACTTAAGACTACTTGTTGAGTTTAAGTTGTGATTCCTCTCACAAACCCGTACGCCCATGGATACTCCAAGCATCATGTCTTCTGATGGAAAATATGTTAATATAATTGTTAAGCCATCAATCATGAAGGAAAAAGAGAGATCTCCGTTACCTCTAACTTTGAAAAGAAAATGAAGGAATGTGAGGAAGCCAAGAGTTTTTCCTTCAAATTCTCAGAAGTTTTCTGATGTTCTTGAAGAGTTGAAGGAAACAAGGAAGGATATTCAACAAATAAATGCTTTTTTTATGAGAACTCTTGAAATTCAAAAGGATTTGGTTCGACATCATTAACCTAAAAGGTTTGTTGGAATTGACTCGTATCTTAACGAAATGTATATTCCAATGGTTGTTGACGACAACGAGTTCAGGGACGATAAAAAATTCTTTAGAGGTCTCAATGTCTAGGAAACTTCTTATGAGAATTTATTCTTGTGTTTTAAGAAGGATAACTAGGTTTTGAAATAGTCATTATTGTGATTACACATAGCTATGTCCAACATTTTCATCTTCTTGGAAGATGATTTTGCAGTATTAATCTTTATGGTTTTGTATATTGCAATTTCTTATGGGATGTGTGTTTGGTTCCGTGAACTATGATTGTCCATACGTGGTCAAAAGTTAAGTCCTTCATATGTCTATATGCAAGTATTGATAAAAGATTGAATGAACTTTTGACAAACAAAAGATAATCCTTTTATGTCATTATGCAAATATTGATGGAAGAACTTTGTTTACAAAGATTAAGTCTATTATATGTCATTGTGCAAATAGTGATGAAAGATAGAATAAATCTTTGTTTATTTCGCAGTATTAATCTTTCCTGATCCATATTTTTTATGTATATATTGTGCGGCTCCGTAAGTTTTCTTATGTTGAGCATTTCCGATTAAATTAATCATGGGTTCTCTTGTGGTTAATTTAATTGAGATTTTTGGATACAAATTCATATTTTTATGTGATTTGTTAATATCCAAAGAAATCCTTCTTTGCTTGTGAAAGTAAGGTCGCTCTTGTTGTTCTTTCGGAAATGACATTTTAATGGGGGAGAGTTCTTAATTGAACTTGTGCTTAATTGCCAAATCTTTGTGGGGAGTGCGGTTGTGAAATATTATAGGGGTTATCTTGTATCTTTATAAACTCCTTGATGAATTCATTCAGTTTCGCCTATATGATTGCATCTAAAAAAGTTGATATGTGCTTTCTTTTGGTCATGAAGTGTTTCTATGGAAATTTCATTAGGATCCCACTAGTTTTCATTCCTTTGCCAATTATATTGACAAAAATGGGGAGAATTAATGTGTAGTTCACACTACAAATACATATGGTTTTCGGATCACTATGTAAGGGGGAGTGGTTTTCATGTGAGATGAAGTATTGACTAAGGGGGAGTGATACATATCACCATAGTATTGTTGTTGAAGTTGTGATACAATTGAACTTTGATGCTATGTAATAATACTATGACACTGTGTAACAATGATTGAGAGCTTTTGTTTTCTCATTTTTATGGCTACGGATCTTCAACAACGGTGACGCTGATTTGAATATCTTTGTAATCATTGGAGTACTTGGAAGTGACGAAGATTTCGAGTAATGTTGAATAACCAAGGAGATCATGCATGTGGAAGAGAAGATACAAACTTTATTTATTTTGTATTTATCATGTATTGATAGTTTTGTCACTAAAATTGACAAAGGGGGAGATTGTTAGAACACTGCTCGATCGAAATCGCAAGCGTTGCTATCTCAAGCTTGTTTGTCAAGTTTAGTTGCCAAAACTATAAGTCTTGATTTCTAGTATACTTATAGTAAAGTCTCAGACTAGGATAGTAAGTGTAGTTGAGCTTTAGACTCCACGCCGTTCATCATGAAAATTCGAAGAGCTACTCAAGGAACTGGTGGATCTTCATCGACAAAAATATATGTGGAGACTTGAACTTATCTATCACTCAAAAGTCTATCTATTATATCTCCTATCTTGAGACAAAAGTTATATTGTTATATAGACTTCGATTATACATATTTGCTATTCCAAGACGATTTTATTTCGCTTATCTATTTCTCGAAATATGTGTTGGTAAGCTTTCGCTTTGGCCAAGTTCATCCTTACAAGTAACGAAAGTCATGTTGATTATTTCAATATCTTGAGAATCGCTTTGATGAAAAATAGTGTGAATAACCTCTATTTAACATCCTCTAAGAATGTTTCAATGATTAAAGTGAGAATTTTAGAATATATAGCCTTGAATGGATATAAACATTGTATGTGAACTCATACTTGTGTAAGTCCAAAATCCTTGAACCAAAGTATACGTACTTTGCTGGTTTAGGATGTCCGGAAACTAAGTCCGCGTACTGTCGAAAGTTCACATCCTGTGAATTTCTGTTGGAGTTTGTGAACTGAAAACAAGCTCAATCCGGGTACTTAAGTATGCGTACCGATATGCATACTTGAGTGGGTTATTTTCTAAAAATGGTTTATTCGTGAACTAAAACATATATAAACTAGAGTTATTTTGTAAAAGGGTCGTAACTTTACAGCCTAATTAGGGTCTGGGCCGTAAAAGTTGAAGTTAATGCAAAATGGTCGTAGACTGACTGTTGACCGTGAGTGCACTGTTAGCTAAGTTTTAAAATTTGCCAAAGCTACATTCTGTCAATTGACCTTTGTTGACTGTTTTGAATATTGTCAATCATATAACTCTTTAGTCCCCTTCCATCTTCTTCTCATGCTGACACTGAAATCGTGTTTGGTTCTTCTCCTCATTTCGTATTTCAATTTTTCTTGCAGGATAGAATATCTTATGAGAGATTTGTTAGGATGCAATAACTGCTTCAGAATGAAGGTTTTTTTTTAAAACGAAATGAAAAGCCAAAACTGCTCGGACCTGGGTTCTTCAAATTTTACAGAGTGTTTATAATTGAGTTTGTATGCAAAACTTGTATATGAGATACTGTCCCAACCAACTTCTTTGCCAATTTTAAAATTGAATAAAGGGTCTTCGTATTAATGATCTAGTGCCCACAGTATGGATCTTTTGGCTAATTAATCTGACTGCAATTCTTATTTTCTTAGAGATTCATAGAAAGAAATGAAATTATCAGACATGTTGAAGTGATAACAAGTGGAAGGCTTTCCAATATCCAAGTTGCTGAATCATTGGGTCCTGATGATTTTTGACAGAAAATTGTTATTCCCGGTGGGTTTGTTATGTATAGATTGAAGAACTTGTGTTGTTGTTATGAAATATTTGTAAAAAAATTCAGTAGTATCCGAGTATGCAATGAAGATGTTCGATGAAATGTCACTGTAATGCCTATTAAGTTTTTAAATTAGTTGGTTTAAAATGTAATTCAACAATTTCTTAAAGGAGTATTCCTAAATTAATTGGATGGTCAAACTCAGTCTTCCACCCTTTGGCATTAACTGCAACTTTCACGACCCAGACCCTAAACATAAGACCCTTTTACAAAATTACTCTATAAACTAAGGAATGCAATCTCTGCAAACCGTGGCTATAATGTTCATGAATTGATTCGAGTGAATCAAAATCGTTTTTGCTTCGATTATGTCTTATATACTTCTATGAGATCTAAGCAATTGAACAACTCTCGCACTAGTTCTTTTGATTCATTTGAACTAGTTATGGTGAAGATGAATAAGGTTGATATAAAGTGCTCAAATGGCTAACCATTGGTTAACTATTGTTGAACCAACTAGGTGCACACGTTTAGGTACCCCTAAATTAAGTTATATTTCATTTGTGTATAGCAAGCTAAGTTCGATCTAACGATTGAAAGATATTAGCTTGAATCTAATCAGGTTTTCATCTAACGGTGAATATTGAATGCTTTGTTACCAAGGTAACTTAGATTGCAAACCCTGATTTGGAGACTATATAAAGAAGAACTCTAGCAACTGGGAAACCTAATCCCCATACCTCTTGTTTGATACTAGTTTTATAAGCTAGAGTCGATTTTCCTTTTACCTTAGGTTTCTACCGGGACCTTATAGGTTAACGACTTAAAGACTTCATTGGGATTGTGAAGCCAGGCCCAACTATTTTTTATATAGTTGTGTGATATGATCTTGTTGTTTCTATCGTGATTGAGTGCAATCGTAATATTGGCTCGAGATTAATTTCTCCAATAGGCAAGATAGAAAAGTAGTCAAAAACATCTTTGTCTCATCGTTTGTGATTCCACAATATCTTGTTTCGCTAGTCAATTAAGATTATTATGAGGTGATTGATAATTCTAGGTTGTTCTTTGGGAATATAATTCCGGGTTATCGATTGGTTCATGTTCACCTTGATTTATCAAGAGACAGAATAAAACTTGTAGATATTTCTGTGGGAGACAGATTTATCTATTCATGTAGACTTTTCTGTGTGATACAGATTTGTTTATTAAAGTCTTCGACTTTGGGTCGTAACAACTCTTAGTTGTGGGTGAGATCAGCTAAGGGAATCAAGTACATAGTGTTATGTTGGGATCAGAGACGTAAGGAGCGTAGCTGTACCTTGGATCAGTGTGAGACTGATTTGGGTTCAACTACAGTCCAGATCGAAGTTACTTTGTAGTAGGCTAGTGTCTGTAGCTTCTTAATACAATGTGTGTTCAATCTGGACTAGGTCCCGGGGTTTTTCAGCATTTGCGTTTTCCTCGTTAACAAAACTTCTGGTGTCTGTGTTATTTCTTTTCCGCATTATATTTTGTTATATAATCGAAATATCACATGTTGTGCGTTGTATCGATCAATTGGTAAATCCAACCTTTGGTTGTTGATTGAAATTGATTGATCCTTAAACATTGGTCTTTGGTACCGTTCAAGTTATTTCTCTTGTATTTAATTAGACTCGCATGTTTCTATTTGTTTTAGTTGGGATTGAATCGAGAAATTGAGATATAACTCTTTGATATACTTTTTATTAAGATTGAGTCTGACTTTCTAGTTGATTTCTTAAATGTATATTAGAGTTAGTCTATACAGATTGCTAAGCGAAATATTGGGTGGGGTTGTTAGACCCCGCTTTTTCACTTATGTCCATATTAAAATACCAAAGATTTCAATTTTCCATTTTTCAGTTTCTAACCCTCCTCCTCCACCACTTTCAGTTTCTTAGACAAAACAATTCAATTCATATAGCAGAAAACTTTCAGATTCAGATGTAATGCTCATCATATAAATTGCAGGTATATATGTATTTCCATATTCCCTCTTCTTCTTCTTTGCCAATTTGGATTTTAAATCTCTATTTCAAACTACTCTCAATCTTACTTCAATTATAAGTTTTTTAATTTTTGCAAATGCCCTAGAGAATAATACCATTATTTAAATTCAATTAATATGTAGATGGATTCATCGGAAGATAACGTACGTCGAATCCCATGACTTATTAAGTTGCAATTAACATGTAGATGGATTCATCAGGAGATGATAATGGTGATTATGCAACTTTGTGGTTGTACTACCATGAGTACGATGCAACCACGGTCGTTCCTTAAGCGAAAGGTAGTTAGTAAAAACATTAAGAATAACTCATAGTAATATTTCGTACCTATGCATATTATAATTTCATACATTTATTGATTTACATGTTAGTTTTAGCAACACATGAGTTTTGTTTGGAGTTGTAGGCTATAACATAACAGCTGAGGTGTAGTAAGTCGTAGATCGGGGATATCTTGGTTATTACTGGCGTACCACGAACAACTTAGTAGTGTTTATGCCGATAAAATGGGTAGCTTACAGTAAAGGGGAAATATATAAGTTCTTCAGTGTTGCTCGATTGAGAGGTACAATTCTCACAAAGGTTGTTATGTAGATATGTACGACAACATACTTGGGTCAACAACATGATGTACCGGGAAATTCCATCTAGCTTGGAATGTTTTAACAAATAATCATTTGTTGTGGACAATTATTGTCTCACAAGTTGGTAATTCTTACTTCGCGATTTTATAACTATTATATGTCAATTGGAGGATCCACAATCTACGATGCAGACAATAATAGAACAAGGTGAATGTTGTTGTAGGTTGGTAAGATTTTAACAATTCTATTCTTATTAAGGATGGCATAGTGCAACAATGTCGATGATCTTGATCTGTGTGCTCCTCTCTTTCAAAATGTTATTGTCTTTAGAAGGTGAACCTCTTAAATCTTGCGAACTGCATTTTGTCTTTTCGTTGTAAATTACGTTTTAACTTAATGATTAGATATTGTTTAACAAAAAATAGATGCAATATGTCATTACACTCTTGGTTGAAGCTAGCAAAATGTTTTGGAGTTTGTTGTTATTTAGTTTTACTTTTGAATATTATGCAATACTACGAGGAAAGGTCATCTTTAGTATTACTTTTCGTGTTCTTTGATTCGAGAAGAGTTATGTGTACTTTATACTTTAAGAGTAAATATGTAGAAAGTGCATTTCAAAATTTTGGATGATTTATTTATTTAGATCCACGATATTTTCCAGCTCAAAGTAGCTGTGAGAGATCATACTCAGAATTTGATCTACCCGCAAAGAATTTATATCTTAGAATGATAGTTTACTAGGACAATTGAAGATTATAAGCTTTGTTTTATCTTCACACAGTTGTGGCTTTGTTTTATCTTCACACAATGCATGCCAACTGAATTTTCTCTTCATGTGCCGGACTCTCAATACATTCGTAATATTATATTTCCTTCCAAATGATTTTTATATTTTATTGTTATTTGACGGTACGGTATAATACATTCGCGATAGCATGACATATTTACATGGAAAATGTATACGCGCAAATGACCATTGTCTGCCGACGTGCAACGCACGTGCACTCCACTTGTAAAATTTAGCGAATTTAAGGACAATGGAAACATTTCGCAGTTTATAGAGTTAAATGATTATCTTAGATTGTCAAGTATAGAAATTGTTAGAGCATTGCTCGGTCGAACTCGCAAGTGTTGCTATATCAAGCTTGTTTGTCAAGTTTAGGTGAACAAAACTATAACTCTTGATTTCTAGTCTACTTATAGCTATGTTTCAGATTAGGATAGAATATGTAGTTGAGATTCATACTTCATGGCATTCATTGATTGAAGACGAAAATATACGGAGGAGAGATTGGAGGAACTTCATCAACAAAAGGTATGTTGAGACTAAAACTTATCTATCACTCAAAAGCCTATTTTATTTTATCTCCTATTGAGATTAGTCGTATAGCTATATAAACTTTTACATTATACACATTTGATATTTTTAGTTGAGTTTAACTAGCTTATATATTTCTCGAAATATGTGTTGTAAGATTTTTGCTTTAGCTACGTACATCATTATTCTTGACGAGTTTAGTTGGAAACAATTTATTTGTTGGAAACTAAATAATAAGTCAAAAGATGATCATGTGAAAATTGTCTTGAAACATCTTACATGATTTGTGTGAGACTGTCATTTGATGTCGACTCAGAATATTTCATATTGATCATTCGATCACTTGAAATTACTTATAAGCTAATAGTTTGTGTGAGACAACTATTGTCGTCTTCTAAGGATGTTTCAATGATTTAAATGAGAGTTTAGAATAATTAACCCTTGTCTGGATACAACATAGTATGCATACCAGTATGCAAACTGTTGTGGTAAATCCGACCTTCGGTTGCTGGATAAAAATTGATCGACGCTTGGACATTGGTTTTTGATACCTTCCGAGTTATTCACATACCAATCAGTTCATGGATTCCATCATGTTGATTTGATGATTGATTTGAGAAAGAGATATAACTCTTGGATATCTTTCCTCGATTGAGTCTGACTATCTAGTTGATTCTCTTGGAATTATATTGGAGTTAGTTCATACAAATTGCCGAAAAAAATATTGGTTGTGGTTGTTAGACCCTCGCCTTTTCAATTGGCATCAGAGAAAGCAAACACGTTAAGACCTCATAAGTCAGTGTTTGAAGCAATTTGATTTTTATGGACGAGTCTATCTCTGATAATGTACCAATTCATAAATTACCAGATGATTTTCAAATCTTAAATCCAACTGAGATAACTGTCACATCTAAGTCAATATATAAATATTCTCTTGATGGATAAATTGTTGATAACTGGGAAACACGCTTATCAGAACAGTTGGATGAACTTTCTGACGAAGGTGACTCAAATATTGATAGAGATGTTGATGAGGAAGTCTCAGAGTATGTTAAGCTTTTGAATTCGTTGGAAAAGAAGAAGATGACAACTTCTTATGTCACACCTCCTCTGACTCCTCTCTGTCGATAAAACAAGAAATTGAAAAGGATTTACGGAGGTCTTTACATTTCGAATCGCTCTTGCTAATCGATCCTCAAAGATTCTGTGGAAAACCTGAGTAGAAAGTCACTTGGATGTGATAATGTTTATCAAAAAATACTTCTTGTTGGAAGAGAAACTTGCAAAATCTGAAGCAAGGATTAACTCTCAATAGAGCTGTTTTATAAATAGAGAAAGTGTTTTTCTCTCTCGAGAAAAGCAAAGAGGGGGTCTAACAACCTCACCCAATATTTCGATTAGCAATCTGTATGGACAACTCTGAGTTGTTTTCTAGATAATCAACTAGACTTAATCAATAAAAAAATATCTCAAGGAGTTATAATCTAAATCTCTCAATTTTATTTACTCAAGCAAATACAATATGGGAGTCTTAATCAAAGAGAGATAACTTGGATGGTACCAAAGACCAATATCCAAGCGTCAATCAATTTAAATCAACAACCAATAAGGTCGGATATTCTAATTGATTGAACTACGCACAACCTGTATTATTTCAATTATATAAAAATATAATGCGGAAAAGAAACAACACAGACGCCAGAATTTTGTTAATGAGGAAACCGTAAATGAAAAAAAAAACTCGGGACCTAGTCCAAATTAAACATACACTGTATTAAGCCGCTACAGACACTAGCCTACTCCAAATTAACTTCGGTCTGGATTGTAGTTGAACCCCAATCAATCTCACACTGATCCAAGGTACAATTATGCTCATATGCCTCTGATCCTAACAGGATATTGTGCAGTTAATTCCCTTAGCTTATCTCACCCACAACCAAGAGTTTCTACGACCCAAAGTCGAAGACTTTAGCAAACAAATTTGTCTCACACAGAAAAGTCTATAAGATATATAAATCTGTCTCCCACGAATAAACCTATGAGTTTTGTTCCGTCTTTTGATAAATCAAGATGAACATGAACCAATCAATAAATCCAGACTTAAATTCTCGAAGAACAACTCAGTTTTATCAATCACCTCACAATAGTCTTAATCGACGCAGCGAAAAAAGATATTGTGGAATCACAAATGATGAGATGAAGATGTTTGTGATTACTTTTATATATTGCCTATCGGAGATAGAAATCTCAAGCCAATTATTAAAGTTGTACTTGTACGATAGAAATAGCAAGATTAGATCACACAACTACAATAAAAGTAGTATCGGCCTGACTTCACAATCCCAATGAAGTCTTTAAGTCGTTAACCTGGTTTTAGAAGAAGAAAACCAAAGGTTAAAGGAGAATCGACTCTATCTTAGCAAACTAGTATGACACAGAATGTGTGGGGATTAGGTTTCCCAGTTGCTAGAGTTCTCCCTTATACAGTCTTTCAAATCAGGGTTTGCAATTAATGTTAGCTTAGTAACAAAGCATTCAATATTCACCATTAGATGACCTGATTAGATACAAGCAAATATCTTTTAACCGTTATATCGAAAACTTAGCTTTCCATACACACATGTACTTGGAGATTTTGGGTTTGTGTGACCGTACCCAAATATGTACAATAGTTGGTTCAATATTAGTCAACCAAATGGTTAGCCAAATGATAACTTTCATATCAACCATATTCTTCTTCACCATAACTAGTCAAAATGACTCAAATGAACAAGTTAGAGAGTTATTCAATTGATATGAGATCTTATGTACTACACAAGACACAATTGAAGAAAAAACGATGTGATTCAGTCTAATCGATTCATGAACTATAAAGCCACGATTTGCAATAGCATTCCTTAGATAATCTGGATAAGTTCAAGAACATCGTTTTTAGACATAACCACTCAAGTTTGCGGACTAGGTTCGCGGACTCAAGTTAACCGGTTGGAGTTCACAAACTCCAGCAAAAATTATCGGGTTCGAGAACTTTCATCAGTTTGCGGACTGAAACTGAGCTACAACTCCAACAGAAATTCTCGGGTTCGAGAACTACGCACGTTCGCGTACTGAGTTCGCAGACTGGGTTTACTGCTCAAGTTCCGGTTTTCACTTGATCAACAAAGTTCGCAAACTTCGGTTCAAGTGCTAAGGACTTATACATATATGTGTTACCACAACAATGTTTATATCCCCCAGTGTTTATATTGTCTAAACTCTTATATCAACCATTGAAACTCAGAGGACGTCATATAGTTGTTATTCACAAACTAGTTTTTGTCAGAGCAATTTCCAAAGTGATTAAAACATAACATGACTTTTGTCACTAGGCAAAGATGAACTTGGCTAAAGCGAAAGCTTTACCAACACACATTTCGAGAAATAGATAAGCGAGATATACTCAGCTCGAAATGTCACATGTGTATATTCTTAGTCTATATAGTAATACGACTTTTGTCTCAAGATAGGAGATAGAGTAGATAGACTTTTGAGTGATAGATAAGTTCAAATCTCCACATACCTTTTAGTTGATAAAGATCCACTGGTTCCTTGAGTAGTCCTTCGTCTTGTATGATGATTGCCATGGAGTTATTGAGCTCAACTACACTTTCTATCCTAGTCCGAGACCTTAGCTATAGTAGACTAGAAATCAAGTCTTTATAGTTTTGATCACTAACATTGACAAACATGTTTGAGATAGCAACGCATGCGAGTTCAACAGAGCAATGCTCTAACAATCTTCCCCTTTGTCAATTTTAGTGTCAAAACTCTTAAATCATATGGAATACAAAAAATATATAAATAAACTTTGTAGCTCCTATTCCACATGTCTAATCTTCAATAATACTCTAAATCTTCGTCACTTCCAAGTAGTTCAATGATCCCAAAGGTTGCAAGTTTTGCATCATCGTTGTTGAAAATCCGGAGTTATAATAATGAGAAAAGCATCGGTTCTCAATCATTGTTATACAGTGTCATTGTGACGGATCGGAGAATTTTGCCTCTAGCGGGTCGGATTACGGATCGCTTGGCAAGCTCGACTTTCTAATACGCCAATAAAGTAAAAATTTCGTTTAATCCTGCACATCGTAGAAATCTCATTAGTCTCAAGGTCGTAATTCTATGAGCATATGTCCCATACCATAATACTCATAAAATTCGACAAGGGTTCCAATTTCAAAAACTAAGAGACAGTCGGTTGCCTAAAATTAGAGTTGGCCAGTTGCCAAAATGGTAGACGGCCAATTGCCAAAATTAACACGGGCCAATTTCCCAAACAGACGGCCAGTTGTCAAAATCAACATGGGCCAATTGCCCAAAAAAAGACATACGGCCAGTTGCCAAAATCAACACGGTCTAATTGCCCAAACAGATGGCCAGTTGCCAAAATCAACATGGGCCAATTGCCCAAAAAAAGACATACGGCCAGTTGCCAAAATCAACACAGGCCAATTTCCTAAACAGACGGCCAGTTGCCAAAATCAACACGGTCCAATTGCCCAAAAACGACATACGGCCAGTTGCCAAAATCAACACGGGCCAATTGCCCAAAAACGGGAGATGGCCAATTGCCAACTCCAATAATTTATATGGCCAGTTGCCGATTCTAACAATATATAATCAATGTCAAGGTTGCAATCATCTCCGAATAGGTGGTATGAACTGTCAAACAGCAACCACCACTTTCAAATGATATGAACAACAATGCGGATTTGTGCTGAACCGCATAGCGGCTGCCTACGTACCCTCTCTGTTGCTCGAAGGGATCAAGCACGACCGTATTTCGTCAACCACTTGTTTAGATAATATGAACTACTCTTAATAGTAGCAATTTTCTCATAAACAGATGGTATAAAGTGCTTAATGTGCGGTAATCATCTCTGACATTGGGTAGTATAAATAGTATGAATTGCCATGCAACAACTATCCCTTACTTTTCGCGTCACCAACAACTTCACATCTTCCTATACATCCATGTTAAGTACATACCTTAAACTACCATTGTCATAAAGCTGAAACACTTTCAAGATCAAGTCTATAATATAGAATCATTATAAAAATGAACACATATAATGGATGGGATTTACCTGTGGTAACACTCAATTGAACAATTTATCAGGGTTTGTACTCACAGTGCATGATACAAATAATTCATGGATTCAAAAGAAATCACACTTCTTAGTTAGAATTCCAAACACATTATTGCAAGTAAGGGCACATACAACAAAACTTACTTTAATCCAAATCTATATCCTGGAGTAGACTACCTTAGTCAACAAGCTAAAGTAAATATCAATATCCGCTATGTCAATACTTTCGACGATATGGGCTATATCACCATTAACCTTGCAAGTACTTGTTGATATTCTTTGCTCTGCTATCAAACGAGATCATCAATCTAGAGTAGGTCACAATTTAGTTCTATCTAGAACTTACACAGTTTTATACTAATCATCTCTAGTTAGACTTCATTTGGAGTTTCAGGTAAAATCTAAAATACAAAACAATAGCCTAGCCATTGTTCTACAATATTATCATTCTTGAAGGAAAAGTCTCGTAATACTGTACATATCACATAAACATAAAAGAAATGTGAGATGGGGATAGGTAAGGGAGCCTCACCAGCAAGACAACGGTATATTTACTAATGTCATACGGCTATGGAAGAGACAAAACTCCAACGGGTCATCTCTTATTAGACTCCATACATCATTCGTGGCACTTAATTAGCTTTAAGACAGTAATCCATGACATTCAAGAAAATTTGAGATGCATGTGCATAACCTATATTCCCCCTCTCTTTTTTTTTAACAGCATCAATGCAATCATTAATGGCAGTTTTTCAATCTGGCCACAATTATTTCCATGTTACCAATCAAAAACACAAAACTAAGTTTCATTATATAACCCCTTGCGGATTATATTGCCACAAGATTCATTACTGGGCAAGTTACACGTATACTTAGTTTGTCGAGACTTCCGACATATAAGACTTAATCAAGATGTCCATTTAAGGCATAGCATTCACCATTAGATATATGTATGTAATCAGTAAGTATGGTTTAACAATGGTTATAAAAGATATTGAGCTCACAAATAAAAGGAAGTAGATAATTTAGGCTTTATCACATTGAGAAATTTGATATTACGAGCAAGCAATCAAAATCCTTAAATTCAAATAAGTCACTTATACCATTGGAGTCAATCCACTTAACAATATTTGAACAAAAGACCAGCATTCATAGTGTCAAAGCTAGAAAATTCTCTTCCCTTCCATTAAAGAGATACATTCGACCCAAAGAATTCAGCTAGGACTTACTTATACCTTTGGGAACCTAAACTTCTCTGATCATCTTGAATATTTTACAGTAGCCTTATAACTTAGATTAGAACAAAATATCAAAAAATTATTAAATTATAACGGTTTATCAAGGAGATACATAAACTACAAGCTGACTGCTTTAACTACCTGCCTACAGAAATCAGTCACGATTCTCTCATTATTTGGAGTGCCTCCAAAGATCATATTGTCTTGAACTTTTTACAAAAAACTTCTAACATTGTAATAAACAACATACTAAAATTTGAGATTCATCCGATGAACAGAAAGTGAGAAACATTACAAACAGTTAGTCGCCTAGGACTTAAAATCTGTAAAATGCAATCATCGATTATGCCATATTTTTAGTAGTTATTGGGACCTGATCTTCTTGAAATTTTTAACGTGTCGTAATGAATTCATTAGGCACAACATATTAAAATTGCATCATATTCCAACGGCTGAAATTAAAAATATCAGCGAAACTAGAAACATACATTTTAGGGTTCATCAAGTTGAAATCACTATCAAATCATGCAAGATTTCATATCCAAAGCTTGTTCAACGAAAATTAAGGATTCATATCCAAAGCTTGTTCAACGAAAATTAAGGAAGACGTTGAAATACCCAACTCATATTTTTTTCAAAGAAACATGATTTGGAGTAAACCCTTAAATTTGAACAAAACCCTAATTTTCATTCAATCAAGTTATTGAGTAGCAGATTCAAACTTGACATTGAAACATCAATGAAAATAACACAAACCCAATCATTTAAACTGATCAAGCCAATATCTAAATAATTTATCTTGAATCAAAAATCATTTGAAACTAAAACATGAATGAATGATTTCATAACCACTTTCACATCGCCATCCAACTAGAGCTAAACAACAATAGCCTTTACGATTCTCTAGCTCTGTGACGGATCAGAAAATTTTCACTCCCAACGGGTCGGATTACGACCCGCTTGGTAAGCTCCGACTTCCCGATACGCCACTCAAAAAAAAAGGGCTTCCATATTTCGTTACTGTAAATGGTTTCATAATTCGGTTCATCGAAACCAACCAATGATCTTCACCATTTTACTGTGAGGATAACACATTTCTTGCCAGAGTAGTCCGATACCAGCCACCGTTATCAAACAAACGGTCTTCCGGGTTGCCACCCATAGGTGGGGTACCAATTAAGGCCTGACAGAACACGCCGTTATCAAACAAACATTAATTCAATGCCAGGGTAGTCCGATACCAGCCACCGTTATCAAACAAACGGTCTTCCGGGTTGCCACCCGTGGGTGGGGTGCCATTTCTGGCCTGGCAATTTACAGTACTCTTTCAAGCTCAACCGACTATATTTCTCAGATGATATGAACTGCTCAAAGCGCTAGCAATCATCTCTAGATCGATGGTATGAACTGCCATCATATGCAGCAACCATCCCTCTCATATCACGCAAGTCACCTCTCATGATAATAACCATTGTTAACTCACAAGCCTAGACAGATGATATGAATTACCTCGAACAGTAATAATCATCTCTTGTCTTATGGGTTGTAGAGTTGTCAAATGGTATGAATTATCTCAGAGAGACAACTATCATCTCTTCTCTAGGTAGTATGAACAGCCAGTGCTGTAACTACCTCCACCAACGAGATATATATTGCCTAGGTTGCAATCATCTCCGAGTGGATGGTATGAACTGTCAAACAGCAATCAATCCTTCCCAGATGATATGAACAACCTCGCAGAGATATGCTGAACCGCATAGCGGCTGCCTACGCACCCTCTCCGTTGCTCGAAGGGATTAAGCACGACCATAGTTCGTCTGTTTTTATTAGATAGTATGAACTTCCCATAATGGTAGCAACTATCTCTTATCAGCTATCAAGTAAACTGATTAAGGAATATGTTTAAGCAGACATACATGAGAAGCATAACCCGAAATGTGGACATTAGCCCTTCCATATATCTCAAACCATAATCTGTGGTAAACTATCTTTCCCGGCGCATACAAGCACAACAAGCTAAACAACCCAATCAAATATGGTTCACCTCAAAGTCACATTAAGTGCATATACAAAATTTATATAAAAAGGTCCAAGTACAAGTAGCCACGATTACTACAGCTACAACAGCATTTTTCGTTGGTATTAAATTACTCCTAACATCTACACAGGCTATATTGTCAATAAAGATCAGAGAACTATGCTATCAATGCGCATAAATTAAGCCATAATTAATAGCTTGATTGTAGTAGAAGCAAGTACTAAAATCAAACTCCGCGTTATTCAAAAACACGAATAAGCTAGTAGGCTTGTTAACTACTGACATCTCCTCTCCAAAACCTCAAATAAAGAGTCCAAAATGCCGAGCATCATATTTCACAATCAAATCTCAGTATGAGCTATCCAAGATTCATTATGCTGTATATCCACACATAAAAATCCAACTCATGTTGTGTTTATGTTCTGTAGCTTGGTCAAATATCAAAGAAAATAGAATAACAACACTTATTCATGAGGTTCACATGAGAGGTAAGCCTTACATGGTACTATGTAAAGAACAGTACTAATACGCATCCATGAACGATGACTATTCACCCAACAAACTTTACAGATCAGAATATGAGAGAGTTTCTATTAAATCCGATAACCACCTAATGCGATAATAACGGATGAGTGGGATGTGAAAGATTCCTGTTTTTGCAACGTGCAGTCCCAATGTATTCATGTTTTTCAGTATCTATCGTCACCTGATCGTCGTGAAATTTTTGCAGTAGCCTGATGGCTCATACTACTAAAACATATTAAACAATCACAGTATTCTAACGGTCGGATCTCCGGATATTGGCAGAATACGAAACGTATAATTCTTGGGTTTAGATGACTTACTACACTTTTAAGCTTGTACATCTACCAGTGAAGATGATGATGGAAATCAGCACCAACACCATAACCAAATCAGCATACTAACACCTAGTGGTTCACTACTTAGATCATTTCTTTGCCACCAGGAAGTGGACATCAGAGATTTATATATACTCAAGGCTATTTCCGAAATCATTCATAATGGCCACAAACATAGCCGGCTCCCTGGTTGGAACCAGAACTGAACACAAAACAAAATGGAGTATAAATCCTATAGTGGAAGTACTCAATATTAAGGTTCGGAACCAAAACACCCGCAAGAAATCATAATGTAGAACGTATATTTTCATTTCTAGTTTTATCGGATGTTTAGGCTTAACTCTGGGCTATCTTTCACTTCTTATTTTTGCCAAGTCAATATTTAAGCTAATTCAAAAGTTAGCCACCGCAAAAAGGCAAATGAGGTGTACGTACTAAAAATGATTAACACACTAAAATATCCTTCTGGTTCGCCTTGGCCAGTAGCTAATTATCCATACGCCCCACACCAGGAGCTAGTATGAGTCGCAAATCATCAAAGTCCAAATTTATAAATTAAAGGAAGTGACCTTAGATCCACAAATAACATAGCTTATTAGGCTAAAAGATAAAAAGCACAAATGAACTATTTTGGCTACGCCAGATAGAAATGAAATACTCTCTGTTAGCTAACTAGTTAATTTAGACACTCTTCAAAACAACCATAGCATTCCATTATGCGCATAATATCTTTGATTTGGATTTAATACAAAGATCACTTGGGCAATTTAGTGAACCAACCTAATTCAAGCTCACTGCCAATACACACTTATTTAACTTGATAAGAGAAATGTTGCATAATGATTCCATTCATGCATGATCATAATTAGATGAAATGGGGTTACCACAATTAATTCAAAATAGTGGTCAGTACGCATCAAACTAGGACTCTATTCAACCTTGTCATGCCTTTAAAAGAAAATTAAGTAAGTGGTGGTGGACACCAAATATAAACTACTAATGCTAATCAATGTTGGCAATTTGTAGAGACTGCTAATATACCACTAGTGTGAATTGATAATAACAGTAATTGTGAATAGGGAGAAAATAAGTACTTGGAAATGCCGACAACAACAACAATAATTTGACCCAGATATCTCTACAAAGCTTACAGAAGCTAGTGGATCAAGTGGAATTTTGTGCAACATTTCAGTCGGTGGTGGACATAGTCGTCAAATCGTTGTAAATATTTGGGAGCTTTTAATCGCACAAACACCAAGGACAGACCCAGTAGGCACAAGTAATAACAAGCAAAACTAATATTTAACCAGTCAATCCATCTAGACATTCTTGTAGTTTGCTGAAATAGCTCAAGATATACTTGTAGTGATTGAAAATAAGTTAACTTTACTAAGAAGTGAAGCAACTAATATAAACACTACTTATGGGTGGAGAAGCTACAAACCTTCCAAATCTAAATTCAAACTGCCTCTAACTGCGATTGCTAATTTGATTCAAAGACATCCTATCACATTATCGGCACAACGATAGTTCACTAACAATTCAAAATGCTAGCTATTACGTACACTTGATCTATAGTTCACATATATAGTTCTTCACTAAATTGATAAGAAAAGAAACACCCATATCATATGTTTTCAGTTCCCAAAACAGAAATGCAATGCCACACATAAACAAGTACACTTACCACACAGCCTCATGGTATATTCTTTTAGATATATTATATTTGTTGAAAGAAATCTCTTAAAATCTAGTTCTCAATGAGAAGATATCACCCATGCATGAACCGTACAAATTAACTAAGCCATTAGGGATGTACAGCGAATTCATATAAACTCTTAACACAGAGAATAAACTTTGAACCAAGAAAATTACCATCAACAAGAAAAATTATCAGTCATATCATATATCTTCGCAATTTCCTTAAAATTCGAACATAGGGGAATTTCAAGAGATCCCTAACTTATCAATTTACAAGACACAAATTGAAGATCCTGAAATTAACATAACAGGCAGTTATCCCATGCCTTGATTTCACCTTAATAGGAGTTTAATCATCCAAATCTATGAAAACCTCCAAAACTAGCATGAACCCTAATTTCTTTAGGTACAACAATTTCAATCCAAGGAAGACATCCCAGCAATGTAACAAATCAATTATGTATTAGGTGTGATAAAACGTACCCAATGGTTTATAAAAATCACTCTTCCAGTTGGGTATGAAGAGTGTGATATCTCTTCAAGCAGCTTCAATTTGGAAAGCAACAAGATAATTTCTCAATCTCGTCCATGAAACCAACTACCCAATTCAAAATTTGCAGCCCAATGAAACTGTAAGTCTATGAAGCTCAATCATGCAAGAAAAGCATCAGTTTTGTTCCTCAAGTTTCAGTTGCAGGGAGAGGGGAAGAGAGAAAAGAGGAAGAAGAAATCTGAACTCCCCTTTTTGATTATCTGTTTTATATGAAGCATCAAAAACATTATTCACTTGCCCCTTCTCTTTGACCATGTCGAGCATGCTCAGAATTATATAATATTTTCAAAGTAACCTACTAATCATGCCCACTGATACTACTACGGGATGACCTATTTAGTACACATGCTGGATTTAGTTAAACCCGCAAAAGGGTTTGGAGCGTCACAAGCTCCTTCTTCCTTTAATCTTTATCACCAGTAGCTATAATTTGATGGAGAAGAAATATTGCAAGGAGAGAATGAGAGGACCCAATTAATGGCTCCCTAAAAAAACGTTTTTCTTCTCTTAAAGTTTCTATTTGTCAATAAAATGACCATGCTACCCCTAACACCCTTTCTAATTGATAAGTGTGTGTCATGCATATTAGCCTCTTAAGGCACCAATTATTCAGATTAAAACAAATTCATGATTTAGGAATTGTCATCCACCATTAAGGCACCCAAAATTGATAAAAGCACACAAACATAAAATTTTCGTTTTTTTTTTTTTCTGCACACTCAGTGGAGAACTTGATTTCTAACCCTAATGGGTCCCGTCAAACCCGAGAAAATGTTCGTACTGTCACAGTCATAGTATTATTACACAGCGTCAAGTCCAATTACATCACAACTTCAACAACAATACTATGGTGAATCGGTGATACTTCACTCCCCCTTAGTCAATACTCCATCTCACATGGAAACCACTCCCCCTTATATAATGATCCAAAAACCATATGTATTAATTCTCCCCCTTTTTGTCAATAAAATTGGCGAAGGTACAAGAACGGGATCCTAATGAAATTTTCGTAAGAGACATTTCATGACCAAAGGTAAATGTGTATCATCTTGTTTAGATGCAATCATAAAGCCGAAGCTAAATGCATTCATCAAGGAGTTTATAAAGATGTAAGATAACCCCTCTAATGTTTCACAGCCGCGCTCCCCACACAGATTTGGAAATTAAGCACAAGTTCAAAAGAACTCTCCCCCATAATATGTCATTCCCTAAGGAACAACAAGAGCGACCTTAATAATTTCAAAAAGAAAAGAAGGATTTCTTTAGACTCAACAAATTACATACAAGTATGAATTTGTAATCCAACAAGAAATATTCAATCAAATTAACCAAAGCGAACCAAAATTAATTTGACTAAATATGCTCGACAATCAATTAGATTGATTGTCAATTAGAAAACTTATGGAGACTTAAAAAATCAATTAGATTGATTCACAAGAAAACTCGCAAATAATCTAATTGTCATACTCAACCAAACTAATTACAAGAGTAATCAATTTAATTGGCCACATTCGACATAAGAACATTCTATGGAGCAATGACTAAGTTAATCATAAAAATAACCATCCTAGTCAATCATGCTCAACATGAGAAAAACTTACGGAGTGCTAACTAAATAACCATGCTAGATGATTGATTTAGTTCAAAATACTCGACGTTAAGTGCCTACAGAACACAACTAAGCTAATCACAAAATAATCAACTTTGGTTGTCTAATGCTCAACATAAGTCACAATACGGAGTCTCACGGTAATACACAAAATATAGAACATG
Organism: Papaver bracteatum; assembly: GCA_023529315.1. NCBI lineage: Eukaryota > Viridiplantae > Streptophyta > Magnoliopsida > Ranunculales > Papaveraceae > Papaver > Papaver bracteatum. The sequence goes on along the minus strand of JAJJWX010003505.1, from coordinate 1,879,252 downwards.
GAAGCTCAATTACTACGGAATTCACAAGGATTCATTATATGTTTCCATCACCATTTGCATAATGACACACAATAGACATAATCCTTGAATCACCTATCTTACATCAAAAATTGACAATATAGGCTTAACTTTTGTGTTTATCAAAAGTCTATTCATCCTTTTATCAATATTTGCATATCAATTCACGAACGACTTTACTTTTGACAAAATATGGGATAATCAAGTTCACGGACGTAAACACACATATCCCATCAAAATATTGCAATATATAAAACCATAAAGATTAATTTTGCAACCATCATCTTCCAAACAACCTTAGAATTTTAAACCAAAAAATCTAAAAACAAAAAGATGAAAAACTTTGGATATAGCTATGTGTAATCACAATAATGGCTATTCCAACACACTAGTTATTCTTCTAAATAAAAGAGAAACAATAAAAGATTTACTAGACATGCTGAAACAAGCAGACTAAATTAAAAATACTTTCATGCGAACTAGAGTCAAATCGACAGTTCGGGACCTTCTTGAGACTTAAGGTCTTGGAGCTTGTGAATAGCGCATCCTTTGCACCCTTGAAGAGGATATCCTTATTGGGAAGTTCTTTAACACTGGTTTTAATGCGAACAAGGTCAGACTTAACCTTTTTCAACACAGTTCTTACCGCATCAAGACACTTCATTGTATCAACAAGTTGCTGCTTAGCCTTCTCAAATTCCTTTAGAAAATCGAGAACTACATACGATGAAATCTCTTCAATCTCCTCTAAATCAGAAAGTGAATCAGAGGATCGAGAAGGGGAACCTTTATTTTCAACGAGAGTTTCCTTCTCTTTAATGAGTTTGCAATATACCGCCTTATTAATGGCATTTTAGGTTAATCCAATGAGCAGGAAGAAAAAGAAGCCATTGATAAAAAGAATCCTAGAGAGATAAAATGAAAACTCAATATGATAGGTATATAAAGAAAAACTCGAGAGATTTAGGGTTTACGGGATAGGTTTTAAAGGATAACCCGAATGTGAGCCCGTAAGAAGGTTTTTCACAAAACTTTTTACTTTTCAAAGATAAGATTTGACAAGGAACATCAAGAGAAAAAAAAACTCACGACCAGTGTTTGACTAATTATTCTTCTAAAAACGATAAGATATTAGCTAGATAATTAGAGTCACTCGGTTACGGAGTATACCTATTCAAGTTTCTCACAACTAGGATTTTTGTATGTGAGATATTCAACCTTGTGATTATTATACACAAGTATGAAAGTATCTCATCAAATGAAAGTTGTTCCTTTTTATCCTTCTGTCTTTGATCTGTGCTCTTTATAGAGAAATGAGCCACTGCTTGATTAGCATACTTATCAGAAGGACTAAATCTAAGACCTCTTGCAATTGAATTAAGATGATAAGAGTGAATGGGAATCCATGTTCCATATTTAGATTTATCAAAAACATCCTTATAAGTGCAGAAAATGCTTTTGTTAGCAACACAAGAATTTATGCCATAATGCACTTGAGCCATGTACTGATTTCTAGAATAAAGATCATTCTTATAAGGTTTTTGATTTCTTGTGGGAATACGATTCACTGCGTTAGTCGACTGACTATTTGTTCCATTGACAGTGAAGAGAAGCAAATTATGAAGCTTAGAAATTTGTTTCCTTCTTGCAAAACAATGGATAGCATAGTGATTCTATTTCCCACAAAAGGTACAGGTTCGCAGAGGAGAAGCAATAACTAGCACCTGTTTAAGCTCCCTATCCATATGATAAGATTGCAAGTTATGTAAACTTTTCTTGACACAATCTTCTACTGGAGACCACTTCTTCGTATTAGGAAATTCATGAGAATTGGTTAAAAAAGAGTTTCTCCTTAAGATAGAGTTTTTACTTTTCCAAGGAATTACACTGTTCATGGGCTAGAGTAAGAGATGCACATAGTTTCTCTTTTTCATCATGAAGTCTGTTGAGATCTGATGAATGAGTCTCGGGCAAACGTTTTTCTCTAATTGAGTCCCTTTTAATAATATCCTCAAGAGCACTAATCCTTTCACGCTGGAGAGTAGTTTCTTGAAGAAGTTTCTAAATATTCTTAGAGAAGGACTTTATGATGTTATAGAGATCACGTTCTCGATCAAGAGACTTTTAAAATTCATCAATGAGCTGATCATGATCATTAAAATCAATGTCTTCAGCTGTATGTTTTGAAATTCCGGTGAGCTCCTTTTCAACTTCTGCCAGAGTGTCACATGCCTCGTGAGAAGAAGAAATGTCATTATCACATTGAACATTCTTTCTACCTCGGAATTCAGAAGAATCAACTAAGGAATAATCCTTTGAGGTGTTTTTAAGACACTTGACATGATCAAAAGCTTTAGGAGATATTTTGGTATGCGCACAAAGATTTCGTCCACAGACTCAGATTGCACAAACACATACTTGTAAGGTCTTAAGCGTGTTTGCCTGCACTGATACCAATTGAAAAAGCGGGGGTCTAATAACCTCACCCAATATTTCGATTAGCAATCTGTATGGACAACTCCGAGTTGTTTTCTATAGAATCAACTAGACTCAATCAATAGAAAATACTCAAGGAGTTATTATCTCAATCTCTCAATTTGATTTACTCAAGCAAATGTGATTCGCGAGTCTAATCAATCAATCAACTTGGATGGTACCAAAGACCAATATCCAAGTGTCAATCAATTTAAATCAACAACCAATAAGGTCGGATATTCTAATTGATTGAATAACGCATAACATGTATTATTTCAATTATATAACAAAATATAATGCGGAAAAGAAATAACACAGACACCAGAATTTTTTTAACGAGGAAACAGCAAATGCAAAAAAAAAAAACGGGACTTAGTCCAAATAAAACATACACTGTATTAAGCCGCTACAGATACTAGCCTACTCCAAATTAACTTCGGTATGGACTGTAGTTGAACCCCAATCAATCTCACACTGATCCAAGGTACAGTTATGCTCCTACGCCTCTGATCCCAACAGGATACTGCGCAGTTGATTCCCTTAGCTGATCTCACCCACAACCAAGAGTTTCTACGACCCAAAGTCGGAGACTTTAGCAAACAAATCTGTCTCACACAGAAAGGTCTACAAGATAGATAAATCCGTCTCCCACGAATAAACCTATGAGTTTTGTTCCGTATTTTGATAAATCATGGTGAACAGGAACCAATCAATAAAGCCAGACTTATATTCCCGAAGAACATCTCAGTTTTATCAATCACCTCACAATAGTCTTAATCGACGCAGCGAAAAAAGATATTGTGGAATCACAAACGATGAGACGAAGATGTTTGTGATTACTTTTATATATTGCCTATTGGAGAAAGAAATATCAAGCCAATTATTACAATTGTACTTGTACAATAGAAATAGCAAGATCAGATCACACAACTACAAGAAAAGTAGTATCGGTCTGGCTTCATAATCCCAATGAAGTCTTTAATTCGTTAACCTAGTTTTTGAAGAAGAAAACCAAAGGTTGAAGGAGAATCGACTCTAGCTTAGCAAACTAGTATCACACAGAATGTGTGGGGATTAGGTTTCTCAGTTGCTAGAGTTCTCCCTTATATAGTCTTTCAAATCAAAATTTTCAATCAATGTTAGCTTAGTAACAAAGCATTCAATATTCACCGTTAGATGAAAACCTGATTAGATACAAGCTAATATCTTTCAACCGTTAGATCGAAAACTTAACTTGAAATTCACACATGTACTTGACGATTTTGGGTTTGTGTAACCGTACCCAAACGTGTACAATAGTTGATTCAATATTAGTCAACCAAATGGATAGCCAAATGATAACTTTCATATCAACCATATTCTTCTTCACCATAACTAGTCCAAATGACTCAAATGAACTAGTTAGAGAGTTGTTCAATTGCTATGAGATCTTATGTACTACACAAGACATAATTGAAGCAAAAACGATGTGATTCACTCGAATCGATTCATGAACTATAAAGCCACGGTTTTCAATAGCATTCCTTATATAAGTTAGATAAGTTCACGAACATCGTTTTTAGACATAACCACTCAAGTTCGTGGATTGGGTTCGCGGACTCAAGTTAAACGGTTGGAGTTCACAAACTCCAGCAGAAATTCTCGGGTTCGAGAACTTCTGTCAGTTCACGTACTGAAACTGAGCTACAACTCCAGCAGAAATTCTCGGGTTCGAGAACTACGCACGTTCTCTTGATCAACAAAGTTCCGGTTTTCACTTGATCAACAAAGTTCGCAAACTTCGGTTCAAGTGCTAAGGACTTATATATATATGTGTTACCACAATAATGTTTATATCCCCAGTGGTTATATTGTCTAAACTCTCATTTCAACCATCGAAACATTCTCAGAGGACGTCATATAGTTGTTATTCACAACCTAGTTTTCTTCAGAGCAATTTCCAAAGTGATTGAAACATAACATGACTTTCGTCACTAGGCAAAGATGAACTTAGCTAGAGCAAAAGTTTTACCAACATACATTTCAAGAAATAGATAAGAGAGATATACTCAGCTCGAAATGTCACATGTGTATATTCTTAGTCTATATAGTAATACAACTTTTGTCTCAAGATAAGGCATGCACATCGTCCGGTCGGCACGGTTTTTTGGTGATACCGACCACCGAGCCGACCAGGTGCCGGTTCTCAAATTTTAAACCGCGGCCGAGCCGACCTTCACTCGTTCGGTTTTAAACCGGTCCGAGTCGGCTCAGTTCAGTACCGGTTTTAATCCGTGTCAGAATTGTTCAGTTTTAGTCTTAGTGTTTTACAAAACACATGGTATTTTCCTGTAATTTCAGCCATATTTTTCCCTATTATTCCCTGCCACACCCATGCATACTAAGTACTAACATAACAACATAAGCATAATTAACATATAAGTTCTTTAAAACAAAAACAACAAAGTTACTGAGCTTTATGTCTGACATAAACTGATAAAGATTGCTCAAAGTTACTGAAACTAGCCAATTATTTAAGTTCTTCAAGACTTTAACTATCATATGTACATAACATAACCGAAGGAAAATATTGATATGTTCAAAGATTAACATAAAGTGTTAAAACCAGCACTTCCATAGTTCTTCTCCATGTCTGCAACAAGATCTGAACTTCGACAACCATTAATCAAGCATCATTGGATCATCAAACTCCTCTGGTACTGGACAAGCACCCAATATTGCTGCAACAAGCCAACAAGCCATGCTTTAAAGATTGCAGACTCAAAAAGCGAAAGTTGAATAAACAAAAATAACATACATACACAAAATGAAGCCAAGAAAAATGAGGTCAAGCATGCATACAACAATACAAGTTTCAATTCTGGTGTACCAACCAATTAAAATTATAAAACCACTAATAATTTTACACATGAGCATCTAAGCATTGGAGGAAGGAATACAGAAATAAGCTAACATGGCATCTATAAGACTTCACTATTGACAGTGTTTCAATTCAACATACCAAACAGAATGTGAGAACCCCCAATAGTTAATTATTCCAAATTCCAGCATTAGTCATCATAAGATGAACTCATATTAAAACACCAAACTCATGGTAATCTACATCTTGTAGAATCATATGCACTACCAGGTTACACTATTGCTAGTAGATAATGGAGAAACCCAGATAAGCTATGTTCATGGAACAGTTGACAACAAACCAAAAGAGTATTAATTCCCTAAAAACCAACCAACAGATTACAATGTTACATTACCTTCCTAATATAAATCAAAAGTATTAATTTACTAAAAACAAGACCCCAAATCAAAATCCCAAATCAAAACCCCAAATTGAAACCCCAAATCAAAACCCCTAATATAAATCAAAACCCCAAATCGAAACCTCAAAATCAGAACAAATATGAATTAAAAACAAGAACCCTAATTTAAAAATCTAGGGTTTCATTCAAAAGAATCAAAAATCAGTAATAATTAACAAACTAACAACTAATAAGTAAGTAACAAACAATCACATATTCACAGATTCACAAAAAGAACTGAAGAAAATATCAAACTAAACACTCACAAGTCACAAATATCAAATGAAGAAGACGAGGAAAGAAATCGTTGATGACTTACAGTTATTTGTTGTTGTGCTTGTGTTCGATGATCATGAACGATACTGAAACTGAGAATCTGAGTCTATGATTGAGAGGAAGAAGAAGAACTACTGCTAAATAAACTGGGAAACTGAACGAAAGAAAAAGGATTGAAATGATGTGAAAAGATAAGTTTTATAGTTAAGGTTATCAAAATGGAGGGTCAGGATTAGGACTAGGTATAAAAATCAAAAGCTAGTATTAGTCGGTGTTATATGGCTTAGCTCGGCCGGCTTTTTGACTTATACCGTGCGCCGAGCCGAGAGATGGTCGGTTTTGAGTTTTAATACCGTTGCCGTCCGGAGGACATTCGGTACACCTCGGTTGGGCGCCGGTTCTGGCACAGCTCCTTGGCCCAGTCGGTTTCCTATGCAGGCCTAGTCAAGATAGGAGATAGAATAGATAGACTTTTGAGTGATAGATAAGTTCAAGTCTCCACATACCTTTTAGTCGATGAAGATTTACTGGTTCCTTGAGTAGTCCTTCGTCTTGAATGATGATTGCCATGGATTTCTTGAGCTCAACTACACTTTCTATCATAGTCCGAGACCTAAGCTATAGTAGACTAGAAATCAAGACTTTATAGTTTTGATCACCAACATTGACAAACATGCTTGAGATAACAACGCATGCGAGTTCGACCGAGCAATGCTCTAACATATTTATCTGTTGCTCTTGATAAAATCAAGATGTTGGAAGAGAACTTGAAAATTTTCAATACTAGTTCAAAAAAACACAATGCAAGAAGCAAGTAAAAATCATCATGATACATGAGGATTGGGCTATATATAAGGGAATAGATGCTCCAAGTATTAGCAAAGAGGTAGAATTTGTCAAGGCTAGTGATTCTTTTGAATAAAAGGTTTCTACTGATGGCAAAAGTGAAATACCTTCACCAATAGTTAAGATTCAAAAGAGCATTGTATATCAACCCCAAAAACCAGCACACATGAATTCAGGTAAGATCGTTCCTTATATTTGTAGTTATTTCAAAAACAAAGATCACCTGGAAATGAGATGTCGTTTAGGTATAAAAAAAAGTGTATGTTAAGGCTAACACCCTTGACATTAAGGGTTGTGAAGGTCTAACCTTTAGGCAAAGGAATTAGTGTTGTGATAAACCTAGATTTGCCTATAAACGTCATATGAAGCCTTTTCACGATCGTAATTATTATCAAAAGGATAAATTCGTAAAGACGAAGATAAGATATGATGCTCCCAATTGGAGAAAGACTAACTTTCAAAAGAGTAATCAATCCAATTCTCTTCGGAGAATTCTAGAAGAGAGTAATGGGAAGAAGGTTCTGGTTGTTCTTAAACGCACTCAGAAGTGGATACCAAAGAAAGTCAATGATGCTTTGAGTGTGAAAAAGAACGATCTCCCAGAAAATTCCATGACTATGGAGAAGGCAGTATCCATGATGTTGGAACTTAAAAACTTCTTTGGAAAGATTGATTTGGATGTTAAAGGTTCTAAAAGCGATCTCTTTCATGATAACCCAATATTGAAATGAAATAAGACAAAAACTATAAATGGTGAAAAATCCATAGTTGTGGAAAAGTCTGTTTCAGTCACTTGTGGTGAGAAAGACATTGTTTACCTCAACACAACTTGATTGTGTTGTAAGTGCATCCTCATCAAAGAATGCCCAGTTATGTATACGGTGAGGGAAGCACGAGAATTGGGGCGCACATATTGTGATAGGTAAGATATTAAATATTTGGTAAAGTCGTAGGATTCATGCACGATTGGATTCCTCTAAAAAGGTATATCTCTAAACTTGAGCAAGTTTTTTTTTGTTTTTTATTTGATTAAGTACTTATAATGATCCATGTACCTTGTGTATCGCTCATGTCTACCTAACTTGATTTGTGTTTAAGGTTCTTAAATGCTTAGGTTTGAAAATAGTAGTTCGAGATATTTGGCCTTCATGGTACACATACCAGGTATGCATACCATCATTTAAAATTAAAATCCAGGGACTTCAGTTCGCATACTAGTTTGCAAACAGCTCCAGGTCACGAAATCCGTTTGTTAACTGGCCTGAAGACACCGATATTCGGTAAACTTGTTTTGGCCGTAACTCTTTTGTCCGAACTCGGAATGACCTCATTCTATTTTCATTCTCTTCCTATTTGAATTCTCTTCAAAATGGTGATGATAAATCCTAGATTTGTATGAGTTAAGATTTGTCTTTGTCTCGTTTCTTGTTTTTTGAGTGTTTTGCTCCATTTTGTCGCACTTATTCCACTTCTCTTGGACTTGGGCACTTGGGTTCTTGGAGTAATTATCTTCAAAGATAATTTGTAGTTCTTTTAAGAATGTTTTTGGTGAATCACAAAGAAGAAAGTTCAAGAATGGGCAGTAGTACGCATTACTCTGAGATTCTTGAATGTTCACAATCCTCTTATGTGAACTACGGTGCATGGTAGTTAATGACTTAGTATTTTCTTCTTTGTTAATAAAATCCTTTTATACGCCTTTTGTAGCCATTCTTTTTGTAAATCCGTGTAAAAAATATTGATTCTACCTTCTAAGGGCAAATCATTTTGTATGTTCTTTACGAGTTTGTTTCTTACAAGTTTGCCTCTTCGTTATGTCTAGGAAACTTCTTATGAGAATTGATTCTTATGCTTTAAGAATAACTAGGGTTTGGAATAACAAATATTGTGATTACACATAGCTATTCCCAACGATTTTCATCTTGCATGTTTTAGATTTATTTATTTAAATTCTAATTTATTTGAAAGATCAGTATTAATATTTATTGGTTTTATATATTGAAAAAATATGTTATGGGATATGTGTGTTTACGTCCGTGGACTATGATTATCTCATATATGCTCAAAAGTTAAGTCTATTATGTCATTATGCAAATATTGGTAAAAGATATAATGAACTTTTGAATATTCCGCATTATTGATTTTTCCATGATCCACTTCTATGTAAAAGTACTGTATGGCTCAGTAAGTTTTCTTATGTTGAGAATTTCCGATTAAATTAATCATTAAGATCTTCTTGTGGTTAATTTATTCGAGTTTTCAGGATACAAATTCATGTTTCATGTAATTTGTTAATGTCCAAAGAAATCCTTCTTTTCTCGTAAAACTAAGGTCGCTCTTGTTGTTATTTTGGGAATGACATTTTATGGGGGAGAGTTCTTAATTGAATTTGTGCTTAATTTCCAAATATTTATGGGGAGTGCAGTTGTGGAATATTGTAGGAGTTATCATGTATCTTCATAAACTCCTTGAAGAATACACTAAGTTTTGACTATGTGAAATCATCGAAACCAAGTTAATATGTTCTCTTTTAGTCATGAATTATCTCTTTGAGAATTTCAATATGATCCTGCTAGTTTTCGTACCTTTGCCAATTTATATGGACAAAAAGGGGGAGAATTTCAATATGATCCTGCTAGTTTTCACATTACATACATACGGTTTACGGATCATTATGTAAGGGGAGTGGTTTCCATTGTGTAATGAAGTATTGACTAAGGGGGAGTGATACATATCACTATAGTATTATTGTCAAAGTTGTGATACAATTGAACTTTGATGTTGTGTAATAATAATATGACATTGTATAACAATAATTCAGAATAATTATTTTCTTATTGTTATGGCTACGGATCTTCAACAACAATGATGCTGAGTTGAACACGTTCAAAATCAATGAAGTACTTGGAGTGGCGAAGAATTAAAGGAATGTTGAAGAACCAAGAAAATCAAGCATGTTGGATCAGAAGTTACAAAGTTTATTTATTTTGTAATACATATGTATTGATAGTTTTGCCACTAAAATTGACAAATTGGGAGATAGTTAGAGCACTAATCGGTCGAACTCGTAAGCGTTGCTATCTCAAGCTTGTTTGTCAAGTTTAGGTGATCAAAACTATAAGTCTTGATTTCTAATCTACTTATAACTATGTCTCGGATTAGGATAAAATGTGTAGTTGAGCTTTAGACTTCACGACGTTCATCGATTGAATACGAAGATCTACTGAGGAGAAATTGGAGAAACTTCATCAACAAAAGGTATGTGGAGACTAAAACTTATCTATCACTCAGAAGTCTATTTTATTTTATCTCCTATTGAGACTAAGTCATATAGCAATATAGACTTTTACATTATACACATTTGATATTTAGAGTTGAGTTTAACTCGCTTATATATTTTTCGAAACATGTGTTGGAAGCTTTTTGCTTTAGCTACATTCATCATTATTCTGGACAATTTTGGTTGGAAACAGTTTATTTGTTGGAAACTAAATAATAAGTCAAAAGATAATCATATGAAAATTGCCTTGAAACATCTTACATGATTTGTGTGAGACATACATTTGATGTCGACTCAGAATATTTCGTATTGATCATTCGATAACTTGAAAATTACTTATAAGCTAATAGTTTGTATGACACATCTATTGTCGTCTTCTAAGGATATTTCAATGATTGAAATGAGGGTTTAGATTCATTAACCCTTATCTGGATACAGCACAGTATGCATACCAGTATGCAAACTGTTGTGGTATGATTCAGGTCCGGAAACCAAGTTTGCATACCAGTATGCGAACGGTTTTACATGAGTTACGGTACGGGACAACAATATGCATACCGGTTTGCAAACTGCAGGACAAGACCAAAGTCCGGAACTTAAGTTTGCGTACTCGTTTGCAAACTTAGTGGTTAAAGTTTTAAAATTGGTTAAGTATGTTTTCATAATCATAAACAAATATATTTATAAATTAAGGAATGCAATCTTTGAAAATTGTGGCTTAATATTCATGAATTGATTCTCATGAATCAAACCGATTTTGCTTTAATTGTTTCTTGTATACTTCTATGAGATATATATAATTGAACAACTCTATGAGTAATAGAATTAGAATCTTTTGATTATCTTTCATGGTTGATTATCATATCATATATGATCTAGAAGTATTAGATGAATATGGTTAAGAAAAAAGTGTTCATATGTATGCGTGTCGTAACCACAACAAATTAATTAATATTTTACTACCTAATTAACAAGTAATATAGGGTAGTCAAGATCGATCCCACGAGGAGCACGAGATTCTAGTTGTAAAATTGTCACACAAAGGGGGGTATTGGTTGTAAAATTTATAAAGCAAAAGAAATAAACAAAGTAATTAAAAGTGTAAGTTGAAATCAATGAGAGAGAATAGATCAAGGAATCCTTCTTCACTGCAAAACAATGATTAAAGTTATGTTCTTTTCCACTTGTTATTAGTCATAGATTATCACCAACCGTAGGTATAGCAGCTAGATCAGTGCTAACCCCAAAATCCCTTATTTCACCGGATACAGAAGTTCTCGCCTACCGGATTCTATTCACCAAACTACCTAGTAGTAGATCACCCAAGATGTAATTTAGTTAAACGCATTAAGATTCATGAATTTATTAGGTTGATATTAGTAGTTAAACTCTTAGATCAAGGTCCACTTGCTAACATTGTTTTTATACACAATTGCTCCACGGAATCCCTCCGCAAGGTCTTGTGTTTTCTACTTATGTAAATAGTCAAGAAACGATTACTTATCCCCTAAATTTCACTAGCTTTAGATTAATTAACAAATCAATTTAGTTGGCCACCCAAACGACCTATCAATCAAGCATAAACACTAATATTAGTAAAAACAATCGATAATCATATGAAAAACTTCAAAGAAGAATTGAAACAAAACTCAAACCATATATTAAGAACTAGGAATTCATCCTCAATCAATAAGAAAATTAGCTACTCATAATTTGGAGTTCACACGATAATAATAATAATTAAGGAAGAAAGAAAAACTTATTGAAAAGATGATGGTTGCTCCTTCCTCCAATCCTTGTGCACTTTAACTCCTTCTCCAAAGTAGATGTGTGTCTAAAAGTTGTAGAGAACTCCTTTATTTATAGGCTTCAATACTCTCCATATCTTTGTAGGAAAAGAATCCTCATTCCAAAAGAACACCACTTTCCCAATTTGAGCCATATTCCAATTTCTAGTCCAATTCTCCAAAACTTCCAAGTTTTCATCCAATTCCCACTTCTAAGTCTTCACACACATGAGAGAAGTCCACCCAAAATTCTGTATTTTTGCTCACCGGAAAACTGTGTTTTTGGCCGGAATCATCCACCGCCGGCCACCTGAAAAATTCTCCCCCGGTGACGGAATATTTCGTTGGTCAACCGTCATGACTAACGGTCAACGAAGTTAAACGTCGTTCAACTGTTAGTCAGTGGGTCAAGGAGGATCAGTGAGTCAGAACCGGAGTCGATTCTTGACTCGACTGATTGTCTTGCAGATCGGCTCGAATAGTTCACGGCCAAGATGGCCATGCCTTCCCATGTCAGAACTTATCTTCTCGGCCAAGATGGTGTGTTAATCTAATCGCACTTCTGTGCTTCTCATCTCAGCTGCATTAGATCACTCTTCACATCTCTACTACTTTCAAGCCAAGTCATTCTCAAGCCAACAAGCCCATTCATTCCATTGCAGGTGCAATACTGGAGCTTCATACCCTGCAATCCATCACTTTCATGCCTTCCTAGCACCAACACAAACCCCATCTTAGTTTCATTCAAAGCCATCACCAGATGAACTTTCAACACCTCCACCAGTACCCAGCTACCATGCCCCTTCAAGCGCAACCCTGCAACACCTGCTCTCCCTGCTATAGCTGCACCAATAGCTCTTCCACACTCACAGTGCATAAACTTGAGCTTCAATGCCAACCCTTGGACATCCTCAATTCCCTGAGTTCTTCACTGCACCAGCCACCATTTGCACTCATCACCAGCTCTACCATGTAACCACCAACACCAGTTGCTTCACCAATAATTTCATCCTGAGGCTTCATTCTTCCTTACAACCACTGCATCTATTCCAATATCCAACTGCACCCTTGCAATCAATTATCAACTCAGCCTTCTCAATTTAATTCACTACTTCATTCAACGACTGAAGCTCTATCTTCTTCAAACACCACCATTTTCTCTCAATTTAAACATCAGCAACACAATCGATTGAACCCTATTTACCCAGAATCTCAGCAATTAATCAACAGATTCTCGATCTCAATCAACCACAACCCATCTTTAATCTCAGTTCAAGAAGCAAATCGACAACAAAAACCCATTCGTCCACAGTCGATCTTCATCAATTTCATCCACCATCTTCTTTCTGTTTAAAACTTCACAGACTCATATGAACAACCACCAATTCCCACCTTGTCTCTCTAATCGATCTAGTTCTCGATCTCAATTTTAGAAGCAGCCGCTGCTTTTGTTTCTCAATTTCGAATTGGAAGAAAAAAGAGTGAATGAGACCGAGATTTCTTGATTCTAGGGTTGTGTAATGATTTGGGATTGAGACGCCCCACATAAGAGCCACCCCTGATAATTACAGCCTCTAATAAATGATAAGGGGTACTCCAATGATAACCCCTTAATCGTAGCTGGTTTGCGTTTAGAATACCTCCAAGAAGAGTTACCCTTTAACCGTGGCTCGTCTCCCGATAGTGTTTTCCTGGGAAATGACAAATTTGCCCTTTTAGCTCAAATTGGACGATTTATTCTCCTTTTCCTCCGTGTGACTCCAGAGTACCTAATAGCTCAAAAACACACGTAAAATACATAATTTACAAGAAAAATAGCAAAGAAAGCATAAACTACTAGATAGTAAATACGGTGTATTCTACACCTATCAAATTCCCCCACACTTAGACTTTGCTAGTCCTCGAGCAAATCAAACCAAAACTTACAACTTCAAAGCATTCTAGCGTCCCAAGCATCCTTAGAGCTATGAGGACATATAGTTTCTGCATGCTAGTAATAAGAAGTTAGAAATACTAAAGAACATATTCTCATCCTTAAATGTTGAGTGAGAAATAACCACACCATAATGAGAGAACGCGTGTTTGAGAAACGATCAATAAGCATTTCGCCTCGACTTCTGCCTCACCAAAAGGGTTTTATGATAATTGCACTCAAAAAGACGGATTTTTTATCGGTCTCACATCTGTGCAGGTAGGAATGAAGATAGAATTCCTGCGACACGTTGAATGGTAGGAAGGATAACTTCCGAAATTTTGAAAAACCCACATCTTTTAATATTTTGAAAAACCATTTTTCTAACGATCTCTAAGAAAGGAAATCAACCACTTATATCGAGGATGATATTACTTACTTACCTTCACATCTGATTTCCAAATGATAACACCACTCTCACGGAATCCAAAAGAAACGTCTTCCGCTCCTTGTCTTCATCTTCTTGGTCTTCGGCTTCAACTATTGGTGATAAACACTTGAACTTCATAAATCCTTGACAATTTGTAACCTTTTTCCTTAACTCCTTGTCGCTTGAAACTTCCTTATAGATTTTCCTTCCCCACGGCTTATTCAAAACAATAATAGATATTTCTCTTGTCTCATATATATATTATTTTCTTTTCTTTTCTTTTCTTTTCTTTTTCTATTTTTTTTTTCATTCATTCATTCTTTCATATATTTTTTTAGACAAGAGAAACAAAATACAAAATAAACAAAACAAACATGGCCGTGGAAAAGTACTTTACCGCTTGATTCTTCACAACTTGTATCATCTCGAAATCATAAACTTCAATAATTCTCACCTTTTCTTTTCTTCGCTCTTGTAAATAAGTCTTAATACTTGGATATAGAATTACCTCATTGCATTGTAAGTCTTCAACTTTGATATAAAATTATGCTCTTTTTCTTGTTCCATTGTTTCTTTCAAACCTTGAACCTTTTCAACTTTCCTTGTAGATTTTGATGTCGCTTCCTTGTTGATAATTGTGATATTTCTATGGACCCGTTGTTGTCGAGAGAGAGAATGGTGCTAACTGCAAATAGAACTACAAGAAGGAGGCATTCATCATAGACGTCACCCTCATGATTGACAAAAATTAGCACTCAAGAGATCAAAATAGTGATGAAATTGGTGTGAAATTGGGCAGCTCACCATTCTACCCGGAATTAACGTACGGTGACACACACTCAAAAGAATCTCTTTATTCATGGAAGAATTTCTGGTCGGTGCCTCACATGAAATGAAAATGGGTAGTCTCCACTAATGATTGATCAGCAACTCTAATAACGCACTTCTCCCTGCACCAAATTTGCATCACCGGCATGATTAAATCCATTATTTAACACTCTAACAAGCAAGAAATCGAACGTAGTTCCCTAACATTTCCAAGTTCAATTATGTCGGTCAGAATTCTCTATGTAATCATACCTAGAAGCATGCTAGTGACTCTAAAATCTTTAAAAGTTGAAAGTTTTATGCAAAAAAAAAAAAAAATTTTTTTTTTTTTTTTTTTTTTTATATATGCAAAAATATATGCTTAGCCACTCCCCCACACTTAAACCTTACATTGTCCTCAATGTAATTGAATCGTCCAAATAAAGTCAAGGTGGGAAATCCTAATATGATATGGAACAAGAAAAATAAACACACAAATCAAACAAAAAGCAAATACAAACAAAAGGATAAGAGATACAAAACCGGTGGGTTGTCTCCCACTTAGCGCTTGTTTTAAATTCGACGGCCCGACATAGCTCTTTGCTTCACATTACTCCTCTAGAGGGAGAAAATCTTCAAATGGAAGTTCATCCACATTCACATAGGCGATGTTCTCATAGTATGGCTTCAATCTATGGTCGTTGACTTTGGAAACCGAGTTGTCTCTAAGACTAGTAATTTCAACTGCACCATAAGGAAAAACATTAGTAACAACATATGGTCCAATCCAACGGGACCTTAATTTTCCAGGAAATAGTTTAAGGCGAGATGAAATAAAAGGACTTTTTTCCCCACAACAAAACTTTTCCGAGAAATCATCTTGTCATGAAAAAGCTTGGTCTTTTCCTTGTAAATCCGGGCACTCTCGTAAGCATCATTACGTATCTCCTCTAGCTCATTTAGTTGCAACTTTCTTTGTTTCCCCGCTTCATCATAATCCATGTTGCATTTCTTTATCGCCCAATAAGCCTTATGTTCAAGTTCAACCGGAAGATGACAAGCTTTGCCATAAACCAACCGATATGGTGACATACCAATCGGTGTCTTGTACGCCGTTCTATACGCCCAAAGTGCATCATTGAGCTTAAATCTCCAATCTTTCCTTGTGTTATTCACCATTTTCTCAAGAATGGTCTTGATTTCACGGTTTGAAATTTCTGCTTGTCCACTAGTTTGTGGATGGTAAGGCGTACCAATCTTGTGTGTTATGTTGTACTTCTTGAGGAGAGCGTGGAAAGACTTCTTGAAATGTGAGCCTCCATCGCTTATCACCACTCTTGGTGTGCCGTGCCTAGTGAATATGTTTTCTCTTACAAAATCACAAACAACTTGAGAATCATTAGTTTTGGTGGCTCTAGCCTCCACCCATTTCGAAACATAATCTACGGCAAGAAGTATATAAAAATTTCCATTCGAATTGACAAAAGGGCCCATAAAATCAATTCCCCACACATCAAAAATCTCTACGGCGAGAATTGGTGTGAGTGGCATTTGATTTCGAGCACCTAGATTGCCCGTTCTTTGACATCTATCCCACGATTTACAAAAAACATATGAATCTTCAAACAAGGTGGGCCAATAAAATCCACTTTCAAGAACCTTGAGAGCGGTACGTTTAGAACCAAAATGGCCACCACATGCAAAAGTATGACAAAAGGAGAGAATAGATTGAAATTCGGAGTTAGGTACGCACCTTCGTATGATTTGATCAACGCCATATTTCCATAAGTATGGTTCATCCCACACATATTGCTTGGCTATCTTCTTAAGATTCATCTTTTGGAAGTTAGACATTGTGCTATGTACCTTCCTTGTCACCAAATAATTCACTATATCCGTATACCAAGGTGTTGATTCTTCCAAGGAGAAAAGTTGTTCGTCCGGAAAGCGGTCTTGTAATGGAAGTTCTTCTTGAGACATAACAAGTCTACTAAGATGATCCGCAACGGTATTCTCCACACCTTTCTTATCTCGAATTTCTATGTTGAATTCTTGTAGTAATAGGATCCACCGGATTAGTCTTGTCTTAGCTTCTTTCTTCTTTAGTAAGTATCTAAGTGCCGCATGATCGGAATACACAATAATCTTTGTATCCACCAAATATGATCGAAATTTTTCCAATGCAAACACTATATCCAATAACTCCTTTTCCGTGGTAGAATAGTTGATTTGTGCATAATTGAGGGTCCTAGATGCATAATAGATAACATGGGACAACTTGTCCACTCTTTGAACCAAAACGGCTCCAACCTCATAATCACTAGCATCACACATTAATTCAAATGGAAGATTCCAATCCGGTGACTTGATAATTGGCGCACTTGTCAACCTTGCCTTCAATTTGTCAAAAGCATCCTTGCATTCCTTGTTGAAGTCAAAAGGTACCTCCTTTTGTAGTATCTTGCACATCGGCATGGAGATTTTGGAGAAATCATTGATAAACTAAATATAGAAAACTGCATGGCCAAGAAAAGAACGAACTTCCCTCACCGAAGTGGGATATTGTAAGTTTCTTATTAAATCTATCTTTGACTTGTCCACTTCGAACCCTTGAGAGGACACAATGTGACCAAGTACTATGCCATGGTTTACCATAAAATGACATTTCTCCCAATTAAGAACAAGGTTAGTGTCTATGCATCGTTTAAGAACTAGTTCAAGGTTGTTTAAACAAATATCAAAAGAATTGCCATAAACACTAAAGTCGTCCATAAATACCTCAATAATGCGCTCCACGTAATCCGAGAATATACTTACCATGCATCTTTGGAAAGTAGCTGGTGCATTGCAAAGACCAAACGGCATCCGTCTATACGCAAACGTTCCAAACGGACAAGTAAAAGTGGTCTTCTCTTGGTCCTCCGGTGCAATAACAAG
This sequence comes from Papaver bracteatum, assembly GCA_023529315.1. NCBI lineage: Eukaryota > Viridiplantae > Streptophyta > Magnoliopsida > Ranunculales > Papaveraceae > Papaver > Papaver bracteatum. The sequence continues at coordinate 1,861,185 of JAJJWX010003505.1, read as the reverse complement.
TTGATTGTATCCCGAATAACCATCCAAGAAACAATAATAAGAATGCCCCGCTAACCGTTCCAACATTTGATCAATGAAAGGTAAAGGAAAGTGATCCTTTCGGGTTGCGGAATTAAGATTTCTATAATCGATGCACACTCTCCAACCGGTTTGAACTCTTGTAGGAACAAGTTCATCGTCTTGATTTCGAACAACCGTAACACCGGACTTCTTTGGAACCACTTGTACCGGACTTACCCACTTGCTATCGGAAATTGGGTAGATCACCCCCGCACTTAGAAATTTGAGTATCTCTTTCTTCACAACCTCCATCATGGGAGGATTAAGCCTACGTTGAGCATCACGTACCGGCTTCACGTTCTCTTCCATTAGAATCCTATGCATGCATATGGATGGACTAATGCCTTTGATGTCCGCAATTGTCCAACCAATAGCCGTTTTGTTCTCTTTCAAGACTCTAAGCAAATGGTCTTCTTGTACCGGTGTGAGGTTCTTTGAAATAATTACCGGAATCTCATCTCCATCTCCCAAAAATTCATACTTCAAATGGTCCGGAAGTGGCTTCAACTCTAGCTTAGGTGCCTTCACAATAGATGGTACAAGTAATTAATCATTCACGGGTAAAGAAAATATAGGAAACATTACCCTTAGCTTCTTGTAATGCCGTCAAGGCACCACACGTCTCCACCAATTCCATGGAAATTTCAACATCCAAGTTAGACACGCTGTGGATGTTCAATTCAATGCTATTTTGCAACACCACATCAAGTTTGTCCTCTCGATTCAATTCCACCATTTGTTGCGCTAATGAACTAACCACATCAATGGAGTAAACGGAATGCACATCACTTGGGTAGCGCATGGCTTCAAATATGTTGAAGTGTATTACTTCCTTGTCGAATTCCATAGTGAGTGTACCCTTGTCCACATCAATCTTCGTCTTTGCGGTCTTCATAAATGGCCTCCCAAGAAGTAGAGAAGTAGACGAACGATTATCATTGTTGTCCATATCCACCACAAAGAAATCCACCGGAAAAATTAACTCATTCACTTGCACTAGAACGTCTTCTACAAGTCCCTTTGGATATATGTTAGACTTATTTGCTAGTTGGATAATAACTCTTGTCTCTTTCAACGGGCCAAGATTCAAGGAGTCATAAATATCGGCCGACATCATACTAATGGAAGCTCCCAAGTTAAGTAAAGCATGTTCAAACCTTTCCTTACCAATAGTAATTGGCACCGTGAAACCACCGGGATCCGTGCACTTTGTAGGCATCTTCTTCAAAAGCATAGCCGATGCACTCTCGCCAACTTTAGTAATTTCATTATCAAGCAACCTATCCTTCTTTGTGCATAATTCCTTCATGAACTTAGCATACCTTGGCATTGTATTGATGGCCTCGATGAATGGGATGTTGATTTCTATCTTCTTGAAGATATCCATAAGTGCCTTGTCTTGAGCTTCCTTCTTGGACTTAGCAAAACGACTAGGAAAAGGTGGTGGAGTAGTAAAAGTAGGAACTGGTTCCTTGGATTGGGCGGTTGGTGTTGATGTCTCCCTTGGTTCGGAATCCTCCTTCTCTTTGACTACCTCTTCACTAGCTTCTTCATGATGAGTTAGACTCTCCACTTGTCTTCCACTTCTTAAAGTAACCGCATTAACATTCTCTCTTGGATTCACAATTGGTTGCGAAGGAAGCTTTGTGGATGCTTGAGATTTCATTAAGTTCATATCGATCGCCAATTGTCCCATTTTAGTTTGTAAATCCTTGATTTACGAATCGGTCTTTTGTTGGGTTTGTTGTAACATAGAAGTGAGACCTTGCATGCTTTGCATTATCACATTCAACTTGTCATTATTCGAAGAATCTTGCTCCTTGACTTGTTGTGGTTGGAATTGTTGTTGTTGAGGTTGGAAACGTGATTGTTGGAATCCACCTTGTTGCGCATATGGATTAGGAGCCGACGCTTGTTTGTTTGCATAGCTAAAGTTGGGATGATCCTTCCAACCGGGATTGTAAGTATTTGAGTATGGATCGTACCTTGGCCTTGGATTTGGATATATAGCATTTACTTGTTCGGTTTCATCATCCGGAATAATTACCTCGGCCAATCGTTGCACTACCCTCTCTATGTTGTTTAACCGTTGATCGGATTGTGAAGACAAGTCACTAACTTCATGCACCAACTTAACCATTGAATCACCTCTTGCATAGAATTGTTGCGAGTTTGCCGCCATACTTTCAATCAACTCGGTAGCTTCGGCCACCGTCTTGTTCACTAGTGCACCACCACCGGCGGCGTCAAGAATATATCTATCACTTGTTTGGAGACCTTCATAGAAGTATTCGATTATCATGGCGTCACTAAATTTATAGTGTGGACAACTTGCCACCAATCTCTTGTATCGGTCCCAACATTCATATAATGACTCTCCCACATGTTGCTTTATCCCACAAATTTCTTTGCGAATTTGAGTAGCCTTTGATGCGGGAAAATATCTCTCGAGGAAAAGTTTCTTCATCCCATTCCATGTTGTGATACTTCCGGAAGGCAAATAGTATAACCATTCCTTAGCATTGCCCGCCAAAGAGAACGGAAAAGCTTTCAACATTGCTCCATCCGCATTAGTATTTGGTGGAAGCATGGCCGTGACTATGGTGTTGAAGTCCATAAGATGTTTGTTTGGGTCTTCATTCACCATGCCATGGAACTTTGGTAATTCTCTAATCAACCCCGGCTTGATCTCGAAAGTTGAGTTAGTTTGGATACACCATTGTTGTGTATCAAGCTTGTGAGAATCTAGGTCCTTGAGTGTACGATCACCCATTGCTTCTTCTTCTATGTCCGAATCTGCGAATTCACTTGATGTAGAACGAGGAAGCGGAGTGTTAACCGCTCGAATAAAGTCCCTTAGTTGAGTGCCGGATCGAAGACGTATTCTAATTGGACTCGGTATTCCCCCTTGAAGCATTCACCAAAGATATGGTACCTACAACAAGGTTCACAAAACTAAGTTAGATACAATATAGAATCTAACAAAGCAAGAATAAAGCAAAAAGAAAAATAAAAACAACTAAAATTGCCCGTTGCTCCCCGGCAACGGCGCCAAAATTTGTATGCGTGTCGTAACCACAACAAATTAATTAATATTTTACTACCTAATTAACAAGTAATATAGGGTAGTCAAGATCGATCCCACGAGGAGCACGAGATTCTAGTTGTAAAATTGTCACACAAAGGGGGGTATTGGTTGTAAAATTTATAAAGCAAAAGAAATAAACAAAGTAATTAAAAGTGTAAGTTGAAATCAATGAGAGAGAATAGATCAAGGAATCCTTCTTCACTGCAAAACAATGATTAAAGTTATGTTCTTTTCCACTTGTTATTAGTCATAGATTATCACCAACCGTAGGTATAGCAGCTAGATCAGTGCTAACCCCAAAATCCCTTATTTCACCGGATACAGAAGTTCTCTCCTACCGGATTCTATTCACCAAACCACCTAGTAGTAGATCACCCAAGATGTAATTTAGTTAAACGCATTAAGATTCATGAATTTATTAGGTTGATATTAGTAGTTAAACTCTTAGATCAAGGTCCACTTGCTAACGTTGTTTTTTACACACAATTGCTCCACGGAATCCCTCCGCAAGGTCTTGTGTTTTCTACTTATGTAAATAGTCAAGAAACGATTACTTATCCCCTAACTTTCACTAGCTTTCGACTAATTAACAAATCAATTTAGTTGGCCACCCAAACGACCTATCAATCAAGCATAAACACTAATATTAGTAAAAACAATCGATAATCATATGAAAAACTTCAAAGTAGAATTGAAACAAAACTCAAACCATATATTAAGAACTAGGAATTAATCCTCAATCAATAAGAAAATTAGCTACTCATAATTTGGAGTTCACATAATAATAATAATAATTAAGGAAGAAAGAAAAACTTATTGAAAAGATGATGGTTGCTCCTTCCTCCAATCCTTGTGCACTTTAACTCCTTCTCCAAAGTATATGTGTGTCTAAAAGTTGTAGAGAACTCCTTTATTTATAGGCTTCAATACTCTCCATATCTTTGTAGGAAAAGAATCCTCATTCCAAAAGAACACCACTTTCCCAATTTGAGCCATATTCCAATTTCTAGTCCAATTCTCCAAAACTTCCAAGTTTTCATCCAATTCCCACTTCTAAGTCTTCACACACATGAGAGAATTCCACCCAAAATTTTATATTTTTTTGCTCACTGGAAAAATGTGTTTTTGGCCGGAAGTTGGCCGGAATCCTCCACCGACGGCCACCTGAAAAATTCTCCCCCGGTGACGGAATATTCTGTTGGTCAACCGTCATGACTAACGGTCAACGGAGTCAAACGTCAGTCAACTATTAGTCAGCGGGTCAAGGAGGATCACTGAGTCAGAACCGAGTCAGTTGTTGTCTCGGCTGACTGGTCTTGCACTGGCCTGAATAGTTCACGGCCAAGATGGCCATGCCTTCCCTGTCTGTAACTTCTCTTCTCAGCCAAGATGGATGTGCCAACTGCAACTGCACTTCTGTGCTTCTCATCTCAGCTGCATTAGATCACTCTTCACATCTCTGCTACTTTCAAGCCAAGTCATTCTCAAGCCAACAAGCCCATTCATTCCATTGCAGGTGCAATACTGGAGCTTCATACCCTGCAATCCATCACTATCATGCCTTCCTAGAACCAACACAAACCCCATTTTAGTTTCATTCAAAGCCATCACCAGCTGAACCTTCAACACCTCCTCTAGTACCCAGCTACCATGCCCCTTCAAGCGCAACCCTGCAACACCTTCTCTCCCTGGTACAGCTGCACCAAAAGCTCTTCCACACTCACAATGCATAAACTTGAGCTTCAATGCAAACCCTTGGACATCCTCAATTCCCTGAGTTCTTCACTGCACCAGCCACCATTTGCACTCATCACCAGCTCTACCCTGTAACCACCAACACCAGTTGCTTCACCAACAATTTCATCCTGAGGATTCATTCTTCCTTACAACCACTACAGCTATTGCAATATCCAGCTGCACCCTTGCAATCAATTATCAACTCAGCCTTCTCAATTCAATTCACTGCTTCATTCAACGACTGAAGCTCTATCTTCTTCAAACACCACCATTTTCTCTCAATTTAAACATCAGCAACACAATCGATTGAACCCTATTTACCCAGAATCTCAACAATTAATCAACAGCTTCTCGATCTCAATCAACCACAACCCATCTTTAATCTCAGTTCAAGAAGCAAATCGACAACAAAAACCCATTCGTCCACAGTCGATCTTCATCAATTTCAGCCACCATCTTCTTTCTGTTTAAAACTTCACAGACTCATATGAACAACCACCAATTCCCACCTTGTCTCTCTAATCGATCTAGTTCTCAATCTCAATTTTAGCAGCAGCCGCTGCTTTTGTTTCTCAATTTCAGGTGGAAGAAAAAAAGAGTGAATGAGACTGAGATTTCTTGATTCTAGGGTTGTGTAATGATTTGGGATTGAGACGCCCCACATAAGAGCCACCCCTGATAATTACAGCCTCTAATAAATGATAAGGGGTACTCCAATGATAACCCCTTAACCGTAGCTGGTTTGCGTTTAGAATACCTCCAAGAAGAGTTACCCTTTAACCTTGGCTCGTCTCCCGATAATGTTTTCCTTGGAGATGACAAATTTGCCCTTTTAGCTCAAATTGGACGATTTCTTCTCCTTTTCCTCCGTGTGACTCCAGAGTACCTAATAGCTCAAAAAACACACGTAAAATACATAATTTACAAGAAAAATAGCAAAGAAAGCATAAACTACTAGATAGTAAATACGGTGTATTCTACACCTATCATCATATGGCTAACTTCAGTTAACTATTGTTGAGACAACTCAATATACACATTTAGGTACGGTTACCCATATCTAAATGAAGGTATATTTCATTTGTGTGTAACAAGATAATTAAGACCATCTAACGATGGAGAGATATTGCTTTGGTTTTAAGTAAACTAAGATTTAATCTTAAATCATGTTTTCATCTAATGGTGAATATTGAATGATTTGTTTCTATGCAAACCTAGCTTTGATTATAAGCAACCCCGATTTGAAAGACTATATAAGGAGAACTCTAGCAACTGGAAAACATAATAGCCACACTTATGTGTGATACTAGTTGCGACCAGAGTCGATTCTCCTTTAACCTAGGTTTTTCCTAAAACCATTATAGGTTAACGACTTAAAGACTTCATTGTGATTCTGAAGCTAGAACCAACTATTTTCTTTATAGTTGCGTGTTATGATCTTACTTGTTCTATCATATTGAGTACTATATTCTCTAAGATTTGCTCGAGATTTATCTCTGATAGGTAAAATATGAAAAGTAATCACAAAGCTCTTCGTCTCATTCTTTGTGATTCCACAATAACTTCTTCTATTACCATATAATTAAGTTATTGTAAGGTGATTGATATATCTAGGTTGTTCTTCGGTAATATAAGACCAGATTATCAATTGGTTCATGTTCACCTTGATTTATCAAAAGACGGAACAAAACATCATAGGTACTTCTGTGGGAGACATATTTATCTATCAAAATAGACTTATCTGCGGGAGACAAATTTGTTTATAAGTCTTTGAATTTGGGTCGTAACAACTCTTAGTTTTGAGTGAGATCAACTAAAGGAATCAAGTGCATAGAGTCTTGTTGGGATTTAGAGGCATAAGGAACGCGACTATACCTTAATCAGTGTGAGACTTGGTTATGGCTCAACTACATTCCAGTCTGAAGTTAACTTGTAGTAGGCTAGTGACTGTAATGGCTTAATACAGTGTGGTGTTTAAACCTAGACTAGGTCCTGGGGTTTTTCTGCATTTGCGGTTTCCTCATTAACAAAACTTATGGTTTCTGTGTTATTTATTTTCCGCATTATATTTTCTATATAATTGAAATATTACAGGTTATGCTTAATTAAATTAATTGGTAAATCTGACCTTTGGTTGTTGGATATAAATTGATTGACGCTTGGACATTGGTTTTTGATACTACTCGAGTTATTATCATACCAATCAGTTCACGGATTCCATCCTATTGATTTTCTGATTGATTTGAGAAAGAGATATAACTCTTGGATATCTTTCCTCGATTGAGTCTGACTGTCTAGTTGATTCTCTTGGAATTATATTGGAGTTAGTTCATACAAATTGCCGAAAGAAATATTGGGTGTAGTTGTTAGACCCCCGTTTTTCCAGAAAAGACTATATGTCATATCGCAGTTTGTATTTTGTAAAATAATCTGAATGTTAAAAAAACCATTTCCTTCCCAGTTAAACCTTAGAGCAATGATACATTGTTTTGAACTCATTAGAAATGAGTTTAATTTCACATATTTGTAATTATGAGCAATACTTATATTAAGAGGTAAAACAATTTAATTTTTTAGGACGAAAACACTTATAAGGTGGATAGAATGCAGAGACCCATAAGCTCGTCAATGTTGTTTGATCGGTCAAGAGACGATTTATTCACTATTGATTTGCTTAATTAAATATGAATATTAATTAATAAAAATTAATCAAATCAGTAGTGGATAAATCAGTGATAGCAGCCGAGATAGCATGGCCTAGAGTAAAATTGGTCATCGCACTTGTGAAAGGAGAGACACCGCCATTCCTTGTAATATTGATCTTCTTTCTTAATAATATCTTTAAGCATGGGTGGCGCCTTTTTTATAATATAAAATAATAATAGTTTGGAAACGGAACTAGTACCATTGGATAGATCTCGAAAAGTTACGTTGAATGGACCACTTGAATGCGTCATTCAGATACTGGATGAAGAAGAACCCATTCAAAATGTATGAAAGGTAAAATTGTTATTTTGTTAGAGCACCTTGGTTGAACCCATAAGTTTTGTTATCTCAAGCTTGTTGTCAGTGTTAGTGAACAAAATTATGTCTTTATTTCTTGTCTACTAAGTCAAGTCTTGGGATAGATTTATAATTTGGTAGTTGAGTATCAGACATCACCCTCGAAGACTGAAGATCAACGAATACATTAGGAAAACTTCATCAACAAAATATGTGAAGACTGAACCACTACATTTCACTCATTATATTTTACTCACTTAAAATGTGGGGGTACCAAAATACACCACCAACTTTTTCTTAGGCAACCTGTATGGACTAAAATTGAATACAATTCTGAGAGTTCAACTTAATGAATCTCAAACAGGGAATTATATGAAGAGGTTATATATCTTTCTCTCATAATCAAAAAGTTTACAAAATCAAATCCATGAACCTATTTATGTGTGAAAGTATTTGGACGATTCCAAATATCATATCTAAGAATCAATCATATTGTATCCAACAAACAAGGAATTATATATCTACTTTGATTGATTAACGTACAACCTGTGATATTTTAATTATAAAGATAAACAATATAATATACAGAATAAGGAATAACATAAACACCAGAAACTTTGTTAACGAGGAAACTAGAAATGCAAAAAAAAAAAAATCGGTACCTAGTCCAGACTTGATCACCAAACTGTATTAAGACGTTACAGACACTAGCCTACTCTCAGAACTTCAGACTGGAATGTAGTTGAGACTGAATGAAACCATCATAACAGTTCAGTTACAGTCACGCTCCTTACGCCTCTTGAATCCCAGCAGGACTCCACGTAGTTGATTCCCTTAGCTGACGTCCTTTACAACATAATAGTTGTTTTATCTCAATTGATGACTTTAAACCAATCTCCCTCCAATAGATGAGCTTATATGTAATTCGATTCTGATTAAAGATCAAGGTGAGATAGGAAATCGATTGTAATGGACAAAGTCTAGCAAACCTCAAAATCTGGTCTTGTGACTCCCAAGAGTAGCCTATGTTAGAGCATTGCTCGGTCAAACTCGCATGCGTTGTTATCTCAAGCATGTTTGTCAATGTTAGTGATCAAAACTATAAGTCTTGATTTCTAGTCTATTATAGCTAAGGTCTCGGACTAGGATAGAAAGTGTGGTTGGGCTCAAGAACTCCGTGACAATCATCATACAAGACGAAGGACTACTCAAGGAACTGGTGGATCTCCATCGACTAAAAGGTATGTGGAGACTTGAACTTATCTATCACTCAAAAGTCTATTTATCTCCTATCTTGAGACAAAAGTCGTTTGGCTATATAGACTTAGATTATACACATTTGGTATTTCGAGCCGAGTATATCTCGCATATTTATTTCTCGAAATATGTGTTAGTAAAGCTTTCGCTTTAGCCAAGTTCATCTTTACCTAGTGACGAAAGTCATGTTAAGTTTCAACCATTTTGAAAATTACTCTGACAAAAAATGGTTTGTGAATAACAACTATATAACGTCCTCTGAGAATGTTTCAATGATTGAAATGAGAGTTTAGACTATATAACCATTGGAGAATATAAGCATTGTTGTGGAAAAACATATATGTATAAATCCTTATTCCTTGAATTTTTTTAAAAACGAAAACCTAGGGTTTGGCCGGACTAGCTCCGGTTTTTTCTCTCTTCTTTTCTTTCTTTGCGTTCTTTGTGCGAAGCAATTTTTATGTCGATTAATGGCGCAAACTTAATCAGTTTTGCCTGATTTAGGCAATCAATCACATCAGCAAGGTCATGATCATGGTAGAAATAAAAATCGATCACGTTCAAGGATAAGGCAAGTTTATGTTCCAAAAACAGGGAATCCTAGTTCGTCAGAAAAGGGAAACCATAATGGCCTAGTTTCAGCCAATGAAGGAAACCGCTCGTATGCTAATATTGTTAAGAAGCGAACTCATGTGATGTCCTCTATTGATGCAGACTCTCTATCACTTCCTCCAGTTCGTTCTTCTACAGGTGAGATTATTATTAAAATTCCAAAAGATGCTATTACACGTTCAAAAGAAGTATGGAAATTTAGTTTGGTTGGTCGTTTTGATTTTAAAACCCTTGGTGTGAGGTTTGAAGATGTTAAGCAGATTTTGTGCAATCAATGGAAGCTAACCGGTCATGTCCAGTTTATTCCATGGATTAAAGGATATTTTGTTATCAAATTATTCAATGAAGTTGATCGAAAACGAGTGAGCTATGAAGGCCCGTGGAAGGTTAAAGATCAAATTTTGAAGGTGATGCCATGGATGCCAATGTTTGATCCTGATTCAGAGAAGGTTACTTGGGATGCTATTTGGGTGCGTTTTAAGCAACTCCGTCTTGAATATTGGGACAAAGAAATTATTTTTCGAATAGCTCGTGGTCTTGGCAAGCCAATAGTAGTTGATCCGAGAACCCTTAAACATGAATATGGATATTTTGCGATGGTTCTCATTGATATAGATTTTTCAAAACCCCTTGGTAATATTGTTATTGATGATGAAGATTTTCCTGAAGGTTTTTATCTTGATTATGAGATTTTGAATGAGCTGGTTTTTTGTGACCATTGTAAATCAATTGGCCACATCGAGGAAGACTGTAGAACTAAGAAATATAATGATTTAAATAAGAAGCTTGATGTTGAGGCTGATAAGGAGAAGCGTGAGGTACTCCAAAAGGAGATGTAGGAGTTAAAAAATGTTTGGAGTACAAGAAGATACAAAAAGGTTGATCCAAAAAATCATAATGCAAAAGGAGGCGATGATGCAAACACAGTGCTGCCGGTGAAGCCAACAAAACCTAATGATTTAATAATTGGTGGCGTGAAGTTTGCTGGTACTCACACGCTCATTCCGAGCCCTACTAACAGTACTGTAGATGTTGGTACTCGCACTGAGGAGGTAGCTCAAGAGAAACTCTCGCCTGAATCTATTAGCACAAATCGTTCGTATAATTCAGTGCATATTTTACGCGAAACATAGGATGATGTAGCTACAAATAATGATGATAGTTTGGACAAAGAGGTGAAAGAATTGTTTGCTCATTATGAGGAACAAAAAAGGATTGCGAATGATTTGGCTAAGTCTGCTGATTTGGCAAAAATTGAGCAAGATTTGGCGTTGCAAAAAACTTCAAAGGGCGAGAAATTTAATCATGGAGAGAAAAAGAATGGAAGAAGAGAATGTTAGGTTGGAAACAAGATCTGATCAGCCACAAGATGAAGCTCAAGTGGCTTCCCAAAGTGCAGATATTCCAAATGTTGAAGTTGTTACAACTGGCGACCTTCCTACCATGTACATTATGAAACGAGTTGAAGATGAGGTTTTTAGTTCACCCACTAAAACTGCAAGAAGAAATACGTCAGGCAACATAGCGGAGCCTCTTGAGACATCCAATATTTTTGATATTGGCACCGAGGTGAATAATTTAGAAATTAAGAACATTGTTATGGAAAATCCAACTAGTACTTTGCAATCGTCAAGTACTACTAATACCGTTGAAGATGAAACAAGGAGCTTAGATTGGGGTGCTATGAAAGAGCAAGAGGAGCGTGAGAATAAGGAACAAGCTGAAAAGAAGAAGTCGAAACCAAAGGTTGCTAAAAAGAAAACCGTTAATGTGGCTAATGTTAGCCATGTTACTACTAGAGGTGGCAGAAATTCCAGATAGGGTTCGGAAAGCCCTCCAAAAGATAGCGTCGATTAATGCGGGTCTTTTACTGGAATGCTCAAGGCTTGGCTAAGGATGGTGCAAGGTCCAAGTTGGAAGAGTTATATCACTTGCATATTCCTGACATAATTTTTATTGCGGAATCGCAAGTTTTTTGCACTACACTTTTTGTTGGGAAGTTAAAATTAGTTGATTTTTGTGAAGATGTGATTATTAATGAGGCTGATGGGGAGAAAGTTAATATTTGGATCCTATGGAGAAATTCTTTGTCAAGGCCGAATGTTTTATCTTCTTTAAATCAAGCTATTACTTTGAATTTTGCTGATGATTTTGTCACGACAGTCCATGCTTCTTATGATCCAGTGGCAAGTAAAAGATTTGGCCACAATTGAGGCTGGGTTTCATATCTATTCCTTGGTTGGTGTTGGGGGATTTTAATTGTGTTTTGCGCTTGGATGAGAAGAAGGGTGGTACGCTGATAAAAGAAGTTTACATGAATGAGTTTAGAAGTTGGATATCTGACAATGGCCTGGTTGAAGCGGATGCTATTGGGAAAAAATATACTTGGTCTAATTGTCGGAATGGGGTTCATCGAATCGTTTCTAAGCATGATAGAGTGGTTGTTAATGATGCTTGGTATGATAAATATGCTAACTGGAGGTGTAAAGCCTTGTCTAGAGTTTGCTCGGATCATTCTCCTCTATTTGGGTTTGCTTTTGAAAACCCAAGGCCGAAGAGAGCTCCTTTCAGAATTCAAAAATTGTGGCTTTCTCACCCTGGTTTCATGTAGTTTGTTGAGAATAATTGGAATTTGAGGTTGGATGGTGCGCCTCCTTTTGTTTTTGTGTCTAAACTAAAGAGATTGAAGGAGGCTTTGAAGATTTGGAATAGAACTATTTTTGGTAATGTGCAATTTCATTTGAAGCAAGCTGAATTAAATCTTGAAACGGAGAATGATCTCCTTGATTATGATCCGGCAGATGAGGTTCAATTTTTAAAAGTTGTGGATGCTAAGAGGGATGTTTATGATGTGAGAACGGAGTTGGCAGTAACGCTTAAAATGAAATCGAGAGTAACTTGGTTGGAGGATGGTGATCAAAACACTCGGTTTTTCCACAATAGCATTCGGATGAGGAGGAGTCAAAATACAATTTCAGAACTTAAGGTTTCTTCTAATTTTACTTTGTTTTTGGAGAAGGAGATAACTGATTACATTGTTAATCATTATCAAGATAAATTTAATGGTGGTGATGTTAGCATTGATCCAAGGTTGTTCGATATTGAGCATGAGTGCATTTAAGCTGATGAAAGTGCTTCTATGGATGATGTTCCGTCCTTGGAGGAAGTTAACTGTTAGGCGATGCGAAAAATTACCAATGGCATTAACTCTAGTTTTATTGTCCTAATTCCAAAAAAATAATAAATCTGATGCTATTAAGGACTATAGACCAATTGGTTTGGGAAACTTTTTTTTCAAAATCATTACAAAGATTATGGCTACCAGACTTAGTACTGTGCTTAACAAGTTGATTTCTGAGGAGCAAGTGGCGTATATGAAGGGAAGGAATATCCATGAGAATATAGCTTTGGCATCTGAGTTGATCAATGAAATTAACACGGAAAGGAAGTATGGAAATGTTGGCCTCAAACTGGACATTGCCCAAGCTTTTGATACGGTTAGTTGGGATTTCATTGCTGAAGTTTTTCGTCAATATGGTTTCTCCGAGACTTGGTGTAAGTGGATTCTTAGTATTCTTAATTCTTCCAGGATTTCTGTTATGGTTAATGGTTTCCCTGAAGGTTACTTTAGCATCACTAGAGGTTTGCGTCAAGGTGATCCGCTTTCACCTTTGATTTTTGTTCTTATTGAAGATGTTCTAAGCCGCAATCTAAGCTATTTCCCAGGCGAAGCATGCACACTATGGTTAGTAAGAAGGGTGTGGCGCCTACTCATCTTCTTTTTGCGGATGATATTCTTATTTTATGCAGGGCTAATCTTCATAGTTTGCAAAATTTGAAGGATATGCTTGGTACGTATCAACGAGCTTCTGTTCAATGCGTAAGTTATGCCAAAAGTAAGTTTTACTACGGAGGTTGTTTAGTCTCCCGTGTTATTGATATATCTAATTATTTGGGCATGGAAAGAGCTTTGTTTCCGGATAAATATTTGGGAATTCAACTGAAGCCTGGTATTGTTCGCCACATTCATGTTCGTCAAGTGGTGGAGAAGATTATGGACAAGTTGGCCGGTTGGAAGGGTAAGCTTTTATATTTTCAAGCTAGACTTGTGTTGATTAGATCGGCGATTCTAGCTATGTTATTCATTCCATGGCTGTGTACAAGTGGCCGTGTACAGTTATTAAGTAGGTTGAGAGAGCCATTAGAAATTTTCTTTGGTCTGGTGATGCTAAGAAACGTAAATACTTTACGGTTCTGTATGATGATCTATGTTGTTCAAAACGGGAAGGTGGCCTTGGTATTAGGAAATTGTTGGATGTTAACAAGGCCATGCTCATGAAGTTATGGGTTTCTATTAGGGACTCCGACAAGACTTGGGACAGATTTTTAAGGGCAAAGTACTTCAAAATAAATGGCAATTTGATTAATTACAATTTTGGTTCCTCGATTTTTCCAGGAATCAGATTGGTTTACAATTTTGTACAGAGGCATACACTCTCAATTATAGGTAATGGTGCTAATACTTCCTTATTTTTTGATAATTGGTGTGGTGATTTTGTAGTGATCTACACTACAAAGGTTTGATAAACAGGGGATTTGAGGAAGAATTAGAAGAGAATTGAAGAAGATTAAGATAAAGAAGATTACGATAAAAACATTAGAGAGAAGAGAGCAAGAACAAAGAGAGATAATTAGATTAATCATGCCAAAGCCGTCCCGGAATTGTATACTCTTTGATGTAGAATCTGTATATTAGCAAGCTATATAATGCCATCACAAGAAGTGGACTCACCCGTTTAAAATTGTGCATAATAGCTCCGGTGATACGAAACTTAGCTGAATCAGGAGTTGAGAGGACAATATGCAGAAATAGCTCCCGCGAACCAATTTTAATATCCCATCTAAATTTGAGAATACAAGAGAAAAGAACTGGTCCTATTAATAAAACGGTAGATATAACCCTTGCAATTACATCCTCAAGCTAATTTAACTGAATCTTGTCTCCTGATTTGTTCACAGTAAGTAGAACACCGCAAAAAACTTCATTATCTTTCAAAAGACTGCATTTTTGAGTTATCATGACCGTCAACTTCAAAACTGCAACTCCTAGCTGAGTACAAGAACAATTAACTCCAATAATCATTTCTTCTAACCAATCATGTCCACTGATTTCACCAACACCAGACTTTGCGAGCATTCCCTTGATTTTACCAGCTGTAGTTAATCCATTTTCAAGTACAATATCACCACCCTTCCACACTATAAGCATCTCCATGATTTCCACCACTCTTAGAAGTAAATCCTTCCATTCTGAATAGTTCCCAGGTGCTAGACTTAGCTCATAAACCAGATTCACATTATACTCCTTAACCCCAGTTGACCCCCTACGAACAGACTTACAAGGTATAAGAATATCCAAGCAGAAATTGGAACTATTCCTCGTCGATGCTAGCAACTTTCCTCGATTAATTACCCTTCCGATAAAAACCAAGATACATCTTGCACTACTCAAATTACCCATTTCATTATTAAACATTTTAAGTAACACATATCCCAGCTGCAAGTTAAGAAACCCTTTGTTACAGATGAAACTCGAGATACTATTACTGAAAATTTGCTCAATAAACCTTCCATCTGTAATCTTGGTACCACTTGACTGTAGTTTCTGAATTGAATTTAAAATTACTGTAACAAAATCTATGCGAACCTTGTCCATTTGAGTAGAAAGACTACTATCTCTGCCCAGCCACGAATCAAATACCTCATGTGAACTGCCAAACCAACTCTGGCTTGTCATTTGCAGCCTCATTCTAGTCCTGAAAATAATAAATTGTTGTACCATTTCCTCAATTACCTTGCCAGTATCACAACTGTCACTATTCTTAGCAAACAAAAACATATGTGAATACTCAATTGACAAATCCAGATGGTACCCCGACTCAACAATCAACTCACGAACAAAATTCGCATTGCGTCTAGGCATGAAAATCAACCAATTCAGAACAAACAAGCCAAGAGTAAGTATACCCAAACTTGCATGAGAACTACTGTTATTCTGGTAAGAATACATACTGATTAGTTCAAACCACTTTCCTCTATCAAATAAGGTTCGAGCCAAATCCAACCTACAACAAAGACATATTCTCCTACAAGGCTGCTTGTTGATAATGAATAAGACCTTATGAACAATAAACTTTTCATAACACATCTCTTCCTCCACTTCCAAAGGAGTAGAATCATTACTACTGAACTCATTCAACGAGTTGAAGTACTTTACCTCTCCATTTTCAACCATTTCAAGTACATTCGAACAAGCAGATAACAACTCTAAGCTATACCAAGGCTTAATATATGGCTCATAGGCAATTTTCTTAATATAATCATTCATTAATATTGAACCAAGCATCTTTCCAACCTCCCTAATATGATTATCATTAACACACACAAAAATAATTGAAGGTATGGAACGAATTTCTGATTTATACCCAAAGATATGCAACACTGGACGATTCAATTTCTCATGATAATTCAAAGATGTAGTTGTATACTTACCACGATTGAATAAGTAGCAAATGCCTACCCACAGAAGATAAAAACAATCCAGACAGTGTAATTGGTGTTGGTAATAGAATAACTCCTTTAAGTAATAAGGATTTTCGTACTTCTTCACTTCAACTGTGTAAATTTGATGCTTGTAATCCTGAATTGAATATATGGATAATTTAATTTTGAGTTTAGGTCTGTGATTACCTTCCTCTACTCCTAGAGGACTATAAGTATTTCCAATGAACTCATTCAACAAGCTGAATCCCTTGACCTCACCATTTATAACCTGTCTAACTTGAAAACCCACATCAGTATCACAAGATTCATTACCAAAATTGAATGGTTTACCTTCTTGGTAATCCAGAAACACTATAGGGGTCTTGTATTTTTGAATCTCATGAACAACACTAGATCCATCGACGATAAGAGAATCAATTATAGGTGTAGGTTGATAATTACCTTCACTGTTGCCCTTGGAGTTGAAGATTTTTGAAAGAAATTTACCTCTGAAGGTATGTCGATTCCGGTTGGTGGTGGACCCAAAATACTTCCAGATCCATTAGTATGAGCATGAGTTCTACCTGAAGCTTCAATGAAACATTCCATTTTATTAGTGAGAGCTTTAGTAATTGCACCCATGAGTTCTGGAGTTGGTTTTCCCTGAGCTTCTTTAATATCTGAAATTGATTTCATCAAAGCATCATACTTCACCGATGAATCACTCTGAGATTTTTTAAGCTCATCCGTCTTCTTATTAAAATCTGCTTGTGCTGAGGTGAGAGCATCTATTTTCCTAGTTAATTCCTCAATAGCTGCTTTGTTAGCCATAACAGTTCCAAAGGATCGATGCTACTGATACCAATTTGTAGTGATCTACACTACAAAGGTTTGATAAACAGGGATTTGAGGAAAAATTAGAAGAGAATTGAAGAATATTAAGATAAAGAAGATTAAGATAAGAAAATTAGAGAGAAGAGAGCAAGAACAAAGAGAGATAATTAGATTAATCAATTATTCCATAACCGTATCCAATGACAGACCGGATACAAATACAAAAAGCATTGGTCCTGCCTTAACAACAATTACTAAAGGCACACACACAACTACTAAGGGCACCAGACAGAGCTACTAGGTCTATGACAGATTTATTGTTAATTAATGGCGCTTGGGCCATTCCTTAGGTAACTAGATATTTGATGTTACGTTACAATTAGGCCTGCACACGGTGCAGTTCAGTGCGGTTATTGCTAAAACCATTGGCATAATTGTATATGGTGCGGTTTCTAAATTTGAAACCGAAGCCGAAGTGTTAGAATTTCGGTTCGGTTTTTAACCGAGTCGCCTCGGTGCGGTTATTTACGGTTTTTCCACGGTTAACAGTTCCAGAATTAAAAAAATAAAAATCCCAAATCTGCAAGTTTAAGTTCCTACAGGTATTCAAGCTTCATTTCATCGTGCATTACACATACAAACATAACAATCCAATGATTATACAATTAAAATTAAGGTTCTAAACAAGCTTAATATTAAAACTTAAGAACAAAGTTAAAATAGAAACACAAATAAGTTTAGCTGCTGCCTTCAAGCTTCCTTCTCTTGGTTTTTAATTCCAAACAACTCTGTAACAACGATTAATTTCTCTGAGAACCTGCAATTATCATGAAAACTCCCAAATTAAAATCCTAGGGCTCCATTATCATGAAGATCAAAACCAAGGATTTTCCAAATCTGATATTAATTATAACCATATGAACTTCAAATCTAATAAAATTAAAAATATTGTAAAACTCATATTCTAAAAATCAAACAAACACCCCTCGGATCTAAAACACATACTGTATTGATGATGAAGAAGAAGAAGAAAGAAAGAACCCCTGATTATTATGAATTTCAAGAAAATAATCTAATAAAAATCAAATAAATCTAATCTAGAACATGAAAAAATAAATACCCCCATTCAATCAAATCAAATCCAGAACAAAAAGTTAGGGTTTATGTTAAAAAGACAACAAAAATCAAAATCCAAATAATCAAATCACTACTACTACAATCAAAATCATGAATACCCATTCAACCAAATATGGAACAAAAGCTAGGGTAATGTTAAAAAACAACAAAAATCAAAACCCAATAGTCAAACTATAGAAAATCATATAACCAATTAGAGAAGAAGGGGAGACTAGTTTGTACTTACTAAATAGAGGTGGTGGATATGTTGGTGTGGGGTGGTGTTCCTTATGGAGACGGAGGTGGTTGATATGATGGTGATAGGCGGTGGAGGCGACTGCTCTAGAACAGATAGAGAGAAGAAACGAAAAATTGAGAATGAAATGGGTGTTTAGATTTAAGGTTATTATATTTATATGTATATAAGTATAGTTGTAGGCGGCTAGGATTAAACAGGATAAAAACTAATCGATGGTTTTTATTGATCGGTTTTTCGGTGCGGTTAGTGTACGGTTATGGGTAGAACCGTACACCGAACCGTAGATCTAACGATTATTAAAATGATAACCGTAACCGACCGTAGGATCATCGGTTCGGTGCGGTTAGTGCGGTTTCGGTTTTCGGTGCGGTTAGTGTGCAGGCCTAGTTACAATATTGATGTTGATAATTTACCTATTATTTTTGGTGGTGAAGACTACAAGATTTGGGATTTGCATAATAAAGGCATTTTTTCAGTTAAGTCTGCAAAGGTTGTTATTAAAGTGCAAGCGGAAATTGTGCCAAGTGCGGTTTTGTTTACTAGGCAGGTTGTGCACCCTACTTTGAGTGTGCAATATTGGAAGATATGGGCGAATCAATGTTGTGCAACTGAAGATAACATTATTAAGAAGACTGGTAGGAGTATGCCTACTATGTGCCGCTTATGCAGGAAGAATTGTGAGACCATGAGCCATATCACTTAGCATTGCAGAATTGGTAAGAGGATTTGGGCTTGGGCGGCTGGCATTTTTAATTTTCAACCAAAGGAAGATCTGATGGCTTCATATAAGGCTGTAAAGGGGCGTAGCAGGATAATAAAGGACCTATGTTTGGTTGCAAATCTTGCAATTGCCACAGAATTATGGAAGTTGCGCAATAAAGCATATTTTGAGGACATTGCGGTTCAGTGGATTGGTTTTAAAGGGAGAGTTTGTCAAGTTATTCGTGATAAATCAATTCGAATGAAGGTCCATATGCATAACAATTTAGATAATTTGCGCATATTGAACTATATTAAGGTGAGGCATAGATTATGCAAAATTTCAGCGTCAATTGAAGTAAGCTGGTCTCCCCCTAATCCAGATGAAATTATGATCTGTTGTGATGGTGCATCCCTTGGTAACCCAGGCCAAGCAGGGTCTAGTGTTACTTTCCGTGATTCCAATTCAGTAGTCCTTGGTGTTCTTAGTGTTGGCCTTGGTTGGTAGACTAATTATTATGCGGAAGTGTGTGCGGTTATCTATTGTGCGATGATAGCCAAAATGTGGAATGTTGAAAATCTTTGTATACATTCAGATTCGATGAGTTGCATCCAAGCTTTTCAGAAAGGTGAGATGCCTTGGTAGCTAATGCAGAAGTGGAGAATGGTGAAGAGTTTTTACAATAATATTCGCTATATTCATAGCTATAGGGAAGTTAATGTTTCAACTGATGCCTTGGCCATGCAAGCTTGTTTGCTGGCTAAAGATATTTTTGAGTTTTATGAGGGTAGGCCAGGTTTTATTCTTTCTATAGAATGGCCTGGAAAGGTTTATTTCCGTTTTAAATAGGTCTTGCTAGTGTTTGGCCTCACGGCTAGGCGCTAGTAAGTCCTGGCCCCTGTACAGTTTTTATTTTTTAATATTACTTGACCGAGAAAAAAAAAACCTTATTCCTTGAACCAAAGTTTGCAAACTTTGTTGATCAAGAGAACCAGAGAAGTGCATGAGCTAAGCTCGCGAACTCCCAGAAGTTCTCGACCCGAGAATTTCTGTTGGAGTTTGTGAACTCCATCCGGGAAATTAAGTCCTCGAACCCAGTCCGCGAACTTGAGTAGGTTATGTCTAAAAATGATGTTTGTGAACTTATCTTTATAAACTAAGGAATGCAATTGCAAACCGTGGCTATATAGTTCATGAACCGATTCGAGTGAATCAAATTGTTTTTGCTTCAATTGTGTCTTGTGTAGTACATGAGATTTGCTTGCAATTGAACAACTCTCTAACTAGTTCATTTGAGTCATTTGAACTAGTTATGGTGAAAAAGAATATGGTTGATATGAAAGTTATCATATGGCTAACAATTTGGTTAGCTATTGTTGAACCAACTAATGTACAAGTTCGGGTACGGTTACACAAACCTAAAAACATGCATTTCTTATGTGTATAGCAAGCTATGTTTTCGATCTAACGGTTGGTAAATATTAGCTTGAATCTAAACAAGTTTTCATCTAACGGTGAATATTGAATGCTTTTTTACCAAGCTAACATTGATTGCAAACCATGATTTGAAAGACTATATAAGGGAGAACTCTAGCAACTAGGAAACCTAATCCCCACACATTTTGTGCTAAGCTAGAGTTGATTCTTTTTTAACCTTTGGTTTCTTCTTCTAAACCAGGTTAACGACGTAAAGACTTCATTGGGATTATGAAGCCAGACCGATAATACTTTTCTTGTAGTTGTGTGATATGATCTTATTGTTTCTATCATACGAGTACAATTGTAATAATTGGCTTGAGATTTCTATCTCCGATAGGCAAGATAAAAAGTAGTCACAAACATCTTCGTCTCATCGTTTATGATTCCACAATGTTTTTTTTCGCTACGTCGATTAAGACTATTGTGAGGTGATTGATAATACTGAGCTGTTCTCCGGGAACATAAGTCTGGTTTATCAATTGGTTCTTGTTCACCTTGATTTATCAAAAGACGGAACAAAACTCGTAGGTATATTCGTGGGAGACGGATTTATCTTTTACCATAGAATTTTCTATGTAATACATATTTGTTTATTAAAGTCTTCAACTTTGGGTCATAGTAACTCTTAGTTGTGGGTGAGATCAGCTAAGGGAATCAAGTACGTAGTATCCTGCTGGGATCAGAGACGTAGGAGCATAACTGTACCTTATATCAGTGTGAGATTGGTTGGGGTTCAACTACACTCCAGACTGAAGTTAGTTTGGAGTAGGCTAGTGTCTGTAGCGGCTTAATACAGTGTATGTTTAATCTTGACTAGGTCCCGGGGTTTTTATGCATTTGCGATTTCCTCGTTAAAAAAATTGTGTGTCTGCGTTATTTCTTTTCCGCATTATATTTGTTATTGTTGACACCCCAATTTCGCACCCTCCATGAAAACATTACTTGTACGCTGCGAAGCCAAATACAAGAGAAATTCTTTGTGGAACAATTATTGGATTTTTATAAGCTCTACCCAATCAAGCCCACAAATACTACCCAATCAAACACACAAGCACCACTCATTTACCCGTTTCATTATCCATTCAAACCCAAGAGTTCTTTCTATCACATTTAAGAGGAGGAAAATACAAAGTCAATGGCGAAATAGCGGGGTCATTATGAGTTCGTATAAAGAAGTTATGAGCAAAACAAGAACTCAGAAGACGTTAAGGGGATACCACTTTTCATCTTCCCTTATCAACACCAAGACTTTAGTTAGTGGGCTAATTCTCTTCATACGTATGGAAAATTGAATAATTTATTCAACAATGGTTAAAGAAAGAAATAATCAAAGGAGACCCACATCACATGGGAGAGTAAGTAAATGTTGGAAGAAAAATCATTTTCTTTGGTGGGACCCACATATGTTTTGAAAAGAAAAAAAAAATCTTTGCAAAGGACATTTTTTTCTTCTAGAAGGCGCTTTGAATCTGGAGGAATTAAGGGAACGTTGTCTGGGATCCGCTTATATAAATAGGGATAACATTTTCTTCTCACGAGAGTTTCTTCTTTGGGGATTAGTTTCCAAGAGAAAAACCACTTCTAAAACACTTCTTCCTTTAATTCTCCTTTCATTATTCCTGCAAGAAACTCTATGTATTTGGTCATTTAATCAAAGAGAAATCAAATTCTCTTCCTACACAATAGTTATCATTGCTTTATACATTTATAGTTTATTTCGAGAAAAACCTAAAAAATAGGAATATCAAATCAAGTATTGTCTTTAAGTTTTTAAAAGATTAGCATTAAATTGCTAGTACTTTAACTACTTTCAACATACTTAACGGAAGTAGTAAATCGTCATAAGAATCTTTTTCAAATTTTATTATCATAATTAAGGTATATTAATTACATATCTCTTTGGTAAATTATGTAGTCATACGGGAATGGAATGGTTTTCCATTTCGTAGTAACACCGTGACTACTCTTCGCGTTACATAAGAAATTTGTGTTTCATTATTAATTTTCCCAGTGGGATAAATCAAAGTGTGGGTATAAAGAGGAATTCCCTCCCACATTAGACCCATTGTCAAAATAATAAGGTTCGCATCAATCATATTCTATGGAGCTAATCTGCAGGTTAATTGTTTAATTTTTAAAATTTCATC
Source organism: Papaver bracteatum (assembly GCA_023529315.1). Classification (NCBI taxonomy): domain Eukaryota; kingdom Viridiplantae; phylum Streptophyta; class Magnoliopsida; order Ranunculales; family Papaveraceae; genus Papaver; species Papaver bracteatum. The sequence goes on along the minus strand of JAJJWX010003505.1, from coordinate 1,838,350 downwards.
CAAATTTCAAATTTGAACGCGAAATTAATTATAGTTCTAAAATATGGACCTGAAGTTGAATTAGAATATTCAACAAAGTTTCTCCAAAAAATTCTCATAATGCGACTCTATCGTCGACCTAGATTTTACATGATCTTTATCATGATTAGGATTTCCTTTAATCCTTTACTATCAGATTGATTTGGAGTCGAACTAGATTCTAAAAATTTAGGAGTTGGCCAAAGCCCCATTGAATACCAAAAATATTCGTCACTATGCATCACTATTCACCAGTCATTATGCATCACTATTTATAAACATTCCCATTTAATCATTTAGTAGAGGCCAATCTTACGATTGGGCGGTTGATGGGTGCCTAACACCTTCCCATCCCGTACTAGAATCTCCTTACACAGACTCTCTGATAGCAGAACAAAATATGAAAGTCATAACTAATTTTGTTTTCCCGAAAGAATTCAAATTAGTTAAAGGGTCCTGACTCCCCTTAGTCAGGTGGCGACTTCAAAACATCTCACTTTTCCTTGCAGATTTATCCCTCTTACTAACGAACTAGTGAGAAGCTACCTCTGTTCGACCTTGTGAGGTGAACATCCACGAACGGATTCGCACATATACCTCCCCTTTTGACAAATTAGGGATCATAATAGACCGACTCTCGACCCTTGACAGGCCTCGATTTCTACAGTTATATAATTGAAATAATACATGTTGTGCATTGTTCAATTAATTAGAATATCCGACCTTTTGGTTGTTGATTTAAATTGATTGACACTTGGATATTGGTCTTCGGTTTATAGATAAACTAGTGCCAGCATACAATATTATCTAAAAGTATTTGCAATGTCTTTTATTGTTTTTTTTTCCTGTTTAAATTGTCTTGAGTTTTTTGGGGGTGTACTGTGTCCAGATGTGTACATGGGTTACCATCTCGAGTTTACATCTTGAAAACCCTAAAAACCTTTCTTCCTAATAAACCTTTAAATAGCTGACCTATTGAGTTACATAAGTCACGTACGTAAACTCTAGGTTATCTTCTGGATTATCAAGAATGTCCTCTTCTTCATTTCTCCATGGTGTTTTTGCTAAGGTATTTCTTGAGAAAGTTTTTGGTGTTGAATCGAAAGGAAGGAAGAAAAGAACTCTTGTAGAAAATGGTGCACCTAATGCCTCATGATTTTATGCCTACTCACATTAAGATGTTGAGAATGAGGATATGGTTTCTGCTGAAGTGGTTCATGACTTTCTTAAATACTTTGAGAAAGCAAAACTGCAACTTGTTGATACAATGAAGGATCTTGATGTGGTTAAAAGTGAGTTGAAAAAGGTTACTACTGAACTTGGTCTCATGATGTCACAGGTTAAAGAATTTCTCAAAAAGGATATCTTCTCCGAAGATGCAGTTGATAATATGAATCACAAACTCAAAGATATTGAAACCCGAGAAGCCGTCGAACGTGAACTTTAGCTCGTGATCGGTTTCTAGTAGACATGTTTGAGTTTATTAATACCTAATAAATATTTTTTTTTCTCTTGTATTTAGAAGAATAACTAGTGTTTTGGAATAGACATTATTGTGATTACACATAGTTCTTACTCATGTTCACAAACACACATATATACTTATTATATAGTGGGATTTCGGTTCCCTGAACTTTTTATGGAGAACTCTGCAAGATCTCAAGAGATTGCGTGTCTTGATATGGAGGAAGACAATCAGGAACGTGAGTCAATTCAGGAGTTGGTTCTGAAGAAGATGTGAATGGAGATTCAACAAATTAAGGCTTTTGTGTATAAGACTCATGAGATTCAGAAGGTCTTGGTTCGACAACAGCAACCCAGAAGGTTTATTGATATAAACTCCTACCTTAACGAACCTTATGTTCCAATGGCTGTTGATGACAAGGAGTTCGGGGACGATAAAGAATTCTTCAAAGGTCTTATTGCCTAGTTAATCTTATATTTTTTGTGTTTTAATTAGAAGAATAACTAGTGTTTGGAATAGCCATTATTGTGACTATACATAGCTATGTCCAAAGTTTTCATCTTCTTGTGTTTAGATTTATTGGTTTAAATTCTAAACTTTTTTGGAAGATGATTTTTGCAGTATTAATCTTTATGGTTTTATATATTGCAATATTATTATGGGATATGTGTGTTTACGTCCGTGAACTTGATTGTCCCATATTTTGTCAAAAGTAAAGTCGTTCGTGAATTGATATGCAAGTATTGATAAAAGAATGAATAGACTTTAGACAAACACAAAAGTTAAGCCTATATTGTCAATTATTGATGTAAGATAGGTTAAAATCTTTTATGTTTTAAGGATTATGTCTATTATGTGTCTATTGTGCAAATGGTGATGGGAAATAGAATGAATCCTTGTTCATTCTACGGTATAAGGTCGATCTCCGATCCACAATTTTTGTGTAAATATTGTGTTGTTCCATGAAATGTCTTATGTTGAGCACTCAAACAACAAGTTGATTACTATTGTGATTAGCTTAGTTGTTGTTCCATAAGGTACTTTATGTTGAACATGTTAAACTAAATTAATCATCTTGTGTGGTTATTTAGTTAGCACTCCATAAGTTTTCTTATGTTGAGTGTGACCAATTAAATTGATTACTTTTGTAATTAGTTTGGTTGAGTATGACAATTAGATTATTTGCGAGTTTTCTTGTGATTAATCTAATTGATTTCTTAAGTCTCCATAAGTTTACTTGTGTTGAGCATATTTAGTCAAATTAGTCATAGGTTCGCTTACGGTTAGTTTGATTGAATATTCTTTTTGGATTCCAAATTCATACTTGTATGTGATTTGTTGAGTCCAAAGAAATCCTTATTTTCTTTTGAAATTAAGGTCACTCTTGTTGTTCCCTTGGGAATGACATTTTATTGGGGAGAGTTCTTTTTGAACTTGTGCTTAATTGTCAAATATTTGAGGGGAGTACGGCTGTGGAATATTATAGGGGTTATCTTGTATCTTTATAAACTCCTTGATGAATGAATTTAGCTTCGGCTTCATGATTGCATCTAAACAAGATGATTTACATTTACCTTACGTCATGAAATGTCTCTTACGGAAATTTCATTAGGATCCCGTTCTTGTACCTTTGCCAATTTTATTGACAAAAAGGGGGAGAATTAATATGTAGTTCACACTACAAATACATATGGTTTTCAGATCATTATGTAAGGGGGAATGGTTTCCAAGTGAGATGGAGTATTGACTAAAGGGGAGTGAAGTATCACCATAGTATTGTTGTTAAAGTTGTAATGCAATTGTACTTTGACGCTGTGTAATGATACTATGACAATGTATAACAATGATTGAGAACTCTTGTTTTCTCGTTGTTATAGCTATGGATTTTCAACGACGATGATGCTAAACTTACAACCTTTGGGATCATTGGAGTACTTGGAAGTGACGAAGATTTCGAGTAATATTGAAGATTAGACACGTGGAATAGGAGCTACAAAGTTTATTTATATATTTTTTGTATTCCATATGTATTAATAGTTTTGCCACTAAAATTGACAAAGGGGGATATTGTTAGAGCACTGCTCGGTCGAACTCGCATGCGTTGTTATCTCAAGCATGTTTGTCAATATTAGTGATCAAAACTATAAAGTCTTGATTTCTAGTCTACTATAGCTAAGGTCTCGGACTAGGATAGAAAGTGTAGTTGAGCTCAAGAACTCCATGGAAATCATCATACAAGACGAAAGACTACTCAAGGAACCAGTGGATCTTCATCGACTGAAAGGTATGTGGAGGCTTGAACTTATCTATCACTCAAAAGTCTATTTATTCTATCTCATATCTTGAGACAAAAGTCGTATTACTATATAGACTAAGATTATACACATATGATATTTCGAGCTGAGTATATCTCGCTTATCTATTTCTCGAAATGTGTGTTGGTAAAGCTTTCGCTTAAGCCAAGTTCATCTTTACCTAGTGACGAAAGTCATGTTATGTTTCAATCATTTTGGAAATCGCTCTGACGAAAAATAGTTTGTGAATAACAATTATATAACGCCCTCTGAGAATGTTTCAATGATTGAAATAAAAATTTAGACAATATAACCATTGGGGGATGTAAGCATTGTTGTGGAAACACATATATGTATAAGTCCTTATTGCTTGAACCAAAGTTTGCGAACTTTGTTGATCAAGTGAAACCGGAGTAGTGCGTGAGCTTCAGTCCGCGAACTCAGCATACAAGCTCATTCGGCGAACTGGCGTAGTTCTCGAACCCGAGAATTTCTGCTGGAGTTTGTGAACTCCGTTCGGGAACTTAAGTCCGCGAACTTGAGTAGGTTATGTCTAAAAACGATATTTGTGAACTTATCTTAATAAACTAAGGAATGCTATTGCAAACCGTGGATTTATAGTTCAAGAATCGATTCGAGTGAATCACATCATTTTTGCTTCGATTGTGGCTTGTGTAGTACATAAAGATCTAAGCAATTGAATAACTCTCTAACTAGTTCATTTGAGTCATTTGGACTAGTTATGGTGAAGAAGAATATGGTTGATATGAAAGTTATAATATGGCTAACCATTTGGTTAACTATTGTTGAACCAACTAATGTACAAGTTTGGGTACGGTTTTCACAAGCCTACAAACGTGCATTTCATGTGTGTATAACAAGCTGTTAGAGCATTGGTCGGTCGAACTCACATGAGTTGTTATCTCAAGCATGTTTGTCAATGTTAGTGATCAAAACTAAAAAGTATTGATTTCTAGTCTACTATAGCTAAGGTCTCGAACTAGGATAGAAAGTGTAGTTCAGCTCAAGAACTCCATGGCGATCATTATACAAGACGAAGGACTACTCAAGGAACCAGTGGATCTTCATCGACTAAAAGGTATGTGGAGATTTGAACTTATCTATCACTCAAAAGTCTATCTACTCTATCTCCTATCTTGAGACAAAAGTCGTATTACTATATAGACTAAGAATATAAACATATGATATTTCGAACTGAGTATATCTCGCTTATCTATTTCTCGAAATATGTGTTGGTAAAGCTTTCGCTTTAACCAAGTTCATCTTTACCTAGTGACGAAAGTCATGTTACGTTTCAATCATTTTGGAAATCGCTATAACGAAAAATAGTTTGTGAATAACAACTATATAACGGACTCTGAGAATGTTTCAATGATTGAAATGAGAGTTTAGACAATATAACCATTGGAGGATATAAACATTGTTATGGTAACACATTGTTGATGGTGGATTTTTGTTTAAGGTTAAGATTGTAAAACCTAAAAAATATGCGCCAACATCTTGTAAGAGATAAGGCCATTAACAAGTGATGGATACTCCTTCACTTTATCAATTCACCAAGAATGGAGCATGTGGCAAGAATCCCATTCTGTGAATAAAATACACGAAATTCATCCAGGTTGGAGCAAGTAGCAACAATCCCATATACGCTGTGAATTTCCAGCATTATTAATTAATGCGCAACAGCCTTGTATTTCCTGTACTCATTATCAGTGCGGCATGACGACTGAGTGTTGCTCTTAGCGGAGCAACACAAACCTCCAAGCATTATAATGAAACCATGTACGAAATACTCGTACAAGCTGAACTCTCGGTGTGTTATACTAGCCCGATTGAGCCCCTCTCGGTGTGTTATACTAGCCCGATTGAGCATCCAGACTGACCGTATCAGTCTGGATATGATCACGACCTTCCAACTCCACCAGCCTGATTGGATGGCCAAGATCGATTCCATCACCCCCAAGCAGGTATGGAATACCTTCCGAACCAACGCGGAACCCGCATGGTCGGCCTCCCTTGGCCTAGCTTTCCAAAACGTCCAAACCATGGCAGTATGGATGGAAAACCCTAAATTAGGGTTTGCAGGACATTACATGTGTCGCAAAATAGCCTCAACCATCCATCTTCGCAGGTATATATGGAGGGTGCAGATGTAGATTCAAAGGGCACGGAGTCAATACAATCACCGCAGGCCCGCCTACATACCTGACCAATCGGTCAGGACCATCCATGGTTGGTCATTCCAAATCATGCGCCTGAATGGAGCATGACGCACGGCTTTGAAACCCAAAAATTAGGGTTTTGAATCACGAGCGTCCATCTTCTCCGGCACGAACGGAGGGTCCGAGATTAAATCAAAGCAGGTCCGGTCATGATAACATGACCACCATGGACTCGTCTATCCCCTCACCTAATCTTCCAAGGCATTCCATGCCTGGATATCCCCAAATCGTCCGCTCCAACATGCGTGGTCGCACCTCCCAAGCTGCAAATTAATCTCAACCACTCGATTTCTCCGGACGAATTGGGTGGCTTAGATCGCCTTTTCATGGGACGGTAAGACATAGGCATGAACACCAGCCTACCACCTACACGTTGGATCAGTCGACCAAGCCCGGTCGTTTTGGAACGCCCGCCCGAAGTTGGTATGGGATACGGCTTTTGCGGCACTAATCTTCTGTTTCAATTCGATCTCGACCACTCAACTTCGCCGGACGAATTGGGTGGCTCAGATCACGTTTCTATGGGACGGTAGGTATAAGCGCCTACACCGTCACGCCATATACACACAAGTATGATCGTCCAGTCCAGGATAGTTCCCTAAGTCTGGTTTCGGTCAGGGTGAAGAGCAGTGCTTGCGCACCTCCTTCGAAACCCTAATTCCACCAAGTGTTGCAGATGAGTGTCTTAAAGATCATCTCATCCGTCCAACTTCACCAGCTCGGTTATATAGCCCTGGTCAAAGTTAACTAGTCAGTGCGGAGCCATGGTGATCACCATCCACCACTCTACCACACCATGTGGTCGGTCAAGGAAGGGTTTGCATGCGCAACTTCCAAACCATGCTGGATATACTCAATGCAGTACCTGCATAGTATACACACAATACTTCACAAGTATCAATTTCCTTCATGGGTTTTGCTTTCGGGCTGTTTTCTCCTCCCGAATGAGCTTAAAACCTAAATACTCCCTCGATGGGAGATAGGAAATTCTTTTTCGTATGGAATGGAGGGGCGGACCATCAAAATACGAGTCCATACTAGAATTATACAACGATTCTAGTAAGGGGCGCTAATTAGGGTTTCTAGTGCAACAATCATAGGTTTCCCCTCCTCTCAAGATGCAAAATCTCGAACGTCGAAGGTCACCAAGCTAGCAAGTTTCCCGAGCCTGACTTGCCAAGCCACAATAACATGCAACATGCTTTCCAAAAACATTCGAGACATCAATCATGTCACAAAATGGGTGATACATACTGGGGTATTGGTCTGGCGGTTTACAGCGTGCAGCGCACAACGCGCCATCACAAGAACGTGTCAGGAAGTCATGAACGGTTAGTGATAATGGGAGAAGTGGGCAAGCCTGGTCGTGTGACACCAACACACTACTCCACTACTCCATCACTCCACTTTCTCCACTTCCCACGAGATACGAAGGTTAGGCTAAAGGACTTGTATAAATAGGTTTTCCGCCCTATTTTCAACAACAACACAAGTCCATACAACAGAAGAAAGTGTTGATACAATCGTATTCAAACACCGGAACTGATATCTTACATCCTGCAAGCCAGTTCAGCTTTCTGATACAAGTCCTTCATAGCCAACACCTTCACATTCTCAACACCTTCTTCGCATCCCTCCCTAATATCAACCCCATCTTCTTCACTTTGTGACCGAAACAAGTATGGAACGGCCATTTCTTGGTTTAGGCCGGACTTGCACAGATTGATCTCTCGAATCTACAAGAACTCACCGCGCAGTGCATTTGTTTTAGGTTTAAATTCATTCCTCATCCACACCCCAAATTACCAAAATTAGCAGGAATAGTTTTCACCCATAAACACACATATATGTATAAGTCCTTAGAGCTTAAACCGAAGTTTGGGAACTTTGTTGATCAAGTGAAACTAGAACGTGAGCAGCCAAATCAGTTCGCGAACTGGCGTTATTCTCGAACCCGAGGATTTCTGCTGGAGTGGTAGATCAATTTCAGTCCGCGAACTGACGGAAGTTCTTGACCCGAGAATTTCTGCTGGAGTTTGTGAACTCCAACCGGTGAACTTGAGTCCGCGAACTTGAGTAGGTTATGTCTAAAAATGATGTTTTTGAACTTATCTTAATAAACTAAGGAATGCTATTGCAAATCGTGGCTTTATATTTCATGAATCGATTCGAGTGAATCACATCGTTTTTGCTTTAATTGTGTCTTGTGTATTACATGGAATCTCATAGCAATTGAACAACATTTGTGATCGGTTTCTAGTAGACATGTTTGAGTTTATTAATACCTAGTCAATATTTTTCTCTCTCTTGTATTTAGAAGAATAACTAGTGTTTTGGAATAGCCATTATTGTGATTACACATAGTTCTTACTCATGTTCACAAACACACATATATACTTATTATATAGTGGGTTTTCGGTTCCCTGAACTTTTTATGGAGAACTCTGCAAGATCTCAAGAGATTGTGTGTCTTGATATGGAGGAAGACAATCAGGAACGTGAGTCAGTTCATGAGCTGGTTCTGAAGAAGATGTGAATGGAGATTCAACAAATAAAGGCTTTTTTGTATAAGACTCATGAGATTCAGAAGGCCTTGGCTCGACAACAGCAATCCAGAAGGTTTATTGATATAAACTCCTACCTTAACGAACCTTATGTTCCAATGGCTGTTGATGACAAGGAGTTCGAGGACGATAAAGAATTCTTCAAAAGTCTTATTGCCTAGTTAATCTTATATTTTTTGTGTTTTAATTAGAAGAATAACTAGTGTTTGGAATAGCCATTATTGTGACTATACATAGCTATGTCCAAAGTTTTCATCTTCTTGTGTTTAGATTTATTGGTTTAAATTCTAAACTTGTTTGGAAGATGATTTTTGCAGTATTAATCTTTATGGTTTTATATATTGCAATATTATTATGGGATATGTGTGTTTACGTCCGTGAACTTGATTGTCCCATATTTTGTCAAAAGTAAAGTCGTTCATGAATTGATATGCAAGTAGTGATAAAAGAATGAATAGACTTTTGACAAACACAAAAGTTAAGCCTATATTGTCAATTATTGATGTAAGATAGGTTAAAATCTTTTATGTTTTAAGGATTATGTCTATTGTGTGTCATTGTGCAAATGGTGATGGGAAATAGAATGAATCCTTGTTCATTCCACGGTATAAGGTCGATCTCCGATCCACAATTTTTGTGTAAATATTGTGTTGTTCCATGAAATGTCTTATGTTGAGCACTCAAACAACAAGTTGATTACTATTGTGATTAGCTTAGTTGTTGTTCCATAAGGTACTTTATGTTGAACATGTTAAACTAAATTAATCATCTTGTGTGGTTATTTAGTTAGCACTCCATAAGTTTTCTTATGTTGAGTGTGACCAATTAAATTGATTACTTTTGTAATTAGTTTGGTTGAGTATGACAATTAGATTATTTGCGAGTTTTCTTGTGATTAATCTAATTGATTTCTTAAGTCTCCATAAGTTTACTTGTGTTGAGCATATTTAGTCAAATTAGTCTAAGGTTCGCTTACGGTTAGTTTGATTGAATATTCTTTTTGGATTCCAAATTCATACTTGTATGTGATTTGTTGAGTCCAAAGAAATCCTTATTTTCTTTTGAAATTAAGGTCGCTTTTGTTGTTCCCTTGGGAATGACATTTTATGGGGGAGAGTTCTTTTTGAACTTGTGCTTAATTGTCAAATCTTTGAGGGGAGTACGGCTGTGGAATATTATAGGGGTTATCTTGTATCTTTATAAACTCCTTGATGAATGCATTTAGCTTTGGATTCATGATTGCATCTAAACAAGATGATTTACATTTACCTTAGGTCATGAAATGTCTCTTACGGAAATTTCATTAGGATCCCGTTCTTGTACCTTTGCCAATTTTATTGACAAAAAAGGGGAGAATTAATATGTAGTTCACGATACAAATACATATGGTTTTCGGATCATTATGTAAGGGGGAATGGTTTCCAAGTGAGATGGAGTATTGACTAAAGGGGAGTGAAGTATCACCATAGTATTGTTGTTAAAGTTGTAATGCAATTGTACTTTGACGTTGTGTAATGATACTATGACAATGTATAGCAATGATTGATAACTCTTTTTCTCTCGTTGTTATAGCTATGGATTTTCAACGACGATGATGCTAAACTTACAACCTTTGGGATCATTGGAGTACTCGGAAGTGACGAAGATTTCGAGTAATGTTGAAGATTAGACACGTGGAATAGGAGCTACAAAGTTTATTTATATATTTTTTGTATTCCATATGTATTAATAGTTTTGCCACTAAAATTGACAAAGGGGGATATTGTTAGAGCACTGCTCGGTCGAACTCGCATGCGTTGTTATCTCAAGCATGTTTGTCAATATTAGTGATCAAAACCATAAAGTCTTGATTTCTAGTCTACTATAGCTAAGGTCTCGGACTAGGATAGAAAGTGTAGTTGAGCTCAAGAACTCCATGGAAATCATCATACAAGACGAAAGACTACTCAAGGAACCAGTGGATCTTCATCGACTAAAAGGTATGTGGAGGCTTGAACTTATCTATCACTCAAAAGTCTATTTATTCTATCTCATATCTTGAGACAAAAGTCGTATTACTATATAGACTAAGATTATACACATATGATATTTCGAGCTGAGTATATCTCGCTTATCTATTTTTCGAAATGTGTGTTGGTAAAGCTTTCGCTTAAGCCAAGTTCATCTTTACCTAGTGACGAAAGTCATGTTATGTTTCAATCATTTTGGAAATCGCTTTGACGAAAAATAGTTTGTGAATAACAATTATATAACGTCCTCTGAGAATGTTTCAATGATTGAAATAAGAATTTAGACAATATAACCATTGAGGGATGTAAGCATTGTTGTGGAAACACATATATGTATAAGTCCTTATTGATTGAACCAAAGTTTGCGAACTTTGTTGATCAAGTGAAACCGGAGTAGTGCGTGAGCTTCAGTCCGTGAACTCAGCATACAAGCTCAGTCGGCGAACTGGCGTAGTTCTCGAACCCGAGAATTTCTGCTGGAGTTTGTGAACTCCGTTCGGAACTTAAGTCCGCGAACTTGAGTAGGTTATGTCTAAAAATGATATTTGTGAACTTATCTTAATAAACTAAGGAATGTTATTTCAAACCGTGGATTTATAGTTCAAGAATCGATTCGAGTGAATCACATCATTTTTGCTTCGATTGTGGCTTGTGTAATACATAAAGATCTAAGAAATTGAATAACTCTCTAACTAGTTCATTTGAGTCATTTGGACTAGTTATGGTGAAGAAGAATATAGTTGATATGAAAGTTATAATATGGCTAACCATTTGGTTAACTATTGTTGAACCAACTAATGTACAAGTTTGGGTACGGTTTTCACAAGCCTACAAACGTGCATTTCATGTGTGTGTAACAAGCTGTTAGAGCATTGCTCGGTCGAACTCTCATGCGTTGTTATCTCAAGCATGTTTGTCAATGTTAGTGATCAAAACTAAAAAGTTTTGATTTCTAGTCTACTATAGCTAAGGTCTCGAACTAGGATAGAAAGTGTAGTTCAGCTCAAGAACTCCATGGAGATCATCATACAAAACGAAGGACTACTCAAGGAACCAGTGGATCTTCATCGACTAAAAGGTATGTGGAGATTTGAACTTATCTATCACTCAAAAGTCTATCTACTCTATCTCCTATCTTGAGACAAAAGTCGTATTACTATATAGACTAAGAATATACACATATGATATTTCGAGCTGAGTATATCTCGCTTATCTATTTCTCGAAATATGTGTTGGTAAAGCTTTCGCTTTAACCAAGTTCATATTTACCTAGTGACGAAAGTCATGTTACGTTTCAATCATTTTGGAAATCGCTATAACGAAAAATAGTTTGTGAATAACAACTATATAACGGACTCTGAGAATGTTTCAATGATTGAAATGAGAGTTTAGACAATATAACCATTGAAGGATATAAACATTGTTGTGGTAACACATTTTTGATGATGGATTTTTGTTTATGGAATACCTGCCGAACCAACGCGGAACCCGCATGGTCGGCCTCCCTTAGCCTATCTTTTTTCACAATATCTTTTTTCGCTGCGTCGATTAAGACTATTGTGAGGTGATTGATAAAACTGAGTTGTTCTTCGGGAATATAAGTCTGGTTTTATTGATTGGTTCCTATTCAACTTCATTTATCCAAAGACGGAACAAAACTCATAGGTTTATTCGTGGGAGACGAATTTATCTATCTTGTAGACTTTTCTGTGTGAGACAGATTTGTTTATTAAAGTCTTCGACTTTGGGTCATAGCAACTCTTGGTTGTGGGTGAGATCAACTAAGGGAATCAAGTGTGCAATATCCTGCTGGGATCAGAGGTGTAGGAGCATAACTATACCTTGGATCAGTGTGAGATTGGTTGGGGTTCAACTACAGTTCAAACCGAAGTTAATTTGGAGTTGGCTAGTGTTTGTAGCGGCTTAATACAGTGTATGTTTAATCTGGACTTGGTCCCGGGATTTTTATGCATTTGCGGTTTTCTCGTTAACTAAATTCTGGTGTCTGTGTTATTTCTTTTCCGCATTATATTTTTATATAATTAAAATAATACAGGTTGTGAGTAGTTCAGTTAATTAGAATATCCGACCTTATTGGTTGTTGATTTAAATTGATTGACACTTGGATATTGGTCTTTGGTACCATCCAAGTCATCTCTCTTTAATTAAGACTCGCATATTGTATTTGCTTGAGTAAATCAAATTGAGAGATTGAGATAATAACTCCTTGAGATATTTTCTATTGATTGAGTCTAGTTGATTCTCTAGAAAATAACTCGGAGTTGTCCATACAGATTTCTAATCGAAATATTGGGTGTGGTTGTTAGACGCTCGCTTTTTCAATTGGTATCAGAGCAGGCAAACACATTCAAGACCTTACACGTCTGTGTTTGTAGCGATCTGACTATATGGACAAGAGTAGTATCTCTGATAAACGCATCACCAGAAATAAAAATTCTGTCTCGTCTATTAAAGAGAAAGATCCTTCAATCTCAAACATAGATGAACCTTGTGTTCAAACTAGACAGACAGATTCTGACATGTGTTGTTCTGATTACATGTCAAAATAATCTATTTCTCAAAATAAATGGGAAACAGCTGAAGAGAGTGAGTTAATTATAAATCTTGTTAGAATTCAAGCTGATAGATTCAATCAGATGAAATAACACATCAGTGTTCTTATTGGTATGATAAGACCCTGCAAATCCAAAGAAAATACTGAAGATCATCCTTTATGTATGACTCTTGATGCAAGCCTTAAAAAGGATGCATTGGAAATAGAACATCACTTGAGTAAGCTCTCTATTCAAGGATTCTCTAAACAGTCCAATATAACAATTACTTCTGCTACAACTGAAAATGCTCCAGCACCAGAAGTAAAAATAGAGTTCCTTCTAGTTAAGGAAGATATGTTAGTTTCCTCTGATCAAGGAAATTTCACACCATATGGAAGGAAGAAAACTCCTGAAGAGAATGTTAAGACTAAACTACCTAATCACTCGTGTGATCAGAAAGTATGTCTCTTTTGCGAGGCAAAAGGTTCTTTTAGACAAAAGAGAAACTATAAGTTGAATAAAAATTCTCTTGTTCAACTTCAACACACCTTAGACTTAATCCTCAAAGGTGTAATTGACATTCGTATGTCAAAACCCATTGGTTTTCATACATACCCTGTGTATGTTACCAGGAAGGTCAGTTCAATGAGTTCCTCAAATGTTCAAAAGCAGAACATAAGTCTTAATAAGAACAAAAGTCTTAATAAGAATCGTCTAAGGAAAAACCAAGTTGTTTCTGAAAATAACATGTCCCTTGATTTGAAGAAAATTCCAGAAGAAAAGAGTAAAATTAATGATATGAGAAAAAATCTGATAAAGATGATTCAAGAGCACAAAGAAACTATCGACATATTATCATCCTCCGCAAGTCAAGACTCCTCTGGTAAGAACTCAAACTATGTCTCATATTTTGATGACAGTAAGTTTTATGATAATTTCTCAAATCAAAAGGGATCACTCTCAAAATTCAGGAATAAAAAGAGACTTGATCATAAACACAGTTCCTTGAGTGAGCTCAGAGCTCATACTTATGCTAATTAATCACAAGGATTAGGAACTTGCTCATAAAAATCCTGTTGGGCAAGATGTGTAGAAATCAGGTGTACTTTGGAAATCTGTGTTTTGACTAGTTGAACTATTCTCTTATCGTTTATTGATAAACTAGTGCCAGCAGACAATATTACCTAAAAGTATTTGTAATGTCTTTTATTGTTTTTTTTTCCCTGTTTAAATTGTCTTGAGTTTTTTTGGGGTGTACTGTGTCCAGATGTGTACATGGGTTACCATCTCGAGATTACAGCTTGAAAACCTTAAAAACCTTTCTTCCTAATAAACCTTTAAATAGCTGACCTATTGAGTTACATAAGTCACGTACGTAAACTCTAGGTTATCTTCTGGATTATCAAGAATGTCCTCTTTTTCATTTCTCCATGGTGTTTTTGCTAAGGGATTTCTTGAGAAAGTTTTTGGTGTTGAATCGAAAGGAAGGAAGAAAAGAACTCTTGTAGAAGATGGTGCACCTAATGCCTCATGATTTTATGCCTACTCACATCAAGATGTTGAGAATGAGGATATGGTTTCTGCTGAAGTGGTTCATGACTTTCTTAAATACTTTGAGAAAGCAAAACTGCAACTTGTTGATACAATGAAGGATCTTGATGTGGTTAAAAGTGAGTTGAAAAAGGTTACTACTGACCTTGGTCTCATGAAGTCACATGTTAAAGAATTTCTCAACAAGGATATCTTCTCCGAAGATGCAATTGATAATATGAATCACAAACTCAAAGATCTTGAAACCCGAGAAGCCGTCGAGCGTGAACTTTAGCTCGTGATCGGTTTCTAGTAGACATGTTTGAGTTTATTAATACCTAGTAAATCTTTTTTTCTCTCTTGTATTTAGAAGAATAACTAGTGTTTTGGAATAGCCATTATTGTGATTACACATAGATATGGTGAAGAAGAATATGGTTGATATGAAATTTATCATATGGCTAACCATTTGGTTAACTATTGTTGAACCAACTAATGTACAAGTTTGGGTATGGTTACACAAATCTAGAAACATGCATTTCTTGTGTGTATAACAAGCTACGTTTTCGATCAAACGGTTGATAAATATTAGCTTGAATCTAATCAAGTTTTCATCTAACGGTGAATATTGAATGCTTTGTTACCAAGATAACATTGTTTGCAAGCCCTGATTTGAAAGACTATATAAGGGAGAACTCTAGCAACTGGGAAACCTTATCCCCACACATTCTGCGTGATACTAGTTGTGCTAAGCTAGAGTCGATTCTCCTTTAACCTTTGGTTTTTTCTTCTGAACCAGGTTAACGACTTAAAGACTTTATTGATATTGTGAAGCCAGACCGATACTACTTTTCTTGTAGTTGTGTGATATGATCTTGCTATTTCTATCGTACGAGTATAATTGATATAATTGGCTTGATATTTCTATCTCCGATAGGCAAGATAGAAAGTAGTCACAAACATATTTGTCTCATCGTTTGTGATTCCATAATATTTTTTTCACTGCGTCGATTAAGACTATTGTGAGGTGATTAATAATACTGAGCTATTTTTCGGGAATATAAGTTTGGTTTATCAATTGTTTCTTGTTCACCTTGATTTATCAAAATACGGAACAAAACTCGTAGGTATATGCGTGGGAGATGGATTCATCTATTACCATAGACTTTTCTGTGTGATACTGATTTTTTTATTAAAGTCTTCGACTTTGGGTCGTAGCAACTCTTAGTTTTGGGTGAGATCAACTAAGGGTATCAAGTACATATTATTCTGCTGGGATCAGATACGTAGGAGCATAATTATACCTTGGATCAGTGTGAGATTGGTTGGGGTTCAACTACAGTCCAGACAGAAGTTAGTTTGGAGTAGGCTAGTGTCTGTAGCGGCTTAATACAGTGTATATTTAATCTGGACTAGGTCTCGGTTTTTTTTTTGCATTTGTGATTTCCTCATTAACAAAATTCTGGTGTCTGTGTTATTTCTTTTCCGCATTATATTTGTTATATAATTGAAATAATACGGGTTTTTCGTTGTTCAATCAATTAGAATATCCGACCTTTTGGTTGTTGATTTAAATTGATTAACACTTGGATATTGGTCTTTGGTACCATCAAAGTTTATCTCTTTTGTATTTAAATTGAGACTCGCAGTTTGCTTGAGTAAGATTTAAATCGAGAGATAGAGATATAAACTCTATGATATACTTTTCTATTGATTGAGTATAACTGTCTAGTTGATTCTCTAGAAATTATAATGGAGTTTGTCTATACAGATTGCTAAGAGAAATATTGGATGTGGTTGTTAGACCCCCCACTTTTTCAGCCTAAATTATTATTCACTTCACAAGTCGAAACTTGTGGAATCACAAAGTCTGGGATGAAGATACTTTGTGATTTCTATCTATCTTGTTTGTTAGAGCAAGTTCACCAATCAAAAAAAGAACAGGATACATAAACTATCGAGATAACGATAGTTGAATCTGGCTTTACGAATCCCCAGGTGAAGTCTTTTTAGTCGCTAAACCCTGAAATGGTTTAAAGGAGAGGACGACTCCAGTTTACAACTAGGACACACAAGAATAGTGTCAGGGATTTAAAGATCCCAGTTGTTAGAGGTTCTCCTTATATAGATTTTCAATATCAGGGTTGCTTTAAATTTAAGCTAAGATAGCTTTGGAACCAAGCAATCAATAATCACTGTTAGATGAAAAACTTGACTTGAGATTAACATAGTATAATATACACTCTGCTTAGAATGAACCATGACCGAACCGTGTGAAATGACATGTTCATGAAGGTTATCCGAAACTATCCAGTTGAACGATAAGCTGAAAGTTTTTCATATAACACTTTAGCACTTCTTTTGAGTCACACATATGATCAAAAATGTCTAGATAGTGTGAGTTGTTCAAATGTTGATTATCTCATATAAATAATTATGATACATCTGAAAATATTCGACATGGTAAGTACATGTACTATACATGTTCGTGAATGTTCTTGTCATAGTATGTGTACCACAACCGGGTATGGATACCCTTAAGACAAAAACGATTTCAGGAACTCACATATCTTTTATGGTATGCATAACTTTCCGGTTTTGAGACCAACAAATCTTTTCCGGTTTTTATACGAGAAATGCGTAACTTTGCTGGTTCACGATCAACATATTTTTTTTATGGTATGGATTCCATGTATGCGTACCAAAAAGTCGTTGCCGAACTATATCTACACCGGTACGTGTACTGGGTATACATGTACTGCGGCTCTGGACTTATTTCTCCCAGTATGTGAACTGGTATGCATACTGTCCTGCATCCAAATTAACTGTAGTTGTATATCACTCTAATAATCAATTAGAAACATTCCAGAATAACATACGAGGTGCTTGGTTATTAGTCCTTGTTATCTCCTTTCTTTTGTTTCAATGTCAAGAAATAAAAAGAAGTAGTTTTGTAAATCAAAGAACCAGCAAAAACATAGTATTCAAGTTGAGATATTATACATCTTGAATTATAGAAATTGAATTAGTGTTTAAGTTGAGCTTGGAGAAGGGATTGTGTTACGAGTAAACTGATGACAGAGGTAATGAAAATTCAAGAATATTGTGACCATGGGTACTGTGAGATATTGTTGCCATAAATGGATACTTGCAGATTCAAATCAAGAACAAGAAAAGATTTCTTCATGTGTTGGTATTTGTTATAAACAGTTTGGTGGTGGATGTTAGATGTGAAAATGAGCTGATTTAAGGTGGTATTGGGAATGCAACTGAGGGGCTAGGTTATAATTGTATATCGAAAGGGAGTTGGCTTATGTAGCGAACAAGTTAGAGAATATATTATGTTTTAGTGAGTGAGTTGTTGGATTTTGAATGTGATGTTGTTGGTGTTCTGGTGCTCTGGATTTGGTTTATATGTAATGATATTAATGTGTAGCCGCTAATCACAATAATAGTAATAGAGTTGGAATTTGATGTTTGAGTGACTGAATTATAAGACCGAGAGTTAAATGAATAGTTTGACTTGAACCTATACAATAAAAAATTGCAAATGTCGTTTACAGATGGTAGCTACACGTCCAATATGGTGATGATGATAATGGAGGTACAATAGACTTGTAAATGAGAATTCTTGAACTAAGCGTGATCTGTCATCAAATCAATATTTTTTTCCAGTTATTAGAAGAAATGATGCGCGCGAAGATATTCGTTTTCGTAGATTTAAATCTTTAGCGAATCTAGAGTTGTGTATATCTTTTACATATGTATTATTTGCTAAAACAACACATGATCATATCCATATCACTCGTGAGATTTTTATTTATACAATATCAGAGGGTTTTGGGTTTTGTTGTTTATATTTTATGTAATTATGAATCTTAAAATCGATAATCTTGATCTGATACTATATCATAGGGTTTTTGGGTTTTGTTGTTTATATTTTGCATAACTTTTTTTGTATCATGATCAAGCTGGTCTAGTCTATGTTGCAAGTCTTATAATTCATCCATAACATGCATTCAAATCGAATATAGCCAATTAGAAGTATAATTGTCCTCCCTTTGTTTAACCATGACTTTTAAGTTCATGTCTGCATATTGATATTTTTCATAATAATAATAATTCTACCAATAAAATTAATATTTTTATATTGTTAATCCCTGTTAGATGAAAATGATCCGCAAAAAAAATATTGTTCTTATTTTATTTATATTTGTCATATAGAAATGATCTGCAAGTAAAATGTATTTAGACAACAAAATAGGATGACTCTGACCCTTAATCTTGGATATGCTTTTAGTCATAATTTTGAGAATCACACATTTCGTGCATCGACTCGTGCAATTTGCTTTTGTTTTTAGTAAATAGAGTCGACTTGTAAGCCGAACCAGATCTTATGCCATTTAAGATTCGTACTAGATTTTTATCACAAAATTATGTCGACATGATAGTAATATTCTTTTCATCACAAAATTATGTTGACATGATAGTAATATGTTTTCTATAACAAAAATTATATCAACAAGATAGTAATATGTTTTCATCACAAAAAGTCTATGAATATGGATCATATTTAAGAATTCCTGTTCGTAAATAGGTGTCTCAACCACTGAACCATCAATTAACTTGTGATAAGTAGTGCATGCAACACATAATTATTTAACCCGTGTCATATAAATCTTTAACTATGTGTCAATTCACGATTCTACATACGTAAGGCTGGCAACGGATAGATATCCGGCGGATATTGGCAATTCCGTTAAGGTTAAGGTTAAGGATTATCGGATATCCGGTATCCGATAATATCCGGCGGATACCAAAAAATCTAATTCGATAAGGTTAAGGTTAAGCTATCGGATATCGGATTTTTATCCGTTAATATCCGTTAGTATGGGAACAGAAGCAAAAGATAAAATTTGACAGATTTTAAGTTTAAGATAAAATTTGACAGAGAATAAAAATGCACAACAACAAAGAAAATCAACCAAAAGTTTGAAACAAACCATCCAAAAAGAAGATTTAATCAAAAGATTCAAACCCAATGAAACTGATTCAATCAAAACCAATCAATACATACATCCAAAAGAAATATGTCGGCAAGGTTTTGACAATCAAATTAGTTTCCCTAGTTTCATACCCAGTGAACTTATCATAAAGATTTGGCAAGACGTGTAAACAGTTCAAATTACATGCGTTTTTCAAGCCAATTCATCATAGAATCAATTAATAAACAAACCATGTAATCAAGCAAATTAAGTGGGTGCTGGTGATTGAAAGGTACGAACTTTAATGGTTTGGTTCGGCTGAAATGATGGTGCTGGTGATTGACTGCCATGGCGGGCTTGGCTGTACGAGAATGGAAGCGGTGGTGAGTATGTATGTGGAAGTGATGTTGTGGTCGACTGATGGAGCTGTTAAACTCAAGTAAGAGCATTGATTGGTAGTGGATCCGATTTAAGCAAACTATGGTGTCGAGAATTAGAAGAATGAAGACGAATCGAATGGGTTTGTTTCTTTTTGCGAGAGTTGGACGGACATTACTAGTATTGGTAGTATTGAAAATTACTAGTACGCCCCTACCTTATCGGATATCGGATATTAACCAATCGGATAGAGCCCAATCCGATTCCGATAGGTTAAGAGAAAATATCCGATAAGTTATCGGATCCGGATATCCGATATCCGATATAACGGATAAAATTCTATAGGATTTCGAATAATCGGAAACGGATCCCGGATATCGGTTATCCATTGCCAGCCCTATACATACGATTCAATTCCTCAAAATAAAAACCGAATCACCTAACGATTCACAACTTGCGAAACCCTTTTCTTAGTAATTATTATTTCAAGCCAGAACAAAAAGCCATCACAACCCATATATACATTGTAGACTTGCAGTTGAAAAGTAAACTCACACAACTTGTTATTTACCATCCTTGACTTCACCACATGCTAACCCCCAACTCCTAACGGCTAACACTACCGTTTCCTTTTTTAGATCTTTCTAGAACTTCACAGTCCAGTCCAGACTTTTCCCGATATTTCGAGGGTCATCGAAGTGACAGCACGAGAAAACAGGAAACAAATATTCAACCATTAATACCAAAACACACCCTTAAATAATTACTTTCTTCACACATCTACCCTCAAACAATCTCCTTAAATTCTCCAAACCCCTCCAAACAAAGGCTTAACAGAGGGTTCTAGAACACAAAAGAGATTTCGTTTCTATATAAAGTCCCTCCTTTTTCCCCTCAGTCTCTCTCTTAAAAAATTCTCTCGTGTTTTCACGACTGAAGAAAAACAACAACTTCTCTAAACCTAAAAACGGAGGCATAAATACTTCTCTTCTCCTTCAAAAGCACTGTCAGATTCTCTTTTCTGTGTTGCCTCTCTTTGCTCATTCGCAAAGGTACGGTTTCTCGTAACCCTAATTTATGTTTCCTCATTGTCTTTTTTTTTTGTATCGTTATAGTTATAGATCTCTTGTGAAACGGTTCGATCTTGTTTAAGATTCTTTGTCAGGGTATGTTTGTATGTCATTCGATTAGTTGATGATCTAGGCGTTAACCCTAGAGTTATCTGTACGTTTTTAATTTAGATCGGCTTTTTGTAATGTTATTTGAATCCCGGGGCATTAGATTTGATTGGTGAATTAGGTTTTGGATCTGTTATTGATGTTGTTATTGTTTTTTTTCTTTTCTTTGGCAGAGATAAATTAGACGCATAAAGGTTATTTAAATCTCGGCAAGTATGAGTGTTGTTGGATTTGATTTTGGTAACGAGAGTGGCATTGTTGCCGTAGCAAGACAAAGAGGTATTGATGTTGTTCTCAATGATGAATCGAAGAGAGAAACACCAGCAATTGTTTGCTTTGGTGATAAACAAAGGTTTATTGGGACAGCTGGAGCTGCTACAACTATGATGAACCCTAAGAATTCAATTTCTCAGATTAAGAGATTGATTGGTCGTCAATTCAATGATCCAGAGCTTCAACGTGACATTAAAGCTTTGCCTTTTTCAGTAACTGAAGGTCCTGATGGGTATCCTTTGATTAACGTGCGATATTTGGGAGAGTCGAGGGCTTTTACTCCAACCCAAGTTCTGGGGATGGTGTTTTCAGACTTGAAGGTTATTGCAGAGAAGAATTTGAATACAGCTGTTGTCGACTGTTGTATTGGAATACCAGTTTATTTTACTGATCTTCAAAGAAGAGCAGTTTTGGATGCTGCAACCATTGCTGGTTTACATCCTCTTCGTCTCTTTCATGAGACTACTGCTACTGCTTTGGCGTATGGTATTTATAAGACTGATTTGCCTGAGAATGATCAGTTGAATGTCGCCTTTGTTGATATTGGTCATGCAAGTATGCAAGTGTGTATTGCTGGGTACAAGAAGGGTCAACTGAAAGTGTTGGCTCATGGATTTGATCGTTCACTTGGTGGCAGAGATTTTGATGAAGCTCTTTTCCAGCATTTTGTTGGGAAGTTCAGAGAAGAGTACAAAATCGATGTGCATTCGAATGCAAGGGCCTGTTTAAGGTTAAGGACAGCGTGTGAGAAGTTAAAGAAGATGTTGAGTGCTAATCCAGAGGCACCTTTGAATATAGAGTGCCTGATGGAAGAGAAAGATGTCAGGGGATTTATTAAGAGGGAAGAGTTTGAACAGATAAGTATCCCGATTTTGGAGCGTGTGAAGAGGCCTCTGGAGAAGGCTCTTTTTGAAGCTGGGCTAACTGTTGAAAACATTCATTCAGTTGAGGTTGTTGGTTCAGGTTCTCGAGTGCCAGCAATCATGAAAATCTTGACAGAATTCTTTGGGAAGGAACCAAGGCGTACCATGAATGCTAGTGAGTGTGTTGCCCGAGGATGTGCTCTTCAGTGTGCAATTCTTAGTCCCACTTTTAAAGTGCGGGAATTTCAGGTATAATCTCCTATCTGTAGGCCTCCATTGTTTTCAGCTGATATATTTTGCTTGGCGGGTTTCTGTTCATGCACAACAGCTTTTCATATTCGGTTCTCTCTAGAGGCAGCCCAATATATTCGTTTCTTGTGTTTAGCTCGAGAGGCAGCTCAATATTTTTTGCCTTTCTAGACCATCTGTGTTTGGTTAACTTAAATTTTTTTTTTTTGATTGTTATTGTTTATTTATTGCGTGTGAACTACATGGAAGTAGTGAATCATGAAATTATTAGTAGTACAGTATAGTCTGCTGATGCATAAGCTTTTACCCTCTTGGTTGTTTTGTGCTATTAATGGTTTGCTTTCTCTAGAAGGTTTCTTTTGTATATATGGATTCACTAATGAATGTTCATTCTGTATTATTTGCAGGTCCATGAGAGCTTTCCAATGCCAATCGCCTTGTCTTGGAAGGGTTCTTCACCTGATTCTGATCCCGCAGCTGCAGATCACCAACAGAGTACTCTCGTCTTCCCAAAAGGAAACCCATTGCCTAGTACTAAGGCCTTAACATTCTTTAGGCAAGGAACGTTCACCATTGATGTTCAGTATGCTGATGCAGCTGAGTTGCAAGTACCAGCAAAGATTAGCACGTACACGGTAACTGACCTGCCAATGGTACTTGATTGTTTACAGTTTGTGATGCTTATAGGATATACACTGCTAAACCTTGATTTTTTTTTTTTTTTGATTTTGATAGATTGGTCCTTTTCAATCCAAGAATGGTGAGCGTTCAAAGCTGAAAGTTAAAGCCCGGTTGAATCTCCATGGCATTGTCTCTATTGATTCAGCAACAGTAAGTTTTGAATGCCATGCTAACTCAATGTTAGGGCAGCATGCGAAATTATGCGTATGTCAAACTTATTTGTCCTTTGTCCTAACTTGGAAATTCATTTGGTTCTTCCAGCTTTTAGAAGAAGAAGAGTCGGATGTTCCAGTTTCAAAGGAGCCCGCCAAGATGGAGACTGATGCATCACAAGATGCAGCACCTGCTGGATTTGATGTCAACATGCAAGATGCCAAGGAAGGAGTTGAAAATGGTGCTCCCGAGTCTGGAGAGAAGCCTGTGGAGATGGAAACTGATGCTAAGGTAACTGTCTCTTGACTTACAGTTTTATTTATGTACAGTATTTTTCTCTTGGGTTGAGCAATTAAGTTCTCAAGTTTTCAACTTGGTGAAAAGACATGCATTTGATTAATCTCACTGTGACTTAATCTGGAAATTAGGGGTCATAGAATACTTATTTGTTGATTGCTTTTGCAGGTTGAAGCTCCTAAAAGAAAGGTAAAGAAAACAAACGTCCCAGTTTCAGAGTTGGTTTATGGGGGAATGTTGCCTCTTGATGTACAGAAGGCATCCGAGAAGGAGTTTGAAATGGCTCTGCAAGACAGAGTCATGGAAGAAACTAAGGACAAGAAGAACGCTGTTGAAGCATATGTTTATGACATGAGGAACAAGGTAAGGACCAGTTTTTATAATTAATTTGTTATATACATGTTTCTAGTTCCTTGATTATTTATTTTTCTTCTTCTAACGTGCAGCTTAACGACAAGTATCACGGATTTGTTACTGAACAAGAGAAGGAGGAATTAATTTCTAAACTTCAAACTGTGGAAGACTGGTTGTATGAAGACGGTGAAGATGAAACAAAAGGTGTTTACGTTGCCAAACTTGAGGAACTAAAGAAGGTTACATTTTCTCTTCTCTCTCTCCCATAGTACGCATTAATCTTTTTTTTTTTTGATCAATATGTTCACACTTGTTATTGGGTGATGGAACTAACAGCAAGGCGACCCTATTGAGGAGCGTTACAAGGAGTCCACTGAAAGGGGACCAGTCATTGACCAACTTACATATTGCTTCAACAGCTTCAAGGAGGCAGCTATGTCCAATGATCCTAAATTTGAGCACATTGACCTGGCTGAGAAAGAGAAGGTAATCCATTTGGTTGACCCTGCTAATAGCTGGATGACATGTCGTTCTTTCTCTGCATGAATCATTGTAACACCATCTTATATTCCTCATATTCGTCAATGTGGCAGGTTATTAAGGAGTGTGTGGAAGCAGAAGCATGGTTGAGAGAGAAGCAGCAGCAGCAAGACTCTCTGCCTAAATATGCTAACCCAGTGTTGTTGTCTGCTGACGTTAAAAGGAAGGCAGAAGCCCTTGATAGGTACATTACAATTTCTCTGCATGACCTTTTTTTTTTGGAGGTCCGCCATTTGTTGGATGGATCTTTGTTTGCTAATTTGGCTTTGTGATTAATTGCCTCATCTCCTTTCTCCTGCGTTATGAATATTTATTGTTTGTTCTGTTGGTACAGGTTCTGCAGGCCAGTGATGACGAAACCCAAGCCAGCAGCGCCAAAGCTACCAACTCCAGCGGAATCACCATCACCTCCACCACAAAGCACTCCCGAACCCCCAACTGATGGTGCTGATGTTGATGAGAGCGCAGCAGAGGGTGACTTCGCTGAAGGCGAGCCAATGGACACAGACAAATCTGGAACTGTTCCTAGTCCTGCATAAGTTTTGCATATAGCCCTGGGTTTTTTCTTTCAATTTACGGATTTTCTTCTATTCATCCAGTCTGGAAACAGTTGCAGTGTGATTGGAATATGGTGGTCCTCCCACCGACTTGGAGTGGAATAGAGTTCCTAGAGACTAGATGCCATGATTAGGGTGAAAGATGCTTTGTTTCTACATCGTGATATAGTGTTTAATGTGTACAACTCTCATCTTCTGCAAGTTGGGTTCTTTGTTATTCATATTTATCTAGGAATATCTCTATAATCCAGTTTTTCTGGATGGGTTTAAGAGAAAAAATACTAGTAATTAATTAGACTTTTTTTTTTTGCTTCTCTGTTTTGTTACCTATTTTTGTGGACTAGTTACTCTTTCGGAAGGCTAGCCACTTGAGCTTAGTACAGATTTTTGGATCCCTAACTCTTTTGGCATTCTTTTTTCTGTTTTGTTTTTGGCATTCTTTTTTCTGTTTTGTTTTTAAAGCTTAATCATTTTTTGCACGTTCACCTTTAAATGTATTTGGACATCTGAGTTTGAACTGTTTCCAGCCAATCGTCAGCAATTTAAGTATAGAATCATCAGCAAGTATTTCCTGCTTTGGAACTGGCAGCTTCATTTTCCATTACCAGGAAATTCTCAGGCCATTTCCATATCTACCTGAAGGGGAAATTCATTTGACCATTTACTCGCACAAGTATCCCCGTTGTTTTATTGTTGTCATACCTGCATGCCTTTTGAAAAGTCTTCTGCCGACTCCAATTAGCCTGGGCTATTAAAGTTTTTTCAAGGAACCGAGTCATAGGGGGTGGTGTAGCTCAACCACTCTTCTCTGTTGGTCACTGGGGAATCTCATTGACGATCACAGAAGGTGGACCCCTCAGCACTGACTCCTAGGTGTCAAACTGCCTCTTCTCATCAAACAATTTGCGAGTGTCAAACTGCCTCTTCGAAGATGTGGATTATTTTTTGGACAGCTATGTGATCTCCGAGTTTGTCAGGACACCGTGCGTGGATGGAGGAGGAAAACGGGAAACAATTTTTCAGACAAATTGGAGTTTTTTCCAATTTGGCTTGAGAGAAGTAATGGGTTTTATGAAGGTACAAGTCTTACCGAAATGTTGATTACAGCGGTAGTGTACAGTGTATGCTGTATCCTCACTGTATTGCTCGATGTTGTTGTATTTTTCTTATTTTTCCCATCTTGGATGTGGCGTGGGGAGTCCCTGTCCCTTGTTGACTCCATATAGCTTTCTTGTTTTTCTTTCTTGGTGCTGTTGGCAGTATAGCAGGTTCTCGTTCTTGTACTTAATTTTGGGTAACATTGGCCTTCAGAACAGGAAGGTGCGTGAAATAAACAGCGGAAAGCTACATTCCACAAAATGAAAGTTCAGCTGGCAGAAGACTTTGTTATTGTCACGATGCAGATATACTTTACAGCATGAAGATTCCATTTGGCTTTGGCTATTGGTTTGGGAACAACATTTAGGCCAATTCAAAAGAACAGTTCTTGCGTGTTGGGCAACAGCTCGACTGTACAAGTACAGGTGACATCGATCGTTTTAGATTGAAGTACTTAGCATGTATTAAGATTATCGTCTCTATATTTGCAATGAATACCCAAAACTTCACTATCATTTTTAATTTTAAAATGCCGCATTGTCTACCAAGGACACGCTAAAAAGAAAGAGAAACACCAAACAAACCACGTTTTAGACAACACGGGAGTGGTGCACCCTATGTAAATTGAACCATGGAGTGCAAGTCAGTTGTAAGAAACTTAAAGGAAATCAATGATACAACAGGTAAAGATACAATCAAATATGGCAAGTATCTTATTTCTTTTATTTTCATTACTTAGTTTGATGCATAAATGTGGCATACTCTTTTTGTAGTACTTGTTTCCAAAGATATTCGATCTTTAGAACATCTTCATATTCAGTGCAACTTTATTCGCTTTGTTTTGGATGTTTTGAGAGAAATAAGTACCGACCCTCAAATCTGCTGCAATTAGGCGAAATCCAGATTTATGAAGATGTTGAAATCCAAAACTAAGAAGAAACAAGAGGTTACAAGAGGTGAAACAATGCAAAGGAGAATACGTTTCGAAGTTACACTTCCGAGCATATCATGGTGGAAGAAGAAGAACGAGGAGGAGAAGAACACTGCACCAACCGGATGTATTCACAGATCATTGAGGTCTTTCAGTGAAAGTTTATTCTTCCCAATAACTAGAAGACTAGACTTGCTTATCTCCTGGATGAACGTGTTCAATGTGTTCTTTGGAGTTTTCACGTACGTTCTTCTCTGTGGTTTCGGTTATTACTGAAATTATTAGGGGTTAATGTTTCTCGTACGGTATAATAAGAAAAAAAGAATGGTGGTGGTGTAATTACAGTTTCAGATTAGTTAAAGATTTTTTTTGATGTCGTACTAAAAAGCTTTATGTGATTCTCATGATAAACACTCAATAATTAAACGAGATAGAAGTTTCCTATCAAGAACTATGTGATTTTCCAAATGTGTTCAAGAAATGGTTTCCTATCATTAGAAACTCTGAAATCTTAGTCCGGTGGTCTTTGCACTGTGATTGACAAGCCATGTTGCATATTAATCGCATTCTCCCAAGCCCCTGTAAGGAGGACTGGAATATGAAAGAAACATTTCAAACTTACACTACACATATTTGAGGAGGTCAGTCATCTAACCATGGAACTTTCAGTCATCTAACCATGGAAGTTTCGTCTTAAACTGGATGTCGATTTGTTGCTGAATTTGTGGATTATCAGTCGTTTAGTTTTTGTGTGTGAAAATTTATTTCTGTTATTTGGTATAGTTAGGTCTTCAGCACACATCATTGGATGTTGCGGCTATACAAACTAAAACCTCCAAACAACAGGATTAAAGGAAAGACAAAGAAATCAAAAGTGGTAATTATCTGCTTGAACATTTCATGCATTTCTTTGAAAAAGCTATCACATCTTCTCAGTAACATCTTTTTTCTAAGCATAATTCAAAATCAAGCTCAACTAGCACAAAGGGAAAGAAGTATCCTTGGCATCAGTAACAGGTTTAGCATTTATAGAATGGGTGAGCACATCAGTGTAAAGATTCATTCTGCAAATCAAGTGTTGTTAACAGTAAGTCATCAAGTATTATGCATAAATTGTTGTATATATAGCTTCTGTGTGTGAGAATATTCCTGAGATGATCAATTGAGCTAATAAATTTAACTGGAATCCAATCAAACAAAGCTCTAAAATAAAGGCAAAAACAGGTATAATCATCATACACACAGACCCAACCAATAAACTTGCACAAGAGAATATGAATAAGAGGTTTAGTTTCTTAAAGCCTTAAAACACAATCCAAATAGGGATCAAGCATTTCAGTGTGTTTCAATTACATTACATTACATCTGATGCACAAAGCAAAAGTGGAAGGAAGAAAATAAAATCAGAATCCAACCAGGAGACTGGGCTTGTGGACCTGTAGATATTTACTTTTCCGGACGGCTAGATGTTTACTTTTCCACTCTATTCGCGCCCTGACGCTGTCTCCATGGTTCTTTTTAGCATACTTGCTCACCTGCCTGGGTTTAGCAGTACTCTTGTTCCCTGCTGCCTTTTCTTGTCTTTCATCGCAATGTAATTTCCTTTTAGCAGCTTCAACTTTGGGCTCCTGAACTACATCATCATCTTGTCTTTCCTGACAATGTAATTTCCTTTCCGCTTTATTAGCATCTTCAACTTTGGGCTCCTGAACTACATCATCTTGATTTTTATATGAAAGGTTCTTATACATATTGGTCCCTGGTATCTTTCTCACTCTAAGCCTGAGAATACATCTTTCTTGCGGTTTTGTTTGAACAACTGGTTGAACAATTGGAGGACTTGGAAGTGGTTGTTCATCTTCAAAATCACTACCACCAAATAAACGATGGTACCAATACTGTTTTTGATCAAGTAAG
Organism: Papaver bracteatum; assembly: GCA_023529315.1. Lineage (NCBI taxonomy): Eukaryota > Viridiplantae > Streptophyta > Magnoliopsida > Ranunculales > Papaveraceae > Papaver > Papaver bracteatum. Next base: position 1,809,218 of record JAJJWX010003505.1, on the reverse strand, counting down.
TCACCACCCTCTGCCATTCTTTTTCTTCCTCAAAGTATTCTCGATTACTAAAGAAGAATAAAAAGCAAAGAGAAAGCACTGCAGAGGAATATTACCAGAGAGATACCTGATTAATTTTGCTACCAGGCTTCTTCACTCCCTGAATATTTTTGTTTGTTATGTTTCTGGTTGAGACCTTGCAGGCTGCAGCTAGTATTTATAGTGTTACTGAGCACAATATTTAGAAACCAACTTCACCTTCTAAATCTTAGCTGCGATGGTATAGTTTCCTAAGTTAAGACGGCAAGTGCTAAATACCAGAGGTTCAGTTCAGTAATGTGATGGAACTTAACCGTGTGAACTCACGCGGTTCGAGTTAGGATTGAATCGTCAAATCGGGGTACACCGAATACAGTACAGATGGCGTACATATTGATTTGTAGGTCCGCCTCGCTTTCCTTTCTCAATTTCTTTTCTCTCTTCAGTTTCTCTCTCCTTCTGCTTCTTCATTCTCTCTAGGTATATGGCTAACCCTATCATTCACTGCTGGTTTTCTCAGGTCTTAAATCTCTCTTACGCATATAATCTTTTTGATTCTTTTAATTTTTGTTTATTTTGATTTTTTGTCATGTCATTTTCTGGTGAGAATTTGATCAGTTTTATGAAATTGTATCAGGTGGAACTGAAATTAATGGCGTCGTTGAAGAGATGAAAAAGTTGACAACTAAGTGTTTCCGATGACGGATGAAGGACTGCAGAAATTATTCAGTGTACTTGGTAATTTTAACAAATTAGATTTCTTCAGCTAATATTATGATGTTTGATTGTATTGTATATTGAATCGAATAGTTTGTTTAAGATGATAGAAAGTGATTTTGTATAGGTGTTGGAGGCATTAGATGAATTTCGATCGAGACGTTTGAGATTGCATGTCAGATGAAATCACCGAAGCTCTTGCTATATGAAGATTGCTTGGACACCGTTACATCTTGATTGGGAACACGCGAAATCAGAATGGTACTATGATCTAATCTGCATTTCCCTATTCAAAACTAGGCTGGTTAATTTTGTTTGAAATTTGAATAATGTATGATGAGTTTCGTTCATTTCAATTCACTAAAGACTTTAACCTCCATTTGATGTCTACTCAATTTGAAGCTTAGGTGCACATTTTTTGCCATAGTTTTGGAGAGCCTGCCTAACCCTCTTAAGCCGCTTTCACTTTTTCCACTTTAATCTGGCAAGATTTGAAATAAATGTCATTTTGAGCCAGGTTTCTATGTTGACTGTTACCGCTATTGGGAGGAGTTACCATTTAGAAATATCTTTTGCTTGATTGATCGAAGAATACCAAAATCACGATTTGCTTCTTGATTAGCTTTTTAAAACATGTGATAAATCTTTTCTTTACACAGAATTACTAACACTCTGAGAATATCTTGTTGTTTCCTAGCATGGTTCATCTTCTTCGGTCAATTTTATGTAGTGGGGTTATCAAGTCAAATCATGCCTTCAGATTCTTAATTTTAGATTTCTGTTATTGTTTTGTTAGGTTCCGTGGTCGTGGGACTGTTGAATTAGTGTGCTGAGTTCATAATTTGACAGGTATGATATTGTTGAAGGAGAGCACTCTCTATTGAATGGTGTATCAAAACCCCACCGAGAAACCATCAGAGCCTTTTTTTGGCTTATTTCCAAAATCAGGTATCCAGTGTTTGACTTCAGTTTAAAAATTGAAAGAAAGTTTTAGTTATTTTTTCAAATGAGTTCTCTTTTCCCATTGCAATTCTGTTCAATGACATTGTCCTTCTAGTTAGTAGATTTTTGCTTCTTCTAAATTTTGACCCTAATATTTGACACTTTCTGATAGTTGCACATTACACAGATCCTCCGGCGGGCAAGGGGAATAGTTTTGTTTCAGCAATAGAAGGTATTATTTTTTGCTTGGATGGATCAAACTCAGATCATGCTTTTACTTATCATAAAATGATACCTTGGTGTTTGGCTTGTGGTAATAATTCCTTTTTCATTATATACCAGTCGTCTCCACTAAACCTAGGCGAGGTAGTTGAGTTGGTTATGGAATAAGACAATCTATGAAATCAATTTCAATTTTGTTAGGTAGTGGATTTACACTTAATGGACCAAGAGAAGCTCTATGGAGGAATGGTTCTTGGCAATTGTTATAGATGTTTGAGAAACCGTTGAGGTTGTTGTGGTCTTGATTTAATGCTTGGGGTGGTATAATGGTTCCCTTTTGTGAGGCAGCAGATTAGTTTGTATTAGAGTCTAGAAACACAGTGAGAATTATGGTATTAGTAGTTTCGTTGTTATCTGATGGTGTTTCTGGTTGTGGAAGCTTAATAAATGCGAGAAAACGTAGTACTTCAGGATTAAAAAAAAGCAGTGGATTTTATTTGAAAAAGGAAAGAGATAGTTAAAGCTTGTGTAGGGCTTGCTAGTGACCTAGTTCTGCTATAAAAAATAACACCCATGGCACCTCTATACCTTGCTTTTCGATTTTCTGTAAGGACCCTATAATTTAGGAGTATTGCATGCTTAATATTACCAAAAGATTTGCATGTTGAACTGCGCTCTTCCTCTTGGGTCATTGCTGGAAACTGACTTCCATTATGCTTACAGCATTGCAAATTTTTTCTTTGCAGGTTCCCAAATATTCTTCCAGTCTTTAGATGCTGCAGTACTCTTGTTTTCACGTGTTACAAGTATTCCGACAGAAAGTCTCGTTCTCCCTGTGATATCCACAAATGACAGATTTACGTTGGGATGTGAATTATGGGTATGGTTGTCGGCTAATGTTTTTCATATTTTTTCATAGATGCTGGTGCAACATATAATTTTTCTGTTCCAAATGAGCAGTGAACACGTATGTCGATTTGCTGATCTCAAGTTTGTTTCTGGCTTTGTAACATTTGTGTTTAGGATGGAACCCATGGGCAACAACAATTATTGCATCTATTCAACCTGTTGATAAGGTATTTCCCAATTTTGGTAATAATATATTTGATGTGTCTGCAAACAGAGTACAACAATGTGGTCGTGCCGGAGTGGTTATCGGGCATGACTAGAAATCATGTGGGCTTTGCCCGCGCAGGTTCGAATCCTGCCGACCACGTTTTTTTGTCTTGCTTTTGCAGCTCCTCTTTGTGTGATATTTGCAGACCTACTGAGATGGAAAAGCTGATTGCTGTATAATCTCTCAACAACAGGGGATCACTTCGCTTGAAGGTATTTCAACTCAACAGTATCCATTTCCATTTTACTGACCATAAAGTTAAATAGCTTACTGAATTTTATCAATGAATTCAATGCAATTTCATTCATATTTTGAACAGTCAGGAACTCTATTTTTCTTAACAATCTTGTGTTCCACTTTAGGGACTGTTACATTAGAAGGAAAACATGCATAAGGTACTGCAGATGTTACAATACAGTAACTTCTGTGGGATCTCTGCAACATTTCCACATTGCTTGACAAATATTTTCCTCAAAGATTGGATTTCGAGTTCTACAGGCTTAGGAGGTAATTTTTCTTGAATAGTTGTTTGTCCCTTGAGTATTTATAAGTTAGAACATTTAGATTCCAGAAAGGTGTCACTGATGTCCACCATGTCTATCAATCTGTGAATTATGACAACATGTTAACTCTTAAATCATAATGTCTTCTGATGCATTTGAGTCACTACTTTCCCTTCTACTTACTAGTGGATTGTTTTATATATTTTCTTTCCAAGTTTCGTATATTTTCAGTTCTGAAACTTTCAGGTTAGTACATCCAACACATTCTTTTTCCAGAAAGCAGTTTGTAGTATATTTAGTATAAGGAAAGGATAAACATAGATATATCAAGAGGAAATATTCATCTATAATTGCATTTCTTCTTATGCAGTTGGGTAGGAGGCTTCCATGGCAATACCGCATAGACCTTCATTAGCATCAACATCTCTTTGCATCCTTATGTATCTGTCCTCACCCCATGAAGTTCCCCATGAATTCTTCACGAGCCAATACTTAGTTCGATCACTATCAGTCCCGTACTCTACTGTGGTAACACCATGGTCTAATTCGGTCCCACAAGTTTCTGTGAATACCCCGCTTGAGTAAAACTGAAAGTCCTGGCCACTGGCATCAATGGCAACTGAAACAGGTTGCTTTGAGACGGCCTTTAGTAGAGATGCCTCGTTGTTTGCTGGCACATCTTCATAACCATTGATTGAGGCTGCATGGGTAGTTAGCTTCCATCGACTCCGTTGTATGGGTAGTTAGCTTCTGCCGTGAGGCCTCCGTTTTCTTGGATGAATTCAAAGGCGTCGTCCATTAGACCACTCTCGCAGCCTTGATCTTCACTTTTAGTATCGCAGTCTACTAACTCCTGTTCAGATAGAGAGGTTAGCTTACCAGTTACCAGTTGTGTTATTCCTTCCATGGCTGCCACTGCAGAGAATGCCCAACAGCATCCTGTGTTTTGTTTTCACAAAATATGAAAAATGTAAGTTTGGGATCAATTTAGGAATTGAAGTTTGCGTAATGGTAGAATAGAATACACATTCTGTGCATATTGGTTATATGCCATTAGGGTAAATCAGACTTTTTGGGGATTTTTACACAATATATGGAAAATTTTGTTACTTACCACACTGCCCTTGGTCCTTAACTGGTGTAACGGCTTCTTTCTTTCTCCAATCCATGGTGGATGGTACGACAGTAACATTTTCATACCTGAATGCTGTTGATTCCTGTGGACTTCTTCTCCATGACTTCTTGTATCCATTGCGAGAAGATTTAAATTCTTCAATGGTTTGATCTGCAAACTCATTGACACTTAATTTGTATGGTTTGCTTCTAACATCACTGGACTCGATGAATTCTACATTGGCCTTGAATATATTAAAGCGGCTTTCCTTTTCAGTTTGGTTCTTATAGACTTTCCCATATCGAGTCATGTCTAACATTTGTGAGTACTTGGTATCTTCTTTCTAAGCAATATCTGATCTCTCAGTTAGCCCAAACCTATAAATTGCAGCATACTCCAATTTCCAGCAGAGTAGAGCTTTATCCAGCTCTTTTTTAAAGTACAGCTTCCCTCCCACCCAAAATCTAAGCTTGAAAATTCAGTAACCCATTCATCCACCAGGCGAGTGTACGTGTAATAATCAAGAGCTACATTTTGGCCTAGAACACTACCAAATGTCAGCATCAAATAGTTCCTCCCACCTTGCATCCACGTCTGTAAATCTGGCTATACTCTCACCTCTGTGACACATACCGAACCCTATGATTCATTTCAGGCAGCGTCGCTGCAGCATATCTTTTGACAATTTTCAGGTACCTTCTACCAACTACTTCATCGTGCACATTAAACGTTACGACAGATCCACACGGGTACAATACGACCCATCACGAATCCTGATCTGGATGGGGACCCATACTCGACCTACCCAAGTCCGGCAGACGCCTTCCTTTTCCGGACTTAAACCCTACACACGCCAAATTGCAGTATCTCTCTCTTCCTCCACCTCCATTAGAGGTTTACAGAAATTTTTTCCAATGGCAGCAACAAATTTCTCATCTGTCCGATCATCAATATCATCATCAACACAAAACCCTCATTATCCTCTGAAAACCCCATTTTTGGTTAAACCCTTCTTGAACCTTAAACCAGCAAATCCAAGCTCATCATCTTCATTATGTCAATCACTGTCTATAACTAATCAAACCCAAAAAAGTTTCAATCTTTCTTGCAAAAACCAAAAACCCACATCTGATTTCACCATTGCAGCTAACCAAGATGATGATTTTGATGATAAACTTAGAGAAGAATGTGGTGTTGCTGGTATTTATGGCGATCCAGAAGCTTCTCGTCTTTGTTATTTAGCTCTCCACGCACTTCAACATCGTGGACAAGAAGGTGCTGGTATTGTTACTGTTGATAAGGGCGACTTCAGGTTAAAACCCGGTGTTGGTTTAGTTTCTGAAGTTTTTAATGAATCAGAACTTAATAAATTACCTGGTGATGTAGCGATTGGTCATGTACGTTATTCAACTGCTGGTGCTTCGATGCTTAAGAATGTCCAACCTTTTGTTGCTGCTTGTAAATTTGGTCAAGTTAGTGTTGCTCATAATGGTAATTTTGTCAATTATTCTTCACTGAGAGCTAAGCTTGAAGAAACTGGTGCTATTTTTAATTCTAGTTCTGATACTGAAGTTGTTTTACATTTGATTGCTCATTCAAAAGCTTCAAACATTTTACTTAGTATTATTGATGCTTGTGAACAAGTTAAGGGTGCATATTCATTGGTATTTGTTACCAAAGATAAATTAGTTGCTGTTCGTGATCCTCATGGGTTTAGGCCGCTAGTTATGGGTCGTCGAAGTAATGGTTCTTATGTTTTTGCTTCTGAAACTTGTGCATTAGATTTGATAGAAGCAACATATGAGAGAGAAGTGCATCCTGGCGAAGTAATTGTGGTTGATAAAGATGGTTGTCAAAGTCTTTATTTAGCGCCTCAGTTTGAGGGAAGAGCTTGTATCTTTGAGCATATTTATTTTTCTCAGCCGAATTCGATTGTTTTTGGTCGATCAGTTTATCAATCGAGAAGAGAATTTGGCGAGATTTTAGCTACAGAAGCTCCTGTTGATTGTGATGTTGTCATAGCAGTGCCTGATTCAGGGGTTGTTGCTGCACTTGGGTATGCGACTAAAGCTGGGGTTCCATTTGAACAAGGTTTGATAAGATCACATTATGTTGGAAGAACCTTTATTGAACCAACGCAGAAAATTAGAGATTTTGGTGTGAAATTGAAGCTTGCGCCGGTCAGGGGTGTTATTGAAGGTAAAAGAGTTGTTGTTGTTGATGATTCAATTGTTAGAGGAACAACGTCTTCGAAAATTGTTAGGTTGTTGAAAGAAGCTGGAGCAACAGAAGTTCATATGAGAATCGCGAGTCCACCAATGGTTGCTTCTTGTTATTATGGAGTTGATACACCAAATGCAGAGGAGTTGATTTCGAAAAGGTTGAGTATTGAAGAAACTAGGAAGTACATCGGGTGTGACTCGCTTGCTTTTCTTCCATTTGATAGCTTGAAGAAATTACTCAAAGAAGATTCATCTGGTTTTTGCTATGCTTGTTTCACCGGGAATTACCCTGTTCCACCAGAACGCAAGGCGGTTAAAGTGTAAAAGGTAGGGGATTTTGTTGACGATGTGTTGAATGGAGAGTTTAACTGACAAGGGGTTCTTTTGGTTTTAATTTTTGTTCGGATTCTTAACGGTTGTTTTGTTTTTAGTTATTGGTAGGCAGAAATCAAGAATAAAGGTTAGAGGGAACTGGGTATCTTTTGAATATCTTCCTTTACAATACAATTCTTTTACATGATTGCTCTATCATTCAGATCTCCAAATCGAATTTGATGATTAAAGGTGCATATCATTGATGAATGAAATGTCTACTTTGTCACTTGTTTGTTGTTTGCTGTTGATACTTGATGTATCCCGAATTTGTATCTAAGTTCTCTGTTTGTTGGGTGCTACAGAATTTTGGCGCTTACCATGATTGACAATGCAAAACTAACAGTTGATTGCATAAATTTTAAAAATTGTAGCTAACATAAACCCTCCTGCAGATTTTAACTGGCAGTCTGGCAAGGTATGAAACAGCAGTTGCAAACATAGAAAAAGTGACCAGTACCAATCTCATGTTTTGAAAGTCGGACAGGATGATAAACCTCTGTTGAATTTAAACTGATTCTCCAGCAAAATGCCCATCACCAGCAGGCAGCAACATAACAGAGGAACTGCAAATCCGTCTGACCATCGTGGTTTAAGTTCGGGCTCAACCCTACTAAGGGTCATGTCCTCTTTATCCTTCTTTATCACGCAAAACCAAAGTTCTTGGGAAAGAGTGAAATACTCAAATACGCCGTCCAGTTCCGCCACTAGTAACAATGTCCAAACAAAACCCTATTTCCTCCGCTACTGAAACTAGTTCTGGAACCACGATGGATAGTTTTCCTGAGAATTTTATTAGGTCGAAACTGAAACAAGAATGGTTGGATTCATGTATCGCAGAGTTGAATATCTCAAATCCTGGTTTTGATAACTTCGATCTTGCTGAGAAAGAGAAACTCATCTTCGAGCGGTTTCTGTTTTCTGATATGGAATTTTCTTGTAGTGGTGTGCTTCCTGAAAATACTCATACTTTTGATCTAGCTCATCATCCCGATCCATTAGTTCTTCAGGTATTAAACACAGTGCTTGCTCTATCTAGTTATTGTGAGAATATGTCGTTAAGCATATTTGACCTTGAGTAATAATTTTTCCTGACAGGTTAACCAGATGGGTCATATAAATGATTGTCCAGAAATAGGCGTCTTCTGACTATGACGGATGGTGTTCAATACACACTTGGAGTAGAGATCAGACCTATCAAAGATCTTCCAGTCTCAGCTCCTGCCGGTTTCAAGGTTTGTTCTACTGAAATGAAATGACTTGAAATTGGGTTTTCTTTTGTAACTTTGTTGTTATTTGTTTATATTCATGTAGAGGTTTCTTGTGGGATGACTTGAGGTAGCTTTATTGGGCATGCACAACTCAGAATTCATATTTTCTGGCATATAGGTTGTCATTCACAAGGGAAGAATATTTGTGGATGGGCTCCTAAGGCTGGTGCCCGAAGGCTTGGAAGTACTTGGTGGAATGGTGGAAGATTTGGGAGATGCACGCAAGAAATCTGTAGAAGAAGTAATTGAGTCTCCTAAGGGTGAAAGGTATATATTGGATATTCGATAAGCCTGTATATCGTTCAAAGCTGTCATTAGCTTGAAAGTAGTTCCAACCTTTGAATAGTCTACGTGTTTGATATAGTTCACCTCACACACACTACCCTGATGCAGAATGCAAACAGATGTTGCTGCTTTGAAACCCAAGGATTATGATGAAATTGAGAAAGACAACTCAAACAGATTAACTGATGAATATAAAGCGATGCCTTATACATACTTGACTAGTTTGTTGGCAGAATGGGAGCAGCGGAAGAGGGCGGATGACAGAGCACCCATCCGGCGTAAAATCCAGGTTTCTCGCTCATCCATTTGTTTCCAACAAGTTGCAGTAGAATTTTGATTTATTTATTTCTTCCATTTTATTTTATTTTATTTTTGACTTGCAACACGATTTCAACCTGTGGAATTCTAGGGTACCATGACTGGCCTATCTAGATTTGAGTCTTATGGAAGGACAGATTATGAGCTTGTTGTTCGTTTTAATGACGGGAGCTGCACTTCCGAGGTTCGCATCCACCACGATGTGAGCCTAAACTTGAACCTTGTGTTACTCTCAATTCTGGCTACCTCTATCTCGCGGATAATCTTATGCAATGAGTTTTACATACTATCCAGGTTGTGCAACGTCAACTAGGTTTAACTCCAGCTCAGCTCGGTGAATATTTCTCTTCTGTCTCTTCTGTCTCAGATGATGAAATGTGGGAAATTGCGGCCCAGTTGTCCACTTTACAGGTATATACAGTATTTCTTTAGTTTCAATCGCTTAAAGTGGCAATGAGAACTCTAAGTAGGATTTTTGTTATCTGAGTTTTATTTCAGTGTACGTTGGTCGTAGAGATGGACAATAACTCTACTGTCCCTGTTGCTGTTGAGGTGGATTCTACATTTGATTTGAATTGGGTTATGGAAAAACGACATGGAGTGATGCCACGAAAAAACGACATGGAGTGATGCCACGAAAAGATATCTCATGTCCAAGTTAGCTTGAATTGATAAATTAAACAGAGTTTGGTTATCTGAACCTCCTAATAACATTAATGGTTTGATAGTAGAGGAAGCAACCTATGTAAACTCTTAACTATCAATATCTTCCTTTCAAGTTACAAAAAAAAAAAAACTAGATGAAGTGATGCCACGAAAATGGATTCCCCATCAACAAAAGATGAACTATTTTTCTTTCCCCCTAACATTGAAACTAGTATAACCATTGCCACGGTAGGAGGGCCGACCGAAGAAGAATCTGAAGATGGTGTTTGTCTGCGACTACTTTTTCTCCGTTTCAGAAAAAATGATACTTTTGCTTAGTTTCAGAAAAAATGATACTTTTGCTTCGTTTCGGGAAAGTGATACTTTCGTCCCGTTACACAAAAAATGATACTTTCGCTCCGTTTATCACTTTCCCTAAAACGGACTGAAAGTATCACTTTTCCTGAAACGGAATGTGAAAAATCACTTTTCCAGAAACGGAAAATTAGTCGATCCATAAACCAAAATATGGTTGCATGATGTGTTATGCATCCCTTATGGTGGTTTGCATAATAGCTATGCATTCAATTTTCGAAAATTATTCCTAAAGTGAAAATATCACTTTTCTTAAAACAGAGGGAGTACATTTTTTTTGAAGCATGTAGCATACGTTTTATTATTTGCAACGGAAAATTAGTTGATGTATAAACCAAAATATGGATGCATAATGTGTTATACATCATTTGTGGTGGTTTGCATAATGATTATGCATTCAATTTTCAAAAAATGTGCCTAAAAGATTTAACACCTCCGAATTTTTCATAAAAATTCTAAATTTGATATTGTTGTTTGTACTCATTCCGTAGGTTTTTTTATAAGCTTTCCAACGAGATAAAATTTGTAAAATTCCAAGGCACGGATTTTTAGATATGTTATATTAAAGTTTACATTCCAATTATACCCCTAAAAAATAGGATACACAAGGAATTATAGTAATTAGACTAAAAGGAAGGGGCAATTTTGTCTAGTGAAAAAGTAACCATGGACTCCGAAATTTCCAATCTTTTTATCAAATTGAACACTTGTGTTACTCTTCATTTTACAAAAAAGTAGCCATAAAAAAGACTCACTCCCTTCGGGCTCTCCGGTCGGTCGGCCCAACAAGAAAAGATAGAGATACTAGTACCCAAAGCGGACATTTTTTGTTGTTGTTGTTGTTGTTGTTGCAGTAATCGTACTACGGCTCCGAGCACTGTAAAATATACCGCAACTCATTTCAATTGCATGAGGGGTTCCTTAATACAAAAAAAAATATACAGTTCTAGATCACAACCATTAAGGGTCATCTTGTTTTTTTTTCTTTATCCTTCTTTATCACGTAAATCCATTCTTGTTTAATGCTAAGATTAAGCTACAGAATTTTGGTTCTCAGAGACAAATTGGTACGCTTGTTTATAACAGAGAAACCACACATCCATGGGTGAAACTTAAGGAGGAGAGAGAAAGAGCAAAAATCGGGCGATTGACTCAGTAGCTAAATCGGTTTGATCTTCTTCCCTCGATTTCATTTTTTCGTACCATTTGTCTTTAATTCAGGTGTTTTCTTTTGAATCAATGATTGGTGTTCTCTTTATTTCGATTTTTGGTTTTCAATTATGTCGGAAAATAATAAAAATCAGAGTGATTCCGATTTAGAGTTTCAAACAAAGTCTGAGCTTAGGGTTTCTTCAACTGCTTCAAACATGGAGGATGGGAATTCGCCTTCATTGTTTATTCCGGACGAAACTATTGATGAATGTTTAGATGAATGGAAATTCGGTAAAATTGAAAATGGAGGTTGTAGTTAACTCTTTGAAAAAACAGTGGAAGGTTAAGGGGAATATCCAATTCATTCCTTTAGGAAAAGGATTCTTTATCATTAAAATTGAAAATGAGGAAGATAGAAATCTTATTTGGAAAGGTTACTGGATGGTGGAATCTCAAATTTTGAGTTTAAGAGCTTGGGAACCAAATTTTAATCCTGAAGATCAAAAAACTTCTATAGATTTTGTATGGGTTATGTTTCCAGGTCTCGGTATTGAATACTGGAAATGAAAAAAATATTATGGAAATGGGCAGAACCTTGGGTAAACCTATAAAAGTAGATGAAACAACTCTTAATAGATCATCTGGTTTTTATGCTTGTGTTCTAGTGGAAATTGATATGAGTCTCTCAATTCCTAGCAAAATTCTGGTTAATACAAAGTATAGGAAATTTGAACAATTCGTTCAGATGCCACATCTTCCTGAATTCTGTTCTCATTGTAAGATCATGGGTCACTTTGGATCAGAGTGTAGAACTCATAAGAGAGATCTTTTTCAAGGGCAAAAAAAAAGTAAAACCACAGAAGCAATGGCGGCCTAAGAATAAACAAGTTTCTGGATTTGATATTTGCTTCCCTGAGAATGAAAATAGTTCTTTCAATAGTTCAGATCAAATCATTGATTCTATTAACATAACAAAGAATGCTAATATTGCTCATCCACAGGAAATTATGATTACTGGAAGATTTCAGATTTTAGATTCTGTTGAAGAGGAATTAAATGAGGACCTTAATTCTTTGGAAGTCTTTCCTAATATTTCTTCTTTCAAAAATGATGATCAAATGAAATATACTTCTGAGAAAGGTGAATCCAGTGGAGTTATGAAGGATATCCCTCCACAAAATTCTTTATCTCTAATTACTGGCACAAATTTGGATGACTCAGTTACTGTGGATGAGGCAAATGAGTCAAGCTCAGAAGATGGTGAAATAAAAGAGGTAAGTCATGCATACTTACTTCATAATAGCTCTATTCCTCAATCTGTCAGTATCCTAAGAAAGGAGTCTACTCCTATTTCACCAGTCCAAATTAAGAAAGTTGTAACAGAAAAGAAAAAACCTCCTAGTAAACCAGTAAAGGCTGCTCCAATAACTAGGAAAGCAAGTAAAAATATTCAGAAATTAGGAAATAATGGGAATCCTTCCTACCATATCATCCCTTAATGATAGTGATCTATTGGAATATTAGAGGCCTAAAGAGGGATAAGGCCAAAAATAAACTAAAAGCTTTAGTCAATCAACATAATCCCTCATTAGTATGGGTTGCTGAACCTAAAATCCGTGCTAATTCTAAATTTAGAGTTAAACTTCCTGGTATGAGCCATCAAATAATTCATAATACTTGTGATTCCAGGAAAGCTAATATTTGGTTATACTGGAATAGTTCAATTCCCACCCCTATAGTGATCTTTTCTTCAAGACAATGTTTTACAGTAGAAATTGGTGGAGTTTTAGTTACTAGAATTCATGCTGATGTGTTTACCATTAATAAAAGAGAATTATGGCATGATTTAAACAATATTCATATTCTTAACAAACCATGGTTGATTATTGGTGACTTTAACACAGTTGTGTCAGTTAATGAAAAAAAAGGAGGACGAAACCCTCTCCCAACTGCTCTTACTGACTTTAATGATTAGATTAATAATTGTGATCTTCTTCATGCTCCTAAAAGTGGATTACAATATTCTGGGTCTAATGGTAGATGTAGAAGGAAAAGAATATTATGCAATCTTGATAGGGCTCTCTACAATCTGCAATGGTTACACAAATACAGTGGTTGGAAATATGTTGTATCTTCAAGGGGAATTTCAGATCATAGTTATCTTATTGGTTCAAATGTAGATATCCCAAAGCCCATAAATTCTCCTTTTAAATTTCAAGCAATGTGGACTACTCATCCTGATTTCCTGAAGTTGGTCTTTGAATCATGGAAGGAAGCTTTGATTGGTAATCCTATTTTTATTTTTATGAACAAGCTGAAAAGATTAAAGAAAATTCTGAAGCAGTGGAATTGGGAAGTGTTTGGTAATATTCATGTTAAGTTGAAACAAGCGGAGGACAAGGTGCATGAAATAAATTTATTATCAGATGAAGATCCTTCTAATACTATTCTCCTTAACAACTATATTACAGCAAGAGGAGAAAGAGATATAGCAGCTCAAAATCTTCATACTTTTCTAAGCCAAAAAGCAAGAGTGAATTGAATTAAATTTGGAGATGCTAACACTGCTTACTTTCATATTTCTATCAAGTTGAGACAAACAAAAAACACTATTGCTGAACTTACAGATGATTCAGGAGGGGTTATTTCTGATCAAAAACAAATAGCCAATATGCTAATTGAGTACTTCAAGACTAAATTTTCTTATCAACCAGTTCAGATTTCTAATTCCATTTGTGATGCAATTCTCAATGCAATGTCTTGTGAATAAAATGCCTTATTAGAAAAACTTCCATCTAAAGAGGATATTAGAGAAGCTGTATTCCAATTAAACCAAGATGGCTCACCTGAACCAGATGGCTTTAATGGAATCTTCTACAAAATAGCCTGGGATATTATTAATGAAGATCTTACAGCTGCTATTCAATTCTGTTGGTTCAATCAAGTGATTCCTGCTGGATTTAATTCAAATTTTCGTATTCTTCTGCCCAAAGTTAAAGGAGCTAAAAAGGTAAACCAATTTAGACCTATAGGCTTAAGTAATTTTTGTTTCAAAATTATTACTAAGATCATTACTATCAGAATAAGCAGTTTTCTTCATAAGCTCATTTCTCCTCAACAATGTGCTTTTGTTAAAGGAAGGAATATCCATGAACAGATACTGTTAGCTTCAGAACTTGTAAATGAAATGAGTAGTAAAAGAAGAAGAGGTAATGTTGGCCTTAAACTGGATATTTCTCAGGCCTATGATACTCTTAGTTGGGACTTCTTAATTCAGTTCTTAGGAAATATGGTTTCTCTGAGAAAATCTGCACTTGGATTAAAGTACTTCTCCAAACAACTAAAATCTCAATTATGCTAAATGGAGGACCTATTGGCTATTTTGGAGTGGGTAGAGGAGTGAAGAAAGGATACCCACTTTCTCCCATATTATATGTTTTGGCAGCTGATACTTTAAGCAGGAAAATAGTGTAACATATTCATGAAGGTAAAATCCATCCCATGGTAATAAGGATAGGTATCTATCCTTTCCATTTATTCTTTGCTGATGACATTTTCATATTTTGTAATGGTTGTAAGAAGACTTTAAATCACTTGAAAAAACTTTTTCTGGAATATCAAGCTGCATCTGGCCAACTAGTGAATGATACAAAGATCAAATGTTTTGTGGATGGGATAACAAATCTAAGGAAATATCAAATTGCTGAATATATGAATATGTCTTTATCATCTTTCCCTGATAAATATATGGGAGTGGTTCTAATTTAAGGAAAACCCAAGTCAGTCCACTTATGGTCTTTTGTGGAAATGCTTCAAAGGAGACTAGCTACTTGGGTGGGTAAATTTCTAAACTTCCAAGCTAGAATTACTTTGATAAAATTTGTTTTTTCAAGCATTCCTATTTATAATATGTCCATCTATAAATGCCCCAAAAAGGTAATTGATGCCCGTGAAAAAATCTTTAGAAATTTCCTGTGGAGTGGGAATGCAGAAGAGAGAAAATTTATTACTCTAGATTGGGATAAAGTTTGTGCACCTCTAGAGGAGGATGGTCTGGGAATTAGAAAACTAGAAGATGTTAACAAGGCACTCCTTATGAAGCTTCTGTGGAGAATTCTTAATTCTAATGAAGAGTGGGCTTTATTCTTTCTAGCTAAATATCAAGATTTAAATGGAGAATGGATCACTTATTATAGAAAATCATCCATATGGCCTGGAATTAAATGGATTCTGCAAGATTTTTATGATAATGTGAGGTGGATGGTGGGAAATGGAAAACAAATATCCATTTGGAATGATGCTTGGATTCTTGAGAAAAGTATTCTCAAGATATTTCTTGTGAATGATTATATACAACAACATATCAATTTTAAAGTTGATAGCTTGATTCAGAATAATTCTTGGGTGATTCCTGAGGAAATGCTTGAATTTATAGCCATAGAAGATCTTCCCATTCTTTCATTGGAGTCTGACAAAATGGTTTGGACAACAACTTTAAGTGGTGAATTTTCTGTGTCAAGTGCAATCAATATCATAAGGAAGAAACAACCTAAGCTTAAGTGGTATAAGAAAATATGGAAATCTTGTGTTCACCCATCTACAGCTGGGAATGTGTGGAAGATAACAAGATAAATTTGTAATACAGATGAGGCTGTGAAAACAAGAGGATTTAATCTTGCTTCCAGATGTTACTTGTGTAAAAAAGACCAAGATTCATTGCACCATCTCCTTTGGGATTGTGATTATGGCCAAATAATGTGGAAATAAATTGGAGGGGTATTTGATTTTAAACACCCTAACTCTTTTGAAGATATTTTAAATGCCTTCAGGATGAAAAGCCAAGTAATACAGGAAATCTGGTTTTTGGCTTCCTTCAATATCATGGTAGACATATGGTTTACTAGAAACAGATCTTACTTTGAGAACTTACCACCTAATAGTACAAGCGCACAAAAGAGAATCTTCTCAATGATACAAGATTGTGAACCAAGGCTCAAGGGCAGTATGTATAATTCTTCTTATGACTTACAAGTCCTTAAATTTTTTAATATGAAATGCAGGAAGGTTAAAAACTGTGTAGCAATGGAATGTTCATTCTCCCTGCCTGATCCTGACAAAACCTTACTATGTTGTGATGGTGCATCAAGAGGGAATCCTGGAAACGCAGGATATGGCTTTATTGCCAGAAACTGTGAAGGGATATATTTAACAGCAGAAAGTGGAGTACTTGGTGTATCAACAAATTATGTTGCTGAAGTTATGGGATTTATCAATGCACTTGAATGGGCAGTGTCTGAATCAAAGAACAAGGTAATAATCAATTCAGATTCTTCAGCAGTCATTAAAGCCTTTACAAAAAATAAGATACCACGGTTCATTTGGAATAGATGGAGATATGTGTGCAGTAAACTAGGGTCAATACACTTCAACCATGTCTTCAGAGAAGTGAATTTTTTTGCAGATTTTTTTGCAAAAAAAAGGTGTTCTCTTGGCTAAAGGTCAAGTAATGAAATTTGCTGAAAGACCTATAACCATGCACATAATGGAATTCCCTGACAATGCTTACTACAGTCTACAGATTTCACTAAGGGAACAAAAGTAACCTTGGGCCTGGTTTTGAATCTTGGGCCTTGGTGCTCTGTATTTTGTTTTCTGTTTTACCTTGGACTTGTTGTCCTTTTCAGCTTTTCCTTTTATTGATTAAAAAAAAAAAAAAAAACCCGACGACGAATTAAGGGTCATCTCCTCTTTATCCTTATGACGCAAATCCTTTCTTCAGCAAAACCGAAGTTCTTGCGGAAAGAGTAAAATACGCCGTCCAGTTCCGCCGCAAGTAACAATGTCTAGACCAAACCCTATTACTGGAACAACGATGGATAATTTTCCTGAGAATTTTAGATCGAAACTGAAAGAAGAATGGTTGGATTCATGTATCGCAGAGTTGAATATCTCAAATCTTGGTTTTGATAACTTCGATCTTGCTGAGAAAGAGAAACTCATCTTCGAGCGGTTTCTGTTATCTGATATGAAATTTTCTTGTGGTGGCGTGCTTCCTGAAAATATTCATACTTTCGATCTAGCTCATCTCCCCGGTCCATTAGTTCTTCAGGTATTACGTGTAAAGTAAACACAGTGCTCGCTCTTAGAAGTAACCATGTTTGAGAATATGTCGTTACAACCTTGAGTAACAATTTTTTTCTGGCAGGTTAATGAGATGGTTGATACGAGTGTTCATCCAGAAGATAGGCGTCTTCTGTTGACTATGACGGATGGTGTTCGATACATACTTGGAGTAGAGATCATACCTATCAAAGATCTTCAAGTTTCAGCTCCTGCCGGTGTCAAGGTTTGTTCTACGGAAATGAAATTGGGCTTTCTTTTGTTACTCAGAATTCATATTTTCTGGCATATAGGTTCTCATTCATAAGGGAAGTGCTTTCGACGGGCTCCTACAGCTGGTGCCTGAAGGCTTGGAAGTACTTGGTGGAATGGTGGAAGATTTGGGAGCTGAACGCAAGAAATCAGTAGAAGAAGTAATTGAGTCTCCTAAGGTTGAAAGGTATATATATTGGATTCATTAATTTCATATCTACGGGTCATTCAGTGTAAATTTAGGTTATCTTTCATTCTTATATGCGTGTTTGATATAGTTCACCTCACAGATACTACCCTGACGCAGAATGCAAACAGATGTTGCTGCTTTGAAACCCAAGGATCATGATGAAATTGTTAAAGACAACTCAAACAGATTAACTGATGAATATAAAGCGATGCCTTATACATACTTGACTGGTTTGTTGGCAGAATGGGAGCAGCGGAAGAAGGCAGATGACAGAGCACCCATCCGGCGTAAAATCCAGGTTTGTCGCTCATCCATTTGTTTCCACCAAGTTGCAGTAGATTTGAGTTTAGTTCTTCCATAATTTATTTATTTGTTGACTTGCAACATGATTTCAATCTGTGGAATTCTAGGGTATGATGACTGGCCTATCTAAATTTAAGTTTTAGGGAAGGACAGAGTATGAGCTTGTTGTTCAATTCGATGACGGGAGCTGCACTTCCGACGTTGTCATCCACCACGACGTGAGCTTAAACTTGAACCTTGTATTACTCTCATTTATGGGTTCTTCTATCTCTAGGATAATCTGTTGGAATTAATTACAATAATCGAATGCAAATGGGAAATAATACTTAGATTACACTGATAGTAGTAACAAATAACTCAATAAACTTAGTAGAGGCACGTATGAGATACGCTGAGCTAAAGGTAATATTGCCTGCTGCTACTCCTCCTCGAGATGCTATAGCAATTAACAAATTACCTCCAGGATACAACTATCGTTAGTTCTCCTCTATGTGTAGCATACATTGAGAGAACCCTTAGAACTTGCGTGAGAAATGAAAAACAAAAATACAAGTCGAAACTCAAACAGTTTCATAGAAATGTAAAACTAATTTATGTTTCGTAAACTATGATTGTTTCGTAAACAAAGAAATAGTGTTACAAAATTATGTTTCGTAAACTACAACTTGTTTTAGTGAAGAACTCAACTTTTCGTGATATAAAAGAAACGTAAAATAAGAACTTAATTATTTCGAAAGTAGTAGAGAAGAAGAAGAAAGAGAACAAAAAAAAATGTTTGTTCCGATGCAAGTTCGTAACGAAAAATTCATCTCGTATTTATAGCACAAGAAAAGAATATTTGAAACGTTCGAAAACAATTGAATCCAATGCACGACAAGATCCGTGAAACACGCGTCTCGAACGTTACAAAAGGTAAGGTAAAAAATCGCGTTAAAAGAACAAAGGCAAACGCGTTCAAAATTTTCGAGATTCTTCTCGAGGAAAACGATATGTACAAAAAGTCAAGAACACCGTGTGACACGCGCGTGGAAAAAGATGCTTCTCGAGGTCGTCGGATATCCAAAACCGAGAAGGCAAAGAATAAAATTCTTTACATGTGTGGAAGAAACGAGTGGAAATTTTCAGTAAAAAGAAAGGGTCGGATAAACCCACACCCACACCCACTCCCACTCCCACACCCACTCCCACGCCCACGCCCGAGCCGAGACGAGCGTGCGTGCTTCTGTGCGAAGCACCGCGCGAACGGGAAAGGCAATAAGAAATGCAATAAGGTTTAGGCAACCTTGCCATAGTCTAGGGATTTCCCCATACACAAAGGTCTAAAGACCCAAAGGGCCATGCCCTTAAGGCTAAACCAATGCTATTTAAGTCTAAAACTCTTAGTGTTTTAGTCTATATGGGACTAATGTTTTATTCATTCACATGAAAAAACATCTAGGGAGCAATAGGTCTTGGGATCAAAACATGGTCCATGCATTTTTTGATTAAAACAAAACATTGTTTTTTCTAACAATCCCCCACATGAATAATAAAACATGTCGATAAAACACGATAAAACATAAGGCAACAAAATAGGCTAAGGTGTCCCAAAGATTGAACCTTAACTTAGTGAGAGGTTACCTGAATCGCTTGTTGATACGGTGAACGCAATGTCTTGAACCGCCAACAATGAATGCAATTCGAAATAACAGCCACACTTGATGCCTCAACCGAAGAAAACAAATTGCCAAGCTCTTGCGGTTGTGCCCATTTTGGCCGTGGGCTAAAATCCCAGACTTAATGAATGTCTCTAGAGAATCAGCTCAAATTCTCATAGGAAGCGGCCACACTTCCAACATCCACAAAGGTGGGTCCATAAAGAGTGTCCTGCCACACCCCGCTTTAATCAAAGCCATGGAACCCATTAAGATCTCAAAAGATCATCCTGTAAATCTGCAGGCTACACTATCACATGATTACACCATAGGGAGGGACAAAGATAGTGCTTTACCAATATCACCATAAATTAGTTGTCTCATTGAACCTTGATCTTGGAAATCCAATCACAAGGTTGAGTATCCTTCATGGTGATTTATTCTATGAGATTAAGTCCCATCCCCCTCGATGTGGATTTAACTTCCTCTCTCGGTAAACCTTTCGTCAAAGGATCTGCAAGATTATCTTTGGATTTTACAAAGTCTATCGAGATAATACCAGTAGAGAGTAGTTGTTTCACCGTCTTGTGTCTTCTACGTATATGTATAGACTTTCCGTTGTATACATTGTTCTTTGCGCAACCAAGAGCAGCTTTTCTTTATCACAAATGGATGGCGATTGAAGACACAGCTTGGGCCAGAGTGGAATTCCACCCGGAAACATCGCATCCATTCAGCTTCCTCTCCAGCTTTTTCCAAGGCTATAAACTCAGACTCCATAGTGGATTTAGCTATACATGTCCTGTTTGGTAGACTTCCATGAGACAGACGCACCTCCAAGCAAGAAGATGTACCCACTAGTAGACTTGCACTCTTCTCGAGTCCGATATCCAGATTGGCATCACAATACCCTTCCAAGACAGCAGGATACTTCCCAAAACTTAAGCAATAGTTTGAGGTCCCTCTCGGTAACGTAAAACTCAAGAGAGAATTCCGATGATCATGCCCCGGGTTGCAAGTATACTGCTTAATCTACTCACAGAGTAAGCAATATCAGGTCTTGTACAGTTCATCAAATACATAAGACTACCAATAATGCGAGAATACTCAAGTTGATCAATACCCTTACCCTTGTTCTTTTTCAATTTACAAGTGGGATCAAATGGAGTAGATGCAGGTTTAGCATTTTCATAATTAAATCTCTTTAGTACGGTTTCAGCATAATGAGATTGACTAAGACTATATCCATCGACATCTTTCGATTTTCATCCCTAAGATTACATCAAGTAGGGCCTAAGTCTTTCATGTCAAAATTATCTCTAAGCATGCTTTTAATGGTATTAATAATATCAAGGTTACTTGCCTAATATGAGCATATCATCAACATATAGGCATACAATAACATGAGAATCATCCACATGATTTAATGTAAATACATTTATCGATTCATTAACCTTGAAGCCATTAATTATCATAACATGATCAAATTTTTCATGCCACTGTTTAGGTGCTTGTTTTAAACCGTAAAGAGATTTGTTTAACTTGCATACTTTGTTTTCATAACCTTTTACTATAAAGCCTTCAAAGTTGATCCATATAAATTTCTTCATTCAATTCACCATATAAAAAGCGTTTTAACATCCATCGATGTATATGCAAATCATAAATTGAAGCAATAGCAATCAACATTCTAATCGAGGTTATTCTAGAGATTGGTGAATAGGTATCAAAGAAATCTACTCCTTCCTGTTGTCTATAGCCTTTAGCTACCAACCTAGCTTTATATTTATCTATAGTTCCATCTGTTCTAAGTTTCCTTTTGAACACCCATTTGCAACCTATGGATTTACTTCCAGGAGGCAAGTCTACAAGCTCCCAAGTTTCGTTTTGCCGAATGGACTCCCATTCATTTAATGAAGCTTCTTCCCGAAAGGAGCTTCGGAGAAGTCATAGCTTCCTTGTAGGTTTGGGGTTCGACTCTACCGTAAGAGTCAAAAAATTTGGGCCAAAACTTGTTTTGATTCTAACCCTCTTACTTATTCTTGGTTCAGTCTCATACTCTAAAGTTGGGGTTTGACTAGTCGATGGAACATCCGAGAGGTCATCATGGACCCTTTTCGAGGTCCAGACCTTAAAGGAAATATGTGTTCATAAAACACAAGATCTCTAGATTCCAATATGGTATTCTCGACCAATGTTATTATGGTCGAACCGATGACCATAAACCTTTGTGTGCAATTGTATGCTCGGGATACCCTAAGAAAACACACGATCGTTTTAGGACCTATTTTAGTTTTCTTGGGATGAGGAATGGCCACCTTGGCCAAACACCCCCACACTTTAAAGTATGCATAGGAAGGTTGTTTACCATTCCACAATTCGTAGGGAGTTTTATCTCGATTTTTAAATGGAACTCGGTTCAAAATATAGCATGCCGAGAGGATAGCTTCCCCCACAAGTTCGAAGATAACCACGAACTTGTCAACATAGCATTTACCATATCTATGAGTGTTCTATTTTTTTTTCGGCTACACCATTCGATTCGGTGAATATGGTGCAAAGTGGTTTCATGAATGATTCCATTATTTTTACAAAACTCTCCTATGGGTATCACATACTCACCACCACGGTCAGACCTAAGAGTTTTAATCTTAACTCCTTTTTGGTTTTCTACTTCAAGTTTATAAAACTTGAAAGACTCTAAGGCCTCATCTTTACTTCTAAGAAGATGAACCCGATAAGATCGTGAGTAATCATCTATGAAAGTGATATACCATTTTCTACCACCTCTTGTTGGTGTTGATTTCAAGTCTCCTAAATCCGAGTGTATTAATTCCAAAGGAACTGTTCTACGTTCAACACTTTTATTAAATGGTTTTCTTGCATATTTAGATTCAACACAAATTTCACATCTTTGTTTTTTATCAAAGTTTATTTTTGGTATGCAACCTAAATTAGCAAGTCTTTCTAGCGATTTGAAATTAACATGCCCAAGTCTATCATGCCAAACATGTGAGGAGTCACAAACATAAACGAAGAAGATGCATTAACATTCAATTTCAAATCGGATACACTAAGCTTAATCATGTTATCGGTAACATAACCTTTTCCTACGAATTCACCATGCTTAGAAATCACAACGATATTGGACTCAAGAACAATTTTAAAACCTTTTCCTAGCAGGATGGTTTCTGAGATAAGATTTTTGCATATGTCCTGGGACGTAGAATACGTCATTCAATGCGAGAGTTTTTCCCGAAGTTAGATTCGATTCGACCTTGCCTTTCCCCACCACTTTCGCGGTGGAAGAGTTTCCCATGAACAGTTTCTCATCATCTCCTACTATGGCATAGGAGGAGAAAGCATTTCTGAATTCTGAGACATGCTTGGTGGCTCCAGAATCAAGCCACCAGTCTCTCACATTAGTCATACTAGAGACAAGGTCGACTTCGGACACCATGCCGTGAAATATCCAGAGTCCTCTACTATGTTTGCCTTATTTTTCTGTTTTGGATCATATTTGATCCTTTTAGGGGGCCTTACGTCTTTAGCCATATGTCCAGGTTTACCACAATTAAAACAGTCGCCTTTGATGGTGTGCTTAGTGACACCACCTCTAGGCTTAAAATTGTTACCTCTCGGGTTTTCGACGTCTGTTACGTCTATTACCCATTTTGTTTGGATTCTCCAGAATTTTCTTTGAAGCATCTTTATCGTCCAAAACATGAGCTTTGTTGGACATGTTTTTGCTCAAGCATCATGCTCTTGTCCTTGCTTGCACATAAGATCCTCAACCTGGATCTTTTTGCCAAGCTCCACCATGGTGATTTCACGAGTCTTGTGTCGCAGACCTCCTCTTGTATTCGCTCCATGAGGGTGGAAGCTTTTCAATCACAGCCGATACTTGTAGAGCTTCATCAAAAGTCATGCCTTCAAAGAAGAATCTCGCGATGAGGAGTTGAAGTTCGACGAACTGTTCTACCACAGCTTTTAAATCGGTCATGTTGTATTCTAAGAACTTAGCCATCAAGAACTTCTTACTTCCAGCAGCTTGACATGATATTTTTCTTCTAGAGCTTCCCATAAATCAAAAGTATTAAAATTTTCTTTTGCATTATAGAAGTCGTACAAAGAGTCATCAAGACAGTTAAGAATATGATTCTTGCACGAGTAATTCTTCCTATTCCACCTTTCCAGTTTATCTTCATTACCACGGTGATGAAGTCTTCTGGAGGGTCTATTTAAATCAAGTCCATCTAACCTTTGGTCGTTTAGGAAGAATAACATTTTAGACTCGCCATCTCTTAAAGTCCTTACCACTTTGAACTTTGGTGGTCTTTCTACGGTATTTTTTTCCCATGTTCTTACAAAGAATTACAATATCACAAACTTACAATATTACAATAAGGCAAGTATTACCTTTAGATTGTTGGAATTAATTACAATAATCGAATGCAAATGGGAAATAATACTTAGATTACACTGATAGTAGTAACAAATAACTCAATAAACTTAGTAGAGGCACGTATGAGATACGCCGAGCTAAAGGTAATATTGCCTGCTACTCCTCTGAGATGCTATAGCAATTAACAAATTACCTTCAGGATACAACTATCGTTAGTTCTCCTCTATGTGTAGCATACACAGGAGAGAACCCTTAGAACTTGGCGTGAAATGAAAAACAAAAATACAAGTCGAAACTCAAACAGTTTCGAGAAATGTAAAACTAATTTATGTTTCGTAAACTATGATTGTTTCGTAAAACAAAGAAATAGTGTTACAAAATTATGTTTCTGTAAACTACAACTTGTTTTAGTGAAGAACTCAACTTTTCTGTGATATAAAAGAAACGTAAAATAAGAACTTAATTATTTCTGAAAGTAGTAGAGAAGAAGAAGAAAGAGAAAGAAAAAATGTTTGTTCTGATGCAAGTTCAGAACGAAAAATTCATCTCGTATTTATAGCACAAGAAAAGAATATTTGAAACGTTCGAAAACAATTCGAATCCAATGCACGACAAGATCCGTGAAACACGCGTCTCGAACGTTACAAAAGGTAAGGTAAAAAATCGCGTTAAAAGAACAGTGCAAACGCGTTCAAAATTTTCGAGATTCTTGTCGAGGAAAACAGTATGTACAGGTGTCAAGAACACCGTGTGACACGCGTGGAAAAAGATGCTTCTCGAGGCTGTCGGATATCCAAAACCGAGAAGGCAAAGAATAAAATTCTTTACATGTGTGGAAGAAACGAGTGGAAATTTTCAGTAAAAAGAAAGGGTCGGATAAACCCACACCCACTCCCACTCCCACTCCCACTCCCACTCCCACTCCCACTCCCACGCCCTCGCCCTCGCCCACGCCCACGCCGAGCCGAGCCGAGCCGAGCCGAGCGTGCGTGCTTCTGTGCGAAGCACCGCGCGAACGGAAAGGAAATAAGAAATGCAATAAGGTTTAGGCAACCTTGCCATAGTCTAGGGCTTTCCCCATACACAAAGGTCTAAAGACCCAAAGGGCCATGCCCTTAAGGCTAAACCAATGCTATTTAAGTCTAAAACTCTTAGTGTTTTAGTCTATATGGGACTAATTTTTTATTCATTCACATGAAAAAACATCTAGGGAGCAATAGGTCTTGGGATCAAAACATGGTCCATGCATTTTTTGATTAAAACAAAACATTGTTTTTTCTAACATAATCTTATGAACTGAGTTTTGTTGGAACTAAATTACAATAAGCGTATGCAACTGAGAAATAATACTTAGATTACACTGATAATAGTAACAAACAACTCAAAAAATATGAGAAAAATTCTTAACACTCACTGCCGTGTTATTGTTATACCGGAGATGCACTGATGATAGTATCAAAAACTTAGTAGAGGCACGTATGAGATACGCTGAGCTAAAGGTAATATTGCCTGCTACTCCTCTGAGATGCTATAGCAATTAACAAATTACCTCCAGGATACAACTACTGTTAGTTCTCCTCTATGTGTAGCATACACAGAGAGAACCCTTAGAACTTGGCAGCAGAAATGAAAAACTAAAACACAAATCGAAACTACAACCAGTTTCTGATAAATATAAAAACTAATTTATGTTTCTGTAAACTATGATGTTTCTGTAAACTAATTTCTGTAAACAAAGAAGTAGTTATACAAAATTATGTTTCTGTAAACTACAACTTGTTTCAGATAAGAACTCGATTTTATGTTTCTGTAAACTTAAAAAAAAATTGTTTCTGAAAGCATAAGAGAAGAAGAAGAATTTCAGAAGAGAAGAGTTCTGAAAGGTATGGTTTACAAATGAAGTTTACAACTCATATTTATAGCAAGAAAATGTTCGAACGTTGGAAGAGAATCCAAAGCACGACAGACTGTCCGTGATTCACGCATCTCGAACGTTGCAAAAGTAAGGTAAAAATCGTGTTAAAAGAACAGTGCACCCGCATTCAAAATTTGCGAGATTATTCTCGAGGAAAACAGTGTGTACAGGTGTCAAGAAAACCGTGTGACACGCGTGAAAGAAGATGCTTCTCGAGGCTGTCGGATATCCAAAACCGAGAAGGCAAAGAATAAAATTCTTTACATGTGTGGGAGAAGCGTGTGGTAAATTTCAGTTTAAAGAAAGGATGGGTCGGATACACTCACACCCACACCCACGCCCTCGCCCTCGCCCGAGCGAGCGTGCATGCTTCTGTGCGAAGCACCGCGCGAACGGGAAAGACAATAAGAAATGCAATAAGGGAATGTCAACCTTGCCATAGTCTAGGGCTTTCCCCATACACAAAGGTCTAAAGACCCAAAGGGCCATGCCCTTAAGGCTAAACCAATGGTATTTAAGTCTAAAACTCTAAGTGTTTTAGTCTATATTGGACTAATGTTTTATTCATTCACATGAAAAAACATCTAGGGAGCAATAGGTCTTGGGATCAAAACATGGTCCATGCATTTTTTTGAGCAAAACAAAACATAGTTTTTTCTAACAATCCCCCACATGAATAATAAAACATGTCGATAAAACACGAGAAAACATAAGGCAACAATATAGGCTAAGGTGTCCCAAAGATTGAACCTTAACTTAGTGAGAGGTTACCTGAACTGCTTGTTGATACGGTGAACGCAATGTTTTGAACCGCCAACAACGAATGCAATTCAGAAATAACAGCCACACTTGATGCCTCAACCGAAGAAAATAGCTGCCAAGCTCTTGCGGTTGTGCCCATTTTGGCCGTGGGCTAAAATACCGGACTTAATGAATGTCTCTAGAGAATCAGCTCAAATTCTCATAGGAAGCGGCCCCACTTCCAACATCCACAAAGGTGAGTCCATAAAGAGTGTCCTGCCACACCCCGCTTTAATCAAAGCCATGGAACCCATTAAGATCGCTAAAGATCATCCTAAAATTCTGCAGGCAGCACTATCGCACGGTTACACCATAGGGAGGGACAAATATAGTGCTTTCCCAATATCACCATAAATTAGTTGTCTCATTGAACCTTGATCTTGGAAATCCAATCACAAGGTTGAGTATCCTTCATGGTGATTTATTCTATGAGCTTAAGTCCCATCCCCCTCGATGTAAATTTAACTTCCTCTCTGGTTAAGCCTTTCGTCAAATGATCTGCAATATTATCTTTGGATTTTACAAAGTCTATCGAGATAATACCAGTAGAGAGTAGTTGTTTCACCGTCTTGTGTCTTCTTCGTATATGTATAGACTTCCCGTTGTATACATTGTTCTTTGCGCAACCAAGAGCAGCTTTACTGTCACAGTGGATTGCGATTGAAGACACCGGCTTGGGCCAGAGTGGAATCCCTCCCAGGAAACATCGTATCCATTCAGCTTCCTCTCCAGCTTTTTCCAAGGCTATAAATTCAGACTCCCTAGTGGATTTAGATATACATGTCTGTTTGGTATACTTCCATGAGACAGAAGCACCTCCAAGTAAGAAGATGTACCCACTAGTAGACTTGCACTCTTCTGAGTCTGATATCCAGTTGGCATCACAATACCCTTCCAGTACAGCAGGATACTTCCCAAAACTTAAGCAATAGTTTGAGGTCCCTCTCAGGTAACGTAAAACTCTGAGAGAGCATTCCAGTGATCCCGCCTGGGTTGCAAGTATACCCGCTTAATCTACTCACGAGTAAGCAATATCAGGTCTTGTACAGTTCATCAAATACATAAGACTACCAATAATGCGAGAATACTCAAGTTGATCAATACCCTTACCCTTGTTCTTTTTCAATTTACAAGTGGGATCAAATGGAGTAGATGCAGGTTTAGAATTTTCATAATTAAATCTCTTTAGTACGGTTTTTCAGCATAATGAGATTGACTAAGACTATATCCATCAGACATCTTTCTTATTTTCATCCCTAAGATTACATCAGTAGGGCCTAAGTCTTTCATGTCAAAATTATCTCTAAGCATGCTTTTAATGGTATTAATAATATCAAGGTTACTGCCTAATATGAGCATATCATCAACATATAGGCATACAATAACATGTGAATCATTCACAGATTTAATGTAAACACATTTATCAGATTCATTAACCTTGAAGCCATTAGTTATCATAACATGATCAAATTTTTCATGCCACTGTTTAGGTGCTTGTTTTAAACCGTACAGAGATTTATTCAACTTGCAAACTTTGTTTTCACAACCTTTTACAATAAAGCCTTCAGGTTGATCCATATAAATTTCTTCATTCAAATCACCATATAAAAATGCAGTTTTAACATCCATCTAATGTATATGCAAATCTTAAATTGAAGCTATAGCAATCAACACCCTAATCGAGGTTATTCTAGAGACTGGTGAATAAGTATCGAAGAAATCTAATCCTTCCTGTTGTCTATAGCCTTTATCTACCAACCTAGCTTTATATTTATCTATAGTTCCATCTGTTCTAAGTTTCCTTTTGAACACCCATTTGCAACCTATGGATTTACTTCCAGGAGGCAAGTCTACAAGCTCCCAAGTTTTGTTTTGCTGAATGGACTCCCATTCATTTAATGAAGCTTCTTCCCCGAAAGGAGCTTCTGGAGAAGTCATAGCTTCCTTGTAGGTTTGGGGTTCGACTCTCACCGTAAGAGTCAAAAAATCTGGGCCAAAACTTGTTTCAGTTCTAACCCTCTTACTTCTTCTTGGTTCAGTCTCATACTCTAAAGTTGGGGTTTGACTAGTCGATGGAACATCCGAGAGGTCATCATGGACCCTTTTTCGAGGTCCAGACCTTAAAGGAAATATGTGTTCATAAACACAAGATCTCTAGATTCCAATATGGTATTCTCGACAATTTTATTATGGTCGAATCGATGACCATAAACCTGTGTGCAATTGTATGCTCAGGATACCCTAAGAAAACACAATGATCGTTTTAGGACCTATTTTAGTTTTCTTGGGATGAGGAATGGCCACCTTGGCCAAACACCCCCACACTTTAAAGTATGCATAGGAAGGTTGTTTACCATTCCACAATTCGTAGGGAGTTTTATCTGATTTTTTAAATGGAACTCGGTTCAAAATATAGCATGCCGAGAGGATAGATTCCCCCCACAAGTTCGAAGATAACCCTGAACTTGTCAACATAGCATTTACCATATCTATGAGTGTTCTATTTTTTCTTTCGGCTACACCATTCGATTCAGGTGAATATGGTGCAGTGGTTTCATGAATGATTCCATTATTTTTACAAAACTCTCCTATGGGTATCACATACTCACCACCACGGTCAGACCTAAGAGTTTTAATCTTAACTCCTTTTTGGTTTTCTACTTCAAGTTTATAAAACTTGAAAGCCTCTAAGGCCTCATCTTTACTTCTAAGAAGATGAACCTGACAGTATCGTGAGTAATCATCTATGAAAGTGATATACCATTTTCTACCACCTCTTGTTGGTGTTGATTTCAAGTCTCCTAAATCCGAGTGTATTAATTCCAAAGGAACTGTTCTACGTTCAACACTTTTATTAAATGGTTTTCTTGCATATTTAGATTCAACACAGATTTCACATCTTTGTTTTTTATCAAAGTTTATTTTTGGTATGCAACCTAAATTAGCAAGTCTTTCTAGCGATTTGAAATTAACATGCCCAAGTCTATCATGCCAAACATGTGAGGAGTCACAAACATAAACAGAAGAAGATGCATTAACATTCAATTTCAAATCGAGATACACTAAGCTTAATCATGTTATCGGTAACATAACCTTTTCCTACGAATTCACCATGCTTAGAAATCACAACAAGATTGGACTCAAAGAACAATTTTAAAACCTTTTCCTAGCAGGATGGTTTCGAGATAAGATTTTTGCATATGTCCGGGACGTAGAATACGTCATTCAATGCGAGAGTTTTTCCTGAAGTTAGCTTCAGTTCGACCTTGCCTTTCCCCACCACTTTCGCGGTGGAAGAGTTTCCCATGAACAGTTTATCATCATCTCCTACTATGGCATAGGAGGAGAAAGCATTTCGAATTTACGACATGCTTGGTGGCTCCGAATCAAGCCACCAGTCTCTCACATTAGTCATACTAGAGACAAGGTCGACTTCGGACACCATGCCGTTGAAATATCCAGAGTCCTCTACTATGTTTGCCTTATTTTTCTGTTTTGGATCATATTTGATCCTTTTAGGGGCCTTA
Organism: Papaver bracteatum; assembly: GCA_023529315.1. Lineage (NCBI taxonomy): Eukaryota > Viridiplantae > Streptophyta > Magnoliopsida > Ranunculales > Papaveraceae > Papaver > Papaver bracteatum. The sequence goes on along the minus strand of JAJJWX010003505.1, from coordinate 1,778,798 downwards.
CAGTCTTTAGCCATATGTCCAGGTTTACCACAATTAAAACAGTCGCCTTTGATGGTGTGCTTAGTGACACCACCCTAGGCTTAAAATTGTTGTTACCTTTGGGTTTTCGACGTCTGCTTTACGTCTATTACCCATTTTGGCTGGATTCTCCAGGACTTTTCTTTGAAGCGCCTTTATCATCCAGAACATGTGCTTTGTTGGACATGTTTTTGCTCAGCATCATGCTCTTGTCCTTGCTTCACATGAGCTCCTCAACCTGGATCTTTTTTCCAAGCTCCACCATGGTGATTTCACGAGTCTTGTGTCGCAGCCTCATATTGTATTCGCTCCATGAGGGTGGAATCTTTTCAATCACAACCGATACTTGTAGAGCTTCATCAAAAGTCATGCCTTCAGCAAGAATCTCGCTGATGAGGAGTTGAAGTTCGAAGAACTGTTCTACCACGGGCTTTTCGTCAGTCATGTTGTATTCCAAGAACTTAGCCATCAAGAACTTCTTACTACCAGCAGCTTCAGCATGATATTTTTCTTCAAGAGCTTCCCATAAGTCAAAAGCATTAAATTTTTTTTTGCATTATAGAAGTCGTATAAAGAGTCATCAAGACAGTTAAGAATATGATTCTTGCACGAGTAATTCTTCCTATTCCACTTTTCCAGTTTATCTTCATTACCACGGTGATGAAGTCTTCTGGAGGGTCTATTTAAAGCAAGTCCATCTAACCTTTGGTCGTTTAGGAAAAATAACATTTTAGACTGCCATCTCTTAAATTCCTTACCATTGAACTTTGGTGGTCTTTCTACGGTATTTTTTCCCATGTTCTTACAACAATTACAATATCACAATCTTACAATATTACAATAAGGCAAATTATTACCTTTAGATTGTTGGAACTAAATTACAATAAGCGTATGCAACTGAGAAATAATACTTAGATTACACTGATAATAGTAACAAACAACTCAAAAAACATGAGAAAAATTCTTAACACTCACCGCTGTGTTATTGTTATACCGGAGATGCACTAATGATAGTATCAAAAACTTAGTAGAGGCACGTATGAGATACGTTGAGCTAAAGGTAATATTGCCTGCTACTCCTATGAGATGCTATAGCAATTAACAAATTACCTCCAGGATACAACTACTGTTAGTTCTCCTCTATGTGTAGCATACACAGAGAGAACCCTTAGAACTTGGCAAATGAGAAATGAAAAACTAAAACACAAATCGAAACTACAACCAGTTTCGATAAATATAAAAACTAATTTATGTTTCGTAAACTATGATGTTTCGTAAACTAATTTACGTAAACAAAGAAGTAGTTATACAAAATTATGTTTACAGAAACTACAACTTGTTTCGGATAAGAACTCGATTTTATGTTTACGTAAACTTAAAAAAAAAATTGTTTCTGAAAGCATAAGAGAAGAAGAAGAATTTCAGAAGAGAAGAGTTCTGAAAGGCATGGTTTACAAATGAAGTTTACAACTCATATTTATAGCAAGAAAATGTTCGAACGTTGGAAGAGAATCCAAAGCACGACAGACTGTCCGTGATTCACGCATCTCGAACGTTGTAAAAGTAAGGTAAAAATCGCGTTAAAAGAACAGTGCACACGTATTCAAAATTTGCGAGATTCTTCTCGAGGAAAACAGTGTGTACATGTGTCAAGAAAACCGTGTGACACGCGTGAAAGAAGATGCTTCTCGAGGCTGTCGGATATCCAAAACCGAGAAGGCAAAGAATAAAATTCTTTACATGTGTGGGAGAAGCGTGTGGTAAATTTCAGTAAAAAGAAAGGATGGGTCGGATACACCCACCCCACGCCCACGCCCACGCTCGAGCCCGAGCGAGCGTGCGTGCTTCTGTGCGAAGCACCGCGCGAACGTTAAAGGCAATAAGAAATGCAATAAGGGAATGGCAAATTTTCCATAGTCTAGGGCTTTCCCCATACACAAAGGTCTAAAGACCCAAAGGGCCATGCCCTTAAGGCTAAACCAATGGTATTTAAGTCTAAAACTCTAAGTGTTTTAGTCTTTATGGGACTAATGTTTTATTCATTCACATGAAAAAACATCTAGGGAGCAATAGGTCTTGGGATCAAAACATGGTCCATGCATTTTTTTGAGCAAAACAAAACATAGTTTTTTATAACAAGTTTTACTCACTATATATGCAGGTTGTGCAACGTCAACTAGGTTTAACTCCAGCTCAGCTCAGTGAATTTTTCTCTACTGTCTCAGGTGATGAATCTGATGATGATGGATGGGAAATCATGATGGCCATTCAGAACAGGTTGTCCAGCTTACATGTATATATACAATATTTCTTTAGTTTCGATCGCTTAAATTGCCAATGAGAACTATAAAGATGATCAAAAATGTTAATTTTATTTCGGAATGTTGAGTAGTAAATGACCAAGAATATTAAGTAGGAGCTTTGTTATCTGAGTTCTATTTTCAGTGTACGTTGGTCGTAGAGATAGACAATAACTCTAATGTCCCGGTTGCTGTTGAGGTGGATTCCACAGTTGATTTGAATAGGGTTATGGAAAAACGACTTCAAGTGGGTTACGGTAAAAACTACATCAAGTGGGTTATGGGAAAAGCTACGTGAACTGATGATGCCACGATTATGGGATCCTCATCGATAAAAGATTATTATTTTTTTTTTTAATAATTTGATAGCATATTGGTTCTTTTATTTTAGAAAAATACTTTTTCTTTTTTAACATTAAAACAAGAAAAAGGTGGATAACCGGGACTAGTACCCAAGCATACTTACCGATCCAAAAAGAAAAAGAAACTCAAGCAGACTTTCCTGTTGTTTTACACTAATCCTACTATGTCCGGTAGATGGCTGCAGAGCTTTCTGGACCGGGGATTTTCGAGTTAATAAAAATGATATCCAAGCAGGAGTCAAACTGCATCAGTTAAAAATTAAAATGGTAGCCAAGACATTGTTCAGACTGTCACACAAGATTTTTTTTTGGGCTATTTTGCGTTTCCTCCCCTATAAAGATAACTAATTAGCGTTTCCTCCCTAAAAAGATTGAAATTAGTGTTTCCTCCCATCGTTAGATATTCCATCCACTGTTCAGTTAACTTGGGGAGGAAACGCTAATTAGCAATCTTTTCAGGGAAGGAAACGCAAATACCCCTATGATTATTTTATCCACGTGTGCACAGATGATGACTCAGCTAACTGAACAGTTGATGGAATACCTAACGATGGGAGGAAACACTAATTTCAATCTTTTTGGGGAGGAAACGCTAATTAGCAATCTTTTCAGGGGAGGAAACGCAAAATACCCTTTTTTTTTTAGTTTCTGTTACTCCCTCCATCCCAATGTTACTTTTAGATTTCGTCTCGTAATAGATGAACTATTAAATAAGGGGATACTTTCAAAATTACCCTTTGTTAGTATAAGAAATATATATACTTTAATAGGCATATTTATATTCGTTATGTAGGTGTTTTAAAATGTTTTTCGATGATATAAAGTTTGCGAACATCCGTGGTATAATTTGAGAGATAAATCAAACTATAAAATTTACTAGTTATTATCCATAAGGGTATAATTATAAAACACACTTATTTCCCTTCCTTGTCTTAAGAATTGTGCAAACTTGAACCAAGTTATCTAATAGTGGGACTGAGGGAATATTTTTTTAACTTGGTGTCATTAGTGGCGACCTCGAAGGAATTATGGGCGACCAATAAAACAAAATAGGGTCACCCAAACGTAAAATGAAGCCACTCCTTATCTGTGATTTTTCGAAATGGCTAATATGCCCTTCAATAATCGGTAGCCAACACAAGAATCGGTAGTTAACAAAACTAATCGGTAGTTAGTGTATATATATGTAGTGTTTGGATTTGTTTTTGAGTTATTTAGTTTTAAAATTTAGATTGGGAGAAGAAGAAGAAAGAAGCAGTGGGAGAAAACTATTTTTTTCTTAAATCCACAATAAGCATGGATGGGTATGAAGAAGAAGGTGAGAAATATCATGAAGAATATCATGTTCAAGGTTCAATATTGATTAAAGAGATGATTAAATGCATTCAACGCCATTAACGTCTCAGAATCAGTAGATAATAGAGTAATTTATCTACCGATTATACATGTCTATTCAAAAAGATAAACACAATCGGTAGACTTGTGATATTTATTATCTACCGATTGAACAATCAGTAGTTTCATGATGTTCATTATCTACCGATTGTGGTAGTATCCCCTGTTGGAATTTCAACTCCATTAACCCTATAATTAAGATCTAAACATTATGGAAAACAACCTTATGATGAAATTAAAACTTAACACTAGTATTAGCATACTCAACAACACACAGAACAATACCATATGCAGCAAGAACAATACATATAGTTCATACTAAAACAGATTATAGTACAAGGAAATAGAAGTACAAGATACTAAACCTTTTATGACTTATTATCAACTTCTATTTCCTCACATTACTTTATGATGGATGAAAACAGATTTTCTTTACAAAACATATGAGGCTAGAAGTGAGTCCTAGTCATGCTTGCTACATGTCAACTCCAACCTTTCCATCATGAGTTGGATGACACTTCATGGCTACATTGGACAACACTTATGACATGTCAAGCTAAAGGACATGTCATGCTTTGACTCAACCTTATCTAGCATTAACCTTAAGCTAGTCCTTAATGCATGATTAAAACCATAAACCTGCCTTAATGCGGATTAAGACTAATCCGACTTAACTTAGTATAAACAAGATTAGTTTAGCGAAATGGAGATTTGTTGCGCAAAACACATAAAGTCTAACATCTCCCACTTGTTTAAGCAACAAAACTTTTGTAAAAAAACTTTTATCAAAACTTTTTATGCTAGCCGCACACTCGAGTCAAATAGTCCGACCTACACGTCATGTTTAAGATGCGTAAGCTATTTATACAATCAGAAAACTAGATGACTTATTATTCCCAAGTAAAACATTTTATTTTTCAAAACAGAAAAACATTTTATTGGCTTATATTTACGCCAAAACCAAACTGAACTTGAAAACTTCATTTGGCTTAGCCCTATGCCAACTGAATTACACTTGTAAATTTATTGGCTTGGATTTAAACCATAGAAGCAGCACTACATATGCTCTTACGCCACCCACTTTTTCTCCTTGATGATATCCCCATTGTCTTGCTCGTATTCATAATGAGACCAAGAACTTTAGGACATTTAATTATATCTAATGAGAACTATATGTCTCAAATCAGAGACTACTTTATGAGCATATAACACCTTGCAAAAGTAAGGAAACAAATATGATGATAAAGCCATAAACATCATATTCTCTCATTGACTTTAACCATAATATGCTTCATCTCAAACTATAAACTACTTTATGAGCATACAAACCTCACAAGAATGTAAGAATGATAATAAACAAGCTATAATATCACTCCCACTGAATTTCAGATTCTAGCATACCACATACATGCTTATTATCACTTTATAGTGTTATACTATAACAAACATATAGATAGCATATCAATAAGAAAGAACAATATCTTAAACTCAAAAACAAGACTCTGTATCATCGCAAATCACCTTTGGGCAGAAATTACGACATACAATGAGTCCTAATAAGTTTAAGAATAAATTCTCATATGAAAAGCTTTCACTCATATGAGACTTGATTCACATCAAATTTCATAAACACAAAACACCTTTGGGCAAGTTTCGTGTTTAAAATTTCTGAATGAATCAAAACAAACCATCATAATCACATAATTCTCATTAAAACACTTCCACATACTCTCAAAGCATCACTTTGGCAACACTTAGTCGAGTAATGAAAGCTACATATTATACAAGTTACAATTTCTCAAAACAGAAAAATTCAGACCTTGTACTTGAATAGAAAACACTATTTTGAGAAGTCCAAATCCATCGCAGATGTGAACAAACCTTGATTGTGATACACGAATCTTCTACAACTTCTCCAATACTTGCTCTACCGATTTTACAACCCCACAACATCAAGTATGAAGTACCGAATCACCACATATGAGAAGAACTACAACCTTAGAAGGAAAAAAATCCAAAACCTCAACCATACAATCACCCTAGCTGCTGAATATGTTATAACTAGGTGAAATAGAAGTTGAATGTTGGAATTTCAGCTCCATTAGCCATATAATTTAGATCTAAAAATTATGGAAAACAACCTTATGTTGAAATTAAAACTTAACACTAGTATTAGCATACTCAACAACACACAAAACATTACCATATGAAACAAGAACAATACATATAGTTCATACTAAAACAGATTGTAGTACAAGTAAATAGAAATACAAGACACTAAACTTTTCATGACTTATTATCAACTTTTATTTCCTCACATTACTTTATGATGGATGAAAACAGATTTTCTTTATAAAACATATGAGGCTAGAAGTGAGTCCTAGTCATGCTTGCCACATGTCAACTCCAACCTTTCCATCATGAGTTGGATGACACTTCATGGCTACATTGGACAAACACTTATGACATTTCAAGCTAAAGGACATGTCATGCTTTGACTCAACCTTATCTAGCATTAACCTTAAGCTAGTCCTTAATGCATAATTAAAACCATAAACCTGCCTTAATGCGGATTAAGACTAATCCATTTTAACTTAGTATAAACAAGATTAGTTTAGCGAAATGAAGATTTGTTGCGCAAAAAACATAAAGTCTAACAGCCCCAAATTCAAAAATTTCAAAAACTAGTGGAATTTTACATTTCTCTATTCTCACAATCGGTAGTTTAGAAATTGTTTATTATCTACCGATTATACAATCGGTAGTTTCGTGATGTTCATTATCTACCGATTTTGGTAGTAGCCCCAAATTCAAAATTTTCAAAAACTAGTGGAATTTTGCATTTCTCTATTCTCACAACAATCGGTAGTTTAGTAATTGTTTATTATCTACCGATTGTACAATCGGTAGTTTCGTGATGTTCATTATCTACCGATTGTGGTAGTAGCCCCAAATTCAAAAGTTTCAAAAACTAGTGGAATTTTGCATTTCTCTATTTTCACAATCGGTAGCTTGGTAATATTTATTATCTACCGATTATGCAGTCCGTAGTTTCGTGATGTTCATTATCCATACCGATTGTGGTAGTAGCCCCAAATTTAAAATTTTCAAAAACTAGTGGAATTTGACTTTTCTCTATATTCACAATCGGTAATTTCATAATTTTCATTATCTACCGATTATGATAGTAGCCCCAAATTTATTTTCTTCGAAACAAATCAAAAAAGAGAAGAAAAGTCATAATCGGAGGATAAAATCAAAACTAGACTACCGATTGTAAAAGCGCATATAAGTATTTTCTAACCATTAGGACATCCCATAACCATACCTATGGGATGGGAATATAAAAAGTCGCCCCTAATTCCTTCGGGGTCGCCCCTAATGACGCCAGGTTTTTTAAGTGACAACTAGTCAACTACTAAATAGTCAACTTCCAAAGGGAGAAGCTAGCCATCACCTTAGTCCAACGCCCTATCAAGAGTCAAGACCACTAATATCACTCTTAAAACTTACTAATACCTTCGATTTCCCCTTGGGAATCTACATAGTATTATTTCACCAAAATATATGCTGAAAATGAGTAAAGAAATGGAAACCTGACTAAAAAAACGAAAAGGTCTAGCTTGCGGATTTCAACCAGATTTTTGCAGCTCGACACGATATAAGTTTTTTTTCTTTTTTATTGACACGAAAAGGGAAAATTTCATTTATAACAAAGATGTCACCAAGAATAAGCACCAAAGTTGCAAAATAGAAGAAAAACAAAATAAAATTAAATCAAGCTCACGATGGCCGTAACTTAGAAATTCCAAACAAAAAGCCTATAACACAAGCTAAAACAAGAACTATCTAACATTCCTTACACTCAAGGAACCCTAAAGGTAAAATAAGAAACGAAAAACGATCACCCTTCAAAAATCCGATTTTATTTTACCTCTATAACTAATATATATATATATATATTTTACCTCTATAATGTAAAGGTAAAATAAAAAAAGATACCTCTATAACTAAAATATTAAAATAAAAATATTTGAAACGAACATGTGACAATGTTAGAGCAATGCTCGGTTAAACCCACACGTTTTTCTATCTCAAGCTTGTTATATATGTTAGATGATCAAAACTATATCATGATTTATAGTCTACTAAGTCAAGTCTCTGACTAGGTTAGAATCTATTAGTTGAGTATCATACATCACCCTCAAAGACTGAAGATCGACGAAGACATTTGGAGAAATTCTGTATCAGTATGTGAAGATTGAACAATTTTATTTTACTTATTGTCTTACCATTCTATCTGTTGAGACGATGTCGTATAACTTCTAGTAGATTTACAAAGAAGAAGTTTCGAGTCAAGCTTGTCTTGTTAAAAATCTCGAAACATGATTTTATCAAAGATGTTCAACGTCCCTTAACAATATTAGTTCTAAGCAATTTATTGTTTGAGTTAATTTTTGAATTAATTTGTAGGTAATTTGTGAGTAACTTGAATTAATCAATTTATTTTCTTCACAACATGTGAAATAACTTAAGACAGTGGAATTTATCTTGGGATCACGTGCTTAGACCAGATTGGTTGTAGACATAGGGATACTGAAAGAATCGAGTAACGAATGAGTGTTTACTTGGTCTCAACTATACAAAGTTGTTGTTGTCAATTTATATAGTGGATTATGAAGTTGTTGTTGTTGTCAATTTGAGAGTATCCAAACTAAACTAGGTCCTAATTAAGGTTTTACTGCCTTACAGTTTTCTCGTTAAAAAAATCTTGTTTAGTTTCTACATTTTAATTATTGTTATAACTAGTTATAATTAAAGTAATACTACTATACGTTAACCAACACTTGATTTGATCCCATAAATTGTTTCGGATTGGAACTTACTATATATATACACTAATTAAGTGTACATCTTGTTTGAGTAATTTCCTTGACAGTCCGTGTTTGTATTAGATTACGCAAGGTGTGTCTTGCATAGGTTGATATTGAAGGGATTGTGGTGTACTTAGTACCCACGTCATTTCAGAAGCCGCTCAAGATCATATTTTTTAGGGATCATCTTAGCAAAGTTAAATTTGAGTTGTCATGAGGGAACTATATAATCGGAAATCAGGTATATAAAACTGAGATATACAGATTATGTTACGAAATTCCCCAACCTGAAGTATTTATCTGTATGAAACTGAGATATACAGATATACATCATATATTATTCCTGTCTAGGAGTTATTTATACTCCAAATCCGACTGAACCTTTTCAAATAGGTTAAATCCGCCTTGGATCTGAAACAACAAGACTCCTAAAATTTCTCCATTCCAGGGTATATTATTTCTGAAGTAAGCATGGATAATTTACATGTATCTTATTTTAGGTGTGTTTGTTATTTTTAACCCAACATATTTTCTTAAGCTTAATGAACTAAGCATGAGCTTCCGAGTCAAGTTCTTTATGTTCACCAGACATATTTCAACCTCACTTTGTCAGCAACACTAATAATAGGATCACCCAGTTGGTGGAGGATAAATTTTTGATGGGGCCAAATACCGATGGGGGAATGGGGGAAAAATAGAGATTCAAAACTTGTCCCTTTTTTTTACCGTTTTAAGTTAATTAAAATCTTCATTTTCTACGCAAGATTTACCCTTCCACAAATCTTGTTAACCTTATTAATTGTTCATGACACTTTTTTACTATATTAATGGTAGTTTTATACATCGTAAATACCGACGTAATATGCCAAAAAAAAAAGGAAAACAAATATATTGTCCAACTATCTTCACTTATAATCACCTAATTTCGAAACATGCAAGCTAATTAAAGTGTTAGATACTCATAATAAATATTTAAAGTTTTAGATCGAGAACTTAACTATGATTTGAAAAATTAACTAGAACACCGCTGCCACGGTGAGAAGGGCCGACCGAATAAAAAAGAAACACCTCGTGATAACGAGGGCCCAGCATAATATTGAGTTATACATGGTATTATAGTTGGTGGTGGGCCCAGTGTACGTCTGTTTTGACATGATTTTTTTTTGGCACAATACAATATATATTCCTTCCCCTACGTGTCGAAAAAGAAAAGTGTGAAAGGAGAAGTGATTTTTTGGTGTTGGTAGGAGTACTATAGAGAAGTGTGTCATTATTCTTGAGTGATTGTAAATCATAGTGTGGATCAGACCCTATTGAACACCTGTGAAAATATTCACTGTGATGCACCATAACATACCAAAGATTTTTCTCTTCTAAACACGTGATAAAGTCAAAGACGTGCACTGTTTTACCACATCATAGAGAAGTGTGTCATTAATTTTGGTTCTTATTCTAAGCTCTGTTTCAAAGCTTTCATTAATGGCGGACACAACCCATCGAATTACGGAACAACTGCAAGACCTTGAGTATTTCATAACTTCTAAATCTCCAACCCCCTTAGGGTAAGCACTTGTGTGTGTCTTTTTTTTTTTTCACTTGGTTATCTCTCTGTTTCTCTCTTTATTTTTAATGGCGGTGGTGGTTATGGTTGTGGAGGAGGTTGTGACGATGATGGTAATGGTGGTGGAATTAGATGGGTTTTCTGTCTTTTGGACTGGTGATGCAGTGAAGGCAATTGATGGAATTAGAAGATGGGTTTGAGAATGGATCTAATTTGGGTGTGTATGGTAGATTTGGTTTCTTATAATACTCTAATTTCTAATTTCATGTCTTTATTTCTGATTTTAGGTGTGTTTGTTATTTTTAACCCAACATATTTTCTTAAGCTTAATGAACTAAGCATGAGCTTCCGAGTCAAGTTATTTATGTTCACCAGACATATTTCAACCTCACTTTGTCAGCAACACTAATAATAGGATCACCCAGTTGGTGGAGGATAAATTTTTGATGGGGCCAAATACCGATGGGGGAATGGGGGACAAATAGATATTCAAAACTTGTCCCTTTTATTTTTACCGTTTTAAGTTAATTAACATCTTCATTTTCTACGCAAGATTTACCCTTCCAAAAATCTTGTTAACCTTATTAATTTTTCATGACACTTTTTTACTATATTAATGGTAGTTTTATACATCGTAAATACCGACGTAATATGCCAAAAAAAAAAAGGAAAACAAATATATTGTCCAACTATCTTCACTTATAATCACCTAATTTCGAAACATGCAAGCTAATTAAAGTGTTAGATACTCATAATAAATATTTAAAGTTTTAGATCGAGAACTTAACTATGATTGGAAAAATTAAAAATTCAAGAGGAACCGTGAACAAAGATGAAAAATGGGAGTTTAGGTTTCAAAAGTTAAATATTTCAGATTTAATAATATTAAGGATTTTTAGTACTATCTTATGTGAGATATATATTTCACAAAAAAAAAAGGAAAGAATATTTCGTGTAATTTTTGTTCCATTTACAATTGACATTAATATATTATCTTTAACATTATTATTAGGTTGGACATCAATTAAGGGAGTGGTTAGTTATAATATTTGTAGATAATTAAAAATATTTGATTAAATTTATGGAAGGGCAATTTGGGTATATAAAGTCAATATATATGAATTAGCTAAAAACGGTAATAAAAAAAGAGAAAAGTGTCGAATCTCTATTCGTCTCCCATGCCCCCATCGGTATTTTTCCCATAAAAAATTTATCTGTTGGTGGAGCGACGAAAGAGCTTAGCCGTAACTTGGATGAGCTATCACGAATCTGAGCAAACACTTGTGGACGTTGTTATTTCATCAACATGGTCCTTCTTTTACTTTTTTTTTTATTGGTAAAACTATTATCCAAAGCCAACTTTAGTCGTCCAGTCTTCATAAAATACGAAGCATGGAAGCAGTAAGTTGCATTTGAATAATTAAAGTCTTCAATCAAATTTCAGTACTTGAACAACATCTGATACTTTCACACTTTGTAAAAAAAATCAAACCAAATGTTGAAGTAGTGCTCGGTTAAACCCACCGAGCTTTGCTATGTCAAGTTTTATTGTCATATTTTAGTTCTAAAACTCAAGGTCGCTTGACTAGATTACTAGAGTCAACTTCGTTAGGTTAGACTAGGAAATTTTGAAATTTTGAGACAAGCTCGTGTTACTCTAGAGAACCTGAAGACTTGTCGGAATCAAAGAACACATCGTCCTTCTATTCGAGGTTAGTAATTCAATACTTGAGTTGTTTCCATTTCTATCAAATCGTTTGTATTGAACATAACATGCGAATCTCTAGTATTATACTTTTTCTCCAGTTTGAAGCATCAGATCTTGTCGTTGTATGAACCAAAGTAGATCTGTCATGGATATGCTTGGAGTGGAATTCCACAGTGTTTTTTTAACTAATTAACATATTTGAAAGATACAACATTATGGTATGCTTGTCTTGGGGCTTGATTACAAAGAAAACAGGTGGCGTTGGATTTTGTATTGCACTCATAATTTACATATACTTTGTTCTATTCACATATATTTACATTTTCACGTGTAGGTTGAATCGATAGCACCAACACCACCAAGTTTTCGTGATGTTTTCCAGTCTATAAGTATCATTACTCTCGCACCGTTATCGCTTCTAAGAGTCATTACTGTATTATTACTTGGGAATTCACATAAAGATGTGAAAAAGAAGGTATATGATAATTATATTCTATGTTTATTAATAATATTTCATTTATTAAGGTAGGAATTTGATTTCGTAAAGGTAGTGGAAAATGTTGTGGCATTGGTTACTAGTTGAAGTTTATAGTGTTTTGCTACCAAGGTAACATTGATTGCAAACCCTGATTTGAAGACTATATAAGGGAGAACTCTAGCAACTGGGAAACCTAATCCCCACACCTCCTATGTGATACTAGTTGCGTCTAGAGTCGATTCTCCATTAACCTTAGGTTTTTCCAAAACCCTGTAGGTTAACGACTTGAAGACTCCATTGGGATTGTGAAGCCAAAACCAACTATTGTATCTGTAGTTCCATGTTCAGATCTTGTTGTTTTCTATCGTGATTGAGCGCTATCTTCTCTAAGATTGGCTCGAAACTTAATCTCCGAGAGGCAAGATAAAAAGTAGTCACAAACATCTTCGTCTCATCGTTTGTGATTCCGCAATATCTTGTTTCATTACCATACGATTAAGATTATTGTGAGGTGATTGATATTTCTAGGATGTTCTTCGGGAATATAAGTCCGGTATATCAATTGGTTCCTGTTCACCTTGATTTATCAAAATATGGAACAAAACTCGTATGTTTATATGTGGGAGATAGATTTATCTATTCAATAGACTTTTCTGTGTGAGACAGATTGGTTTATCAAGTCTTCGACTTTGGGTCATATCAACTCTTAGTTGTGGGTGAGATCATATAAGGGAATCAAGAGCGTAGAGGCCTGCTGGGATTCAGAGACGTAAGGAGCACAACTGTACCTTGATCAGTGTGGGATTGGTTAGGGCTCAACTACATTCCAGTACGAAGTTAACTTGGAGTAGGCTAGTGTCTGTAGCGGCTTAATATAGTGTGATTTTCAAATCTGGAATAGGTCCCAAAGTTTTTCTGTATTTGCAGTTTCCTCGTCAACAAAACTTCTGGTGTCTGTGTTATTTATTTTTCGCATTATATTTTCTATATAATTGAAATATCACAGGTTGTGCGTAAGTTCAATCAATTGTGAATCCGACCTTTTTGTTGTTGACTAAATTGATTGACACTTGGATATTGGTTTTTTGATACCGTCTAAGTTGTTTCTTATAATAATCAGGCTCACGGATTTCTATCTGTTTGATTTGCTGATTACATTAAGAAACAGAGATATAATTCTTTGATATACTTTTCTTAAGATTGAGTCTGACTGTTTAGTTGATTCTCTTGAAAGTATATTGGAGTTAGTCCATATAGATTGCTAAGAAAAATATTGGGTGTGGTTGTTAGACCCCCGCTTTTTCAATTGATATCAGAGCAGTCAAACACGTTTAAGACCTCATAAGTCTGTGTTTGTACCAATCAAACTCTATGGACAGAAGTGCTATCTCTATAAATGTACCGCTAGTCTTCGATGGCTCGAATTACTTATAGTGGAAAATTGCTATGTGTGCCTTTCTTCAAGCGCGTGATTTTCAATCACGGGTTTATGTAGTTAATGGCTATGATCCTCCGGAAGTTACAGAAGACAATGTAACTGTTCCAAATGATATTGGTAAATATGATGGCGCCGAGATTCTTATTGCAAAGCAAAATTCTGACAGATTAAATGCCATCATCCATGCCATTACCCCAGATTTTTAGTACCATGTGACTACATGCACTAAGTCTAAAGAAGCCTGGGATATTTTTGAAACTGTATTCGAAGGGAATACCTCTGAAAAGGAAGATAGGCTTCAAAACCTAAATTCTGATTGGGAAAACCTTCGTATGGCTGATGAAGATTCATTTGATGAGTTTAATCACAAAGTGCCTGAAATTGATAATGCATCTTTTGCATTGGGTAAGACTATTCCTGAAAAGGACATTGTGATGAAAATTCTCAGATCGTTACCAGCCAAATACGATTCTAAGAAGCATGCCATCGTTGAAGGAAACAACCTTAATATTCTATCCAGAAATACCTTGGTTGGTAAGTTAAAGATCTTTGATCATGAGCATACATCCAAATCTGGAAAGGATATTGCTTTCAAAGCACAAAAGAACACTAAATTACTTGATAAAAGTAAAAGTGTTGGCATCTCTGAAGATGATCCTTCTGAGACTGATTCTTCAGATAAAGATCTTGACAAGTCAGTCTCTTTGATCACAAGACAGTTTAGAGATCTTCTTTTGAAGAGAAGTAAACGGTTCACTAGAGATAAACATCAATTAAACCTCATAATCGTGTTCCTCCTAAAAACATGGATACTGACGATACTGATGACGAGGATATGTCTTTTGTCCGGATGTTATGGGTAAACTATATGTTATGACAAAAAAGATGAACAGACCGCAAGAAAAAACAATGGCTAAACCGGGCTCTCACAACATTTTCAATGGCCCCACCCCTACCAACTCCCCTGTCACGCGGGACCCACCAGCTCCACTCACACCCCGGTTTTTGTGTTGTTTTGGACCCGGTCTGTCCAGAACTGCTGATGTTATGATATGTTATGAGGATATGCATTTTGTCTGGTTGTTATGAGTAACTATAATATAAATCTCCACTTTAGTGCTAAAGTGTCTCTGTATGTGAACGATGAAGTGCTCACTTCTTATTCAATTTATATCCAGTCTTTGAAACCAAGAGTTGCCTTTTGTCTGGATGTTATGAGTAAACTATAAAATAAAATAGATATAATATATTTTTTGTATTTCTTCAGGTATTTAAAGTTATACGTGAGGTTGAAGGGAGAGCATGGTCACTAGGATTGCGTTTTTTGAGTGACTTGTGATGGGTTGTTTTTGTTGTTTAGAATGGCTGCTTTGGGAATTACATTTTGAATATACAAAAAGTCTTTATAGAACCACTGTTGAGTATAATGAGTATAAGTAAGAGATGAATTGAAGATTCGCTTTTGTGAGTTTTGCCGAAGCATTTCTCTCGAGTGTCCATTGGAAGACCAGTACCAAGTAACAAATTTGGAGCTAGATTTGGAAGTATTAAGGTTAAGAGCTTCCTACGATTTACCTACGAAGGTCCTTGCATTAGTTCCAAATGGTCCAGAGAATGCTAGTTGGCAGACGCTTTCAGATTTTCTTTTTTTTTGATTGAAAGCCTCCGGAACACTGCAGTTGGTACTGCGCAATGAATATATAGCTCCTGGCTTTCCTGCACATACGCTAAAGAAATTTGTATACTATTTTTGATGTAGAATTTTATAGGAGTATTTCGACCCTATTAGAAATAAATAAGACAAGTACGGCAGTACCAAATCATTAATGGAATCACAATTAACATTCTAATATCAAGAAAGACCTGGCTTTTACATTATAAATAAATACACAGCCCCGACTCCCTAACAGCATCACATCAATAATACTTCTCCTTTTCATCATACATTCGAAATTTCAGCTACAGCTTCTTGAATTGCTACGTTACTAGGTTTGTGCTTTGCTATTCTCTGCAGCTAACTACATCAGAAAACTCACAGTCATGTCTCTTATAACACGCAAAAATTGGCTGACAACGTGGTTTACTCTCATACACGGTGCAAAGTTTTCTATTTTATGCAGTGACCAAAAGGTGGAACATTTATCGTTAGAAACTCAACTACTAGTAGAGATTCAACTACTAAGATCAAAACAGTTTTGGGATTGCCTGACCCCATACCGTTGAGCAAGTTATGCCACCCAGCTGAATTGCGTAGTGTGCAACAAAATTTTCTTTCTCAAATATTACTGGCAATTGTTGTCCTCAAGGTAATTTTGTAGGGGTTTGCAGCAAAGTTTTTCATAGGGTAGTTCTTCATATCACCATACTTGTTCATTCTCTGCAGCGAATTTGATGAGTCTAACTTTAAGTATGAAAGGGCCGCACTATTAACAGTGATTCGTTTTAACACCAACCATCTCTCGTTTAGTATTTACTTTTAGTTGGCAGATCAAGCTGCGATTCAGTCGGTTACTTGAAGGAATCTCTATATGTCTTTATTCAAGCGAATCAAGCCGGTTGCATAAACACTTTAGCAAGCTGACTTTATCTGGTGTTAGAACATTGCTTCTCATCCAGGTGTAAAGGAAATGGTGAGTTTTGATGGCTATTTGGTTTTGTACATATTGAAGAAGCCTAAGCATTTGGGGAGTTCATTCCTATTTCTCGTTTCGCCCCCAAGTTGGCAGATTGGAATCATTGTCTCCATGGATCGTACTACTTTGATGGAATCTCCATTGGCTCCCATTCCTAATTTGACATGGTGACATCCTTCATTACTAAAAAAATTTCTGAGAAACTGGCTAGGTACATTAAGAAGTATTCTATAGGATCACAAAAATATGACATTAGTGAGAAGAAAATCCACTATATTTACACTTATCTAACTGCCAAAAGAAAGTGGGGGTTTTGGAATGGCCCATGGATTTCAGCTACAGCATACTGGTAACGGGCATTCCTCTCTGATGTGGGTAAAAGATTTCTTTGAGCAAGGTACAAGGACTTGGAACATTATTTTTTAAAGATATTCAAGCTATTGATGAAATTGATGTGCATATGGTTGTGAGGATCTGATTCGGACTGCTACAGGTTCGGGGAAAATGTTCCTTAAAGTTCCTATTTGCAACATAAGTTAACTTGATTGTAATTTTCATAATGAGTATATCTGGCTAAATTCCCTCTTTGTGTGGAGTCTGCTGATAGAGGGAATTAGATTTTGTTAAAAATCGAGCTCATCATGGTGTCTTTGGAAAGCTAGCAATTGTTTTGTGTTTGACAATTTTGATCCGAAGTTTAACGTTGTCCCACAAAGAGATGAAATCAAAAACCATATTTTCGGTCTCCTCCATGGGATCTGAAAAGTACATATCAATTATGGGATTTTGTCAAGATATTCAGCAGCTGCTGAAGTTAGAGACAGACAGTGCATATGGTGATGTTGGAGCTAGTCAATCTACATCATCATGCACTAGACAGCGGCTAAATTTGCAATTGAAAATAACATTTTCTACTGGGATTGTTTTTTGCAAGAAACTTCGCCTTTATTAAAAAAGAATGAGATATTTACAGATGTACAAGAGAACTAACAAACAACCCAGAGTAGATGTTGGAAAAAGAACCAAAAACAACAAAATTTCTCATGTATATGTATGCCTGGGGACATTTCCTCTACAGTTGTATGGATGTCCAACTGAAGTCCTTTCTTTATGTCAGAGGATGTCAATCATAGCACAGCTGGGCACTTGCGGCTGGGTGTTTGCATCTGGGCTTTTGCAGATTGGGCAAGCATTCTTCCCTCTCAGCCATTGTTTAATGCATTCCACATGGTATTCGTGATCACAATTAAGAGTGGCAACTTTTTCCCCGCTCTCATATTCTGCCTGTAAAACGAACAACAATTGTTAGAACGCAAATTCTTAATTTGGATCCTAGAACCTATCTTGCTCAAAATTATGTTGTGAACTGAGTTTTAGTCTTAGCTTACTGATAATAACGCTTAATGAGTTTACCCCATTCAGTCTCAATATTTACCTGACAGATAGTGCAGATCTCAGTCTCCTCGTTCCGATCTTCAGACGTTGAAGACTCAATGTGAATTATTTTTGTTTCCAAACTAGCTGAGATGGTTTCTTCTGATAATACACTTTTATGGACACCGAACCTCTCATCGAATTCTCGTAGTATCTGCAGTTTGCAATGTAAAATAAGATATTAGTTTTACTAAGAAACAATTACGGTTAAGTGATGCATGCACCTTATTTCACGGAGAAGTTATGTCAAAGGGTTTTACCTCATCTATGTCTATGCCTAGGTCACTCAGTGTCCATGGTAGTACAAGATTATTAGCAGATCTTACGGTTCCTTCAATTGGTGCTAATCGTTCTTGACGACCAAGAGATTGTTGTATAAGATTATTATTAACAGATCTTACGGCAGATCTTATGCTTCCTTCTTCAATTGGTGCTAATCGTTCTTGACGACCAAGAGGGATGCATAAACGAAACATGCGTGTTATCCAACCCATTGTCTTTGAGACTATCCGCACCTTGACAAACTATATATAGTTTAGCAAAAGGAAAATATGATATGCCTACCTACCTCGGTGATATTCACAGTACGGCTGCCCGAGGAAGAAGATTATGCAAAGTTGTGGTTCTGTTTAGTTAATAATCGGGTATATATACTGGCAGAGACTTCATGTCAGTGTTTAGGTAGGAAAAAGAACACTCAACGCATCAGCAGATGGTTTGGGCAAGATAATAGTTGTCCTCTGTGTCGAGCTCTTGTTCAACCTCAAGCTTCGGCTCAATTGCCATTGTAATAAATTTAGTTGACAGAACATGTATGCTATCTATTCTCAATGTTGTTTGGCGATTTTTGTTTCAATCGGTAAAAATTACCTTTACATAACTACTGAAAAAATCTTATTACAAAGACCCAAACAATTACAGGCCCTTATAAATTAATAGAGCCAGCTTCAAATCAACAAACAAGGCACACCCTGAAACACCACATGAAGCAGCCATGAACACAAACAGCTGCAGCGGCTAATAGGGCCCTCCAGAAAAATTTACTAATTGGCCATAGATTGTCTGATCCCATACCGTTGAACATTATGCCTCTCAACTGAATTGTGTAGTGTGCAACAAAAGTTTCTTTCTCAGTTATTACTGGCAATATTGTAGGGGTTTGCAGCGAAGTTTTTCATATTACCATATACTTGTTCATTCTCTGCAGGAACTTTTATGTAGTCTAACTTTAAGCATGAAAGGGCAGCATTATTAACAGTTATTCGTATTAACAACCGTGCACCAACCATCTCCCATATAGTATTTACTTTCAGTTGCGGAGCAAGCTACGATTCAGTCGGTTACTTGAAGGAAGCTCTTTATCTCTTTATTCAAGCTGGCTGGCCAATTGATAAATTTTCAGCAGTTTCTCTATTCACTTAAGAAAGCGTACCTTATCTGGTGTAAAAACATTGCTTCTCATTCAGGTGTAAACAAAACGGTGAGTTTTGGTGGGTATTTGGTTTGATACATATTGAAGCCTAAGCATTTGGGGAGTTCATTCCTGTCTTTCGCCACCAAGTTGGCAGGTTGGAATCCTTGCCTCCATGGGTCGTACTACTTTGATGAATCGGCTCTCGTATATAATTGAACATGGTGACATCCTTCATTCCTAAATAGATCCTGAGAAACTGGATACGTATAGTTTTTGGCGGGATCATGAAAATATGATATTGCTGAGAAGAAAATCCATTATATTTACTGCTTACCAACTGCCAAAAGAAAGCGGGGGTCCTCGAAAGGTCCATGGATTCCAACGCTGCCTGGATTACGGCGCCAACATACTGGAATGTTAAGGTACAAAGACTTGGAAATATTAATTTTCTTGGCTCTTTATTTTTTGAATTTGATATTCGAGCTATTGGTGAAATTGATGTGCATGTGGTTGTGAGGATCTGATTCGCACTGCTACAGATTCGGGGAATTTTCCCTATATGCAATATAAGTTTACTTGACTATAATTTTCACAATGAGTCTATCTGGTTAGTTGGGAGTCTGCTAATAAGGGGAATTAGATTTTGTTACAAATTTAGCACTTATCATATCAGGGACTCTGTTTTGCTAAAAAAAAACTCCAATGGGATTTTGTGAAGTCCTTTTTATGCCACACTGCTCGGCACATGGTCAATCATAGGCACTGCTGGGCGTTTGCAGATTGGGCAAGCATTCTTCCCTCTCAGCCAAGGTTTAATGCAGTCCACATGGTATTCGTGATCACAATTCAGAGTGGCAACTTTTTCCCCGCTCTCATATTCTGCCTGTAAAACGCAAAAGTATATGTTAGAACGCATATTCTTAATTTGCATCCTAATAATTTTCTTGCTCAAATATTATGGGCATATTATGTTGTAGCCGAACGAGTTTTATTCTTAGTTTACTGATAATATTTACCTGACAAATAGTGCAGATCTCAGCCTCCTCGTTCTGATCTATAGACGTCGCGGATTCAATGTGAACTGTTCGTGTTTCTAAACTTCTTGAGATGGTTTCTTCTGATAATCCACTTCTTAGGACACCGAGACTCTCATCCAATTCTAGTAGTTGCTGCAGTTTACAATGTAAAATCACATATTAGTTTTATGAAGAAACAATCCCGGTTCAAGTGATGGACCTTATTGCATAGAAGTTAGGTCAAAGGCTTTTACCTCGTATGTCATAGTGTTTTCGTTATCCAGCATACTCCAACGTTGTAACATATTAGCAGATCTTACAGTTCCTTCATTTGGTGCTGATCGTTCTTGACGACCAAGAGGGATGCAGAAACGGAGCTTACGTGTTATCCAACCCATTGTCATTGGGACTATGCGCACCTTGACAAACTGTACTTTAGCAAAAACGATCTACTGCATTAGAGAAATAAAATAGTATCGATAAGAAACTATAATTCGACAGTGCGTGCATGGCAGAAAAACATTAATATTAGCAACATCTCTATCAGAAACTTCATTAAAGTTTCATGAACATAGTTACTTGCGGGCAGAAAGGAACACAGACGATCGAAGCATTATATGTGATGACGAAAAATATTTTTAATTTTAAGAGAGAGCAAAGGCAAATATGATATGCCTACCTTGGTGATATTCGCAGTATTTACCGGCCCGAGGAAGAAGGTCATGCAAAGTTGCGTACTCTGTTTAGTTGATAGTCGGTATATATATTGGAAGATACCGAGATATTTTCAGTGTTCAGGTAGGAAAAGAAAAGGATTCAAATTAAGAAACAGGGGGTTAATATTTGGAACTCATGATTCCTAGTCAGTCTTAAATTATAATCATACAGACGCACGGATTCTACACTACAAAAATACCAGGAACAGTAAATGCAACTATTCAGGAATATTGTTTTGAGTCGTTGCAGGAAGTTTTGTTCGTTCTCGAAAAGATTAAATTAGGCATTCCAAAAACTTAAGATCCATGACATATGCCGCTTTGTGGAGGAAAAAAGACGGTGACGATCAAGATGTTTAGCGTCGCTAGCTGGCTAAGAATGCGGCCTCACCGAGCCTATGTTAACTACTAAAATCAATTCAACAGAGAAACCCCTGTAAATTTATTTTTATGTAGTATTTTTTTTTTTTTTGATGGAGTGTAGTATTATTATTCACCAATAAGAGAAAAGCAATAAAAAATCAAATAAAGTAAAATCCCCACTACTAGAACATCGCTGTCACGACCAAAACAGGATTTGAAGTCTAGGTGGGCTAAACACTGAATTCTTAGGGGATATTATTATTTTTTCTAAAAAATATACATGAAAATGACTTTTGGACGAGTTGTTAAGATTTGGGGGTGGCTGAAGCAGTCGGTGGCAGTGGCCTTATGGGTGGGCTAATTGGATTTTCATGTGATGGTAGCGGCGTTGGTGGCAGTGGCATTACGGGTGGCGAAAGTAATACTCGTGGTGGTGGTGATAGTGAGGTCAACGACACTTGCCAGTTGCCACGAAGAGAGGATAACAAAAACTTTAGATATCACTGGCTTTAGGCTTTAGTAAGTACAGTGTCGCATACCCTATGGACACCTGGTGCCGTCATCACTAAACACATAAAGTGTACACTCTCTGCACCTTGGAAAAATTCATAAACACCACGTCACAATCTCTCCTCCACCACAGTGGACGCATGCTAACCAGGTGTCCAAAACTTATAAAAAGAAAAATTATTCCACCTCAGTTGTCTTGACACTTGTTCCCATTCTCTCTTTTTCTTCATCTACTTTTACAATAATTCTTCATCTGCAACTACACAACTACCCCAGTTTCTGGGCATCTTTCAAGTTCTGATTTTAGATCATCTTAGTGATTATGTGTCCCATTTCTTATTTGTTAATCGGGATTAGTATTTTTATTTTTTAAGAGGATTATCAATTGCTAACTTTTATCTTTAGTTTCTATCAAGAAATGATTGTGATTTGTGTATGATGTATGATTTGGTGGTGGTGAGGGAATTGGTGTAAGGAAGAGAGTGTGCTACCCTGTTTCGTTGAATCTTGTGCGCAAAATTGATTGTGAATTAAAAATACGGTGGAGATTTTTATTATGATTGCTTTGTGTATGGCGTATTTGGTGGTGGTGGTTCCGGTCATGGTATTGGTGGTGATTCTGGTGAAGGAATCAAAGGTGTTGGTGGTGAAAGAATGAGAGTGTTTATTGATTAATGTTCGATTGAAAGTTTCGTGCAAAATTGGGAGTTAAAAACCCTGCTGGGTTGATTTGGTTAATTGAGTGGTGGTGGCGGATATGGACAGTGGTAGAGAAGAGGAGGAAGAGAGGCGTGCTTGCGATTAAAGATTACAGTGGAGAGGTGGAATTAATTAGGACAGACAAGCTATCTAGCTTAGAATTTTGATGATTTGGAGGTGATGATGGTCACTGAAGAGGCGGTGGTTCTGGAATCATGGAAGAGGGTAGCATTTGTGGTGGTGGAGTAACACCAGAGTGTTCTGGAACTCTGGAATCTGCTGGTGGTGTTGCTTGTGGTGGGAGGTGGTGGAAGAGCAGGGTTTTTTCGAAATATATTCATGGAAGAGCTTTTTTGGTGTGAAAAAGAGATTGGGTTGTTGGTGCTAGTGGTGGTGGCGGTGGAGGTGATGGGGCTCGAAGAGAGGGTGGTAATGGCTATGTTATGGCGCTGGTGGTGGTGGGGGAGCTGTCGGTGATTTTGGTTGATTGTGTTCGTGGCGCTAGTGGTTGTGGCCGTGGAGGTGATGGTTTTTGTGTCTGGTATTGATGGTAGTGGCAGTGCTGGGATGTGGTGGTGCTGATGGTTATGTTGGCAGGTGATAATGTGGTGGCGAATTGAGTGCTTTAAATTTAGGGTGGTGCTGGTAGTGGTGGTGGCGGCGGAGGTGGTGCTTGTTGTGTTCATGGCGCTGGAAGTGGCGGCGGCAGAGGTGTTATGGTGGCGTGGTAATTGGTCATGATAAATGGTTGCTGAAAGGAGAAGGAAAAAATGGACGCTGGTCTTTTCCTGGGCGGCGATGACATTAATAGAGGTGAGGATATCGGAGGAATTGGATTTTTAGTACAAGGGTACTCTGATCTTATCACTGGCGACGGTTGAAGGATGAAATCAATCTTTTTTTCAATTGCGTTAGGTTTCAATTGACAAAAAAGTGGCCATAAAAGGGACTCCCTCCCTATGGACCCTTCGGGCCCTCCGGTCGGTCGGCCCAAATATGTTACTAATATTTTCCTAGGCCCGGAACATTATAGGCCTAAGAAAAAAAATCTGCTAATAAAGAACTCAGCATGCTTTGTAAAAATGTGAATCCTGATATTATTTTCCTATCTGAGACCAAAATGGGGAAAAATATGGCTTTCAGGAAACTAAAAAACATGGGCTTTCCATGTACTTTCAATGTTCCTAGTGTTGGTAGAAGTGGTGGTTTGGTGTTGGCCTGGAAGAAGGAAATTCACTTGTCTGTTATATCTTCTAGCTTAAGGGGCATCCATGCGACTACTACTGATACAATCCACTCAAAAACTTGTCATGTTCATTTTGTGTATGGGGAACCTAATAGTGCTCTTAGAGCCTCTTTTTGGGAGCAATTTTCCCACCAAACTATAGCTCCTATAAATGAACCAGTTTTTGTCATTGGATATTTTAACACTCTTCTAGGAAATGAGGATAAAAATGGTGGCCTAGAGTTAAAAGAATCTGACTTTGAATTTCTAAAAAACTTCTGCTTAATTCATAATTTGCATGATCCTGGCTTCTCTGGTCCTAGGTTTACCTGGTCTAATATGCAACAGGGCCCTAATCTAATTCTTGAAAGACTTGACAGATGTTTCCTAAACCAATTGGCTGAGGAACTTTGTCCTAAATTCTGTGTTAATAACTTACCTAGAGACTCTTCTGATCATTGTCCTATGCATGTAGGTTTTAACTATGAGGAAAATTGTATGCCTAGACCTTTTCATTTTATGGCTATGTGGATAGAGGATCCTACCTGTAGGGATATAATTGCTAACTCTTGGTCTGTAAATGTCATAGTCTCACCAGCTTATAAACTTAAAGCCAAACTTCTTAATACCAAGAAGTGTCTTAGAAATTGGAATAAATCTTCCTTTGGTAATATTCAAATTGATATATCTACCATCAGGAAGGATTTGTTAAATCTGCAAATATCTAATCCCACTGATTCCATAACTACCTCTAGACTTAAAGCTAAACTAGAGTACCTTTACACTCTTGAGGAACTCTATTGGAAAGATAAGTCTAGAGAAGTTTGTCTCATTGAAGGAGATATAACCACTCCTTACTTCCACAAAGTTACTCTTTTTAGAAGGAAAAGGAATGCCATCAGCTGGATCAAGGATTCTACCAATGTTACTATAACTGATAGAGATAGCATTGGGAAATCCTTTTTAGATTATTTCAAAAGTCTTTATTCTTCACAACCTCAGCATTTTCAGGAGGAAATTCTAAGGGATCTCCCTGTCAAATTTTCTGTTGAGGATAATGATTTGCTGAATGTTCCTCTCACAGCTGAGGAGATAAAAAATGTTGTTTTTCAAATGGGAGAGAAAAAATCTCCTGGACCTGATGGCTTCACTGGTCTTTTTTACCAAAAACATTGGGACATTGTGGGTGATGCTGTGGTTGATATGACCCAAACCTGTTTTAGAACTGGTCCTATTGCAAAAGTTTTCAATCACACAAATATAGCCCTCATTCCCAAAGTTCCCTTAGCTGAGTTAGTCAACCACTACAAACCTATTGGTTTATGCAATTTTATTTACAAAATCCTTTCCAAAACTCTAGCTAACAGGCTCAAACCCTTTATGGATAAAATTATCTCCCAAAATCAAAGTGCCTTCATTCCCAAGAGGAGTATTTCTGATAATATTCTTCTAGCAAATGAAGCCATATATTCTGTCAATCATAATGATAAAGTGGAGGGTACTGCTGCCATAAAACTTGATATGTCCAAATCTTATGATAAACTGTAATGTAATTTTCTAGAAAAAGTCTTGAGGAAAATGTGCTTAGCTGAAAACTGGATCAAGCTTATAAACCAGTGTGTGTCTACTGTTTCTTATTCTGTTTTGCTTAATGGTAGTCCCACTGGTTTTTCCCAACCTAAGAGAGGTCTTAGGCAAGGGGATCCCTTATCCCCTTACCTATACATTATATGTGTTGAGGCTCTGTCTTCTTATATAGACATTCTTCAAAGAAATGGCTCTCTTAAAGGGATAAAAATTTGTAAAAATGCTCCTGAGATGACTCATCTCCTTTTTGCTGATGATTCCCTTCTATTTTCTTCTACCACTCCTGAAAACTTCAGTGTCATAAAGAATTATCTTCAAAAATACTGTCTTTCTTCTGGTCAGGAAATTAACTTTGAGAAGTCCGGTATCCTTTTTAGTAAAAAGGTACCTGAACATAGAAAAGCCATGTTAGCCAACATACTGGATATCCAAAGCAGAGATTTGGGGGAGAAATACCTGGCTACCCCAACTGTTTTTCAGTCGTCCAAAATTCAAACTCATATGAGTATTTTACAAGTTGTGGATGCTAGGATTACTGTTTGGTTACATAAACTTCTTTCTCAGGCTGCTAGAACCACTCTGGTTAAACACATTTTCCAGGCTATCCCTCTCTACCAAATGGGTGCTTTTCTTATCCCTAAACACCTTTGTAGACTGATGGATGCCCATCTATGCAAGTTTTGGTGGGGAGAATCCTTAGACCCCAAAGATAGAAAACTACATCTTTTGGGGTGGGATACTCTTTGCTCCCTAAATCTAAAGGTGGTTGGGGTTCAGAAAAGCTGAGTTAAACAATTTGGCTATGCTTGCTAGAAATGCTTGGAAAATTATTGAAAACCCTGACTGTATGTTAGCAAAAAATTTAAAAGTCAGATATTTTCCTTGAACTGACTTTCTTAATGCCAAGTGTCCTTCTAATTGTTCTTGAACCTGGAAATGCCTTCATGCTATAAAAGAATTGATAAAACCTTTTGTTTCTTGGATTGTTGGAGATGGGAAGTTTATCAACCCATGGTGTGATAAATGGATACCTTCTTTAGGGTCTTCCTCTCCTAACCCTAATACTCCTCCTAATCCCAGTTTGACTGTTGATTATTTCATTGACAATACCTCTAGAACTTGGATTGTTTCTAGACTTGTTACTCATTTTGATGATACTTCTATTAAGAAGATTATCACTATTCCCTTAAGCCAGCTTTGCACTCTTGACAGGAGGGCTTGGGACCTTTCTAAGAATGGGAAATTTTCTTCAAAATATGCTTATTTGGGACTCAGAGGCTCCTATCCCTCTCCCTATAAGACTCTTTGGTTACACATTTGGAAAATTATAGTTCCTTACAGAATTCAACTTTTTCTTTGGAAGGCTGCTAAAAATTCTCTTCCAGCCAGAACTGTTCTTCATACCAGAATGCCCATGCATTCTGTTGTTTGCACCATGTGTAGTGACCCCCTGGAAACCATTATGTATTCTTTGGTTCTTTGTCATTTTGCCTCTAAAGTTTGGTTTCTTTCTAAGTTTTGCATAAATACTGCTTTCTTTACTCAAAAAACTTTTCAACAATGGATTGTTTTCTGGTTGTTGGATTCTAACTCCAGATTATCTGAAGATGATCAACAATTCTTTACTGCTATTTTATGGTCTATATGGACTAGTAGAAATAACTTGGTCTTTCAAAACTTGTCTGAAACTCATAAATCTATCTTAGAAATATCTAAAGCTATGCTTCTAAATAGGAAGAATACTGTTGTAGCTCTTTGTTCTAGACCTATCAGTCTGAATCATAAATGGATTCCCCCTTTGACTGGTTGGATCAAATATAATACTGATGGTGCCTATGATGACATATCTGGAGATAACGGTGCAGGTTTCGTGATGAGAGATCACACTAGTAAAGCTTCTCTCTGTGCTGCTATGGTCTGTGAAGTTTTATCAGCAGAAGAAGCCGAAGCTAGAGCAATCTTGGGAGCTCTCAAGAAAGCTGTGGAACAAAAGCTTACCCACCTCATTATTGAAAGTGATGCTCAACATCTGGTGGAACAATTCTCTTCAGGACATTTTGAGGGTGATTCTAGGACTGATGCCATCTTTAAAGACATTCAGTTTTTTGCTTCCTATTTAATCTCTTGTATCTTTCCTTTCAACCTAGGATTTGTAACTCTGTAGCCCATGAGTTGGCTCATTGGGAAAAACTGAAAAAAAATTTCTATGTTTTGGTCTAAGCCTCCTTCTTGGCTAGCTCCAGCAGTTGAAGCTAACCGTTAGCCTTTCTTAGGCCTTTGCTTATAAAATAAAAATAAAATAATAACATGTGCATGGGTTGCTTTCATGTATGTACTCCATTTTTTTTTCCTGATTGGTCAAAGAGAAAATTCATTAAAAAGAAAAGGTACTTAAGAGGGGTACCTCAACCCTACGAATACAAACCGAAACAAAAGAGAATAGACTACCAAAGATGAATTCGGTAATTCAAGACAATAAACAACGAACTCAAGAAGGCCGGAAAAAAGAGTCCCATAACGCTATTATTATATTCGTTGTTAGACCTAACATTTTTGTGTTTGATTCGGCCCAAAAGAACGCTTGTAGTTTAACGTTTCTAATGAGGCTAACCAAATTTTTCTTCTTATTTTCGAAGAGTCTTGCATTTCGCTCTCTCCATATGCACCACCATATTGCGACCGACATGTTATTCCATATTCGATTAAGTCTTTCGTCTCCCCAATTAAACATCCAAGACTTCACATGTGTGGTGACATTTGAGTTATAAGTCCAACGAAAACAACATCCTTCAACAAAGTAATCCCAAATTCTCCGAGTCCTCCAACATTCATAGAACAAATGCGAGCTAGTTTCATCGTTTTCGTCACAAACACTGCATATATTAGATTAGAAACATCAATACCCCTTCTTAAGAGCTTATCCGCCGTCGTTATCCTATCATGAGAAAGAAGCTAAAGAAAAAAGTTGAGTTTGCAAGGATAATCACAACTCCACACCACATCGATCGGAAAATTTGGCTCATTCTGATCTTCTACATTCCTAATACCATCTTTAACCGTATATTGACCATGATCATTTCCTACCCAAATCCGGCTATCCAAAACACCTTCTTGAATAGATATGGAAGAAAGAAGATTTGATATGCTTAACACTTCACTTGAAATAGTTTGAGAGTATCTTTGTCTAGACATAAATCCCCACCTTATACCATCTTCATTAACTTAATACATACTAGCCACCAAAAACTCCTTGGTCCTTGAAGCTTCATATGACAAAGGAAACATATCACATAATCTTTCTTCACCAAGCCAAGCATCTTCCCAAAATATAGTTTCCTTGCCCGCACCAATCTTGAATCTAATACTTTTGTTGAAATCTTCAAGCTCTTTATAGATATTAAACAACAAGCTACCACCTTTTGGTCCTTTTGGTTTAAGAGTTTCCCAAACGGTAAAGGTTTCTCCAAATTTCTCAACAACAATCTTCCTCCACAATGCATCTTCTCCAAACCAAAATACCACCACCATTTCTTTAGCAACGCCGAGTTCACTTGCTTAGTTCTCCGAATACCAAGACCACCTTTTTCCTTTGATTTTGTAGAAATTTTCCAGCGAATATTATGAATTCTTTTCTTATTTGGAGCATCATCCCATAAGAAATCTCTCACCACTTTATAAATTTTTTTAGTAATGGTGCATGGGGCAAGAAAAATGGAGAGATGATAAATGGGAAGACTAGCCAAAATACTTTTGATGAGAGTTAGCTTACCTCCTCTTGCTATTGTTTTCCCATTCCAAGAAGCAACTCTTCTCGCACAAGTTTCAAATAACTTTTCCCATTTTTGTGTTCCTCGCACTTTGTCTCCCAAAGGAAGACCAAGATAGATACTAGGAAAACTAGCAAACTTGCATCCTAACATGTTAGCAAAATTTTCAATTCCCTCTTCGAACCCGACCCCAACTAAGCTACTCTTAGAGAAATTTATCTTCAATCCTAAAGTTAGCTCAAAACAAAGAAGTAGGTAACAAAGGGCATCAACTTGTTCTCTTTTAGCATCAAGAAAAACAATAGTATCATCGGCAAATTGCAAGTGATTTATTTTTGTCCCCCCCTCCTTCACCTAGAAACCCGAAATTTGATCAACATCTTGGGCTTTGCTCAAAATGCAACTTAAGACTTCACCAACTATAGTAAAAATAAAAGGAGAAAGTGGATCTCCTTGACGTAATCCCTTCTCACTACCAAAGTAACCACAAGACGATTCATTAACAAGAACCGAGAACTTTGAGAAAGTTAAACAATTTCTAATACCGAGAACTTTGAGAAAGTTAAACAATTTCTAATACCGAGAACTTTGAGAAAGTTAAACAATTTCTAATCCAAACCCTCCAAACACCACCAAACCTCATTTTGAATAAGACTTCGTTTAGAAAATTCCAATTTACATTATCAAATGCCTTTTCAAAATCGAGCTTGCAAACCAACCTTGGTAATTTTTGGCGAAGTCTAGAATCCACGCATTCGTTTTCTATCAATACTTCATCAAGAATTTATCTTCCTTTAATAAAGCTAGATTGAGATGTTGAGATTAGAGTAGGTAGGTATACATTTAAACGCTCCGCAAAAACCTTTGAGATGATTTTATACACACTCCCAATGATGCTAATTGGATGAAAATCTTTTACTTCCTCTACTCTCGCCTTCTTAGGAATAAGCGCAATGAAATTGTTTTTCAATGACGAATGAAGAACATTGTGATCATGAAATTCTTCAAAAACCTTCATCAAATCTTCTTTTAGGAAGCTCCAACAAACAATAAAGAATTTCATAGGATATCATCCGGACCCAGAGCACGATCAATTCCCAAATCTTTAATTGCATTCATAACTTCCTCTTCACTAAAAGGTCTCTCCAACCAAATACTTGCATTCTCATCAATACGCTTTAGACACATATTTTTTATTCTTGGACGGTTGTTTGAGATTTCTTTAAACGCTAACTCAAAATGATTTGCAATACCCATCTTTATTTCATCCTTGTTTCCGGTCCAACGTCCATTGATACGAAGGTTATTGATGTTGTTAAAAGCTCTATGACCTTTCACGACTCGGTGAAAATGTTTGGTGTTGCTATCGCCATCTCTAAAATATCTAATTCTTGACTTTTGCCTCAACAAAATGTTTTGACGACGATGAGCCACTTCAAAATAAACTTTAGCCGTCACAAGCAAGTCTTCTTCAACTTCGGTGAGACCCCTATCATCATCTAAATCGTCCAATTCTTTCAACTTGGTAAGAGTCGTGTCTAAAACCCTATCAATGCTCCCAAAGACATCTCTATTCCACACCTTCAATTTCTCCTTTAAAGCGTTTAACTTCTTTGCGAAACATTCACCCGCCGTACCTAAAAAAGAAAAAGACTCCCACCATTCTTTCATTAAAGGGATTCTGTTAGTACCTTCAAGCAAAGCTAATTGAAATCGAAAAGGGCAAGCACCCCAATCCGAATCCAAAGCGCACAACTTAATAGGAAAATGTTCCAAAAAAATCCTTGCAAGGCGCTTGAAGATGATATTTGGAAAATGATCTTCCCAATCCTAAGAGAAAAGAAAACGATCAATCTTGCTCTTCTTGTTAGGCGGTCTACTCCACCTGTTACAGCAATTTAGCCCACTACGTTTTAAGTTTTAGTCCACCCAATATCTTATTCCAAGTCAAATTCTTACGTTTGTTTTTCTATAATCACTTCGGTTACCTGCAAACAACCACCAAATTAACTTGATTTCCATCGGATAACCGCTAAATCAAAATAGAACACGAACGAGTAACCCCCACATATTTTGCACAATAATAATAGAGTTAATTAGTATTTGGGTCGTAGATTTTGGTACATGTTAGTGTTTGGGTCCTAAGTTTGTCCGTTATAGTGTTTGGGTCTTAGACCTGTTAGTCAAAGCGGTCAAATGGTCAAACTGTTAACCCACCTTAACTTCTGTTAGTTAAATAATTTACACATTTTTCATTATAAATTTTCGTTTAAAATTTTGAATTTTACTGTCTAGATTGAATCATCTGTGTGGCGAAAGATCATTTCCAATAAAAGGCTATTACTTAATCATATTAAACTCGATTTGACGGCAGAGATGACTGTAAGTGTTAGTCTAAAATAAGATACTCACCTCTTAATCCCTTGCACCCATCTCTCAAATCAACTGCAACAGCTTCAACTTCAGTCATACAAGGCCACTCAATCTCTTCCGTTAATCACTAAAATACATGGAACCAAGTAAGGTTCTTCCATGTTTTCTCGGCAACAAAACACACCAAATTTACAGCGACTATCTTAACCTATTAATTCTTTTCCAACCTGTTGAAAACACCCATTGAAGCATGACTCACGGTTGTACAAACTAATGCAGACTGGGTGAGGACTTATGTCGATCAGGACCTAGTATTGGTGTTGTACATTAACTAATCATCTTCTACAAAAGCCAATAGCAAACGCCAATAACAAATCCCAGCAAATTCATATAAAAAAAAAAAAACAGAAATTAATAAACATTCATAAGCCTCTAAGAGACATCAATAGCCACTGTACATTCCCCCAAACCATCAATAGAAAATCTACTCTAATGGCAGCAAAACTCCCCTATTCTCTACTGTTTTCTTGTTGTAACCATGTAATGCCAATTCAACACAAACCCAACCCCTATTTTGTGTGAAACTCATAAATACTTGTTTAATCTCGGCAGTTACAGTTCATTTACAATTTCAAGGACAGAAACCTGACCTCTCTCAGCCAAACTCTGTCCGAAAATCACCAAAACTCGACCACCCTTTATTGTCTTCTGAATGAAAATCAAACCCATCTCTCCTCTTCTTACGCAACTCTGATCCTTCCTCCATTTTCCCATTTTACTACTTCGCATCAACTCTGATCTTCCCTACTTCGAATTTTTAAACGAAAATTATAATGGCAAACGTGTAAATTATTTAACTAACAGATGTTAATGTTCGTTAACGGTTTGACCGTTTGACTAATAGGTCTAGAACCCAAACACTATAACGGACAAACTTATGACTTAAATACTAATTAACTCGTAATAATAACCTTTAGCTGACTGTAGTTCTTACATTAACAATGTCAGACCAAAAGTAGTTCTGTTATAAACTAGATGAGATGAAGTCACGAAGAAGGAAAATACCGAGAAAGAAAAAGAGGATGAAGAGATTCAACGGAAGTTTATGTCTAGGTATCTTTTGTTGCTTTTATACCACGATATTATCCTTTGTTAGAATTCAATTACACTTGCGTCTCATGCATGCAATTTTAGTAACACCTGGGACAAAAGAGATGCCTTCAGTTCTATAGCATAATACATTTAGGCAGCAAAAATGTTATGGTGGAACATGGTAGGATACGAATTGAAACTGACCACTATCTTGTCCACTTAGGGAGGGAATAGGAAGCCACTAAACAGACTAGACTACAAAGTCTTTCCTATCGTCTACGTTGTTGTTTCCGCATATTAACCGGTGGACGGGAACACATAGCGTTACATTATTGGGGCACTACTTTCTCTGTTACTCACTGATCAGTATCGGAGTAGTACGTAACCATCAATGTGCAGTATACAGATCCCAGTTTCATTGACTGCATGTTTACGTATTGGCTTCTTTTCTATTTTAACTAGTCATCAAAAGGAAAAAATAACAAACAAGTAGACTGAATTTGGTGCGACAAACCCTCTATTTCAAAATTCTGGCTCCGCCACAGGCTCTACGGCAACCTTTTTCTCCGCCATGTATCTTATCTCATTAAAATTTCCACCGAAACATAAAGGTATTCCAACCCAATAACCGTGTAATGTAGCTAGCTCCATACGAAATCGTTTTTTTCTCATTCACATTGCATGGACTATAAACACCAATTAAAACCCATGGAAAATTATTCTCAATACTTCGACAAGAGATACTTGTACAAAAAATACCAGATGCCATGGAAATGTACCATTGCTCTTCACGTTATTCCATTTATGAATTCTATGTATGTACTCCATTTTTTTTCCTTTGGTTTTTGTCATTGACATGTGAAACTCGTGGCTTGTGGTTACGGCCTTACGGGTATCAACGTTTGTCTTCTGATACAGATTGTGCACCTGTTTTCGTGCCTAGATGAGATAAGCTTAATGAATGGGCTCGCAATCCTGAGTACACACACTGTGTGGTCTTTATAAGCGGGTCAAGCATCTTTATAAGCGAGTCAAGCAACCAATGACCATCGTCCAATCATCATATTTCCAACTA
This sequence comes from Papaver bracteatum, assembly GCA_023529315.1. Lineage (NCBI taxonomy): Eukaryota > Viridiplantae > Streptophyta > Magnoliopsida > Ranunculales > Papaveraceae > Papaver > Papaver bracteatum. The sequence goes on along the minus strand of JAJJWX010003505.1, from coordinate 1,744,760 downwards.
ACAGTAGGGATGGTCTCTGTTGAACACAGCCTTATGCACAATGTGCAGTGGTCAAACCATGATATCTTGGGAGTGCTGTTTTGGCTTCATCTTATTCTGAATCTCCCCACTGCTAAGTAGCATGTGGCACTGTTGAGTTCAGGTTTTTGAATTAATGGATGATCAGATTGTACTTTGCTCTCCACCTACCTCATTCAATGCAACAAAGTTTCACTTATCATCTCCACCAACTCCAAACAAAAATCATACTCTACCCCCAATAAATGAAACTGGAATTTAACCTAAAATTGAATTGTATCTTGCAAGAGTTCCTGTGAAATCATCTAGTTTTTGTGTGTTACTGTGTTCTTAAAAGGACACCCCGGTTTACAATTAGCACAAGTTTACAAGGCATTTAGTCAAATTTCCATCAACAAAACATAAATTGAAGCAATGAAATCAACTAAAACTCAGATTTACTCAGATTAAAAGAAACCAACATTCCTTAATTTCCATTAATTCATCACCAACACATTTCAATTTTCAACTCCAACATCTCATTACACCCAGAAGTTGCAGAAAACACGAAATTAAAGCGATGAAATCAACAGAAACTTAAATCTAAACGAACCCTAAACATTCCATTCATCAACAACACATTTTTGGTTTTCCATACTCCAACATCTCATTACACCCAAAGTAAAGTAAAACCCACATTCACAAAACACTTTCAGAACACACTATTTTGTTTTTTCCCCTTTTTTTTACAACTTTCCATATCTAAACCCTAAAAACATGAACCTACCAACACCTCACACCCCAGATCTGCAGCTACTACTCACTTTCCATGATGAATAGTCTTGCCTCTGAGCTTAACACCAAGAACTCTCTCAAGTTTCCCCAAAACAATCTGGTTAGGAATAGCTTTACCACTTTCATACTCTTGAATAACATGAGGTTTTTCATTAATCTGTTTCCCCAACTCAGCTTGACTCATCTTCTTCTCTAATCTTGCTCTCTGAATCGCTTGTCTTACTTCTGTTGAAACTCTCTCTAACGCTGCTGGTTCACCTGCTTCATCTAGCTTCCTTGCATCTACGACTGGAACTGCTGATGATGATTTCTTGTTAGAACCAGCGTTTGATTTCTTCACTGTTGATACTGATACACCTGCTCTTAATGCTTGATTGACAGCTTTTGGATCTCTAAGATCTGATGGTTTTGGCTTTGATTTGTGCAGTACTACTGGTTCCCAATCTTGAGTGATTGCACCTGAGAATCGTGACGGCATTTTTTTATTTCTTGAGTGTGAAGGAAAATTTGGGGATGGGGATGAAATTTTGGGTTTCTTTTCAGATTTTGTCTGGTTGTGGATGAGAAATGAAATGAGGTGGATGGTTTTTTATAGAGAAGAAAGAAAGTTCTAGACTCTTTCTCGAAGGTTCGAGCTTCTCTTGGTGGGAAAGTTAGGATCATGGAGATCGCATGCGAACTTTCCAGAAACGTGACTGGGCTGTGTATGTGGGCCTAATTATCTCAAATAAGTCCACCAGTTAAACGATAGTTTTCAAGTGTCGAAAACTTTGCAGAAGGTGCACCAGAGTAGAGGTAGATAAAACATTGCGCGATGAAATTTGGAGATGTTATTATTGTAGAGTGGTAAAGTCGTTGAGTGATGATTTAAACAGTCTGAGGTTATAACTCGCCAGTAAGATCGGAAAATAAAAAAATTCTTTCTTTAGTTAGCCATTTAGGGTTATAGATGGCAGCATGTTTTTTAGGAGTAGTAATAAATGTGAAACAAATGTTTTCTTACGGGACAGTATTTAATATGTACTGGCTAAGTTGAACCTTCTTCTAGTTCCAGGAATATAACAGAGAAAAATAACACCAACTCACCACGTCGTCGGTTAAAAGCATATTCCACTAGTGTAGCAATGTTCCACCACCAAAATGGTCCTGATGAGTGTTGCCGGCGTATTTGCTTCGGCGAATTCAAGGCCCATGAATTCAGCAAATCTAAGCCAATAAGATTTTAAATCCAGTATTGGATTTCTTAGGAATCTGATTCGCTTAAAAAACTCGTTTCTATTGTACTGATCAAAGAGTGAATTGTAAACATATTTCAACAAAACCAATAATATTTTTTTTGTAGAATCAATAATATTTTTTCTGAAATATCCTCTCTTTTTTTCTCTGAATTTTAATTATTCACGTGTTTTTGAGAAAACTATATTCTCTCTCCTACATAACGATGATTATAATCGTTCACAATTTCACATTCTATCACTAATAACTTTTCGACCAATTGCATCTTAAAGTATTAGGGGTGCTCACATATTACCTTGTAATTCAATTTTCTCAACCAGGCATTGGTTTTTTAATTAACACTCATTTCCTTGGAATCTCATTCTTTGGATTAGATTACATTGTAATTGAATTAATGAATCTTCAATTTTGTAAACCAAATGGTTTGTACATCTTTAGAGCGATTAAGGATATATCAAGCCTAGTAGCATTCCTAATTGAAGAACTATAAATGGTATTTTTGTGAATGGGCACCTAATATAATAAAGTGTGGTCGTACGATCAACTATAATAGTTGGATGCTCAATGTAAGTCCCGACTTTTTCGTTTGTCAACCTGAATTGACAAAACGTAATGAAATTGCAAGTAAACTAGCTTAATAATTCTTGAAAATTATGTATATAGAGTTTATATTTCTACCTCTTCACAATCAGAAAGTTAAGACAACAAATTCCGTGAACCTGATTGTATCAAAGAGTACTTGGATGATTTCAAAAATCAATATCAAAGATTAATTTGGTCGTATCCAAATAATTGACTCTGAATTCTGCCAAGTATAAAATTTGTTATCTATCTTTCAAAATACGAAATTCTACAAGAACGAGTCTCGAAATCGATCACAATTAAGATGGACTTATCTACTAAAATTGATTATGTACTACTTGTGTTCAGTTTTGGATCTAGAGTACGTAATCACCATATCCTACTGTTGATGGTGATTTTTAGCTTAGGGTTAAAATTGTAAAACATTGCATCTGATGTGACGTCCCTCTGTAAGGAAACGGAGCCACGAGTGTTAAACTCTCCACTGACATATTTATTGAGCCACTCAATATATTTACATGAAATTTATCCAGACTGGCGCATGTAGCAACCATCCCAGCTGTTCTGTAAATTTCTGCGCCTTGCGCTTAATATAAGTTTCTCTGAATACTTTTTATGCTATGTTCTCCGGCTGAACCCTTAATGTTGATATGTCATGACAATTTGTGTTCACTCGCAGCAGAGTAGCACGAATTTCCAAATATCAAGGAAAAGATCTTTGCATAAAGTATTCAATCAAAAAGCATGATGCTCTCTGGCAATGAACTTAAAGAACTTTATGTCAACACATAAGATTCAATCAACTACTTTTGCACCTTGCGTAATATACCATACCTTGCTTGCCGAAAGTAAGCCTAGGAAAACAAGGAAATTAATCCATCATGGATTAGTAGGGGCAAAGCCTTGCCCAGAATCAGAAAACAGGGAGTCGCAGCAGCAAAGGGAGGCGTGTCCATGCCTTAGGCCAGCTTGCGCCACTTAACATTGACCACGCCCCATCCCAAACCGGCCATATTTACGTAGACCAATCAGGTCTCTTTAAACTCGCCACACACACATAAGTTGTGGCTGGGCGCATACTTTCCGGCCCCATTTCCCATCGACCAATCAGGTTGTTCTAAAACTGCCACACTCACATCAGAAGTGTAGGCACGCCGATGCTTCTCCCTTCCTACCGACCAATCAGGTCATTTTAAATGTGCCACAAGCACTAGAGGTGTGGCCGCGCCTTATGTTTGGCCGGACCCCTTTCTTGACCAATCAAGTCACTCTAAACTTCCCACCATACATTAAAGGCCAAACGCGCCCTGCCGCACCACCATACTAATAGGCAAGCCAAACGCGCCTTGCCACAAACACATATCAAGCGGCATGCCAACATGCCACTCTGCCGCAGTAATATGCCAATGTGCCACAAATGGCGCCACCACATGCTAATCTGCTCTCCACTCGTGGCCAATGCCATAACGGACTCTGATTATGATTTCATGATCGAAACAAAACTTTTGCTTCCGTAGCATTGGTCGAAACCCTAAATTTGGGATCATAGTCCACAACATGCCACAAGCCACTTTAGCCTTGGCCACACCGCCAAGCTCTAACTTTGGTCACAACGCCAAACTCTAGCCTTGGCCACGCCGCCAAGCCATTACTTTTTCCACGGCGCCAAACCCTAGCCTTGGTCATACCACCAAGCCATAACTTTGGCCACGTAGCCGAACCCTAGCCTTGCCCACGCCGCCAATCCATAACTTTGGCCACGACGCAAAACCCTAGCCATGGCCACACGCCAAGCCATAACTCGGGCCACGACGCCAAACTCTAGCCTTGGCCACGCCGCCAAGCCCTAACTTTGGACACGACGCCAAACCCTAGCCTTGGCCACGCCACAATGCCACGGCTATGCCAATGGCATGCCGATATGCTATGGCTATGTCAGGCGCCACTATACCAATGGCGCCACTTTACTAAACAACGATACATGGCCATAATCAATGGCCATCCTTCCTCGTGAGATGCAATCTCAGCCATCCAAGTTCGCCACTGAACTGACAGACTTGTGGCAAGTTTTAGGCGACTAGCAGCCTAAATCTAGTGGCCATGGCTACGCCAGGCGCCACTTTCACCACCGTGCCACTGGCATGCACGAGCCATGCCAGCCATGCTACATTACCACTGGCGTACACCAAAATGCCCATGTGCCATTATCAGGCTCCCACATAAGGTAGCCATAATCAACGTTTACCCTCATGAGACGCGATCTCAGCCATCGAAGTTCGCCCCCGAACTGACAAACCTGTGGAAAGTTTTAGGCGACCAGCCAAAACGAAGCCTAATAGCATCACGTGCTATTTTCCTGCGGTAAGTCCCTTGACTTTGACTTGCCACAAGTAGCAAAGTATTACATGTTTTCCATGAAAGCGCTCGAGACATCAAACATGTCACAAACTAGGGGATGCTCATCAGGGTATTGGTCTGGCGGTTTACAGCATGCGGCGTGCAATGAACCCGTTACAAGAAAGTATCATGAAGCGGGACAATTAGTGGTGGTGAAAAGTAACGGTGTAAACGAATTCATTTCCTTTATCATGGAAGCATAATGTCTGACAGTTACACGAATTCACTTCCTTCATCATGGTAGCATAATGTCTGACGGTTACACGTTACTCTATTCTTCCACCACTCAATCGTTTCCACTTCCTACGAGACCAGGGTACGTTTTAATATATCTTGTATAAATAGGATTCACCTATTTCCACCAAAAAATAATCTTTTTGGTTGGTAACAATATAGTATCCAGAAATCACCAAGAACTGATAGCTTTCCACTTTGCAATCCAGTTCCACTTTCTGATACAAGCCATAAAAAGAAGCCACATCTTCAGAATCAACTATTCTGGTATCAATACTCTCTTCGCTTCCCTCCCTAAGACCAACCCTTCTCCTTCACTTTGTGACCGAAGCAAGCCTGGAACATCCATTTCTTGGTTTAGGCCAGGATTATATAGATTGATCTCTCGAATCAAAAGTACTCCCGTGCAGTGCATTGTTTTGGGTCTAGACTCATTTCTCACCCAAACACACGAAATTACCAAAATCAGCAGAAACAGTTTTCACCCACAAATAATTGACGACCACAGTGGGAGGTCAATCTCTTGGTTGCAATATCAATTTCTAATTTCTAAATTTCATTTTCCAATTCCAATCTCAAGATGGTAGAACTCAGGTCCGGATCAGCAACAAACCCTGAAAACACTAGCACTGAAGTTACTCTCGGTATTAGCATTCTTTCCAGTGGCATTAACAAGCCACCTGTCAACACCAGCGGCGCGAAAAATGTTCCTTCAGGTGTTACACCACCGATCACCAGGGCCAGAGCTTCTGCCGCCACTTCCTATGTTTCTTTAAGTATGACACCTCCAACTGTCACCAAAGCCGCTGCTACTCCATCATCAGGATGAGAAGCTGGGAGATCCATAGGAAGCCGATCTCACATTACCATTGCTAATTTAATAGAAAGACATGAGGTTCTTGCTAGAGCTCAGATGAACATGGCTTCGACACATAAAGAAGTGCTTATTTTCCTCAATACAATGACGGAGCAGCTACCACATGCATCACGCTAACCAGAGCCAACGAGGAACACCTTTAATACTCGTGGCGTCGATAACTCAGCAGGTCGCACCTTTGTAAACGAAGAGACTCATTCAGGAGCTCCAGCGGAGAGGAATCAACCATCCAATTTTGCCACACGAGAAAATTTGGAATGACTTCTTCGAAACTGAGACAAAAATGATTCTACGAACATGCATCAACATCAACCCCATATCCTCCTGAAGTACAAATAATTCCTCTTCCGAGAGGATACTCTTCTCCTTAATTCTCTCTGTATGACGGACTGGTAAAGCGTGTGAACATATCTCTCGATTTTTGGAATCCTTGGGCGAACACGAATACAATCATGTTCTCCGTTTGAAAGAGTTTTCGAAGTCACTTCCCGGAAGAGAATACACGTGGTACAACATCATTGCACTAAAATAGCATATCTAACTGGGGTGACATGGTCACAGCATTCTACAAAAAGTACTTATTTGTGTCTGAGCAACTTACCTTCTCGGATTAGGAAGGATGTTCCAAAGAAACAATGAACATCCAAATGATTATGTCAAAATATTCAGAATTCAAGCGCTGGATTGTCACGACCCAAATGTGACCGAACAATAATTAGTGGATTCTTGCATCAATGGCATGCTTCCCATCTACCGTGCCTTACTGGAGAATCTGTTATTTTAGACATTCTCTGAACTTCATGAGGCTGCTAAATGGTCATCCATAACAGCACCAACATTGTTGGAAAGAACCAGGCCATCGAAGGTTGAAGACGCACGCGAAACTCGAGGAAATAGACGTCTCATCAAAAAACAATATTACACTGGCCCCTCTGTGAGCGTGATAGGTGAAAGAGGAAAAAGGAAGGCTCTAGCAGCAGAAAAGCAATCCAAGCGAGCAATGCCCATACATCAGGCGGCTCCACCGCGAAAGACCGCACCTCAGGCTCTGACACAACATCAAGAAACCGGAGAAAAGACCTTAGATTCCCGTTACCAATCGAAGAAATAATTAAACTCTTGGAAGCATGGATCCAATATGGCTCCATCAAGATGCCTCCTATCAGGCGCCCGTCAACTGAAGAGGAAATAGCAAACCCTAAGTATTGCCACTACCACAGGTTTTTCCATCACCCGACCAGTGACTGAAATAAATTAAAATGTATCTTCAAACAAAAGGTGAAGGAAGGGGAACTTCAACTAGGAAATGGGGGAGTTCACAGGGATCCTCTTCTAGTCAGGAGTTGCACATTCTCCGAAGAATTTGTTCACAAACCCGTGCAATCTATGATGCAACATGTATGCGAAATTCTCTATTTCTCCAAGGCGCAGCGTCAAGATTTATTCATAGCCCTTAATCACGTTGTGTCGGGCAAGCAACTTTTTCCTATTGAAAAAACCACATCAGAATCCCAAGCTCTCTCAAGAATCGGTATTGGAAAATGCAACTGGGGACTGCTAACCACGGTTTATATGAGGGGCACCGAGTTTTACAACACATTGATCGACGCGACCTCTGAATTCAACATCGTTACCATCAAAACTCTGAGAGCTGAAGGAATTTCGAAGCAGGAGGCTACCCGTTCCCCAATCGTGGTCAAAAACTTGGAAAGAGAAGCAACAGATGCATATGTCTACATCAACCTCGAAATTAAGGTGGAAAACATTCAAACACGTGGCAAATTCCACATTGTTAAAGAACTCTCAAATTCCGACATAATTCTAGGGCGCTCATGGGTACACGACAACGAAGCAAAATTGGGAGTATCCCCTTTGCCGGTGTCGATACCCGAAAGAATTTCTAACAAATCGTCCAACTTTGAAGAGTACATGTTGTCGTATCAACAACTTACCAATGTAACTCAATTATCTGGAAAAAGCTCGTCGACATTCATCCGCAGGTTCTGAACACAAGTAAGTCTGGTTAAACAACCCTTTTTGCACCCAGCCACTTCGCCTCTCGGCCAGGCATGGGGACTCAGTCCAGTTATCAACCCGGGAATCATTAAGAGATTTGAATGGGACGCAGGGCCTTTCAAGTGCTCTGTCAAAAATTTGGAAGCTACCTGTGACTGATCGGAAAATTACGCCTTTGGCGCGTTGCCCCGCATGCCGTAACTTCCCCGATATGTTGTGATGATGCTACGATCTGAGCCTTAAAGCTAGGAAAATTCACGTTCATTTGCCCTTCCAAGCATGCTCGTGGATCATGGAGCAGCTATTTTAGCTTCCACGCCGTTCCAACTTACCCTTGTTCTGCGAAGGGTTTGTTAAGAAAATAAAAACTTTCTCAATACGTCAAAAACGGCCTTTTGATGCTCTAAACGATGGAATTTGGCTAAATTCCGGTGACCATGTGGATCTTCAACATGTCTTGATCTTTGGGCCATTTCCCATCAAAATGGACTCCTCTTGAGCTAAATTACGACACTCGGGTTTTTAGCCCATGTCGAACGCCTTGATAGGAAGTATGAGCATTCAAGGAATAGAATGCAACTAGCCTCATCAAGTATGGCCACAATCATATTTTGCGTCGAGCTACCGAGCCATATGATATGAGAGGACAAAGTATCACAATAATCTATAAATTAGATGATATGAGAGACAACGTGCTGGACAGGCAATGCTGCAACTCATTGCGGCTGTCTACGTACCCTTACCCACTCTAAAGGGATCAAGCACATACCGTAGTTCATCCACGAAGGGACAAGAAACTTAATACAACTCGTTTGCTAGGCCGTGGCCAAGCAATAGTGGTAATGGCCTAGTTTGTATAGGCCGTTCCGTCAAAATACATGAAAGTGATGCATGTTTGGTCCGCAATATGGCATAACGATTCCTAAGCATCAAATGCCATCTTCGCGAGGCTAGGCAACTATAAATGAGCCTTATGCATCATTTATACTCTTCCGGCTAATCTATGAAGCTTACTTGGTACATAGTCCGCATATGCACCTTCAACCAACTGCCCCTCCATAGATTTCACAGAGTCATTACCCGTCGATTGAAAACGAGAGAAATCAAACCTCCACCATAATATCTTATTTAAAAATACTAAAGAGAAGAATAAGGAAAAAAAGAAGGTCATCAAGCAGCGGCGCAGACGCTTTCCTTCAAGAATCTCTAGCCACGGCTTTCACCTGAAATGTTTTCTTTACTTCTCTCATGACGTGTTATTCATGGCAGCTCACACTTCTACGCACTCAGGTGGCGCGCCATAGAAGCCCTGGATAATTTGAAAGGGAAAATCCAATAAAAGCTAACATGCCTATTAGCGTTATTGTATTCGGGCTCTCTTTCCGCTGGATTGTTATGGGAATGAAATAAATGGTTCCTCGCAAACGGGGTTTTAGGGTTCTTCTGTGAGATTTTATTCGTTCAATCAAAGATATGAAATTATCAAAGAAGCATAAATAAAGGAATGTTATTCGGTGAGACATGGCTTCAGTCGCACAAAAAAAAAAAAACTGAAGTATCAAAAAAAATCTACAAGCTACGAAAAGATTATTTTTCTCTACGGAAGGAAATCGCAAAATGGGAAAACCAGTTGTCAATGAAAAAAGGGTCTTGGTCAATGACGCCTCCATCAGAGCTTTTTCAAGCACTTTCCCTAGCACCTTCTCCGACGGCAAACATTCCATCCATAAGCTATCTCAGCAGCAGCTTCAACATCCCATCCAGAAGCTGTTTCAGTTTCAACAAAAGGGTCTTGGGATATCTACCTTTGGTTTATGCTGTTGAAAGTTTGGCTCATGAGTACCAATGAAAAACCGAGGTTGAGAAGTAGGAATTTCACACGAATTTCACTAGGATACTATCGTATGAATGACGATGTTGGTTGCACCGGTGGTCGGCCTAGGATACTATCGATGTTTCTAAATTTTATTTATTTTCCACCGTTAGTATTGAATGGATTGTTGGTGTGGATGGGTATCCTTTATTCTAAAAATTTCATAAACTCCAGCTGACACTGTTTCTGATCTTGCTGGTGTTTCTCCAACAAATCCTCGACCATCTTCTTCTGTGTATCCTTCATTTCTTGTTGGTTTTTGGATAAGTCTTCCATGGTCTTAACCATTTCATCGAATCTTTTGGATAGATCATTCATTGTAACCATTGTTTCAAAATTTTTTTTTTGGCATCGAGGATTGAACATTGCGATACCACTTGTAGTGGATTTACTATAGATGCATTCAGGGAAGGAGAATCAGAGATCTAGAATGAGAAGAATGAAGAGAAAAGAGAGAGCTCAAGAAGATAAGATTGATAACAATAATAGTCTGTATCCGTACAAGGGAAGGAGACAAGCTTAAGTAACTCACGTAAGGCATGTGAGAATTACTAATGGCACCGGACTAAAGATAAGGGCTAGCAACAGGGTGCCCATAACACAACTAACTAGATTAGATACAAGGCTAGGCTATAACATTTAATCATTTTTTCGAAAAAAATGCGAGCCTTAGGTGATGAAACCTAATTAACTATGAAGAGATAAGGGACCGACCAAGGGGTCATGAAACCGTCCCTGGGTGGTCATGGGATCGAATGACGGTCACTCCGTCAAATTCTAAAGTTATTCGAAGAGTTTTTTGACCCAATACGTGCAATTGCGCAAATTAGGTCAAATCATGAAAATATGTGGGACCGGCTCATTGCAAGCCAAAAATCCAACCATGGTCGGTTAAGGTAATATGCTTTCATCATTGAGATGTCCGTGTCTCAGTCCTGAGAATTTTGATATTTTCTGGTGCACGTTTGAGCGACCATTTGAGAAAATATGACAAAATTAGGGTTTTGATGAAACTAGGAAAACTTCATGGCATGAAGAAAAATAATTATGAAATAAAGGAATGATGAAGCATGGGACCTCCGAGGCCAAGGCATGGCCGGCCGGCCAGTGACCACGGTCCCATGGTGTTTTTTCCTTATTTTTCCTTAATTTATATGAATTTATGAAAATATCATGAAATAAAGGAATTTGTTGAAATTAAGGAGTTTTCCTTGAAGTGAAGGAGTTTCCATTGGATCAAGGAAGCAAATAATATTAAAATAATAAAAACATGGGCATGTGGGACCGGCTAGGGCATGGCCGGCGAGTTTCGCTAATTTTTTATATATTTTTCCATGATTTGAAGGAGTTTTCCTAATTTGAGAGAAATATCATGAAATCAAGGAGTTTCATGGGATGAAAGAAATCCTAAAAATAATAATAATAAAATAAAGGGACGTGTGGGACCGCCTGGGGCATGGTCGCCCGGCTGGGGTCCGATCCCACGGGTTTCCATAATTTTATATTATTTTCATGTATTTTTTGAAAAATACCATGAGATGAAGGAATTTTCATGAAACTAGGGAAATAATAATAAAATAATGAGGAATAACAAGGCATGAGGCTGGACGGGATCAAGGCATGGTCGGTTGGCCAATGATCACGACCCCATAATATTTTCCCTAATTTTATATTATTTCCTCCATGCGAAGGAAGCACCACGGAATTGAAGAGTTTCCTCAAAACGAAGGATATTTGTTCAAATGAAAGGATTTTCATCAGATCAAGAAAAATAATAAAAAATGTAATAAAATATAAAACTGGTGTGGGATTAGCCATGGCACGGTCGTCCGGTTAGTGGGCCCATGATCCCAGCGCCTTGGTCAATTTTTTTTATTTTTTTCTTATTTTGCATAGGTTCATCGTTTCGTCGTATTTTGAAATACTCGTTCATGCGGTGATTGTTAATGCATCGTTGCTGAATACACTTACACCTTTTGAGACAGGGCTTACTCAGAGGTATCTCTGATGCATGTGCGTTGAATATTTATTACTAACCCGTGGATTTCTGCTGGGAAGAACCATGGTTCGCAGTAATGAAATATCTGCGAAAATATTTGAATATTTTCGAAAATTCTGTGGATGAATCCAAGAATTTAGGAATAATTAACTTATGGCTCTATACTAGCATAGAAAGCTGTCTAGGAGCATTAATTATTCCGATATGATCTTGCTGGAGCTTCATATCCTTTATATAGTCAGGGTAAACTCGTTGTTTGTATCCTGAAGACGTTATCGCTCTATACTAGCAGAGCAAGCTATCTAGGAGCCGTCCATCTTGTGATACTATATAGAAATAATTACTGAAGTGTTCAGTATTCATGAGATATGTTGTTTTCTGTCCATGAGACTACATATCTACATGTACTCTGAGAGAAGGTATTCTTAGTCAGAGGATTCGATGAGAGATCTGTGTCTCAATACTCACGTCTGACTGTTGGATCAGAGGTTCGTATAATTATGGGTTTACGATTTTAGCCTTTGTCGAAAATCCACCATCTACATTAAGTACCCTGCTTAGTTAGGAAGGCCGTGTTCCTCAGTCAGCATTGAATGGTGATTTTCCGGTCATAAACAATATCAATAATTTAACTTAATCGTAAGTTAAGATATTACCGGATTTCGATAGTACGAGCATAACATGACTTGAATGAAGGTCCCAGTGGCATGATAAAGTGTCGTTTGGTGAGCATAGATTAGTGTTGAGCCACTGATTTGGACGATGGGACCTTGGTCATTTAGGATTCGCGGGCCGGGCCTAATAAGGAAATCTTTGTAAAATTTGGTTTTGGAAATAAACTTTGATATAAAAGGAATTTATCCTTTTATTATTTTTTATTTCTTCTTCACACAACCAGAGATCCACCACACCTTCATCACCTTCACTCCAGGGAGGAGGTAGGATTTTGCCGGAGTTCCAGTGCCGCGGACCGTTTCCGCCACCGGCCGGCGCCGACCAGGTACGCGTGATTATTATTTTTTTCCTGATGTTCATGAGTTCTGTGAATTGATCATGTTTGAGTTTATATATATACATGTGTATACATTAGCATGAGTTTTTGTTGAGAAACCTTCGTTTTTGAAAACGTATGTTCGTTCGATCGTTAGTTTTGAAAACTAATAATAATCCCTGATTTAGGAGAAATTTTTCGTCATATATGAATATTTAGGTCCAGTGATAAAACTATGTTTATGATCTTTCATGTGAACCAAAGTTTTATCATGAAAAAGGTAAATTTTCACGAAACCTAAATAAACCCTCATTTTGAAGAATGATAATGATACGAAGAAGAAGTTTTCTTCTTCTTTTTTTTTTTCCAAAACCGTGGAGTGTCCACATATCTATTTTCATGAGCCCTGCTCACGTTGAAAAATATATACATTTTTTTTATATATTTACGTGATATACATATATGCAAATATATATTGTTTTCTTAAAAAAAATCAAAACTTGAGTTTTGTGTAATATTTATTAGAAGTAAACAATTAATTATGATGAAATAATGTTTTAGTTTTCGTAATTCCATGGTGAATGTTCACACAGTAGAAATATTCATGATTTTATGAAAAATCTGAGTTTTGTTCGTCTTTTGTAGGTTTCGAAGATACGAACGATTTTGAGGTGTTAACTCTAGTATTACTATCACTATTGTTAGTGGAAGTATAAAAGGTAAGAGTTAAGAGTTACCATTAGATGCTAATATTTCCTTGATTCTGGATGGTGTACTGAAGTAGAATGTAATGTGAATTTTTGCAGCTACTTCGTAAAGATGACCAACTCCCAAGTTAATGACACTTCAAGAAATGAAATGTGTGTTGATGATGACATATCCAGAGATGAGACATGTATAGATGAAAATTCTGTCGATGAAGATGAAGACAAAACTCCTGGGATTAAGAACGTCCCAAACATAGATGATTCATTTTTCGAGGAAGATATTCCAGAAGTTGAAAAACATTTGAAATCTCCAGCGTATCGTCTTCTGATAAATCCTAGGACTGTCACTCAGAAGAAATTCGTGACTCCTAAGATAGTCATCCGGTTTTGTCTTGAACGAGGGATCTTCCTTGCATCGATTATAGAATTTAAGCTTTCTCGGAGACCTTTGGGTTTTCCTCATGTGAGGGCCATGCTCAATCAGGCGCATGTGATAAGGGATATTTAGGCTTCTAGAGAGTTGTTTATTTATCATGATGTAAGAGGTATTGTGGCTCTGCTTACTCGCTGGTGTATTCCTACTCACACCTTCATATGTAAATGGGGAGATTTTACCATTACCTTGGAAGACGTGGAAGCTCGGATGCATCTCCCAATCACGGGCAATCTCCCTAGGGATATTTCATATGAGGAGACCGCCGTTTCTCATGTCTTGACAGATGCAATGGAAGTAGCAAATAAGGCCCGCAGTAAAGGATGTTATGCTCTCTGGTTGACACGCTGGTGTACCAAAGACGAGGTTTCTGATAAACCTATCGATAGTATGTTACCCATTGCTGCCTTCTTATGTTTATGGTTGTCCAGAGACGTTTTTGAAGACAGTGGAAACTTGTTGAAGCCTTTCGTGATCCCCTTTGCTATTAAGATGGCTCAAGGTGAGAAACTTCCGATAGGTAGCTTGTTCTTGGGCTCTTTGTATCACAACTTAGACTCTTTGGTTATAGACTCCAGTGTGTCGAATAGCTTTATGAAGATTGAATGTTATGCTAACACGATGTTTCTTCAAGCTCTGATGTGGGAGCACTTCAAGAATTATGCACCCATTCCACGTAGTGTTTTGCAAGGACCGAATACTGACGCTCGCCATATTTTCCCTGAGAAAGATAATGCTAGGATCATGCGTTGGTCCACAAAGCATCACCTCATTGATGTGTTGGATAACAAATCTAAGTTCGATTTCCGTCCTTGGGTGTCAGTGCATCCTTATGTTTCTCAGCCGATGACTTTCAATAATGTAGAGAGCATGAGTTTGTCATCTAGTGCGAATCTGAACGATGGTGAGAGATCTTTCATGTTGATTTGCACCCCTGGTCACTTGCTATCGGTCTCGTACGGAGAACTTTCAGTGAAAGAGTATAATATTGATAGAGCGGCTCGACAAATGGGCATAAATCAGTGCGTTCCAACTATTCGGAGGAGGAAACCATCCGTTGAGCAGTTCATAACTCATTTAGACCGTACCCATGTAGAAGGAAGTAAATATTGGTTCCCTTGCTCTGATAGATTCGCATATGTGACTCCAGGTTATGTAGACTTCTGGGACGATCAATTTGAGCGATTGCATGAATTCGTGATAGTCAGTCAGCCTCCAGTAAGGAATCGTCCCTCTGATAAGATGATTTATGGTCGACCAAGATTGAAGTATCTCTCCGGTGATAAGCGAAAATCGTCTCCAGGATGCTCTCAGGTACACTTTTTATATGATCTTCATAAAATCACAATAGCTGCATTATGATTATGTTACTGAAATTCATCACATGACAGTCGTATCGTAAGACCTCGAATCCGTGTAGATTTCTCAGAGACTGAGGCGGTTGTTCTTGGCGTAGAAGGAAGGAATAAGGGTTATAGGTTGTTACCCAATACTATAAAGTCCCCAGCTGGCGCTTTAGCGAGTTTCCAGTATTTTCCTTATTGTGACCATTTCTCGCCCGTACTATTAGGATCATGGAACTGATATTATTATTCCGTTGCATAATTTTGCTCCATCAAGTACTGATGATCTTCGGTTCTCCGCTTCTGGGCGAACAATTTCTGACTTGAGTGATGAATAAGAAGCTGTAAGTATCTCTTCCCATATTAATTATGGCGCCTTATGGATAAAATGTTAATTGTTGAGGATATGTCCAGGAGGATGATTCCATGTACGTGGAGAATACTGGTGATGCTCGTTTGAAGGATGGCAATGAAGAAAACTCCCAGAGCTCAAAACCAAATGAAGGTAATGGAGTTGTCGACGTTGGTGCGAGAAATTCCAATCCCTTGAATGCTTCGGAGACCACTCAAGTAAGTATTTCTCTTGTATTTCATCCATAGAAGTATAAACCTGCTGATTTATGAGTGCATGAATGAGAATGTATGTGAATATATGACAAATTTTTCCAAAAATACGTCACCAGCAAATTCAGAACTCAGTTTTTTAGGAAAAACGATGTAGAATCTTCGTCTGATGTCATATTTTCATGATTCGCATATGCATCTTTGTTGTAAAACGTGATTTTATGACTTTCACGTTATTTGCTGACATCTAGAATGTATAATGAAAGACTTTGATGATGTTAGACCACTTGTATGTTGTAGTTCATGATTTCTTTTGCTTTCATGCTTGGATGATCCTAATCTCATGTAATCTTCGTATTAGGTGCAAAATACCGAAGTTGAGAATGAATGAACCCAGAATGATGAAACAAGCGGCCCTGAGATTATTGATAAGGAGGCAACTATCTCTGCACCTCAAGGCCATGAAAGTGTTGTTGATGAAGTCACGGAGACCCAGATTTTCGCTACTTCAGTAATAGAAGAATCCAGTACACCAGCGGAATATACTGAAGAAAATGTTGCCCTGAATGTAGAAGTTGCTCCAGTAATTGAAAACCGCATAGTTATGCACGAATACCCAAGTGCAGGAGTTACCTTTGATCCTCCATTTGATGCCTCACTCCCGTACCATGAGTTAGTTGGCGGATTCAGCGTTCTCATTGGATATGTGGGTTTGTACAAGAAAATCTGGGAGAAATTCGGTCATATAATTGTCGATAGGAATCCTGGGCGTGCTTATGCTTTAACAATGCATGTAAGTGTACTCTTACGTGTTGTAAGCAACATATGCACTAGAGGCAAAATTGTCGTAACTCCAGATGTACTCCTTGATTGGGAGTTCAACTTGGAGAATTCTGAGATACTTGGCTTCAATGTGAAGTGGCTTCGTAAGAAGATAAATGCTATTAAGGATTCATGTGAAAATAACATACCCTTTTCCCAATGATGTTGTGATGGAGAAGGAAGACAAGATTGTCAGGCTGAATGAAGAGCTGAACAAGGAGAATGCGTCTTTACAGGCTTTGAAGGATGCAGAGGCGCAAAAATCTTTCTTCGCTGATTTTCTTTAATTTATTTTCCATAATCTCTTGAACTTCTAAACTTACGAGAGATGAGAGATGTGACGTTTTATTTCTGGTTTTGATATCATGGTTTTGAATTGGTAGGCGGTTAAGGATTTTCTTTTGGATTTGATAGAGATTTTCATTTGAGAAATATGAATTGAATTTTGATAAATTGTTGAATTCAAATACTGATTGCAAGTATTGCAAACATTTTGGAGGAATTGAAATACAATGAAATAAAATCCTAAAATACCAAACCCAAACGTCATGAATGCTTAGACACCTAGTACCTCAGATGTCAAATAACTTCATGCAAACGCCTTAAGCCAATTCTCATGAATTACTGGTAGGGTTCGTCCATCTGTGTTGATCAACTTGTAATGTCCTCCAGTTATGGACTTAGCAACCATAAATGGTCCTTCCCAATTAGAGCTCCTTATAGAATGAAGATCTCGTTTAGTCGCCTTGAGAACCAAATCTCATTCCTTGAATTTGTTCGGCTTTGTAGTTCGTGCCTTGAATATCTTTTGTTGATTCAGAATTCTTTGTGTGTTGCGGCTCCACGGTTGTGGCACATATGGACACTCACGCAGGAGGGAGTATCCCTCGTAGTGCCTATCATGATTGGCCACATCTTCCATAATGAATCGCTGGATTGGATGATCAACTTGAGGACATTCTGGACTCAACCATTGGGTGAAATATTGTTGTGGCGAGATGATCCAATCATATCATTTTGCAATTGCTAAATTGTTTATGGGGAGAAGTACCTAGACCAAAGTAGCATATTTGAACATTGGTAATACTGGAGCATAAAGAGGAATAATACTTAGCTGAGCTCGAAACCTTTTTACAAAAACATGTGGACTCTCTCCAGGTTTTTGCGCAAGTCCCATCAAGGTTTCAACTTCCTTCAGGTGTTCAAATAGTGGGGCGTCCTTTGCTTCCCCTTCTGACTCAGAGTCTCTGTCAGTAATAGAGTGTGTTGAAGGCATTAAGGTTAGATTTCCATCATGGATCCAAGTCCTTCCAAGGATCATGTCATATCCAGGGTATTCCCGGATTATGTAAAACTTGGTCTCAGTGCAGACCAAACTTTCTATGACTTTGAGAGTGATGAAGCCATATGCATCTCTGGAAATCTCTTCATGATCTCTGATTTCTATTGGAGCATGGATAGCCTCTTGTCGAGTAATACCAGCATCCCTAAGAGTTTTCAAAGGGATGATGTTTACAGTAGTACCAACATCAATAAATTCCCTTTTGAATTCATTTCCTTTAATGTGCACTATGGTGAGCATTCCCCAGTCATGCATTTCTTTGTCAGTGGCTGAATGTTCAGGAGGTACATCTGGAATCAGAAAGCGTTTCCCGGAAACTATGTGATTCAAAGCCGTAAACATGTTTCCCCTTTGCGCCTTTGACAGATATAGCAATTCACAGACATGCTCTATCAATGACTGAACTGCTTCCTCGACTGGTGCTTCAGAAATAAAGAAAGTCCTGACAGGGAGAGTATCTTTGTGACTCCTTCGGCTCCTAGATTAAGTTCTCCTAACTCAAACTTTTCTCTGAATATGCGTTTTAAAGTCTTGCAATCACTTGTGGGGTGGCTGAAAAACCTATGGAAGCGACAATACCGAGGATTTTCCATGGCCTCTTCGGTTGGTTCCTTCTTGACATATGGAAATTTAATTGCACCATCTTGAATCCAGGCCTCTAGCAATTCGATGACTTCTTCAATGGAGCAAGGAAAGTCAGGTGCTTCTGGGTCTTTTGTATGTTGAGGAGAAGTTTGCACGTTATCCTTCTTTTGTGCTTTTGAAGGGGTGGAATAAGTATGCTTGCGCTGTGGCTCATATTTCCATTTACTCCCTTTCGTGACAACATTTGTGGAAGATTGTAGGTCGTACTTCTTGTTGACCAGACGTCTGCTCCCTCGAGTGTCTCGCGCTTCTACAGTCTTTGTGGGTTTTTATCTTTCCAACAGAGCAGGTGCAGTGGTTGCTGACCTCTTTGCAGCTTCATGGAGATCTGAGAAATTATGGAATCGGAGATTCTCTAGTAGGGCTCTGTAGACCGGGAGCATACCATTGATACACAAATACACCAGTTCTTGCTCCTGACATTTGGATTATGGCAATCCATGGCTTGAACTCTGAATCTTTTCACATAGTCATTGGGATTTTCACTGATTTTCTGAAATATCCTTCCAAGATCAGAGAGAGTGACTTGCTCTGACACAAAAAAAGTACTTCCTATAGAAGGCATTAATCATCTCTCCCCAGTTGTTGATAGTTCCAGGTGCAATGTTGTTGTACCAAGTGTATGCCCTGCCTTTCAGAGATTTTGAAAATTCCTTAAGACGAACAACATGGTTATGTTCATGTTCTCCTAAGGCTTCAAGGAAGCGAGAGACGTGTTATCGAGCATTGCCGGTTCCATCATACATAGTGAAGGATGGAGAAACATAACCTTTAAGAAGGGGAATTCTCTGCGTCGCAGCAGGATAAGGGGGTTGGTGACGATGTACGTGTGATGTCTTATCTTTTCCACGATTCTCCAAAAGATTCTCCAAGTCCTCTCGGGTGATGAAGTTTGATGATTCCTTCGTTGACGAATTGCTCGTAGCCTTGTTGGTTTCGTCGTCATCCACTGTGTGAATTGGAATTACCTCAGGATCAGCACTGTCTGAGGAGTTTTCCTTTTCTTTCCCTTTTTCTTGAGTTTTCTCTGAAAATTTGTCAGTAAGAGTCTTCAGATGATCAAATAGCTTTTGCTGTGCTGCAGCCATATCCGTCTGATTCTTTGTAAGAGTATCTTACACTTTGATGAGATCAGCAATGGTAGGTGGTGGGTTTCCTCTGATTTCTTCGGGATGTCGGCCGAACAAAGCATGACCTTCCGCATTGGTGTGAGGAGGAGTGATGTCACCACCGTCAGTGTTAGTGGCCATAACAGTTTCCGGGATATTTTCATTGTTGCTGGTGCTAGCAATGTTTACGTTAGGATTTGTAACCGACCCTGACCTAAGACCAACCATTTTTGTAAGAATTGGAGATTGTAACCGAGAGAATGATCTCCCATTGTGGTCGCCAATATGTAGATGGGGAAAAATGATTTCCTGGTTTTTAAGGAATTAGGAGATAACCGTACAGAGGAGACTCCTTGAACCGAGTGAAATGTTCAACCTTACACAGATGCACCGCTTCAAAGGGGGTGCTTTGAATTCGAGAGATCAATCTGTAGTACTCCGGCCTAAACCAAGACAATGGCCATTCTAGAGTAAATTCGGTCACAAGAGAGGATGGGTTGATCTGTATGAGGGAAGATAAGAAATGTGTGGAATCAATGGTAATCAAAGATTGTAGGTGTGTTGTGAATTCTAAATATGATAAGTTCGGAATGATTGAAATTGCTCAGTTGAGAGTAATTGCTCAATTGATGAGTTCTTGATCTCGTATTGTCAATGAGACGTGAGATTCTTGTTTCTGCTGTTGTTGTTTCAATCATGATTCAGATACTTATTTATATTGCTGGAATTATAGACACCATGAGACCATGAAGTGTGACAGTTGATGGAATCAAAGAATGGGGAAGTGGAAATCGTGTTTGAAACCAGTTGCTCAACGTGCAGAGACTTGGTTGATTTTCCATCCACTACTTTGTTAATTCCTTCAACTGATTTCACGACTTGCTCACATTCCATCATGTGTTTGAACACACGTGCCGTAGACCTCCAAACCAAAACCCTAGTTGATATCCCCCTGAATGACACGATTGATGTCTCGTGGTTAATTAGTCAGTTGCTGACTTCATGATTTAATGGGACGATGAGTCCATGTATTGAGTTGAACGTGATTTTGTAAAATATTCCGAAACTCATGAATTAAACGTTTCTCTGAGAAAGTGGTGTAATTCTTACGTTGAGGTGAGAAAGTGTTGCTCATTAGATGAATTGTTGAATATTAATAGTTGAATCAATATTTATTGGTTTGAGCAAATATTGCTCGTCTGAGAAAGTGTCGCTCGTTTGATGAATTATTGGCATCGTGACCAAAATAAAATATTAATTAAAATACTGGTAGTTGAACCGAGCATAATTAATAAGAATATTGATCATGAGACCGTCGTAAAGTTATTAGTATTCGAATCTGGAATTATGATCCTTGGACTCAGAAACCCTAATTTGATCAATTGATGACCAATTGATGGTTTATTTGAAAATTAGCCACGGAATGAAGGAGAACTGGCTTCATGGGACCGTGGGTCGACCATGAAACTCCCATATGCTCGTGTGATCAAATACCAAGGTCTCTTGAAGAATTGGTGATTTGTTGATGAAAGAATGATCATATGCTGGTTTAATCATTTATTCGAAAAATGCTCGTCTGAGCCTTAGGTGATGAAACCTAATTAATTATGAAGAGGTAAGGGACCGACCAAGGGGTCATGAAACCATCCCTGGTGGTCACAGGATCGAATGACGATCACTCCGTCAAATTCTGAAATTATTGGAAGAGTTTTTTGACCCAATACGTGCAATTGGGAAAATTAGGTCAAATCGTGAAAATATGTGGGACCGGCTCATTGCAAGACAAAAAGCCAACCCTGGTCGGTCATGGTAACATGTTTTCATCGTTGAGACGTCCATGTCTCAGTCCTGAGAATTTTGATATTTTCTGGTGCGCGTTTGAGCGAAAATTTGAGAAAATATGACAAAATTAGGGTTTTGCTGAAACTAGGAAAACTTCATGGAATGAAGAAAAATAATTATGAAATAAAGGAATGATGAAGCATGGTACCGCCGAGGCCAAGGCATGGCCGTCTGGCCAGTGACCACGGTCCCATGGTGTTTTTTCCTTAATTTTCCTTAATTTTTATGAATTTATGAAAATATCATGAAATTAAGGAATTTGTTGAAATTAAGGAGTTTTACTTGAAGTGAAGGAGTTTCCATTGGATCAAGGAAAAAAATAATATTAAAATAATAAAAACAAGGGTGTGTGGGATCGGCTAGGGCATGGACGGCCGGCTTGGGCCCGGTCCCACGATTTTCCCTAATTTTTTATATATTTTATATATTTTCCATGATTTGAAGGAGTTTTCCTAATTTGAGAGAAATATCATGAAATCAAGGAGTTTCATGGGATGAAGGAAATCCTAAAAATAATAACAAAAAAATAAAGGGATGTGTGGGACTGCCTGGTGCATGGCCGCCCGACTGGGGTCCGGTCTCGCGGGTTTCCCTAATTTTATATTATTTTTCATGTATTTTTTGAAAAATACCATGAGATGAAGGTTTTTTCATGAAACTAGGGAAATAATAATAAAATAATGAGGAATAACAAGGCATGAGGCCGGCCGGGATCAAGGCATGGCCGGTTGGCCAATGATCACGGCCCCACAATATTTTTCCTAATTTTATATTATTTCCTTCGTGCGAAGGAAGCACCACAGAATTGAGGAGTTTTCTCAAAACGAAGGATATTTGTTCAAATGAAAGGATTTTCATCCGATCAAGAAAAATAATAAAAAATGTAATAAAATATAAAACTGGCGTGGGATTGGCCATGTCACGGTCGGCCAGTCAGTGGGCCCATGCTCCCAGCGCCTTGGTCAATATTTTGATTATTTATTATTTTTTCCCTATTTTGCATAGGTTCATCGTTTCGTCGTATTTTGAAATACTCATTCGTGCGGTGATTGTTAATACATCATTGATGAATACACTTAACCTTTTGAGGCAGGACTTACTCAGAGGTAGCTCTGATTACCGTGTGTTGAATATTTATTACTAACCCGTGGATTTCTGCTGGGAAGAACCATGGTTCGCAGTAATGAAATATCTGCGAAAATATTTGAATATTTTCGGAAATTTTGTGGATTAATCCAAGAATTTAGGAATAATTAACTTATGGATCTATACTAGCAGAGCAAGTTGTCTAGGAGCATTAATTATTCCGATACGAGCTTGCTGAAGCTTCATATCCTTTATATAGTCAGGGTAAACTCGTTGTTTGTATCCTGAAGATGCTATCGCTCTATACTAGCAGAGAAAGTTGTCTAGGAGCCGTCCATCTTGTGATACTATATATAAATAATTACTGAAATGTTCAGTATTCATAAGATATGTTGTTGTCTGGCCGTGAGACTACATATCTACATGTACTCTGAGAGAAGGTATTCTCAGTCAGAGGATTCGATGAGAGATCCGTGTCTCAATACTCACGTCTGACTGCTGGATCAGAGGTTCGTATAATTATAGGTTTACAATTTTAGCCTTTGTCAAAAATCCACCATCTACAATCCTATTCTATCATGCTTATAAAACTATGGGAGGAAAAGATGAGGATCTAATACCTTCAACTTACAAAATCTATGGTTTTAATGGTATTGCCAATAAGCCTATGTGAATTCCACTGAAAGGATTGTCTTCTGAAATTATGTTATGTGTTGTCGATGTGGAATCACCGTATAACGCTTTTATTGGCCGACCTTGGTTACATGGGATTCTAGGAATAACATCAACATTTCATCAGTGCATCAAGTTCTCTCATCCCAGTGGAGTTGGCATCATAAAAGGAGATTGGATTGAAGTAAAGAAGTGTTATGAAATTGACGTAGAATCCTGCGAAGAACGAACTGCAAAGAAGGAGAATTGGAAACATAACTTCATAAAAAGACAAAGAAGTAAAAGATTAATGGTAGATGCAATAGAACAGAGAGAAGAAGAAACGTTGCGAAGCCAATGCATGCTAAAAATAAGAAGTGGCGAAGATTTCGCAGAAGGTAAGAAAATAACAGAAAATATCAAAGGTGCAGAGGCAGAAAGCAGCAAAGGTAAGAAACTTAAAATGTGAAATGAAAGTAAATTTGAGAGAAGAAATAAAATGTATGTCTGATTTGTTGCAAAAAAAATTTAAAAAAATATTTTATTGAAAGACAAATATGAGATTGAGAAATTACAACAGAGCTGAAATGCAAAAGAAAAAACAGAATAATCAGAAAGGGGCGAACCTACTATGGCGTACACCCTAGTTCGCGAAATCAAAATTTCGCAAGAGGCAAATGTAAGACCTAAAGTGCATCATAAAAGGGGGTACCTTTTGCATGGCTCAGAGAAAAGGTTACACCGCCCCTGGAACCTAAGTCATAGAGATTTGAGGTCAATAAAGCCCATCCAGGAGAGGCGCCTTGGATTCTCAGCTTAAGCATATGACTTAGGTTGGGCGACTAAGGTGAGAAGGTCTCTCCTAAGGAGTGCAAAATATGATCAAGGCACCGAGGTACACGGTTGAGCCAAGAGTGCCTGGGGCGGCTGGAGCGTACCCGGCAATTCTTGGCTTATGATGCACTCGGCCCGAAGAAACCCCCACTTAGGGTGCAGTCTCGTAACCATAAGCCATATAGGCAAAAGGGATAAGAGGCTGCGAAAACAACTGGTTGTTTTTAAGACCAGATGGGAGGATCCAACCTTGTATGGTAGAGGTACGTCTCCTTGAAGGGGCAACCAAGGGGAAGATAAGAGCGGCACCCTTCATTATGGAGCTGATAAGTGTCTTAAGACGCAAATTTTATGAGGATTTTTACTCATGGGAGTATCAAAGCTTGTCATATTTGTGCAACAATCCTAAAGATGCAATAATACAAAAGAGAAATATAAGGCGAGATCAATGGGTCAATACATGAAAGTGTAAAGACGTCTTGCGATTTCGTCGCAAGACGGCAATGTCATAGGGCTTTATTTTCGCAAGAATATTTAGGCCTGTCATATTGTCGCAACAAAAATAACAAGAGAAAAAATTTAAGGCAAGATCAAGGGGTTTTTGCATGAAAGTGCAAAGACGTCCTGCGATTTTGTCGCAATGACAAGAGGTGGAAAAATAAGACATTTACTTAGGAAGGCAAAATAAGACCACATCAGAGAACAAGAAAGAATGCAGTCTTACAATATATGATTGCGAGATTATGCAGAAACAACTACGAAATTGAGGCATAAATGCACCAAAAGATTTCGCAAAAATCTTACTATTTGAAAGTAATTTGCTTATTCTCTCATTTGGAAAAAAATAACAGAGGCAAGTATGGGAATGAATAGAATGAGAAAGTATTATTTGCTTCCATATATTAGATTTACTCATAAAATGAAAGATTAATAATTATATATTAATTAACCATATTGCAAAAAAGAATTGTTTTTCTAACACATGCATGAAGAAACAAAATAAACAAAACTTGTATTGGAAATTGAGGGAATTCACAATGATAGATTACAAGAATAGAGGATTAAAGAACAAATATACAGATGTTTTAAAAAAGTTAAAGAAGGAAGCAGAATCATTTATTGCTTGATTCTTCTTCATCTTCATCAGATTCTTCTTCTCCTTCATCTTCATACTCGCTAGCTTCACTATCAGAGATGTCCAGATCAGGAACGTTCTTTGGAATTTCTTCTAAGAGACAAGGATATGTAGAATGAGGAATATTATTATCATCACAAACCATCTTAATGGTTTGGTTTCGAAAAAGAATAGCATCGTTCTTAAAGTTCGCAACAGTGATCTTTAATTGACTCTTCAATCTAGAACATTTATCATTGCGAGAAGAAAGGTCCTTTGCGAGCTGCTCCTTTTCAGCCTCAAGCTCTTCGATTCTTCTGCGAAATCGCTCCCCAGCTCCCACGAACACATAACAATGAATCAATAACTTGGTGAAAGTTTATAAAAGTCAAACGATAAATAAGGAAGTGCAGTTAACAACCTTCTCTGTCAGAAATCATATCCCTAACCAAGGCCGTGTGCTCAGCTTGGAGACTAACATTTACACCTAGATTATTTCTGGCGTCATCTAGAATTTTTGCAGCCCAAGCAAATTCATCATCATTATTTATAAGAATAAGGGAGTGAATTTTATTTTCTCTTTTGCTAAGCACAGCATTTTGGCGGTTATATTCATCTCGTTCAATTTGAACCTCAAGAAGAATATCTTGGAATTTCGCTAAAGTTTGAGCACCTTGGCTAGAAATCCGATCTTTATCATCTATGATACTACTGATCTTGGTTCTTAAAGTATTAATTTCTTCTTTAGAATTAATATAGAAACGCTTAAATTTGTTGGCTAAGCCCAAGCAGGATCTATGGTCAATTTCTAAGAGGCAAAGTTTGGATCTGAGTTCATTTATGTGAAGAGATTTAATCTTGTCATTTGAAAAATTATTCAAATAATTATTAAGGTGTTCAAGAAGGTTATCATTATCCATAGAATTAGGGAATGAGTGAAGGAGAATGGCTTTATCAGGAAGATCATAAACGTCTGCGAAAATGATAAATCATATGAGGAAGAATAATGAGAAAACAAAATAAAAGGAAAGAAGAAAAACCTTATACCATAAAGTTGATTATTGGCATCTTGAAGCCTAGATATTTTGTTCTTTTGAGTGGAAGAATCAACTTCTAATTGTTTGTTCTTTTCGCGAAGGCCAACCGCTTCAACCTCCAGTTCTCCGTTTCTTTTATGAAGCTGGATATTCTTCTTTTCAAGAGTCACACGTCTTTTTTCCAGATTTGAGGCAACGGCGAAAGAAACCTTTCCAGTCTGCGATTGTCAAGATAGAGTATAATTATGAAGAAACAGAAAAATGAAGGCATGAAGAAACAGAGAAATGAAGGCATACCAGAATACCAAGCGAATTCAGAAAGCTAAGAGTCACTGATCTAGAGACTCCGGAAAGAGAAGTATCAACATCCAACAAAGGGGCGTCACAGATATTCGCAAGAGCTTTGCATGTGTTGGTAAGATGATCATCTCCAATCCATTTCATGGAGTCCGAGAAGATGCTAGACAATTGTGCCATTGAAGATTCAGATGGAAGATCTCCCCATGCTAAAGAATTATCAACATCATCATCATTATCCTCGGAGCTTTTATCAGAATGAGAATTCGAAGGAGAGGGAGAACGAACTTTTGTTTTCTTTGAAGATGAGGCAGCTGATTTCTCCTTGCGAAGAATACCTTTACCTTGGCCCTTGGTCTTCGCAACCTTAGTTCCCACTTCTTCAACAACTACAACACCAAACTTCACACACGAATGAAGATAAGAAACAGAGGCAACAATATTGTTAAAAATAATAAAATAAAATATTTCTTACTTCATCCGTGATTGAGCGTAGAGCTGACAAAGTGATAGCTTTCCCAATCCTGTTGTAGCTTTCCCTCAGCTTTTTAATCTAAAATTTTCGCAAGAGTTACAAAACAAGAGAGTAACAATATATGAAAGATTATGAGTTCAGCAAGACTTGAAAACATACCTCTATCTCTTTTTCAGGCCAGTTGAATACCCATAGTTGATATGCAGCGAGATTCGCAGGAAGCACATTTGAACCAGAAATATAAGACCCATTTAGAATCAACGGAAAGATACACCATATGTCATCTTTAGATTGGCGAGGAGTATTATTTTTACCAGAATTCCAGTCGATATCTTGCATAAGCACTTTATCGTCAGCGATATTATCTTTTCTCTTCAATCGAATACCCCAGCGAGTGCTATCTTTCCTCATGGGTATTAAATCATAATTTTCAAAGAAGCTCTCTAATGTATATTTTTCGGCGAGTATTTCTAAATTTTCAAGTTCAGGGTCCCTAACTTCTTTTGGATAAAGAGATCCTTTACCAGCACCACGGTTGGCGAATTCAAGAATTAAACGAATGCAATCCCCACTTAATTAGTAGATGGCTCGCGAGAAGTTCGCATGAGCAAGAATTTCGTAAAACAAGGGAAGATTGGGATCATAAAGAGGGATAGGAAGGATAACGAGAATCTGACCAAGTGAAACTATGATTTCTTTATCATCACAATAATGGTCAGAAAACAATTTAGTAGAAAGAATAGATTTAGCTCCTTGATTGGGAATGGTGGATAATGTAAAACCCTTCTCTTTGAGAATCTTATGAGTTTCTTCGAAGGAAGTTTCATATTTATGACCACTTGGAGGCATTTTAAGTATGGGAATGAAGAAGAAATTAAAGATTGAAATAGGTAGAAACAAGAAAATTTACAGCAGCATGAGCGGAATTTACGGAAGAACAGTGAAGAAGAGTTGCAGAAAAGATAAGAAGAAAAGTAAAAAAGAAGGGAAGAGAAGAATAAGAAGAATATTTATAGAGAGAAGACTTCTCGAAAAGATAAACATATTTCATGCGAAGAGTAGACTAGAATGGATAAGAAATAACATTGAAGAAGACGTGTCAAGAAATGGATGGAAGGAGAGATACGTGTAAAAAATTCTGTGTAAAATACAGAATCATGTTAGTACAAAAGAATACGGAAAGATGAATAGCTGCGGCATTTTAAAGTACAATTTCTCATGAAATTCTCCCCTTCACATAGAAGGCATGAGAAGAGGCAAGATTTAGGATCATAATCTCGCAATAACAATATTCTTTCGAAACCTTCATCTACAATACACCGCGAAGACATCGCAGGATGATTACAGAAATTACGTAACAGATAATGTCAGCATAAACACGAGAAAGATATGAAGATCTAGCAAGATTTAGTAATATTGAGAAAAGAACATTTGTACGCTTGTGAGAATCTCGCAAGCTAGATCCGAAAATAAAGGTCAACTTAGCTGTCATCCACTATGTAATACCCTATATAAAGAGCTGAATAGGCTTAAGGCAAGAGATCTTTTTAGAGTGGTGAGAAAGCTTTGAGGAGAGAGAAAGTCTAGAACAATGGTTGTATTCTTGATTTTATTTCCTTCTTGTAAAATTTCATATGTCAATTAATAAAAAATGTAATTGTTGATCTAAAAGATGTGTTGATTATCATGAATTCTTGTGAGGGATGTATTGTAGGAATTCCTGCAGCTACATTATTATTTTTTATTTTTGTATATGTGATCCATTAGAATCACTTGATGGGAGCATCGTGCCAACTTCATAAACTCCAGATTAGCCAATAAAAGATGTTTTATTTGTTCATCTTCTTCATGGAAAACCGTGTAGTTATGCTTCTCCACCAGATACATTCATTGTTGCATATGGTTCTATGCTTCAAGTGACCGAGGATATCAGTATGTTAATATTTTTTTAGGTCATGGAATCTACGATCACCATTTATTCATCAGGCAGTCGTGCTGCATAAGGATGTTGCGCAAAAACTCTGGTATTAGGTGGTTGACGACGGCATACAACTTTCTTCAAAAATTACTTTTTTTCGATGTTGTGATCAAATTGAAGCTTGATAGCGCACTGGGTTTTCTTAGTGAAATTAATGTTCTTTTTCCTCGTATTTTCTTTATACAAAATGTTCTTTATCGCATGACTTTATGCTCTCAATTACACTTGCAAACCATCTTAAAGCAGTGAAGATTCACTTGATTGTTCCAAACTATCACACATAATTTATATAGCCCACTGCTTTGCGGGATTTTTTTTATGTGTACTTGCTCCAAGAACACAAAGTTATAAGATTTTTTTTTAACAATATGGTCCAAATGAATGAGCAACATATCTTTTCATTAGAAAACAAACCTACCAAGTCATTCAAATGGTAATGAATAATATCTTCAGTTTGAATATCGTTCACTTCAGGTTGATTATCCATTGCCTGGAGTACAAGCACGATCTATCAACTAAGATATCACAACATTGGTCTAAATAAAGATGCTAAAATGAAACCTACGGTTGGTATATAACAAACTGACCTAATCGTAAACTATCAAACCAAGTCATAAACAATGATTCTCAGCCGTAACTTTTTAATTCCCAGCAATAGAAACTAAAACCAACACACAAGATTATTTAAGGTTGTTAATATAACAAACTAGCATAACCGTAAGTAGACCTTTTTTATTTATTATTAATACCTAAACGTAATTAGTGTAATAAATCACATTATATAAACCAATGTGAATTATGGTCGAATTGTTCCTAATTTTACCCAGTACGGTTAGGATTTCAGTGTCTCTTAATCATAAATTTGGGTTACGAATGGTGTTTGTGGGTAAAAAAGACATGCGGGAGTTTCCGGTAAAAAGTGGTCGAAGGAGGCAAGATGAGTTCACGGGAATACTTTGAGTTCGAGAGATTAATTTGTAGGACCATATCCCAAACCAAAATAATGGTCGTTCCATGTTCAATTCGGTCACAAGAGGAGGAGAAGGGTCGATCTGTAGGGAGAGAGGCTGAGATTGTGTGGATATTAATAGAGATTGATATGTAGGTGATGTAATGTTTTAAACTGCTGTGAAGATGATTCTCTGTGTAGATGAGAGAAATATTTTGAGAATGTTTGATAACTTGACAATGATGAGTATTAATTATCAAATCATAGGTTTCAGAACCTATTTATTGCAGCACATCAATCACCTATAAGTGGTGACAGTTAAAGGAAGTGGAAAGATGGGGAAGTGGGAGATCATGTCGAAACCACTTCCATGTTACATAGATGGAACCAGAGCAAGTTAGGTTTGTGATACTTAGTTTCATATCTTCCGCTTCTTCTATTTCAATTGTTTATCAGTTCGTCTGGATACTGTTAGAAATTTTAAGAAATTTGTTACAGGGTTTCAAAAACCTAATATATTTTGATCCACTTTGATTTCTTGATTCGATTTTCAATCAGTGATTAGATCGGTAATACGCTATATAGACCAATCAATGGTAACAGACACAATACAATAATAAAACGTTGCAGGCAACACCTCTCATTGATGAGTCATGATTATCCCTTGTTAACAAGAAAAGTTAATCAAACTTGGTTGGAAAAACTACAACACATATAGCATTTTTTTAAGGTGAACAATACCTATCAAATGTCAATCCGGTCCGCGAGTTATAACCCCAAAGGTGTCACTATTCATCCACAAAAAACCCATCAAAACAAAAGTAACACGAAAAACAAATCAAAACAAAAGTAACACAAAACCCCCAAAGAATTAGATGAAACCAATTTTGAAATTTGGGGTTTTTGTATCAATTTGTAAAAATTTGGGGTTTTTGTATCAATTTTGTTTAAGGTTTTTTGTACCACAAGTTTGGTCACCTTGGGGTTTTATGAGTAATTTTGGTTAAAGATGATCTCATAATCTATTTCTATCCCTTTTCAACAATTGCAGAACCTTTGAGCCTTTCGCGAATATCTTCGAAGACATCGTCTGTAATCTCGGTGTCAAGGACCATCTTCATTGGTTCATCTTCTCTTTCAACATATTCCTTTCCCTTCATATAACACCCATCATACCCATCAACAGGCTTGCATTGGCCCTTGTGGTTTTCACTTGATTCTGCTAGTGCAACAGCTTTGTCAAACCATTGAAACTCATCGCACTTTGGGTGATTCAAACACCTTAGAAACATTCTTCCATTTTCAGTATCATCAGTTTTTGCAATCCAAAACCGGCGTGTCCCATATGTTTGTGGGTGAAAACCGTTTCTGCTGATTTTAGTAATTTCGGGTGTGTGGGGCGAGAAACTAGTTTAAACCCTAAACAATGTACTTCACGGGAGCACTTTTGATTTGAGAGATCAATCTGTACAATCCTGTCCTAAACCAAGAAATGGCCATTCCATGCTTGCTTCGGTCACAAAGTGAAGGAGAAAGGTTGGTCTTAGAGAGGGAAGCGAAGAAAGTGTTGAGACCAGAATAGTTAATTCTGGAAGTGTGGGTGTTTCGTGACTTGTATTAGAAAGTTGAACTGGCTAGCTGGATGAAAAGCTATCAGATGATTTCTGGAAGTTGTATTGTTCTCCTGACCAAAACTTGTCGTTTGGAAGAAATAGGTGAGACCTATTTATACAAGTCGCAACAAATTATACCCCGGTCTCGTAAAAAGTGGAAACAATTGAGTGGTGGAAGAATAGAGTAACGTGTAACCGTCAGACGTTATGCTTCCATGATGAGGGAAGTGAATTCGTGTAACCGTCAATCATTACGCTTCCATGATGAAGGAAATAAATTGTTTACACCGTTACTTTTACCACCACTAATTTTCCTACTTCATGACACTCTCTTATAACGGACGCATTGCACGCCGCGCGCTGTAAACTGCCAGACCAATACCCTGATGAGTATCCCCCAGTTTGTGACTTGTTTGATTTCTCGAGTGTTTTCGTGGAAAACATGAAGAAGGTTGCTATGTGTGGCAAGTCAAAGTCAAGATACTTCGATACAAGAAAACAACATATGATGCTATTAGCCTTACCTTGGTCGGCCGCCTAAAACTTTCCACAAGTCAGTCATCTTGGTGTCGAACTTGGACGGCTGAGATTGCATCTCATAAGGAAGAGTGGCCATTGATTATGGCCACATCTTGTTGTATAACGAAGTGGCGCCATTGACATAGTAGTGCCGGGTGGAGCCATGGCATAACAGCATGCTAGTGGCATGCCAGTGGTGTATCCATGGCATAAGTGGATGGTAGGATCGGAAAGATACCTACTATTGTGTATACTGCAAGTGCACAGTGTCGACAAGCAACACAGGGCAAGCACAGGTCGAACCACAGAGACTTGGAGAGTGTAGAAGTTGATTCTAAATCCTGATTCAGAGAGTAACCAAAAGGGGTTTGATTTTGTCGATACGACGATATGATTTTCAAGTGACTGAAATAATAAAAGTAAAAGATGCAAATAACAAGATATGTAAACAATGATAATATGGATACTAGGGTATTCAAATCCACCAATAACCTATGATATGCATTCAACTTGTAATATTATTCTTGTCCTTATAGTAGATTCAAGTCTACCGTATAACTAAGGTGTTTCTCCAATGGATAATTTAATCACAACTAAAGTATTTCTCCAAAGCATTAATTGTCTAATTAAGCACAACTAATCTAAAGATCAATATTTGGTTAAGCATGAGTTGTAGCATAATCAACATAGAGATATTCTAACTACAATGGATACATGGCATACATTGTGAGAGCAAGATGTTGAAAAACTTGGATTAAATTATATCTATAAACAATTCTAAACTTTCAAGAACAAGATACAAGATATGAATACATACCAATGAGATTAGGGCTTCATCTAAACCCTAGTAAATGAAATTAGAACATGAAGAATATTACAACAAAATTGAAATTTGATAAACTAACATGAACAAGCTATTCTTGGATGGTTTTTCAACACAAAAACCCTCTCTATTTATACACAAAATTCCCTCAAGCACTTGGATTCGAAATTTGGAAAGAATCCACTCAACAAAACATGTTTTCTTAATTGATGGATTGAGTGGAATATATTTGGTTGTGGGAAATAAATTGGGAGTGATTGAGTGAGAGAATAGGGATGTTTTCTTTAATTGATGGATGAAATGGAATACAATGGGGGTGAGGTGGATGTTTGGAAAGAATCCAATGGGGGTGAGGTGGATGTTTTGGAAAGAATCCAATGGGGGTGAGGTGGAAATGGATTTGGGTCTTGGGTTTTGGATCATGGGTTGTTTAATCCCATGAATTTGTAAATAGGTTGCCACTGATGCGCGAGCGGGTTGCAACGCTTCCAACTTTCTTCTCTTTTGTCTTCTCAATTCTTCCAATCTTTATTTAGTACTTAAAAACACAAAATTAATTAATACAAATATTTATTCTTGAAAATGGTAAAAATGCAGAATTTGGGATAATATATGACTTTGAAGCGCGAAAGATGAGTTAAGTGCCAATGAAAAGGTGTATGAACATGCAATATTTGGCACTCATCAGTGGCATACTAGTAGTTGTGGCATGGTGGCATGCCAGTGGTCGTGGCATAGCGACATGCTAGTAGTCGTGGCATGGTGGCATGCCAGTGGACATGGCATATCGACATGCTAGTAGTTGTGGCATGCCAGTGGCCGTGGCATAGGGACATGCTATTTGCATGGCCACGCCTGTAGTGTTTAGCATGTCCAAAGTTAAGATTTGGCTTCGTGACTAAAGTTAAGGCTTGGCGGCATGGCCAAGGTTAGGGCTTGGCGTCGTGGCCAAGGATAGGGTTTGGCACTGTGGCCGAAATTAGGTGTCGTGGCCAAAGTTTAGGGTTTGGCGACATGGTCGCCCAAAAGTTGCCACAAGCCTGTTAGTTTGGTGGCGAACTTGGATGGCTGAGATTGCATCTCAGGAGGAAAGGTAGTCGTCGATCATGGCTACCTTTAATTGGCAGTGGCGCCTTTAACTTGCACCAGCGGTATTGCGGCGTGGCTGGTATGGCTTGCATGACTCGTGCACGCCTTTGGTACGGTTGCACGCGTAGCCATAGCCACTGAAATTTTGGCACGTTGGTGTGGAAATCTTGCCTAAATTAGGGTTTGGCTTATCGAAAACCCTAATTAGCCTATATGGCACGTTGCATGGGGTAAGTGGCCATGTTTGGCGCGTTTGGCATGTGAATATGGTATGTGCATTTTTAGGAAGCCAATTGTCTTTGCGGCCATCTGGCGATGTTTCCTTCTTTTCAACATTGTGGAAAGTTTAAGGTAACCTGGTTGGTTAATGTAAGAGGGTCGGACAGGCATGGGCGTGGCCACACTTCCAGTGCGCTGTGGCGGATTTAAAGCGACCTAATTGGTCGATGGGAAGTGGGGCCGGAAAGGATGGTCCCAGCCACATCTTATGCGTGTGTGGCGAATTTAAAGTGACCTGATTGGTCGAGGGAGATATGGCCGGATTAGGATGGGGCGTGGCGTGGCGCCAGCTGGCCTAAGGCATGGCCACGCCTCCCTTTGATGATGCGGCGCCTTGTTTTTCTTATTCTGGGCGAGGTTTTTCACCTGCTAATCCATGGAGGATTAATTACGTAGTTTGGCCTAGGCTTATTTTTGACAAGCAAGGTCTGGCTATATTGCGCGAGTGCAAGTTAGTCAGGACAATTTATTGAATTCTATGTATTAACACATATTTATTTTAAGTCCATTACCAGAGAGCATCATGCTTTTCTAATTCAAATACCTTATGCAAAGATCTTATCCTTGATACTTGGAGATTCGTGCTATTCTGCTGCGAGTGAACACAAATCGTCATTCCATATCAACAGTATGGGTTCAGCCAGAGAACATAGCATAGAAGGCATTCAGAGGAACTTATATTAAGTGAATATGCGCGAGGCGCTGAAATTTACAGAATATCTTGGATGATTGCTACATTCGCCAGTCTGGATAAATTTCATGTAAATATATTGAATGGCTCAATAAATATGTCGGTGGAGAGGTTAGCACTCACGGCACTATTTCCTTATAGAGTAACATCACATCTGATGCAAGGTTTTACGATTTTAACTCTAAGCTAAAAAACACCATCAACATTAAGTCCCCTTCTTAGCACGTAACAGTGGCATTGTTGCGGGGTAAGCATGAGATGGTGACAGACAAGAGTAAAATCGAAAGAGCAAGAGGTGAAAAGATTGCCAAAGAAATTTAACTACCTTTGGTGGAAGGCATGAGGAATTTGTGATCCTTGTGTTGGCTGCTCTACGTAATTCCGACTTGGCCACTGGTGTTGGCGTCAGTGGTGAAATTTTGTCTACTGATTGGCAGAGATGATATTGTAATTTGGTTCGCGAATCGGTGAATGGCTCTAGATGGCTAGGTCACGGAACGTATGGAGATGACGCTACTTCGAACGGCCAGGATGACGCTACCTTGGCTAGTGGAGATGGAAAGGTGGATGGAGCTGCTGGCCTGGATGCGGATTTCCGGCGCGGGCGCGGTATTATTGGCTTGGCTACGTCCACGACATGGTGGATGGCGTTGTATTAAATGGTCACGATGGCGTCTCTTTGGCTATTGGAGATGATGCTGGTTTGGCGTGGATCCGTTGGCATTGCTCAGGATACGCGCTTGGAATGGAAGGTCGTGACGCTGCTAGCTTGTCTCGGCTTGGGCGTGATGTTGCTGGCTTGACTTGGCCGCGGGGATAATGCTGGATTGGCGTGGAGCCGTTGGCGCTGGCTTGGAGTTGATCCATTGGCGCTGGCTTGTGGTGGCGTGCGTTAATCTGGATAGGACGCGGAGAGGATGGCACTGGTTAGGAGCGGTTTCTTGGCGCTGACTTGTCTGTAGTCTGTTGGCGCCATGGATCTTTGCTAGCGCAGGTCCGGTTGCCTCTTTTCATGCGTAACCAAAAATAGGAAACCTTCCTCCTTTCGAACTCCCAAAAGTTGTTTTTATAAAAGGCGTTTCCCATATTCTTTATCTTGTATCATCAGTTTTATCCTCATGCCTCGGATCTAGCGGCAAAGCAATAGCAACACATCAGGCAAGCGTATTCCAAGTATGCATCTTTGTGTTTCTTATTTTTGTTTACTCTTCTGTGTTGGTGTAAACCCTAGCCGCAGGTATGTCCGTTATAAATTCGTAAAATAATTTAATGTGAGTAATTCCCTTTGCCAGTAGCATCGCCATAACATTAACCACCTTGTTTAACGGTAATGAAGCCAATTGTTTATGCGAAGTAATTATGCATGATCGGGTAGCCGCCTTCTCCACAAATCCTAATTTTAGGGTTTCCTTTTTTTTTTTTGAACGTGACTGTGGAACCCTATTGGCCGAGTATACCTCCCGTGGCACAAAGTTGGGGTGGATGCCAGTCCCCATTCTTTCGGCTACCACTCCTCTGGCCGTGTGCCATCTTTGGCCGCGCATGCTACGACTTGCGACCCAATAAATTTTCTTGTGACCAAGATGATTTCTTCCGCCGTTGAAAAAATGATTTTTATGCTCCCTTTTTCTTAGTAGTAACTTTTATTGGTTTTGCTCCGCTGTAGCTACTTCAATAGTGAAAGCAGCGTAAAGAAATTCTGTTAGGATGTCACCTGAGAAAAGTCCCACCACCACATCGAAGAATGTTGGCAACTCCAAGCCAAACACGGATGATGAATTTTTTACAAAGTCTTATACACTTAGGAGAGCCCATCCCAAGTATGTGGCGACCATTTTTACCGGTTCATAAAATAAAGGAGAGGTCCAGTCGGTTCGGCCGGGGACTGTAATGCAGTTTTGCCTTCATAGGAAAGAGTATCATGCTTCTCCCATTGAATTCAAAATATGTCGGAGTCCATTGCGCTCTTTTGATAAAGGGATGCAATTCATGATAAGTCAAGACTGTGTGAGAGCCAATTTGACCAAGGCGCAAATCATCGATGCTGTCATGGCTTCTGCAACACTTCAAATTAGGAAAGATATCGCGGGCTTGATCGCTTTTATCTTCAGATGGTGTCCGGATACTCACACGGCCATATGTAGGTGGGGTGAAATGACCATCTCTTTAGAGAGTGTAGCCATCTTGTTAAACCTTCCCATAATAGGGAATCTTGATATCAAGTTGTCCGACGATGAAGAAGAAATGCGTGCCACTCTTAACGAGAAGTCAAAAGGATTCGTTCGGAAGGATTATGAGACAAAGTGCTTCTATAGATGGTGTGTGTCTGAGTGGTTCCCTGATGAGCCGGAGTCGGATCTAGTGCTGGAAGATAGACTCCATGTTGCTGTATTTTTAGTATTGTGGCTATCCAGAGATATTTTCGATGATTGCTCTGGTAAGAAGGAAATAAGACAGGAGCTCATTAAATTCTCCATCAAATTGGAGAAAGGTGTCGTTCCTCCCATTGGTGGCTTGTTTCTTGGCTCTTTGTACACCCAATTGGATCATCTGGTCGCGGATATGTACGCTTCAAATGGTTATATGAAAGTGGACTCGTATGTCCACGTTGATGTTCTCCAAACATGGTTGTGGGAGCATTTCGCAAAATATGCTCCCAAACCGTCAGCTTTACTTCCCGAGTCTTGTGGCGGCTCCAGAATACTGCGTTGGTTGAATAAGCGCCCAAAATCTGGATCAAATCTCATCGAATTCCTTGACAATGCCTATGACGTTAGCTTTCATCCTTGGGATCCAGTCTACGCGTCCATAGTTCAGTCGAACACTTTCGTCGCTGCTCCGAACTTGACTTTGCTTTATGCTGGAGAGAATATGAGCGTTGGAGAGGTCGTATTTATGCGAAGCTGTATCCCTGGACATGTGCCATCTTTCTTCCGGGGGTCTTTAAAGGCAGTCCCTTATAATATTGACGGGGCAGTTCTACATATGGGTTTTGACCAAGGGGTCCCATTTACTCGTCAACCGGTTTCTCATGAAGAATTGTTGCCAGTTGTGTTCTCGCGCCAGGTAAAAGTCTTCCTTTCTTGATTCCAGAACGAAGTCCAGTGAAAACCTCCATGTACAACATGTTCTGGCAGGATGAGTTTCTTGCCATCCACGGATTTGTGAATGACGTGGTGGAAAATTCTCGTGGCAAGCCTTCCCATGCGATTTTAGCGGAACATCCATTGTTGAGGGAGCCTTCTACTGCTAAGCGAAAATCTCCTAGCTCGGATGCAGACAGTCCCCAGAAAAGGGAGCAAAGGTCGAAAAATCGTATAGGTGGCTTTCAATCGGATTCGGCTTCAATGGCTCTTGTGACTTTCAGTTCTTACAACATGCAAGTATGTATGATTTTCTTCCTGATTCGGCCGTATTGCATAACTATTCTGAATTGTTGCCACCGAAAATCTTTTCCTTGTGACTCAGGGTATTAGCAAGATAAACGCCTTTGCCAGACTTGCACGTGGCCATGAAATGGAACCCTCTGAAGAAAAATCTGGTGATACAGAGCCTCTCGTCAGTGAAAAGGAAGGCGAAGAAGAGGAGAGCTCAGGATCCGACGGTGACGGGCAAAGTACTTCAGTGCATGCTGAAAGATGCGCCATGGCCTGAGATTAAGCTTCATCCAAAGCTTCCGTTGCGTAGGAAAAGAAACATTATTCCTTGGACAATGTGTTGGAAGTGTACGACCAACATGGCCGCAGATCGGGTTGGCAGTGGACGGCCAGCATGGCCGGACATCGCGTTGGCAGCGGACGGACAAATGGCCGGACATCGCGTTGGCAGCGGACGACCAAATGGCCGGACATCGCGTTGGCAGCGGATGGCCAACATGGCCGGACATCGTTGTTGGCCAGGGTGGTAAGGTGCGACCGTCACGGCTTGGGGAGTTGATGAATGATTTTTGGTCCCCCAATTTAAGTTGTAAAAATGTCATTTTTACATATATAGGGAGGGGTAGTTGCTTGATGGTGCATATGCGGACTATGCACCAAGTAAGCTTCATAACTTAGACAGAAGAGTATAAATGATGCCCAAGGCTCATTTATAGTTGCGTAGCCTTGCAAAGATGGCATTTGATGCTTATGCATCGTTATGCCATACTGCGGACCAAACATGCATCACTTGGATGCATTTCGACGGAACGGACTATACAGACTAGGCCATTTTCATTATTGCTTGTCCACGACCATGCAAACGAGTTAGATTAAGTTTATGGCCCTTCGTGGATGAACTGCGGTTTGTGCTTGATCCCTTTAGAGTAGGGAAGGGTACGTAGGCAGCCGCAATGAGTTGCAGATTGCCGGTCCAGCACTTTGTCTCTCATATCATCTAATTGTGAGATGATTGCGACATTCTGGCCTCTCATATCATCTAGCTCAGTATCTTGATGAAAGAGATGATTGTGGCCAAACTTGATGAGGCAAGTTGCATTTCATTCACTGGATGCTCATACTTCCTATCAAGGCGTTCGACATATGCTAAAAACCCGAGTGTCGTAATTAGTTCAAGATGAGTCCATTTTGATGGGAAACGTACCAAAGATCAAGACATGTGGATCTGTGGTCACCATAATTTATCCAAATTCCATCGTTTAGGGCCTCAAAATGCCGTTTTTTCCGTTTTAAGAAAGTTTTTGGTTTACTTAATAAACCCTTTGCAGAACAAGGGTAAGTTGGAAAGGTGTGGAAGCTAAGTTTGCCGCATCATGCTCGTCGAGCATGCCTGCGAGGGAAAATGAGCATGCATTTGACTAGCCTTAAGGCCCGGATCGTAGCTTCATCATGGCGCATCAGGAGAGTTACGACTTGCGGGGCAACGCGCCAAAGACGTAATTTTCCGGTCCGTCACAGTAACAGCGGGTCTTCCCTCAATTCCAGTGATCCCGTCGATGAGTTAGGACGGGGCGAGGCGAAGCCGAGCCACACCAAATCAAAAATGCACCACGGGCTAGGCGAAGCCATAACACACCAACCAAAAAATATGATATATGATTTTCGGGTCTGCCCGGTACGTAGCACGGACACAAAATCTAGTGGGGTTTTTGATTTTACCACCTGGTTATCTTATTTTGTTTTATACGGAGTACTAGATCTTAACCCGTGCCGTAACGGCACGGGATGTTTTGTCTCTAATACGATATTTTTCACATTCCTCTTGCTTCATTTTATTCGTGAGTAATTATTTTGATATTCAAATAGGTTTTGGGAAACAAAATGGGTTACCTGATCTTTTTATTTTTTACTTAAGCATGTTATTCCAATTTATTATCTGGACGGAGTAATACTGTTGTGCCAACATGAAAATTAAATAAAAAATACAGTAAATAAATTTTTTTCCCATTTATTGTTCCATCATATTATAATTTCAAACTTCAAAAAGAATATTTCATCTAACAGTACATATACCTAAACTGCCAATCCAACTCCATGATGTTTATGAATACATTTGTTCCGAAATTATTGATAACTAAGGCTCTAAGGAGTGAAGCAAAAACCCATAATATTTTCCCTACTATAGATAAACACTATTTATTTATTTATTGCAAATGTGAGAGTTATAAAAATGAAGAACCCTTGGCTATTAGAAGGCTGAGATATACACATGTGAGTTGAAAAAATAAACTTATAATAGTAAATCAAAACATGTGTAAGATTCTTTCTCAATCATATTCATAACATAAAATTGAAGAAATTCGTGGATAAAAAGATTTCACACCAACTATGCTAAGTAGTGCATGAATGATGTTCTCACATCTAGTGTTACTCAAGTAATTTGGAGTTTTAAAGAGCATAGTCATATTGATATTTGTATCTACATAAATTCAACTAACCTTCCGAAGAAAAATTATTAGTTTCAATGTAGAGCCGACACAAACTTCTGTCTCCTTCAATGTATACAACACACATTGGGTTTAATCGACCTTGAGATTAAACAAATACCCCAACATTAGTCAAATAATGTCTACAAATACGGGATCGAAACAAAGTGCTAACGGGAAAAATCAGAGACTAATATCAGTTCTACAAATAAAATACCCTATATGTATCAAAGTTTGTTAATCAAACATGCATTCAAATTAAAAAGTCATCAACTTAACACAAAAATATAAAAGAACCCAAGTTAAATCAATACTTGCATAAACAAAACTTATAAGAGAATTTTGTAATTATTAAATACCTTTAAAATCACTATTAGAGATTTAATTGCATGCCTCGTTAAAAACTACGGTAGGACGAAATCACTAGATTAATCTGTATAAATTTCACTGGATATGTAGCAATTTAGAGAAGTTTACACTGGTGGTGATGCGTTCCATCTAAGTGTTGTTCGATTGATTATTTTTTTAGAAGGTTTCGGTTTTCATTGGAGAAACCGAGAGGGAGCGTTTCATTATATTCATTATCATTCAGAAATCCAAGACCAACTCGCCCTCTGCTTACGGGATCTCAATACAACCTTAGATTTATCTATTGGATGGAGAAACCTTGATACTAAATATGTAGTTTTTAGTGTTATTTATTATATAACGTGACATCCAAATGTTTTTTTATTCTTCTTAATTTTCATGTATTTTAACCGAGTTTATATTAGCATTAAGACGATCAACCACATTTCTAATTTATAGTGTTATCCTTTTGTAGCAGCACATAATTAACATAGTCAATTACTACTCATCAATACCGGCCAATACCACAAACCACCAGATATCACTTCTTTCTCCACCACCACCATTTTCCATCCCTCGTAGAATATTTGGCACACTTATAACTTTTAATCCCACACGTCATGTATAAAGTTTAGATTTAACAAACTTAGGTCGTCAATTAATTTATTCAACTATATGTTTTTTGTTAATACTGAAAATCATGCATACTGAACGGTTACCAAAGATAGCATGATACCAAAAATAACCATTTTGTCTTATATGATTTGGTATCATCCCAAAAGTATTTGTTATCCGCCTTTTTTGATCGTGTCAAAAACAACCAACTATACTTTTCACAATACAATGTTACCCGTCATGTAATTTTTTTTATTATTTTTGATTCAAAAAGGAAAAACCAATACCACCGCCATTAAATTCATCCTGTGCCACTATTTCTTCCACCAAAACTAATGTTACCGCCTCCACCACTTAGTAACACCTTCCACCGCTTCCACCACTTACTTCTTCCTCTACTACCACCACCACCACTAATATCTATTGAAATATTTTTTGTCAAAATTATTATTTATTG
Source organism: Papaver bracteatum (assembly GCA_023529315.1). Classification (NCBI taxonomy): domain Eukaryota; kingdom Viridiplantae; phylum Streptophyta; class Magnoliopsida; order Ranunculales; family Papaveraceae; genus Papaver; species Papaver bracteatum. The sequence goes on along the minus strand of JAJJWX010003505.1, from coordinate 1,702,238 downwards.
ATGGAGATATGTATTAATATTAATTAAAGGATATTTATGATATAAAATTAATAGATCATTTATCATGAGAAATTAATGAGACATCAATTAATAAAACACTTATACTAATTAATATTTAAGTTGAACAAACCATGACCATAGATTTATCTTCTCTCTAGACAAATCACTTATACTAATTAATAAAACACTTATACTAATTAATATTTAAGTTGAACAAACAACCACTGTTGATTTATATTTTCTATCAATTCCAACCAAGGTGGAACAATGGTTAGAGGCCACTCTTATGACACAATAGGTCATGAGTTCAAACTTCCCCGTTATAATTTTTGAAATTCCATATTTTGACTTGAGTACTCATTTTTAATTCATAATATTGGAATGAACACCACGTGTGCGACTTGTAGGGTGTGGCACGAAGAACCACAACCTTTGATTTATCTTTGCCAAGGATAAATCCTGACCACCACTCAGATAGGCAAAGTTAGCTAAACTCTGCTTTATATAAGTTGAACAAACAACCACTGTTGATTTATCTTTTCTATCAATTCCAACCAAGGTGGAACAATGGTTAGAGGCCACTCTTATGACACAATAGGTCATGAGTTCGAACCTCCCCGTTATAATTTTTGAAATTCCATATTTTGACTTGAGTACTCATTTTTAATTCATAATATTGGAATGAACACCACGTGTGCGACTTGTAGGGTGAGTACTCATTTTTAATTCATAATATTGGAATGAAAACCACGTGTGCGACTTGTAGGGTGTGGCACGAAGAACCACAACCTTTGATTTATCTTTGCCAAGGATAAATCCTGACCACCACTCAGATAGGCAAAGTTAGCTAAACTCTGCTTTATATAAGTTGAACAAACAACCACTCAGGGACGGGCCTAGCAAGGGGCTGAAGGTGGCTATAGCCCGTCCCTAATTTTTGGGTAAAATTTTTTTTGTATAGAAACTTAGGTCTAATTTTATGTTTAGCCCACATATTAGTTGTATTTAGCTAATTGTATGTGATTTTTAGCCCATACTATGAGGTGATCAAAATTTAAATCATGTTTAAAGTAAATAATCTTCTTCCACTCATTACCTTTCTACTCCTACTTTCTTCTATTTTGGTAATCACTTTGTTTTTCTCATTATTTGTGTTCGTTTTAACTTTTATTCCCCTAGCTATTTAGTATTGTACGGATGGATCACTCTTTGGCCACTAATTATGTGATGTATTCCAAAAAATTTGTCGCGACCTTCGCCGCATTATCGGTCATTAATACAATCCAGCCCTACCCAAGGGAAAATCCTGGGTCCGTCCCTACAACCACTGTTGATTTATCTTTTCTATCAATTCCAACCAAGGTGGAACAATGGTTAGAGGCCACTCTTATGACACAATAGGTCATGAGTTCGAACCTCCCCGTTATAATTTTTGAAATTCCATATTTTGACTTGAGTACTCATTTTTAATTCATAATATTGGAATGAACACCACGTGTGCGACTTGTAGGATGAGTATTCATTTTTAATTCATAATATTGGAATGAACACCACGTGTGCGACTTGTAGAGTGTGGCACGAAGAACCACAGCCTTTGATTTATCTTTTCCAAGAATAAATCCTGATCACCACTCAGATAGGCAAAATTAGCTAAACTCAGCTTTATACTATTGATGATAAAACTCCGTGTTTGTCCACCCACGTGGCAGGCTGTGTTTTTTTACGAACCATCGTTGCAGGCTAAGTGTTTTTTTACGAACCATCGTCATTGGATATTATTTGCCCTGGCTACTTTATCATTTGGTGCAAAGGAAGGACCAAACTGGAAATGAGAGATCTGGGTGCTTCATATTCTAGTACCATCTTCTCAAGAAAAGCAAATGCCCTAGATTTTACAATGAAGAAAATTATGTTGATGGGTTATTCTTCTACTTCAGTGACTTCATGCCAAGAATTATCCAATGAAAGAATTGCTCAAAATAAGGATTTCACAGTGGATATTTGGTATGAAATTTTTCTTCATCTTCCAGTTAATTCAATCTTTGCATTCAAGTGTGTTTCTAAGACATGGTTTTCCATTCTTTCAAACCCAAATTTTATATACAAATGGAGTAAACTCAACAAGATTAACACATTTCTTCCATGGGCACTATATCATGCTGCTGATTTACCAGAAAACTATACATTCCAAAATGAACCATTTCGAAGAAGGTTTTTAATTGCATATCCTGTTTCGCATTCCAAATTCATAGCGAATAATCTCAGTGGGTTTTCTTTTAGGTTCATAGAGCCAGCTCAAAAAAATTCAGATACTGGGACGAAAACCTGTTTATATCTGTTGGGTTCTAGCTATGGTTTGGTTCTCTGCACAACTAGCTTATTTAATCAGATGATTTATTATGTCTATAATCCACTTACCAAAAAATGGGTTTCACTACCTCCACCACCAAAAGTTAGTGAATATGTAATGGCTGGTTTCGAGTGTGATGGAAGTTCTTCATCATCACTCATTTCTACCAGTTATAAGGTTGTTCGTATACCAATATTTGAAACCAGGAGCAAATTTAAAGTTGAAATATTTAGTTCGGATTTGGGTGAATGGAATGTCTATGAAGTTTCATGTCCTCGAGATGTTAGTTGGATGAATTTCTTTCAAAAAAATGTTGTTATCCATAATGGTGTACTGCATTGGATAGACCAAAAATCAATTGTAGCTTACAATCTAAACAATGGTGACACATCTGGGAATCAATGTAGATTAATCAACTTGCCTGATGAGGAGTCATACCTTTATAATCATTCACAACCTTATATTGGAGTGCTGGAAAGGCTGATCTGTTATGCCTGTCTTAGGATGCGGAGGAAGTCTGTGGGTGTTTCGAAGGTCTTTTTGTGTGTTTGGGTGACGGAGGAGGACTGGCATTTGTTGTATGACCATATCTTACTTGATGATATGTTAGCAAACATGGTTTAAAAAGGCGTTTGTAGGGCGTGCTTTTAGGCGCTTTTTTGCGCTTCAGGTCCAAGGCGCTTCTAGAGCGCCGCTTTACAAATTGGTTTATATTATAAAGTGAAAAGTCAGCCTTTGAAGCCTAGTAGGGCCCATTTCATGTTTTCTAACTAAATACTAATAAACTCAATTTATAAGGCATGATGATCATGATGACGATGACTATCTACATGATGATATGAATGATGCAGACATTCGTGGCTAGTATATTTAAATATCTCTTGGGTAGAATATGCAATATCAGTATGTCTGAACTTCGTAGTTTTCTTTTATTAGGTTGATAACTTCTTATTTATATATATTATCATCAGTGGCGGAATTGGGGGTGGCTTGGGATGCTTCAGCCACCCCCAAAATTCTAAATACAACCCATTTTTTATTTTTTCCAAGGCAAATTTTTTAGGAGAAAATTTAGCCCACCCTAAAATTTGATTTTTAGCCTAACATATTTGATTTAGCCCACCTAGATTTTCAATCCTGCTTCCGTCGCTGATTATCATATATTTCAAAAAGATCGCTTTTGCTTTACGCTTTCACATCGCTTTACGTTTTGGTATGAGAGCGCTTCGCCCCACGCTTTCTCTTTTTAAAACCTTGATCAGGCTTATTGGGAACCATATATTGCCAATAAAGAAACTAAGTACTTCAGAGCCCGAATCTTCTGTACCATGAGCAGCCCCCTGTCCTGTCCTCTCACATATTTTTTTCTCTCCCCCTATCCACGTGTCACTGCCCCATTGGCTGGGACAGGGGACAGGGTCCCTTTTTAGGGACAGACGATCTCCAGCCCTTCAATAATGTCACGGCTATGGCTTTGTCTGCCATCTGGGTTACACGGATGCTCCATTTCTTGAGCCGTGTCCGCGTCCGTCGCGCTGGGACGCTGACACTAAAATATGCACTGGGACGCTGCAATATTGGCCTCGTGTCCGCGTCAGTGTCTTGTTGAGTCCGCGTCGCCGAGTCCGTGTCCGTGCAACCCAGTCTGCCATGTATATATATCGAGTGACTACATCTATGGGGAAATAACTGGCGAGGCAAGTTCTCTTTCTCTATCCTTATTTTACCTCTCTTCATGTTGTGCTCACTGTGTAATTTGGTTTAGCTATATTTTCATTTTATTATGCTTATTAGATCTGACTCGGTATTCCCTTAGAACCTGTTTAGGTAGGCATCCACTGTAACATTTATGTCTTTTGTTTTTGTCACTGCTGTCTTTGTACGATCCTTTTCGACGAGTTTTTATGTCTCTTATGATGTCATTTTTACACGCGTGTTGTTGCAGAGGTTGTTGTGGGGGTGATAGTAGTGGTGGTGCTTTAATCATCTTATGGGATAGGTTATGTTATGTCCTCTGGGTATCTCCAGGTTTCCAATTGAGGCCTAAAACTATAAAAGATATGTTGGACAAAGTAACTATAATTAATATTTAAAGAATTTTCTAGATATTAATCTTTGTATCTTCTCTTCTTTCACTAATACATTTATTTATTTATTTAACTTTAAGAAAAACAAACTTGTGTGTCCCCTAGCACTGTGTCATATACAGTTTCTACGAGCGTCTGCAGCGGTGCGACCAAAATTAAAGACAAAAGAGTAAAAAAAAAAAGACCATATTTGGGTTTAATCCGTTCAGTGACGCAGTGGGGGACGAATATATTTGGTCAGGCGGAGATTATAAGTTCGCGGGATGAATTTACGTAATAAAGAAAAGAAAAAAAAAAAGTGGGGCGGGGCTGTAGTTAACGCCCCACCCAAAGAAGAAAATTTTGAATTTGGTCAGGCGAAGACATTATCAACGCCCCACTCCAGGCGTTAAGTTTACGTGCGCGCGTAGTGGGGCGTAAACTATAATTTCGCTCGGTGTGGGGCGTTAAGTTTACGAACGCCCGACTAAATTTATGTTTGGTCTTGGTCGCGGACCAAATTTGGTCTGAAAATTTGGTATGGTCTGGGATTTAATCTTTACTCTGTCCCACTACGTCTTTGTTAAAGACCAAATTTTTAACTCTTGGTCGTCCGCTGCAGACGCTCTATGGCCTGAGTTTATATGCACTAAACATCCATTTACATACTGAGTTTTATTAACCCGTTCTTTACATTTTCATTATGGGAATATTCAACTTTTTTTTTTTGATAGCTTGGTACAGTGGTCCCTAAACTATTTCTAAATCTCATTCATTTAGGAATTTTAGCAATTACAAGGGTTCGAACCCCGACCTCCGCAGTGGGAGGGAGCATGAAAACCATCAGACCACTTGATGGTTCTCTTGCGAATATTCAACTTGGTATCAGACTTTGCGCCCAAATTAGTTCTTTAAGTTAGTAACCCTTACAAAAGTTAAGGCCTTCTTTACATTTGCATTATGCCATTACATTCCAACAAAATATAGGCCTCCCAATGTTTTTGAAGTTAAGGCCATTCAAAATCTTCATCGTATCAGATGCAATCTCCCTCTTCGCGTCCTGTGTTTGTCACTTTGTTGGCGATTGTAAATATTCTAAATTGCGTTCTTATGTGCATTATATCTTTACAAGGGTTTCCTCAATAAATACTTTTATCGATTTCCAAAGAGATTAATGGATTTACAAAGTATTGTGTTTTTGGTTGTATACTTTTAAAATATCTTTCAAAGTTTATGTTACTCGTTGTAGATTGTCAAAATGTCTTCTAAAGTTTGTGTTACTCGTTATAAACTTGAAAATTCGAAGACTTTGCATACTAATCTATTTTCAAGACTTTGAGTGACTTTTGGGTATATACTATTTCGTCTTGATAAAAGTCTTGCAAAATATGTAAGATTTTAGAAGACTTCCAATTTTTTTATAAAGATGTTTTTTATTCTATTTTATTTTCTTTCATGAATACACAATTTATAAAACTTCTATTATAGATGAATATAAATTATATGATATGATTAAACATATTTTTTAATTTTAATTATTATGTTCAAAATGTACAATAATAATTATTTTAATTTATTGTTGCACTTTATTATATTTCATTGAACCAAAGAAATAAGTTATATATATAAAATAATAATTTTATTTTAATTTAGTTGAAGTTACTATAATAAATTTTATATTTATGTCCATCATGCATATTTCCATATAAAATTTATTTATACAACTCTTTAAGACTCAAATGTCTACAAGACATTAGACAACTCTGCATAACTTCGCAAAAATTTGTTCAATTCTGTATAATTCTCGCAAAATTATTAATTTTCACGATTCTTTTTAAATATCTACAAATGTATTTATTAAGTAAACTCCCGTTAATTTTGATGCAAAACAATACAATGTCATAAACAACCATGCACTAAGTTACAACCCGGACCATTCCCAAATGCCAGTACCAGCTAAAATACAGACAACAAGAAGGATACAGTGGAAGTTGGATTCTAATCCTGTCCTGACTTCAACAATTAAAGATTTTAAAGACTAGAAGGATGCACTTGTGCTGCTATATGATGGGATACTATAGAGATCAATTGCGTCAGACGGTAAGTTTGATGTTCCATTTTTGTTGCTTGTTTGATGATCCTGTCCATATGACTCTAACCTTCGTAAAACTTGTAGATCTGCTGCTATCTCTTTCATCGTAGGCCTCATTTCACCCTTTAAGTTAAGGCATTTCCTTGCAATTTCTGCGACTGCAAACACTTCCTCCAATTTCCCATCACTTGCAACTTTCGCATTAATAAGTTGGAAAGCATTATCTCCTTCCATTAAAGACATGAAGTATGTTGACAGATTTTTTTGATTTTCTGGTCTCTTAATGCAAACTGGTTTTTCGTCTGTTAAGAGTTCAGCAAGAACCACACCGAAACTATACACATCACTTTTATCTGTGAGTTGGCTTGAGTTGAAGTATTCAGGATCCAAATATCCAAACGTCCCATGAACTATTGTATTTATATGCGTGTGATCCAACGGAACTAACCTTGACGCTCCAAAGTCCGCGACTTTGGCTGTGTAATTTTCATCCAATAATATGTTGGTAGACTTTATATCCCTGTGAATGATGGGTGGAGATGCTGCCGAATGTAAATACGCAATTGCACTAGCGATTTCGGTTGCAATCCTTAAACGACTTTCCCAAGTCATGGAGGACATTCCAGTAGAATCTTCCTGCTTGGAATGAATATGTTGAAAAAGGGTACCACTAGATACATATTCATAAACAAGCATAGGAACTTCAGTTTCTAAGCAACAACCCAAGAGCTTCACCACGTTCCTGTGATTAATCTGAGTTAAAATAACGAGCTCATTTACGAACTGCTTGATTTGACTCTGGTCGATTACCTTAGTCCTTCCCCAAGAACTTCACTCTCGTTATATTTGTTGGTTGCTGATTTTAATTCTTCAGATGTGAAGATTCTTGTCGACTCTGCGCCTTTTTCATTTGATGATAAAAGTTGTCTTAACAACAACCCACCATTTTGTTCAAAGAATTTCTCTTTAAGCTTGAGCAACTTGCGTTTCCGAATGCTCAAGTGTAAAAGAAACCCGCCAATAATGAAAATAAGGATCCCAAATCCAATACCTATTATCAACAATGCATGCGCAATAAGTTACGGGAAAATGAGTACAGAATCACATGACAAGTGAGTGAACTATCTCTTAAAGATCGAACAAGAGAGAGGAGAACATAAACGCGGAAGCGTAAAGACTACATTGATATTAATCTTGGTGGAATACAATCTATTTGATATTTTTGATTGATTGATTCTTTCTTTCTTGCTTACAAATGAATACAACATGCCTATTTATAGGCTACAAAAAGAAGAAGAGAACTATGTCTATGGAGGCTAACAACTATGCCTATGGAGGCTAACAACTATGCATATGGAGGCTAACAACTATGCCTATGGAGGCTTCCACCAAACCAACTACTAGACAATCTAGTATTCTTATTTGATTTGTCTAACTCTAGAACACTCATTTTACACATGTTAATTGTCTAACATTGACTCTAGACATCCTAGATATTTCTAGGTTAATTTAGATAGATGTGAACACTTGACTAAGTTGGTGTTGAATATTCAACACTCCCCCTCAACACCTACTTTCCAACTTCTCTTTATCGTAGACGTTTCGGTCCCCTTCATAGTTTAAGGATGTTTCGGTCCTCTTCATAATTTAAGGACGTTTCGGTCCTCTTCGGAAGTTTAGGGACATTTCGGTCCTCTTCGGAAGTTTAGGGACATTTCGGTCCTCTTCGTAGTTTTAGAACATACGGGTTCCATCGTAGTTTAGGGACATTGCGGTCCTCTTCGTAGTTTTAGAACATACGGGTTCCATCGTAGTTTAGGGACATTGCGGTCCTCTTCGTATCAGTAAAATACTTCTTGTACTCTTTAGACAACTCATAGGATTTTCACCCACTTTTGTTGTTCTCTATCTCATCACCACTTGGTGATTGCTTCCGTTTCTTCACAACATTTTTGTTGTTTCTTCTTCTATTCATCTTTGTTCCAGTCACGCTTTTGTTCGAAAACTGTAACACTTCTTTGGTTATCCAGATTCTCTCACAATCTTTCATTTCGTCAAGCTTCGCCACAAGCTCGACTATTCTTATTCTTGTTATATTGTTTGTTACAATTTTGTCACGCTATCCAGTTTGCCACATTTAATTCGTAATGATTTTCAACGCTGTGACAATTATTGTCACACTTATGTTTCCATGATCATCCTTGCATTTAAACAAACATCTTGTCTGCATCTTCTCTATTTTCTTTGAGGCTTTCAGCCCATCTAAATCACCTTCAACTTCTTCTTTGTTTCGATTTTTTTTTTTTTTTGTCTGCCGGTGAGACTATCGATCTCCAACTCCGTTTTTTGCTTTCTGCTGCATGCGCGACTATCGATCTCCAACTCCATCGACCACCGTGTATCATCATGGAAACATTCTGTTTCTCTCGACAAAACATCATGTTTTTCTTCCTTCAACGGTTAACTCATCACTTGTTCGAATCTCCATCGGTGGAAGAATTCATTACAAAGAAGAACACCTCAATCCACTCTTATTGCTCAACCCATTTTATTCCTTCATCTCATTGGCAGAGATCATCATTGCTCGGAGCAGCGGCAGCAGTCTCCGTCTCGTCGTCCTTCATGTATGCGATCTCATCACAGCCCGTGTTCTCTCCACTTTTGCTTTCCGCCTTTGCTTTCCGTTTTTCTTTCCTCCTCGTCCTCGGCGTGTTAGGTGTGTCGGTATCACACGTTTCTCTACATCTCGAGCTTCGGTCAATAATGGCAAACTTCCACTCATTTTCCTTCGTTCACTCTTCATCACTTCTCCTCGAACAACAGCCAAGTGCTCACGTCGAACTCTCCATGAAACACTCGCCATCTTTATCACCAAGAGCTCCGATCACCGAAACCACTGCCACCTTCCATTGCCAAAGCTCTACCATGTTGTCTCAACTTGGTTCATCTCGAGCTTCACTTCTCTGCTCGTTCATCATCATCCCCGGCATTACCGACATGCATGCAATACTGTTACCATCACCGGATAACAAGATCATTCCATCTCTCGGCAATCTCCACGTTCATCTTATCATCCGTAAATGTATGCAGCGTCTCGCTCGAGCTCCGTCGTTCACCCTTCATCTCTGAGCTCGATTCACTTCCATTTCTATGCTGTTAATGGCTGCAACCCGAGAAGCAACACCATTGCTGGCCAAGCTCAACCATGGGCTTCATTATCGGATGCCGATAGTGGAAGCAGCTCCATTCCGTCAGAAAACCACCATTGTTATTCTCGCTATCCATAGTCATCTCTTCATGACAGCACCCTCCTGAGAAGCACCAACGAGATACATGTCTCATCACCAGAAGCAAGCATTATCATCATCACCGGTTGGAGCTCTCATGGCAATGGCAGCAAAATACCAATCTCGACACATGACAACACCTTCCTACGATGTTTTCTAGGCTAAAGCTTGTCATCTTTGTTACTACGCCAATGGCGTGCAAACAATCATATTTTCTTCCTTGTGCTCGCTCACATCAAAAGCTCGTTTTGTTTTGGAAAACTTGTCTTAATAATCTTCCTTTATCTTGGCTCAAGAAACGAGTTCATAACCCTCAGCTCAAAACCAAACAACCTCGAACTTTTTTTTTTTTTTTCTTCTTCTTCTTCTTCAAGATCACGAGCATGGCTTTAAAACCACAAGCGACGGAGCTGCAAGATAGCAATAACCCTTACGCCTTCACCAGCTAAGCATAAACCATTTTTTTTTTTTCGATTTCTTTGGAGCAGCGACGCCGTCACAAACAAACCCTAAACAGCTCAAGCTTGGACTTTATGACCATCTTTGATTCTTCTCATCAAAAACATCGGTAACATTTTTTTTTTCGGCACTAGTATCTCGACTGCCATGTTTTCTCGGCATCAAGAACATGCCCTAAGATCGATTTTCACCGTGAATTCAAACGACATCAAACTTCTCCTTCACCTGACTTCTAGCTTCAAACTTGTCACAACCATCAGAATATTGCGCAACTATTTTTTTTTTTTTTTAGTTTTCTTTCTCCTTCTTATTGCAACTTTAGAAACTCTTTAGGAAAACATATAACTTCTCTTCCTCTCCTCTCTCCCTCTCACCTTGCTCTGATACCATCTTAAAGATCGAACAAGAGAGAGGAGAACATAAACGCTAAGCGTAAAGACTACATTGATATTAATCTTGGTGGAATACAATCTATTTGATATTTTTGATTGATTGATTCTTTCTTTCTTGCTTACAAATGAATACAACATGCCTATTTATAGGCTACAAAAAGAAGAAGAGAACTATGTCTATGGAGGCTAACAACTATGCCTATGGAGGCTAACAACTATGCATATGGAGGCTAACAACTATGCCTATGGAGGCTTCCACCAAACCAACTACTAGACAATCTAGTATTCTTATTTGATTTGTCTAACTCTAGAACACTCATTTTACACATGTTAATTGTCTAACATTGACTCTAGACATCCTAGATATTTCTAGGTTAATTTAGATAGATGTGAATACTTGACTAAGTTGGTGTTGAATATTCAACACTATCATACCGAGTGCAACCTTTAGCACGGGGAATTCCGCTTTGCCAACAGTTTCTTTGTAAACGATACTGATGCAACCAGGCCCATCTTTCCTCCCATCACCACTCTTGCCTTCTGGACAAGAACATTTGTAACTTCCGATTGTATTCGTACAAATGCCTTCGCTGCAGGGATTGTTGTTCTTATCTTCGCACTCATTTACATCTATTAGATATCAAATTGTTTTTAATCAGATTCATCGGAAAGCGATTCAGACAAATAAAAATACATGAAATATGTGCATACCTATGCATCCAGATTCGAGATACGAGGTTCCTTGATACCCTTTGTTGCAAATGCAGCGATATCCCTGGCTATTTGTTGCCTCGGAACAATAACTGTTTGCCTGGCACGCATAAGTTTTATTGTTTAGCTGGTCTTCTTCGCAAGTACTGTTAGATTCAATAGCCCAGTCGAGCACCACTGGTATGACAACATTTTTATATGTAGTAAGGAAGCCTTCCATTGTAAGATCCTGTGGATTGAAAGAATATTGTCCGAGCTCAGCCAATATGGCGAAGTTGCACAAATTGGAAGTTTTAGTCACATTTTTATCTTCAGGCATGTACACCTCTCCACTAAATCTCTTTGTACCCTTTGGAATATCCGTCTCGCAACATATGTACCCATTGCTGTTGCAAGACGTTTTTATCTTCGTTTCCTTCATATCACAGCTTGATTTACATTCTCTCATTACCTCTTGTCTTTCATCGCTGCCATCCGTCCAAAGTGCAACTCCGGCGAGGTCGCATCCGATCCCAAATAAATCGTTTTTGGTATATGACACAGTAAATGGAGTATTCCCTAGGTTGATGTAAGGGTAAAGACCAGAATCTTCATAGTCATCATTAGCCATAGATTTACCAGAATGATCGTAGCAATAGACTATTGTGAAGGAGTTTTTGATGCGAACTTCTGTATCTGATATACTTAGAACTTCTAGTTTATCACCGTTTGCAACGATAAACGGTTTCGGAGGATTAAACGAAGAATCACAAATGATGTTGTATCTAGTATTACCATTCATGGAGCAGGCATTACCTATACCAAATGGATAAGGAATGGTTACATTCCCACATTTCTGTTGGCAACCACTTTTTGCTTGTGCGATATCGGATGATTCAGCTAATGATAATGAAAACGATGATATTGATAGCGTTAATAACGTATAAAAGATCATAATATGCTGCAACATTTTTCCTAATGAATGAAGATTGTTCAGAATCGTAACCATTACTCAGAAAACCAAACTGGGGATTTAGTTTTTCATCATGTGTGTATATTAATTAGTGTGTCGCACGTCTCAAGTGGTAGTTTATTTAGCTAATTAATTAGAACTCCACCAGTAAGAAAGCATTGACATAAATTGTCAACTTACGGCCTTACAAGTATCACATGGGAACAGATGGTTGAAGTCTCGGCCATTGAAATGTAGCAGGTAAGGGACGTATGACAACACACCATATTGTCTGTTGAGAACTTGAAAGTGTTGTATATCAGTACCAACGTAGCCACCTACCTACTTATCTGACTTTACTAATGAATTACAGTAGCTGTGAGAAAGAATCCCGTGGCGTAACGGCACGGGATGTTTTGTCTCTAATACGATATTGTTCACATTCCTCTTGCTTCATTTTATTCGTGAGTAATTATTTTGATATTCAAATAGGTTTTGGGAAACAAAATGGGTTACCTGATCTTTTTATTTTTTACTTAAGCATGTTATTCCAATTTATTATCTGGACAGAGTAATAATGTTGTGCCAACATGAAAATTAAATAAAAAATACAGTAAATAATTTTTTTTACCATTTATTGTTCCATCATATTATAATTTCAAACTTCAAAAAGAATATTTCATCTAACAGTACATATACCTAAATTGCCAATCCAACTCCATGATGTTTATGAATACATTTGTTCCGAAATTATTGATAACTAAGGCTCTAAGGAGTGAAGCAAAAACCCATAATATTTTCCCTACTATAGATAAACACTATTTATTTATTTATTTATTGCAAATGTGAGAGTTATAAAAATGAAGAACCCTTGGCTATTAGAAGGCTGAGATATACACATGTGAGTTGAAAAAATAAACTTATAATAGTAAATCAAAACATGTGTAAGATTCTTTCTCAATCATATTCATAACATAAAATTGAAGAAATTCGTGGATAAAAAGATTTCACACCAACTATGCTAAGTAGTGCATGAATGATGTTCTCACATCTAGTGTTACTCAAGTAATTTGGAGTTTTAAAGAGCATAGTCATATTGATATTTGTATCTACATAAATTCAACTAACCTTCCGAAGAAAAATTATTAGTTTCAAGGTAGAGCCGACACAAACTTCTGTCTCCTTCAATGTATACAACACACATTGGGTTTAATCGGCCTTGAGATTAAACAAATACCCCAACATTAGTCAAATAATGTCTACAAATACGGGATCGAAACAAAGTGCTAACGGGAAAAATCAGAGACTAATATCAGTTCTACAAATAAAATACCCTATATGTATCAAAGTTTGTTAATCAAACATGCATTCAAATTAAAAAGTCATCAACTTAACACAAAAATATAAAAGAACCCAAGTTAAATCAATACTTGCATAAACAAAACTTATAAGAGAATTTTGTAATTATTAAATACCTTTAAAATCACTATTAGAGATTTAATAGCATGCCTCGTTAAAAACTACGGTAGGACGAAATCACCAGATTAATCTGTAGAAATTTCACTGGATATGTAGCAATTTAGAGAAGTTTACACTGGTGGTGATGCGTTCCATCTAAGTGTTGTTCGATTGATTATTTTTTTAGAAGGTTTCGGTTTTCATTGGAGAAACCGAGAGGGAGCGTTTCATTATATTCATTATCATTCAGAAATCCAAGACCAACTCGCCCTCTGCTTACGGGATCTCAATACAACCTTAGATTTATCTATTGGACGGAGAAACCTTGATACTAAATATGTAGTTTTTAGTGTTATTTATTATATAACGTGACATCCAAATGTTTTTTTCTTCTTCTTAATTTTCATGTATTTTAACCGAGTTTATATTAGCATTAAGACGATCAACCACATTTCTAATTTATAGTGTTATCCTTTTGTAGCAGCACATAATTAATATAGTCAATTACTACTCATCAATACCGGCCAATACCACAAACCACCAGATATCACTTCTTTCTCCACCACCACCATTTTCCATCCCTCGTAGAATATTTGGCACACTTATAACTTTTAATCCCACACGTCATGTATAAAGTTTAGATTTAACAAACTTAGGTCGTCAATTAATTTATTCAACTATATGTTTTTTGTTAATACTGAAAATCATGCATACGAACGGTTACCAAAGATAGCAGTGATACCAAAAATAACCATTTTGTCTTATATGATTTGGTATCATCCCAAAAGTATTTGTTATCCGCCTTTTTTGATCGTGTCAAAAACAACCAACTATACTTTTCACAATACAATGTTACCCGTCATGTAATTTTTTTTTATTATTTTTGATTCAAAAAGGAAAAACCAATACCACCGCCATTAAATTCATCCTGTGCCACTATTTCTTCCACCAAAACTAATGTTACCGCCTCCACCACTTAGTAACACCTTCCACCGCTTCCACCACTTACTTCTTCCTCTACTACCACCACCACCACCACTAATATCTATTGAAATATTTTTTGTCAAAATTATTATTTATTGATGGAGGGAGATATGTATTAATATTAATTAAGGGATATTTATGATATAAAATTAATAGATCATTTATCATGAGAAACTAATGAGACATCAATTAATAAAACACTTATACTAATTAATATTTAAGTTGAACAAACCATGACCATAGATTTATCTTCTCTCTAGACAAATCATTTATACTAATTAATAAAACACTTATACTAATTAATATTTAAGTTGAACAAACAACCACTGTTGATTTATCTTTTCTATCAATTCCAACCAAGGTGGAACAATGGTTAGAGGCCACTCTTATGACACAATAGGTCATGAGTTCGAACCTCCCCGTTATAATTTTTGAAATTCCATATTTTGACTTGAGTACTCATTTTTAATTCATAATATTGGAATGAACACCACGTGTGCGACTTGTAGGGTGAGTACTCATTTTTAATTCATAATATTGGAATGAAAACCACGTGTGCGACTTGTAGGGTGTGGCACGAAGAACCACAACCTTTGATTTATCTTTGCCAAGGATAAATCCTGACCACCACTCAGATAGGCAAAGTTAGCTAAACTCTGCTTTATATAAGTTGAACAAACAACCACTCAGGGACGGGCCTAGCAAGGGGCTGAAGGTGGCTATAGCCCGTCCCTAATTTTTGGGTAAAAATTTTTTTGTATAGAAACTTAGGTCTAATTTTATGTTTAGCCCACATATTAGTTGTATTTAGCTAATTGTATGTGATTTTTAGCCCATACTATGAGGTGATCAAAATTTAAATCATGTTTAAAGTAAATAATCTTCTTCCACTCATTACCTTTCTACTCCTACTTTCTTCTATTTTGGTAATCACTTTGTTTTTCTGTTATTTGTGTTCGTTTTAACTTTTATTCCCCTAGCTATTTAGTATTGTACGGATGGATCACTCTTTGGCCACTAATTATGTGATGTATTCCAAAAAAATTTGCCGCGGCCTTCGGCCGCATTATCGGCTGTTACAATCCAACCCTACCCAAGGGAAAATCCTGGGTCCGTCCCTGCAACCACTGTTGATTTATCTTTTCTATCAATTCCAACCAAGGTGGAACAATGGTTAGAGGCCACTCTTATGACACAATAGGTCATGAGTTCGAACCTCCCCGTTATAATTTTTGAAATTCCATATTTTGACTTGAGTACTCATTTTTAATTCATAATATTGGAATGAACACCACGTGTGCGACTTGTAGAGTGTGGCACGAAGAACCACAGCCTTTGATTTATCTTTGCCAAGAATAAATCCTGATCACCACTCAGATAGGCAAAGTTAGCTAAACTTAGCTTTATACTATTGATGATAAAACTCCGTGTTTGTCCACCCACGTGGCAGGCTGTGTTTTTTTTACGAACCATCGTTGCAGGCTAAGTGTTTTTTTACGAACCATCGTCATTGGATATTATTTGCCCTGGCTACTTTATCATTTGGTGCAAAGGAAGGACCAAACTGGAAATGAGAGATCTGGGTGCTTCATATTCTAGTACCATCTTCTCAAGAAAAGCAAATGCCCTAGATTTTACAATGAAGAAAATTATGTTGATGGGTTATTCTTCTACTTCAGTGACTTCATGCCAAGAATTATCCAATGAAAGAATTGCTCAAAATAAGGATTTCACGGTGGATATTTGGTATGAAATTTTTCTTCATCTTCCAGTTAATTCAATCTTTGCATTCAAGTGTGTTTCTAAGACATGGTTTTCCATTCTTTCAAACCCAAATTTTATATACAAATGGAGTAAACTCAACAAGATTAACACATTTCTTCCATGGGCACTATATCATGCTGCTGATTTACCAGAAAACTATACATTCCAAAATGAACCATTTCGAAGAAGGTTTTCAATTGCATATCCTGTTTCGCATTCCAAATTCATAGCGAATAATCTCAGTGGGTTTTCTTTTAGGTTCATAGAGCCAGCTCAAAAAAATTCAGATACTGGGACGAAAACCTGTTTATATCTGTTGGGTTCTAGCCATGGTTTGGTTCTCTGCACAACTAGCTTATTTAATCAGATGATTTATTATGTCTGTAATCCACTTACCAAAAAATGGGTTTCACTACCTCCACCACCAAAAGTTAGTGAATATGTAATGGCTGGTTTCGAGTGTGATGGAAGTTCTTCATCATCACTCATTTCTACCAGTTATAAGGTTGTTCGTATACCAATATTTGAAACCAGGAGCAAATTTAAAGTTGAAATATTTAGTTCGGATTTGGGTGAATGGAATGTCTATGAAGTTTCATGTCCTCGAGATGTTAGTTGGATGAATTTCTTTCAAAAAAATGTTGTTATCCATAATGGTGTACTGCATTGGATAGACCAAAAATCAATTGTAGCTTACAATCTAAACAATGGTGACACATCTGGGAATCAATGTAGATTAATCAACTTGCCTGATGAGGAGTCATACCTTTATAATCATTCACAACCTTATATTGGAGTGCTGGAAGGGCTGATCTGTTATGCCTGTCTTAGGATGCGGAGGAAGTCTGTGGGTGTTTCGAAGGTCTTTTTGTGTGTTTGGGTGATGGAGGAGGACTGGCATTTGTTGTATGACCATATCTTACTTGATGATATGTTAGCAAATTTAGATATCAAACCTTATAAACCAGTCCAGGTTTTAGGTTTCGATCCAGTCGACCGAAATGTTGTTGTGTTTGGCTGTGAAAATTATGTTTGGGTGTACAATGTTTTCTCAAGAAGATGGGAAGAGCTATGTCATCCTTTTTTGCTTCATAATGATCGTCCATTTAATGCTAAATTCATGTCCCTGGCGTTTGTGCTACAACCAATGCCATCAGTACTTCCACCACCATCCTGGAGAAACCCTTGATGCAATTTGTTTGGTATGAGGAACCTACTTTCATATGGTGAGGTCTTTTTTGCTCTTACTAATTTTTTTTTTGCTGAATCACACGAATTTTATTAAATGAAAAAGATCAAATTACAAGAAATGGAAAGGAAATGAAAATAAGAAAGAATAGCCAACTATATAGGCTAGCAAACAAGAAAAAGATAAAATTCTAACTAAATCTGTAATAGGTCACATCAGGCATTTCTACTCTTGATAACAGAGATGGTCTTCCAAAAAATAGATGTCTTTCTCCAGCTTTCAGTTTAGCTCCTCCCTTAGCTACAGCATCAGCTGAAAAGTTTATTTCACGATAGCAATGACAGAATTGAATTGAAGTAATACAGCTAACTGCTTTCACCCATCTCATCTTTATGAACCATGGAATTTTCCCTTGTTGAAATTCAGTTATGACTGTTTTGGAATCAGAGTTGAGCACTATGTGATGCAGGTTCCATTCAACAGCTAATTCCACTGCACAGACAATAGCAAACACTTCTGCAATATAGTTTGTTGCTATGCCAATTCCACCAGAAAGTGTTGCAATTACCTGGCAATTATGATCTCTCACTACAATACCAAAACCAGCTGCACCAGGATTCCCAACAGATGCACCATCACAGCAAAATAAAGTAACACCCATGCAAGGAGGTATCCAGTGACAAGGTTTAATGTTTTGAAATTTTATGTTCCTTGAACCTAGGTTGAAAAAAGAGATTACCTGCATATCATAAGATGAGACCAATTGCTCTTACTAATTAGCGTATATGCCACCAATTGCCTCTAGTGCTTCATCATGTGAAACGTGGGAATGCAACTGTTCATAGTAATTTCTCTTAGTAATAAAGGTTTATTTCATGTGTAACAAAGTCCTTGCTCCTTATTCTGTACATCGTTTGCTAATCCTGAATATACTCAAGAAATTTAGATTGTTGATGTCAGCTTCTTTTTTGCTTTAATGCTAAAACCTCAGAAGGAATCAGACCTCACTATTTGCACGACTTAAGAACAGTAAGTTTGAATCTCTTACTTTTCCAAGAAATTACTTATTCAGAACAGGTTCCAAGAACTTGTATATATCTAGGGGATTCAATGTTTGAATCTATAAATCTTCAATGAACTCAGAGGTTTCTCTAAATGAGGATACTCCGCCTTTCTAGATGCTGAACCCAAACTCGTACTGTGTTTAATGTGTCCTCTCGTTGGAGGATCTTCGACATAAACTGTGTTGTTCATGCATTAATGGTATTTTTCTTTGGATGTAGATGTAGTGCAGTTGCGTCTTTCATGTTAAGATTCTCTTTAGCACACTATTTAGACTGCCCAGTGCCCAAGGTTGTGTTTCTTCATCCTTACTTCTCATTCAATGTCTACTCTTCAATACGCTGTTTTTGCTTGTGAAGCCATGGAACAAATTATTTCCGATGAAACACTGTTCTGTCGGCAAGTGGCATTACTTAGGTATTTGAAAGGTTTGTGGAACTATCTAAGCTGCCCAGTACTAGTTTCCACCAGATTAGTGGACGTATTCTAATTCTCCGAAATGATGCGGCTTTATCTGTATAGTGTCTTACTGTAACATCCGTGGTTGTCCTCTTATGTGTTGTAAATAACAACACAAGCATGACCTTACAAATACCAGCAGCTGAATTAAATATTTCAGTGCCTCAAAGGTGGAGGCAGTTCTTACCAGATTTTTGTTTATGGAGTGATACCTTTTGTTGCATCTCGTTGTTTTGATATTTTAGTCTTATTATAGTTAAGCAGGGAGTTCAATTTTGGTGTGCTAGTAAAAATCAATTTCGAGTCTGCTGGTATATTCAACGGATTCTGTACACTGCGGAGTTTAGGTTTTAGCTTCATATTATCTTTCTTTTAATTTGGCAGCGAGTGCAATGAAATTATATGTTCTCATGTGTAGTTCTTCTCAGTCAACTACACATGAATTTATCTGTAAGTCCACGTGTATTGAATTTATAAATCCACATAGTTGCATAGTACTTTTGAACCATTCCCGCTTTATGGTATTTGGATATTAGTTGATTCTTGTGTTATTCTGATATATGTAGTTGCAATTTGCAAACAGTAGCCCAATTTACGCTACCAAGACTGGCTCAAATTACTCGGCCAAAATCATCTTCAATCTAGGCTTTATCAGCACCGAGAAATCGTTTCTGCTTTAGCCTATTACTAATAGATGAGGATTGCAATTTTGCTTTAGCCTATTACTTATTGATGGGGATTGCAATTTGCAATTTGCTTTAACCTAGGTGTTAGTGCCGGCGTTACATTGCAATCGGTCTCTTATTTCTCTTCTCCATCCTTGTGATCACCATGTTCGTCAACCATAGACCCCAAATAGACAAATAGTGCTAGTATTGTTTTTGTTTGAGTTGACACGAAAGTGACCAAACTGCTAGTTGTGTCTCGCTGGGCCTGGTTACTTGTTGGCGCTTCCAATTTTCAGATGGTAAGCTACGGTTAGTCGGTTACCCCAAACCAGCTTAAAGGATATTTCTGTCATTTCATCTAAAAACTCGAATTCCAAAACAAAAAGAATAAATAAATGGCGCGAAAATTAAACCCCATAAACCTCGAAAAAATCTCATTTTCTGCTCTCAAAATAATCCCTCCCCCCTCTCTCTTCTCTCTCTCTTAGGGTTTCAAAATGAATCGACAGAAATCAATTCTTTCATACATGCAAAAGAAACAAGAAGTCCAGAAATCTACGATTCCTTCTAACGCTAACAATGTTCCTTATCAGTCCCAAAAGCAAAATCAAACCAGATCTGAACAATTTGGTATGGCGAAAAATCATCTAGAAGATGATATTGTAGTTGTAGGAACTGATACTCCACCAGAGAAGTTGCCTCGTAAGATTCTCCCTTCAAACTTTAAAGCTAATCATACTGATGCCGCCGGTGCTGCTGGATCCTCTTTGTTTTCAAGTATATTGCACAAATTTTCAAGGGAAGGTCATGAAAATCCGAATCAAAGGTATGATTTTACTTGCGGATTTAGTGAATTTTAGGGTTTTTTTTGTTGGTAATCGATTTGAGCTACGGATTTTAGGGTTTTAACAGGAGAAATCTAGATGTCACACTACTTTTGTGTATTTTGCAGGAACCAAGGTGATTGTGGTTTATTTAGTAGTTCATCGAAAATTAGCAAAAATGATGATGGATTGTTTAAACAACAAACACCTGTGAAAAACTCACAAACAACTAGTATTGAAGCCAAGCTCAGTGATAATAATTATGGTTTAGGTGATCTTTCGGATTGTGGAATTTTGGATGATTTTTTTGGCCCGGAAACACCAGCTAATACATGGCCTCTTGTTCCTCGTTTCAAAAGAGTTCAACAAGATTTTATGGGTTTCAATGATGATGATGATAATATGAAAAGTAAAAGAGTGAAGTTAATTGAAGAAGAATCAGTTATTGAGAGCAAGAAATCCACAATGAAAACATTTGAAGCTAATATCAGTAAGTTTGAATGGCTTAATGATAAGAATGTATCGGATTTTTCGGATTTAAAAACTAAAGGTGTTAATTTATTTGAAGAAGAACTAGTTAGTGAGAGCAGGAAATCCACAATGAAAACATTTGAAGCTAATAAGAGTAATTTTGAATGGCTTAATGATAAGAATGTTTCTCCAATTCCGAATTTGAAAAGTAAGAGAGTGAAGTTCCTTGAAGAAGAACCAGCTAATGGAAGCAAGAAATCCACAACAAAGACATTTGAAGCGAATACTAGTAAGTTTGAATGGCTTAATTCTTCTTCGATTAGAGATGCCAGTGGGAGACGACCCAGCGACCCTCTGTATGACAAGAGGACACTTTATATACCCCCTGACGATATGAAAAAGATGTCTGCATCACAAAAACAGTATTGGGGTGTTAAATGTCAATATATGGACGTTCTACTCTTCTATAAAGTGGTCAGTATTCCACTTAGCATATTGCTGGTTTATTGCTGTTGCGTAAATGTTAAGTTATGCACATCTTTATTAATTTATGACCATAAGGCTTGTTTTAGAAACTTTGGATGTCTTTAATCTAATACAACCTGCACTCTTTTTCCTCTGGGTAACTTCAATAGTATGGCATATGTGTGTCTTATGCTAAATAACTTTAGATCACGGGGAATAAATCTTCGGTGGAGAAATTGAAGAAAATGGGTAGTACTGTAGTAGGTGATAGTACTGATCTAAGTCGGATATACTTCATATAATTGAAGAAGGAATAGAGCGATGGTGTTTTTCTGTTTTTTGTCTGTTCTTGTTACCATTCATTTATTGTATCCAACTGTTGTTGCTATTGGCTAATACGCTTTCAGACGTGTTTGTGCATATCTGCTGCTTCCTTTTTTTGCTTATCATATACTAACTTGTTGAAGATATATAATGTATCTTACCAGTAGATGTACTGTATGATTTCAAGTAGAGTTTTCAGTTTAAAATAGTTTTTTAACTCTATTGATTTTATTTGGCAAAACAAATAGGGTCAGTTTTATGAGCTATATGAATTAGACGCCGAAATTGCCCATAAGGAGCTTGACTGGAAGCTTACATTTAGTGGTGTTGGGAAATGCAGACAGGTAATGTAGAGTTGAGCATGTGATTCTTCTGGATGAATGGATGTTATTTTGATTAGTTCTGCACTGATTAATATGTTGTATCTAAAATTCAAAAGTACCTGGATCTAATAGCAGCTCTTTCTGGTTAGGTTGGTATATCTGAGGCTGGAATTGATGAGGCTGTTCGTACGCTGATTGGTCGTGGGTAAGAGGGGGAATATTCCTTCTGTTATTTGAGTTTAGCTAGGTGTAGACGTGTCATATCTTGTAACATAATGCTTCTATACCTTCGAAATGACTTAGGCTATTGTAAATGCTACCTGTGTCTGAGCCTCCCTCGACCATTGTAGCACCCTTGCTTTCGTGGTCAGGTTAGTATTTCCAACAACAACATGACAGCTAATAAAATCCATATCCAGACTGACCTCATCTTACATAATTATGTATTCTCAAACAACTGTGCTAGATACTATTGTTAGCTGGTGGCGCTGATACTTCTATGTGATGGTGATGGCTTCAGATCCCTGTATCTTGAAAATTTTTTTCTCCTATACATTATATTGTGGTTAATTGGCATCTTTTTTTTTTTACTTAAGGTTTAAGGTTGGACGAGTAGAACAGACAGAGACATCAGAGCAAGCCAAAGCTAGAGGAAGAACTGCGGTAAGTATGTTATGAAGTCGTGCGAAATAGGAACACCAAAAGTTTCGATATTGATTGATGGTCTAGTAAGAAAACAGTTGGCAGTTTCGCGACATTTTTTTTTTATTGTTAGGTTATTTTGTGTAGACTCTGTAAAGGTTGTTACATCTGTTGTTTTTTTTTTTCTTTGCTTTTGTTGTGCTTCTATATAAGAATTTATTCAAATTGCATAGAACATTATCCGGTCAGTTGTTACTAACGGTGCTTGGTCTGACTTTATCGTCGGGTTTCAGATTATTGAAAGAAAACTAGTTCAAGTTGTCACACCAGCAACTACAATAGATGGTAACATTGGGCCTGATGCTGTCCATTTACTTGCTTTAAAAGAGGTTTGCACCAGAAATTAGTTTTTTTTTTCTAGCATTGATATCAATTATCATCTGTCTTGTTTATTTCTAACCTATTTTTTTAAAGCTTAAATCTATATTAGTTGCTTGCTTCAGTTATCTGTTCAGTTGCTTTCTTAAGTTCTTCTAATCTGGATTTAAGAACTTGCACATACAAATTCAATATAAGGATCAATTACGTAAGGAATTGGCTCGCATTAAACTATTGTCAAGTGATGAAAATGGCTTTATATGTAGCACCTTCAATGTGAGGGGTTAATGTCATTTTAGTGATCTGTCAGTGTGCTGCGGTACTACCCAAAGAAAGTCTTATAGCAAATAATTATCTATAGCATGCAAGTTAACTGATAGGAAAAAACTTGTATTCAATGCAACCACTACGTAACCAACCAAGCCTCATTTTCAGATTTCAGAAATCAGAATAAGCCAGTTTATGTCTTGACTCTTGTGGTAAATAAGAGTAAGAGGTTTGTCAGGTTCTAGAAGAATATAACTGAAACATCTTTTGTAAGTTTAGCTCTACCGGAGAAGAGGCACCTTCTTCATTGCAAATATCACAAAATAAAGAAAAAACAAAATAAAAAATTTCTGTGATTCAATCACAACTAATGTCTCAAGACAGTTGATAGACAAACATAATTGAACTACTACTTATTATTAAAGTTCTAATCGTGTGTGCGTTTTATGTTTCTGCTTATTTATTTAGATGACTGTTCCACATATTCGGAACTCTGAGTTCATTTTCCATCATGCTATTTCATGAGACTCATTTCTACTGGGTACATAAGCCAGAAATCTTCTTGGTATCTGTGCCTAATAAGGTGCACTATGACAATATTCACTGCTAATATGTTATTTTTTATGCATTCTTTCGCTGCAGGAACAATGTGACACCGAAAATGGTTTGATTGTATATGGATTCGCTTTTGTTGACTGTGCTTCGTTAAAGTTTTGGGTTGGTTCCATAACAGATGATGCTTCCTGTGCGGCTTTGGGGGCTTTGTTGATGCAAGTAAGCTGTTATGACGCCTTTCTCTCTTCCAGACCTTCCTTATTAGTTCCTTTAAGCAAAGCAATCTACTTTATTCTTTTACTTTAAGTAAGCCGTTCTGCATCTGATTCTCTTCTCCAGGTGGCACCTAAGGAGGTTATATATCAAAGCACTGGTAGGTTTCAGGGTAGAGGCGTTTTTGGTAATTTTCAATGTTTTTGAGCTGTATCTAGAAGTTACCTTGAACTCTGGATCCATGTTGTACAATTGTTTCAGGGATATCTAAAGAAGCTCAAAAGGCACTCAATAAGTATTCATCTGCAGGTAATAAATCAAGTACTTCTGATCCAGATATTTTGTAGCTGAAATGTAGGTTACCTTGCTGTTTATTATAAACACATATTTTATATGTTGTATATGTTGAAGCCTTGAAGGTTGCTATATCCAAGACCTAGTTAACAATGTGATATCTGGAGCACCAGCTATAGACTTACTTGTAGATTCTCATTGTCTCGTCTAGCAGCTAGCAAACAAGTCTAATTCTCTCAGCAAATACCATAGCATGAGCACAATTTCTGTCAAAATGGGCCTTTTGTAGTTAAGTGCAATAATTGAACAGGTCCTAGGTACATGGGTTTTTCATTCTGCTCAATACTCATCATAGTAGATGTATTGTTAAAGAATCCTACTTACATACTTCGAGTTGTGCCCCCTTTTTATCGCTTTGAAATAAAACAGGAAGTAGTTTATTTGTTTAGAAAGTTGTGTATTACCAAAACGGATAGAAATTGTTAAGGATGTTAATATGGTAAATTATAGTTTAATTGCCATTAACTTTTCTAGTGGATAAAGAGCGTTGGGACTTACTTACCAGGGCTTAATGGGAGTTTATCTTACTTTCTATTGAGTAATCTGAAAATTATCAAAATTCTATTAGCACCAGACACTAGCTTTGATCATGATGAATCTGCTTCTGCTCTGCATTATTATTGCCATTAAAGGATTAAGTGGAATGGTTTCTTTTCGTCTTTTGATATTGTGTGACCTGATTACCTACTCGTAATTTTTTTAATTGAATTGCAGGTTCTGCTAAGTTGCAATTGACTCCTTCACCATCAGACTCGGATTTTATTGATGCTTCCAAGGTCAGGCAAATGATACATTTCAAGGGGTACTTTAGAGGGTCTCTTAATTCCTGGGGTTCTGCACTTGATGGTGTTATTCACCGTGATATAACCATCTCTGCGCTTGGGGGACTTGTTTGCCACTTATCCAGGTTAAAGGTAAGCTTATTCATATGCTTTTCTTTCCATGCTCCTGTATTTTGTTCCTTTTGGTGACTGACCTTTTGGATGCAAAACAGCTTCATGATGTTTTGTCCAATGGAGAAATTTTACCGTACCAAGTCTATAAGGGTTGCCTCAGGATGGATGGACAGACCCTGGTAAACCTTGAGATTTTCACTAACAATGTCGATGGGGGCTCCACAGGCAAGTTGTAGCATGTCTTTCGCTTTAGACCAGATAATTTTTCATGGATAAATTAGATTAATTTCAGAAAAGTAAATACTACACTTATATTAATTTAGTAAAGGCATTGGTTGATTTTCAGGTACTCTATATAAATATCTTGATAACTGTGTGACATCATCTGGTAAACGACTTCTACGGAGCTGGATTTGCCATCCATTAAAGGACGTGGGGGAGATCAATAACAGACTTAATGTAGTTGAGGAACTAATGAAACATTCAGATATAACACTTGTTGTCACTCAATGTTTGCGCAAGCTTCCTGACCTAGAGAGATTACTTGGCCGCGTAAAGTCTATTGTCCGGTCATCGGCTTCTCTTCTTCTACCCATACTTGGAACCAAATTACTAAAACAACGAGTATGTTATCCTTTCTTCACCTTAACCAGTTATGTTTTTTTCCAATTGACTTGATCTTGAATGTTCTTTGTACACTAAACTGCAAACTTGTGATCTCGTACTATTATAGTGATGAAATGTGCAATCTTTTTTGCATGATACAGATCAAAGCATTTGGCTCACTTGTGAAAGGGCTGCGGATTGGACTTGACCTTTTAATGATCCTACAGCAAAAAGAACGTGATATTTCAGCATTGTTAAATTATCTGGTTGTACCACCGTTATGCGGTAGCAGTGGGCTTGACGAACACCTTACCCAATTTGAAGCAGCAGTGGACAGCGACTTCCCCAAATTCCAGGTATGCTTATGAGAGACACGGCACCCTGTCAGCTTCTAATTCATGGATAAAATATCAGATTGCTTTGAGTACTCGTATCAAGGATTCCTCTTTTTCTTAGATTGGGAGCTCCTTGATTACTGAAATGAGTAGGCAGTTGTGCAGTATCAAGCAACATAAGAAATGGGTCTTTGTTATGTTGGAAAGACATTGAAAAAATTCACGCATCTTGAACTTTATGAAGTTGGCGCTGTTTATTTCTCGAAGTTTTTAATTGTGTTCTTCAGTCACAAAATAATTACTATATCTTTTGTACATTTATTTACTTGTGTCTCCTTCTTACATATGACTTTCTGTATCTACACTGGAAACCTTATGCAGATTAAGAACTATTCTAATTCTTAAGTCTTTCAAATTCGTATGCAGTAACTCAGAATTATCTTTTGTTGTCCTCGTTATTGGAGCCTTTAGAAGTCTCAGATAAACCTTTTGTGCATCTCTTGAAATTCGTTTTGGGTTGGTTAAAGAAGTAACTTATGTGCACTAT
Organism: Papaver bracteatum; assembly: GCA_023529315.1. NCBI lineage: Eukaryota > Viridiplantae > Streptophyta > Magnoliopsida > Ranunculales > Papaveraceae > Papaver > Papaver bracteatum. The sequence continues at coordinate 1,675,166 of JAJJWX010003505.1, read as the reverse complement.
GTCTTTAACAGGATCATCATGTTTCAGATTGCGATGCTGAGACTCTCGCTGTTCTAATTGAATTATTTGTCGAAAAAGCTATTTTATGGTCTCAAGTAATTGATGCTCTCAGCTGCATTGATGTGCTAAGATCCTTTGCAGTGACTGCAAACTCTTCATGTGGGTCTATGTGCAGACCTGTTCTGCTGCCTGTCAGTTCTGGGCCCATGGTCTCATGCCAAGAGAGAGGACCTACACTTTCAATCAAAGGGCTCTGGCATCCATATGCTTTTGGAGAAACAGTGGGTGAAGTAATTCCAAATGACTTGCATCTTGGGGAGGACGCAGACAGATCTTGCCCTCGTACTTTGCTGTTGACAGGTCCAAACATGGGCGGAAAATCAACCTTGCTCCGATCAACATGTTTAGCAGTGATCTTAGCCCAGGTTAGTTTCGGGATCCTGATGAAATCCTTTGTTTCTGATGAATTAGTGCCCCACTTAACTTTGTATTCTGTTTAAACCCACACCCGGCTTAAAGTTCATATGCCATGCTCTTAAAAAACTAAAAAGCGTAGGGTGGATAATTTCCAAGTCGGATGAACACATTATTCAAAAAGAAACTGGGATTTTTAAGTAAATCATTTCTCACATCAATGATGGATAATTAACTTCATAAGTTATTCTTCTCTTGTCTTTTTGTAATCCTTTCTCCTTTCCTCTGCAGCTAGGCTGCTTTGTGCCTGGTGAGACATGCATATTATCACCTGTGGATACTATCTTCACACGGCTTGGTGCAACTGATCGTATCATGACTGGCGAGAGTGAGTTCTTCTAATCTATTATCCAAAAAAAAAGGTCTAAATTGGTTGTAGCTCTACTTTATATCTGTTTAAGTCATCGACACATGTCACGGGAATGGTTGTGTCATCAGTCGCCTTGGACACAAGCTTATTGCATTGTCTTATTTAATTTTGGCTACGGAAATCTTTATCCTGTAGGTACCTTTTTTATTGAGTGTATGGAGACAGCTTCTGTTCTTCGAAATGCCACTGATGATTCCCTTGTTATTCTTGATGAACTTGGTCGGGGAACAAGCACCTTCGATGGATATGCAATAGCATATGCTGTGAGTATCAACTCTTCATACCTCATATATATTCTTTGCCTTGTGATATCAAGGCTTCTGAGTTCTGTCTTCTTATTTCACTTCATACCAATGCTAATAGTGACATTTATACGCCATTGTAACGAAACCTTATTTAAATATTTTATTTGTAGGTATTTCGCCACCTTGTTGAAAAGGTCCACTGTCGTTTACTCTTTGCAACTCATTACCATTCTCTCACCAAGGAATTTTCTTCCCATCCTCATGTATCACTCCAACACATGGCCTGCTCCTTTAAACCTAATACCAGCAAAAGCTTGTTTAAAGGCGATCAGGAGTTAGTTTTCCTTTACCGTCTCACTTCTGGAGCATGTCCAGAAAGTTACGGATTACAAGTGGCTCTAATGGCAGGGATACCAGAAAAACTAGTCAGAGCTGCATCAAGAGCTGGTCAAGTGATGAAAGCATCTGTTGCAGAAAACTTCAAGTCGAGCGAGCAAAGGGCTTCCTTTTCGACGCTTCATGAACAGTGGCTGAAGACTGTATTAGCTATAGCAAAAGGCGCAGAAGAAGAATGTAGTTCGGATGAAGATTCATGGGATACATTACTTTGTTTGTGGCTTGAGATGAAGAGCTTATATAAAGACTGAAAGGAAACATGAACAGACTGGCCTATGTATGAGCCTTGTACATTCAAGGAAATTAAGAAGACTAGTGTTTGTGATCAATTTTGTAAAGAAATGGAAAAGTTATGTTTGTTTCAGAGTTGGTAAATTAGTTTCGTCATATCCCTATGTAATTGCGTTACTCACCACTGTAAAGTGTAAAGTCATGTTGCTATTGTCTACAAGATGGACTTCCGTGTGACGCAGGTCCCTTTAGCTGGTTATGGTATATTGATTGGTTTCATGTTCAATACTGATAGGCAACGACATTTTATTTACATTTCTTTTATTGACTCTTCCAATTTACTTGCTGAGTAATTATTTTGTGTAGTTTGTTTTCTTGGTGCACCGTTTAAAATGTGAAAACCATTACAGCAGCCTGACACAGCAAGTGCCGTATAAAGAAAAACAGCCAAAGACCTTATTCGGTTCAGCATCAACTAACCCACCTACATCTTACCAGGATCGGTACGTAATTTCCATCAGAATGCGGTATTAAATTCTTTAAATGTGGCTGCTGTGAAAGCACATGGGACTAGTCTAATAGAGATACACATCTACACATCAAGTACTGTACGTGGTCAATGGTATTGGGCTATTCGTTTCCATTCCTCTTTTACAAGGAATGATTGGGGCCGGGAGAACTAATTGGGGGCCATGATTTTTTTATACCCATACCCAGAATTTTAGGGGGCTTCCAAAATGTAGTTGAAAGTATTATTTTGCCCTCCCCTAAAATTAATTATAAAATCCTATTAACCTTAAACCCACCTCCCCATTTCATTCATCCCAACTGACCCTTCTTCTCTTCTTCTCCTCTCCCCCTCCCTCTATCAGTTCCTCCGTTAACGACCATTTATTAAAAAAAATAAAAAATTAGGATTTGAATCGTAGAAATTGATTTCTCGGAATGGGAGTCGTTAATCATCATGTTTGAATGTCTAACGATTTTTCATCTTTGCTTAACGATTTTTCATCTTTGGTTAACGATATTTGATCTGCATATTGGCCTTTGGAGAAATCGTCAACCATTAGGGTTGCGAAGAAAACGATTCCTGCTGTAGTAAATTTTTTTGTAGGTTAGGGTCGTCATTAAGCTTGCGACACCACTCTGTTCAAATAAATGAATGAGTCGTCCATATAATAGGGAAAATATGCTTGAATCGTTAAAATCATTGTTTGGGGTCGTTAATGTTTTATTAGGGTCGTTAACATTTCTTCATTTGAACATAGGGTCGTTAAAATCATTGTTGGGGATCGTTAATATTTTATTAGGGTCGTTAACGATTTTTCAAAGCTAATGACGACCCTTACAAAGCTTAATGTAACGACCCTAAGAAATTTAATGACGACCTTTTTTTTATTTTATTTAAAAGATATCACATCAATCAAATACTAGAAGAATAGCATTAAGATTGGGAAGTTGATACAAGAAACACTCAAAATTCAATAAATTTGACAAGATAACAAAGCATGATCTTAAAATGAAAAATTAATCTAGCTTCTACACTTAGTAATGGCAGAACAACCACGATTATAAGGATTAGCTTAAGCACCTGGTTTACAATTATAATAAGAAGCTCCCTTTTGAGAACAAGGTACACTGTTCTTCTTCAATGATTCATAACTAATATACTTTGTTGTTGCTAATACGTACTCTTCTACTAATCTCTGAATCCATTTCAAATTCATTTTCACAATCACCCACTGTTGAACCTGCACATCTTGATAATTCTGATCTAGTAGTAGGTGCTGAAATACAACCCGTTTCATGATTAGTACTACGCAGTAGTGATGTTGTTGCTGTTGTAAGAATAATAAAAATGGTGAAGAAGAAGAATACTAGCATTGTTGTTGCAACTGATTTTCTGTTCGCCATTGTTGAGTTGAAATTTCTTTGGTTTCTGTTTGAGTTTTTTTGTTGTTTTTCTTTAACAAAAAGTCTTAACAGACTAAGATAAAAACCGAATGAAGAAAACCGAGTGAAAAAACTCTCACGTCTAACGGACCCCCCTGTTGTTCCCCCGGGCCCACTGGGACCCACAGAAAATTTTGTGAGAGAAAAAGTGCGTTTTGTTTTGGTGTTGTTCAGAAACTCGGTCTGTTCAGAATTGATGTTTCTTTAAAGATTTCCACTCTCTCTCTGTGTATGTGTTTGTTGTCTATGATCTGACAAAAAGCTAATGACGACCCTTACATGAAAACAAAGTTAATGTAACGATCCTTTTTCAAATTTTAAATGACGACCAAAGCTTTGTTAGGCTAACGACTCTTTTTTAAATTTTAAATGACCCTAACGACCCTTAGAGTATTAGTGACAGTGAGTAAAAGGTTTTTGAGTCGTTGGGTTATAAATATATTTAGTGAACGACTCTAAACGACCTACAAATGGAGTAGTCAATATTTTCAAAAATGTTTGACGATTTTTCATAACTGTAGTTTGGGGTCGTCAGTTTGTTCAAACTTGAATGACGATTTTTCATAACTGCAGATTAGAGTCGTTTCTTTACTTGACTAATAGCTAACGACTCTTAAGGGTCGTCCTATTAGTATACTCCCGACCTAACGACTCTCACACTGAGATTTTGCATAGTGACCATGAATCGACAACTTGGAGCACCATTCATGCGATTTGAAGAGTATAGGAAGTTTACCTGATTGTTTAGAGCTCTGGGTTCTTCATTTTGAGTATTGGTTCCATCATTTTGAGCAAAAGGATCTTCATTTGCAACCATTTTAACCTAAATTTCCCCCCAAAACTCACTTTCTTCCTCTCTATCCAACCATTTTTTTTTCTTCTATAAAATCAGTTTTTACCCAAAAACTGATTTAATCTAACTTAAAAGATTAACAGCTAATCTAACTTAATCTACTAAATTAACATTAATTATTTTAGGGGGTAGTTTAGGCATTTTTAAAAAAATTGATAGGGGGTAGCACCAAAGTGCTATTGGGAGACCAACAGGTCAGGCCCCCAATAAATAAGTCTGGCCCCCAATCATTCCTTGCTCTTTTAGTTTCAATCTTATTATAGTGGCGGCATGGTTTATTAGAGGGGCGGCATTCTAATAGGACAAAAAGGTCATTACATGATCATTCAAGGTGCCCTTTATAATTAAAAAAACTGGAAATGACAATTTAACCCTCATTATTAATAACCTAGTTTAGTGTTAATGATTAATTTCACTTATATTAACTCATAATCAAAACAAAATCAGATTTTTGGAGTTAAAAAAAAAATTAGAAGAGAAGAAAAAAAAAACTTTTGTGATATTTGTGAAACCCTAGATTTTGATTCACTCAACCAAAATGAGTGATTCCAGTTGCAAATTTGAGGTGGGTGAATCTCTATATGATAGAGAAAACAAGTACTACATACCTCTTGATGGAGATCCTGATATGGAGTATTTGTTGGATGGTATAGATGTTTTAACCCCAAGTGAAGGTCAATCTCAACCAATTGAAGAAATTAACCAACAAAGTGAAGAACCCATCACTGAAAATGACCAGGTATACTTCTAAATTAGTTCCAATTAGCTTTTTGTTGCTCAAAATTATCTAAAGTACGTAAAAAAATCAAAATTATAAAATTTTCAGAAGAACATACGGTTGGAATTCAGCTCGTGACCAACCGTAACTTTATGTTACGGTTCGTAAAGTAGGATATACCAACCGTAACTGGTTCAATTTGGGGAAAACCCAAACATAATACCAGTTACGGTTTGTTTAATTTGTTACATTACGAACCGTAGCGTAATTACGGTTGATTATTTCCTTCAGTAGTTACCAACCGTAATTCATCATGTGCATGACACTATTTAGTGCACTATTTACGGTTGGTAATCTATAAATCTAAATCAACCGTAATTTTGTTACGGTTTGTCATTGACTTTTCGTATCCAACCATAATTTACTCTGTGTGTTTAATTTTTTTTTGATGTATTTACTGTTTGTTATAAGATGACAATTTCTAACCGTATGTTTGTTACGGTTCGTATAGGATTATTATTATAAACTGTAACTTTGTTACGGTTTGTTTTTGTTCTTTAGTTAACAACCGTAGCTTTATATATGTTTTCGTTTAGTTGCCTCGTTTAGACTAATGTTGGTATATTTTTGCCCAGGTCGTTGATGTATCTCCCCTAATGGATGAACAACCTTTAGCAAATGCAATTCTCACCCAAGATTCTAGCTTTCACTATTTAAACGATGAGACATGGAAAGAGAAAGAAGATGCAAAAAAGTGGGCTAGAGAACGAGGCAAGTTGATTAAGTGTATCATAGTTTGTAATGGTACCACTAGTAATATTTCCTTTCAAATGGTTTGCGAGTGTAGTGGACAACATAGAAGTCACGCAAAAAAAGGTACCGTGCATGAAGCAAAGACAAAGAGGAAGATGACTACTTTCTCTAAGAAGACCCGATGCCCATTCAAGCTTCAATTTAAAAGGAACGCGGCAGATAACTGGTTTTTGGAGAAAGTTATATGCGGTAGCCATAACCACCCTATACCGGAGAGTTTGCTAACATACTCTTATGTTGGACGCCTTACTGAAGAAGAAGATAAGATCGTAGAGTCATTGACACAAATTCGTATGAAGCCCATTGATATCCTCGCTCACTTAAAGGAAAAAACCCACAAAATGCTTCTACTTTGCCTAACATCTACAACGCAAGAACAAAATTGAAGAACCAGAAATGGGATCAAAGGAACGAAATGCAACAATTAAGGCATTTGGGGGAGACGCATAATTTCTCGGTTTTCCACGATGAAGATGAGAAAGGACGAATAAAACATCTTTTATTGGCTCATCCCGAGTTTGTAAAGTTGGCACGGTGCTCATCAAGTGCTTCTAATGGATTGCACATACAAAACCAACAAGTTTGAAATGCCGTTGTTGAACATTGTCGTGCAAACTTCTACAAATGCTCCTTTTAGTGTTGGCTTTTGCTTCTTGAAAAATGAGCTCGAAGAGAGCTATATGTGGGCATTAAACCAAGTGAAGCTATTCTACGTAGAGGGATACACTCCAAAGGTGATTATTACCGACAAGGAACAAGATTTGTTGAATGCAATAAAAACAGTTTTCCCGGAAGCTCATAACCTTCTTTGCACGTTCCACTTGTGGAATAGTATTGAAACTAAGTGCATGCGCATTGTCCGTCCAACCAAAAAAAAAGCGAAATGGATAGAATAAAGAAACTACCGTTACATCAACAAGAGGAAGCCAAGGAGAAATATAAGAAGGATGACAAGTTGGCGGAATTAAAATGGGATAGTTTCAAAATGGAGTGGAGAGCTTTGATACATTCTATCACCGTGGATGAATATGAGGATAAAGCTCGTATGTTAGTGGCTCATTGGAAAAGAAGTTATCCAAGTGTTGTGAAGTATTTGTTGGATAATTGGTTGGATCCGCACAAAGAGAAGTTTGTAGCGGCGTTCACTAACCAATATAGGCACTTTGACAACCAAGCTACAAGTACGGCGGAGTCATCTCACAACCGGTTGAAGAAGAAACTTCATAGTTGTAATGGTGGGTTAGTTACGTTATTCGAAGCCATGGATGCATATTTACGCCGTGATCACGATAGAGTTACGGAGTCTTTTGAAAAAAGCAAAGGTAAACTACACACCAAATGGTTAGACAATTCATGGCTAAGGGGAATTACCCACCAAGTTTCGCACCGCTCAATTGATAAGATAATATATGAAGTACAACATTTTGAATTGGGGGATTATGAAGAAGAGTGTGTTTGTCCAAACATGACAAGTTTGGGACTCCCATGTCGGCATGTTATAGCCACATACCAAGACAAAGTGATCCCGATTGAAGATGTTGATCCCTTTTGGCAACAATTATCATTCCGTGAAACAATAATTGATCGAGATTTTGGAGGAACGTTTGGCGATACCGAGATTGGAAAAGCTCTAGCCGAGAAATATGCTACACTAAGTTGGGGCCAAAGGCAAATATGGTTGAGTAACTTGAGAGATTTTGTATATCCACAATTTAGGTTTGATATCAAGGAACCACCAAAGGGGAAGAGTAAGGGGAGGCATCCTACCAAAAAAAAGAGGTACGTAGGAAATAAAAAAGCAAGGGAATTGTCGGAAGAATCAAAGAAAAGAAATCCTTCGGGTTATGAATGGTTGAGAAAGCAATATGAAGCGGAGGATAAGATGGAATAGGATAATGTTCAAGGTAGAAACAAACGAAAAAGAGGTCAAGCGGATAAAGGAGAACCAAGCCATCGAAATGTACAACAAAAATATATCGACCTTCCTACTCAAGAAAGTGCAACAAGCAAAGTTGATTTTAAAGGAAAAGGTCCGGGATTTCGCTACAAACAAGAACAAAGAAGCAGAGTTGTTGCTAAAGGAAATGGTTGCAAAGAAAGTGGAAAAAAAGATGATGGAGTTAAAGGAAAAGGTTTATATGAAACCGGATCAATCCATAAAGAAGTCAAAGTTTTCGGTTCCGTGGTTTCCTCCCAAGAAAGTTCAATAAAAAGACTTGGTCGTAACGTCGGTGTTAAATAATTGGCAAGGAACAATGGAAAGACTCCGATGTTTGAAACATTTCCGTCAAGTGATGAGAAGCCGACGCTTCGGATAAAAGGAGTTCCTAAACCACCACCTAGAGATGACAATGGGCGATATAAAAGGAACTATTACATTATCTATGATTATTACCTTCCAAATTTCCCCGACTATATTTGTGATTATATCAAGGCCACGGATGATGTTGATGGTGATGGGAATTGTGGTTACCACGTATTTGTGGATCAACTTGGACCCTTTGAGGACGCGAAAGAATGGGGTTGTGACCAAATTACTCATGTAAGGCAAAAATGCTTAATGGAACTACGTGGTCACCACGACTTCTAAAAGCCAATGATGAGAATCGAAAGAGATGAAACTGATGCGGCGTTAAACGAGAGATTTGCATAATGGGAAAAGAAGTTAAATGGCAATAAATGGTTGACAAGTGAATATTGGATGAGCATGACAATAGGTGGCCAACTACTCGCAAACGCCTTCAGTTGCATCATTCATTTGATCTCCAGAGATATGAATTTTATATTTGCACCAACAAGAATACTGTTTGACGAAGTTTTGTCAACAACAAAAACAGTTGTCATGAGGCACGTGATAGGAAATCATTACATCGGCCTCCAATTGAAAGAATGAAGCCCATTACCTCCATTGAGGATTGGATTTGATTATGACGGTGAACTCCCCAAAACTTGGTGCAATCGATTTGAGGAAAGAATAGAATTATGGAATGCTATACTATTGTCGAGGCCAACCCAATTCGTAGTTATGAGTGATGAAGAGGATGCGTAGATGTTCCTAAGGGTGGTAAGATACATTTTATATCTTGTATTTTGGTATTTTGACTAAATGTGATGTGATTAAAAGTGACAATATCATATCTATTTAATTCACGTTATGAATGAAGTTTTTTGTTCAATCTATATATCAAATCCAAGTATGTTGAGCTAATACCAGCACAATTCCAGGTTTCAGGGTTATTTACGGTTGGTTGACATGAAGAATAAACAAGAATGGTTGAGTCAACTGGTACAGATCTCTCTAAAACTTAAAAGGATACTTTGATATCAGATTTTCTACACATTACAAATATAAATGACATTACAACTCATTCATTCATGCGACTTAAAAGGATACTAATATCCGGGTCTACGAGTGCGATAGAAGTCGTTAAGGATGTTGAAATGAGGTAAATATTGAAAATTCGACCTTTTCCGTCGTCTCCATTCTTGAATAGAGCTCTCTAAAACTTCAGCATCAGTTTCACCCCTTAATCTTATTTCACCCATAATACGAACTAATGCCATAAATTCTTTAACGTTATCCCGAATAGTTCCATATCGAACATACAACATAATTCCATCGCGGTTATAAGGGTTACCTGTTTCGGAAACAAAGTTTTCAAAAAGAGTTCTCAAATAACTTGTACTCACTAAACCACATCGACGTCGTTCTTCTCCTCTTTTTGGATAGCATAGAACAAAGTTGCGGCAAATACATAAATCTTATTCCAAAGTGAATTCAGGGTTTGGATCCATAATCTAGTTTAATGTAAGAGATGATTCATGTGTAGGTGTAACTTCTAGCAAGGAGGATAAGCATATATGTATATATAACAAAAAAAAAAAATCTTCAATAACGGATCTATTTTTTGAAAAAGAAATTGTTGAAGGTCTCAATGGCTATATTCTCAACGACTATATTTTCAAACGGCCATAATCTTATTTAAGGTATCAACTCCAATTTGGATCCTCGAATAAGGGTCAAAGATAACATCTTCAACGGTGAACGCATCTATTTGCTCCCTCATTAGAATGAACTTCTCCTCTTTGTACCTTTGTTGTCTACCAGTGAACTTGAACTTCTTTCCCGTAGGGCCATGATCATGTTCTTCCCATTTAGTAGGAGGTCTTAGGCTCGGAAAGTGGTCATAAACCCATGCATATAAGAAAAAAAAAAGGTATAAACAATTGCCACATGACTAAAAATATAACAAACTATCATATAATAAAAATGTAACCAAACTTACCATTAAAAGCGCAACATTCCATGCAATTTCAGTAGCTCCAACCCTCGAGGCATTTCTTAGGCTCTCAAGTAAATATGCAAGGGTGGCAGTGGACCATGAATAATTTTTGGTGTCGTCCAAATTATTCAACAACTATAGGTAATGAATATTCACCCTATTTCCCGAGTTATCTGGAAAGAATACAGTCCCAAGATAATACAACAAATAAGATGTGGTTGTACGCCTAACTCTTGTTTCATCCATCACCTCACCTGCCGCTTCCTTTTTCAGTGTTCCTTTAAGCTTTTTCCTCAGATTCTTCAACAAGAGTTGTTTGATGATACGTGGTTTATGTGGTTCATCAGGGTTATAACCACCAACCAACTGAAACTCCATATCGGTTTCATCTTTCTCCCAACCAAGTGTTTCTTTAACAAGGGTGTAAAGGTCATCCCAAGATATGTTGTTATCGAAACCTTCAAACACCGATTTTCCTTCAACTTCAAGGTCAAGAATACTCTTCACATCGTCCGGTGTTATTGTCATCTCTCCAAATGGAAGATGAAACGTATAACGGTTTCAAGCCAAAATCGTTCCCTGAAGGCAGAGACCACAACACTATCATACTCCTATTGGGAATGAAGAATTCTAGGCCCTAATCCTGTACTAACCACTAGATTTCGAACCACAACACATTCTTTACTTAATGGCCAATGTTTAGCCCTTTGACGCTTGAGCAATTTTGTGCATCTTGTATGGTCCTAAAAAAACAAATATACCAAAATATAAACATATACACATATTTTGGTGAACTGAAACAAACAAACAAAATGTACCAAAATAAGTTATATAAATTGAATGTTTTAAGAAAAGTAAGTAAAATCATACCCTTGTCACACAGACAAGGTAGTTAATATCGCGTATCGGTCAGGTCCGATACACCTATACAAAAGATATTACCTATTTTTATCGGTGATACGTCATTAAAATTAGAATTTCAATTACTTATAAGACCATAGAAAAAATAATAAGAAACATACACGTATCTCAAATTTTTAAAACATAAGTTGGAAAAAATTTCCGTTTTGTGACTGTTGTCCAATTTTTCCGGTAAAATATTTCTTATTATCCTTGCTTTATAATCAAAAAAATCACAAATTACGTAGTCAATAACAACCGCTCAAATTCTCCACTATCTTCTGCCATCCACAACAAAACCCAAATCCATTCAAATTCTTCCTCGAGCATGTATGGTGTCCAACTTATATCCTACGTATAGTCATTTATTTTATATCTTAAATATATTAGCATTTTTAACATTCTCTAATTGACGTTGTACTTGTCTGTAAATACTAGATGCATGTTGCTCGAAAAACTTATTCACTTTATTTGGTGGTGATTTTGATAATTCATTATACTTGATGGTGCCTAGTTTTTCCTTTATAGAATTCATCTTTACCACAGATGATACTGGATGCCTAATTTTCCCTTCTTAGGTTTCATCTTAACAAAAGATGATATTGGAACCGATATTATCGGTGTATAGGAAAAACCGATATATCGGCCTGTACCGGCCTATACGAACGTTTTTATCGTTCCACATTCGTATCACCGATATTTTCGATATCGTATAGGTATTTTCCGATATCCGATAAAAACTCGTAATATCGGCCTATACAAACGATATTGACTACCTTGCTCACAGACTTTTGCGGCCCAGGAATCTTTATAACCAAATAAGATTGATGACTTATCTGGGGCCTCGCCCCAAGGTCTTCTATTCCTCTTCTGTGGCAACAACAAGTCTTTACCTTTAAGAATATGCATCCCTTTTGGTGCGGGTTCCTTCCTCGGCTTCTTTTCTTTAACTCGAGGTGCAACTACAACAACCTGTTTTCCCTTGGCATTTTCTCTATCTTCATCATTTTCTTCCTCTTCTTTCTCTTCATCATTTGCTTCCTCTTCCTCCTCTTCATCATTTGGTTCCTCTTCCTCCTCTTCTTCATCATTGGATTCTTTAGATACTTCTTCATCTTCATCATAATTAGTTTCTTCCTCTATAATTTCATTTTCGTTGCCTTCACAGTTAGTTTCGACTACGACCCCTTCTTGATCATTATGTTCCACTCCTTCTAACTCAACTCCAGATTCAGCCACATGTTCTTCTCTCAACTTAATTTCAAACTTATTCTTCATATTCTCATTCTTGTGGATACCTCTATTATTTACCCCTAAATGCTTGTCACCGCGAGGGGTGGGCGTATGATCAATCGGGGTTAAGTTGTTTCCTCTCTTTTTCTTCACCCTATCAGGATTCCTACACAAGCATTACAATTGATTGATTTACTAAGGGTAGAACAAATAATATAGAAAACGAAATAAAAAAAAAAAATTGGTGAGCATGCATAGTTACGGTTTGTAACTAATGAATCGAGACCAACCGAAACTCGACTACGGTTTGTAACTAATGAAAATATATCAACCGTAGTTAACATATCAATTACTAATCAATTACGGTTCGTAAAAAAAGAACCGAGACAAACCGTAACTAAACTACTTGCGGTTGAGTTTTATAACATTATATTATCTGAATAATTTCCACAATTTTGAACCGTACATCACTACTTCAAATTTCTTAACATACAGGATAATGTACGGTTGGTAACTTTCATTAAGTTACAAACCGTAACACAAGTACGTGCGTAAGTGAGATGCAAATATGAACCGTAATAAATCTTTGAAACATACAGAAGGAATTACGGTTCCTAACTAAGGTTTCGATACGAACCGTACCTGAACCTAATTCTCAAAAAATTTAAGTTACGGTTCATATTTGGGTTGTTAGCAACCGTATGTTCTTCAAATTATACAGTTACGGTTGGTATCTGGTTTATTACCAACCGTAAGTCACATGCAACAAACAAATTCCAGTTTCAATTTCGATCCAAAACCTTAATTTTTGATACAAAACTAACTTAAATCATACACAATAGACGAAACCCTAACTGGATATTCCGAAACATACCTCATATAAGTCATTGGGATTGATTTTGACGGTTGAGGAGTTTCAAATTGATGTTCTTGACCTAATTGAGGATGTGGTTCATTAGAACGGCTACAATCTTCGTTAACCTTTTTCTTCGGCATCTCTAATATAGGTTTCAATCAACGATTATCAATATTTCAAATCGCCAATTAATCGAACACGATGAAAATTTCAGATTTAATGGTGTTTACGGTTGATAGAGGAGGAGAAGAGAAGATGAAGATGAAAAAAAGAAAACTGATTTGGTTTATTTTGATTCATTAGGTTTATAAATAGGGGAGAACAATTAGGTCTTTTTAACTTATAAAGTAAGGGTAGATTAGTACATTTAATGTGAAAATGGTAATCTAATCAATTTACATCCCCTTTAGGACATCCCCTAACCAATTAGAGGGACATTACTATTACACTGCCGCCCCTCTAATAAACCATGCCACCCCTATAACAAGATACTTTAGTTTTGTTTGTGCTCCAAACCGGAATAGTAGATTTATGCATTATATAACTTTGGGGCAGTTCGTTAGATTGGATGATTTGCATTTTGCACCAAGAAAAAAGAAAAAAGAAGAGAAGATATATTGGAATACTGGAGAGAACGAGAACCAAGCAATGAACCTTTTGTAATTCATGGTGCATAGTAAAAGAAAGCAACGAAACGGACATACATAATTCAATGTATATTATTGACTTTTATCTTGATTTCAGACACAATTTGGAGTGAGGCAGTGAGCAGTCCACTCATGAAACAAAAATGTAAGGTTAAAAATTTAATCGTTGTTCAGTGCGTGTTCAGTGTGGGGTTGTAAAATCTTACTATGAATTTCTGGGTTGCACAGACGCGGACACGACGCGGACACTATAAAATTCTCAAAAAATTAGGACGCGGACATTATATACATATTTTATTTATATATAATTATGTATTTGTATAGCAAAGTTAAGTGTTTCAATTTTAAAAATGATGCTACATGTGTATAAATTTCAAAAGAAAAAAAGAGATCGTTTGTTTATACACACCGAAGGTCAAGCAATCAATCACTATTAAACACATGACACAATTAAAATGCATTCTTAGAACAACACATGGCTAACCAAGGGTATAAGTGATGTCATTTCTAATTACAAAACCTTAATAAAGACCTAGATGATTGATCTAAATATTCGCCTTTCTTCATTTAGTTAATAATATTAAAAATAATGGAAAAAATTTAAATGAAAATGAAAAGAAAAAAAACGCTTCAAACCCCAGTCATCAATGCGTCCAAACCAAACGCGCGCACGTCGGGACACGGGCACGGCTCTAAAAATGCAGCGTCCGTGCAACCCAGCTGTGAATAGACCGACTGATGCTGTTCCACTTGCACACTTGCAAGTTTGCAAAACATGACGGCCCACATCAAGCCAATCTTTTGTTTGGGTAACCATGCAATGAAAGGCTTGGGGATAGATACAACATGCCATGCCAAGAATGACTTTTAGTCATGTGTCTGATATCGAAGGCACGTAACATCACAATACTCGTGATTGGTTATGAGTTATGACCCAGATATGAGATTGCTGAATTATCTCGAAACATGATCTTTATATTCGTGGCTGGCACTTAAGAAATTATCTCAATGAAGAAGAAAAGACCCGTCTTGTTAGAGATAACAAGTAAATATCATGATTCATGACATTGCATAGATCTGGCTTCATATATAAACCCCGCACCCGAAAGGGGGACCATGTGATTCAGACGATGATCCGAGTGGTTGGTAATACCTATGATGCACTTGGCAGAGAACACAAGAGGTATGAGGTGGAATCAGAGCTAAATAATTTGTTGATTTTACCAACTGATATTTCGAATGAGATGAGTTTAGCCACTTTGCCCATTTTACTGCAAATGATTTAGAAACTTCACAAAAAAATTGGTAAAAATGTATATTCTTACAGCAAAATCAAATTCTTCAGGTTGGGTTGTTTGTTTTCTACTCATCCGTATCCAAGTCATAACATATCTGCCCAACGAGTTAGGTACAAAATGAACCCGACTTACTCGGTATGTCGAACATCAGAAAATGAAAAAACAAACACATCCAAACAAAATGTGCTTGTAAGATAGATATTGGACAAGACAACCGGAAATGGAAAGACAAGAAGGTTCCTCACCAAAACACATTTCAGCAACCGACCCCTTGGAAGCATTGTTGTGTCACTAACTGCAAGCACACTGACCCTCTCTGCCCACTAAATCTCGTCCAACTCAGTTCTATCTTCTCCTCCACGATCTCTGCCCCATATATTGTAAGTAAACAAAAAGACCAATTTTATCATCCACATGATCAAGAACTATATATATATAGCTGTTTATCATCAACATTTTATCATCAACAACCATGTCTAACACAAGATATCCTGATCACCATTATAGTGCAGTCCACAAGATACCTAACCACCATTACCACCACCACTACAACCTCAACCAAAGAAATGATTCTGATGATGAAATCGATGTCTTTGAAGCTACTAAGTATTTTGCAGCAGGAGCCAGTAGTATTCATCAAAAATCAATGCTGAACAACAATAAGAATAATATCAGGAACCAAGATGATCAACCAGTAGGAAGGAGATCAAGGATTAGTTTAGACTCTAGTCCTTTTAGAAGTAACCAAAGCTTTTCATCATCACAATCTCACCGTCAAAAACAGACCAAAGATCAGAAGGCTTATTTAAATAAAAATAAACAACCCATTTCTCCAGGTGGAAAATTAGTAAGTTTTTTAAATTCTCTTTTCAACCAAACTTCTTCGTCGAAGAAGAAGAAACCCACAACATCAAGTATCAAAGATGAAGATCAAGAAAGTCATCGTGAATTAGGTTATGGCAGAAGGAAAAGAAGAAGTAGTATTAGCCATTTTCCAAGCTTCAATAATAACAGCAACAAAATAACTACTTCTACAGCTGCTTCTATTTCTGATATGAAATCATCACCATTATTATTATATTCTTCTTCCCTCACTAGTGGTTTTAGAACACCTCCTCCACTCGGTACCAAAACAAAGATGTATCAGAATTCATCATCATCATCAGATCTAGTCACAACCTCAAACCAAGAATTTATGTTTTCTAATAACTTATCAAAGCATAGTGGAAGAGGTAGTTCCATATCATTACAAGATCAGAAGATGATTAATAGAGATATGGAAACACTTGATGTGCTTTATGAGAAATATAAGAAAATAAACTCCTTATCAGAAAAACAACATAGTAAAGATAAAGATGGGAATATAGTGATGAGGATGAGGAAGGATAACGATAATCAACACGATCTTGATATGGATGATGATAATGGTGGAGAAAGTGATTCAAGTTCAGATTTATTTGAATTACAAAATTATGATTTGTGTAGTGAATATTGTTCAGTAAGCGGTGTAATTACCAGTTTATGAAACTATAATACTTAAGACATAAGAAGGATCCCAATAATCATTTTTACCCTCTTGTTAATTGTTTTCATCAGATTAAGTAAACAAGCTAGTGAAATTCACATGGGTTATGTCCAGGGACGGACCCGGGAATTATGGCCGGGTAGGGCTAAACTTATGCAATTTTTTCTTCTTCCGTTCCATGAGATATTGGAAGTTTGTACAAAAGAAGCTCTAAAGTAGTACCTTTTTCTTGATGTGCAAATATATCATATGCCGCTTGGCGGTTGTCAAACAGCCAAATCCTAATCTTTTCCTAAGCTTTGCAGCAATTGGTGGACCATATCACCTGCAACATGAATCACCAGAAACCTTACAAAATTCCAAGTGGTTAGCTCCATAAAATTAAACAACAACCTTAGTCTCTATGACTGGAGTCTGGATGATTGAAGTTATTAGTAACACTGTTTCGAGTACAATTTTATTAGAGGGATCTTTATTTTTTGGTCAAGATCTTCACAACTAATGCAAAGAACGTCTGAGTACATTCTTAAAACCAACTCTCGTAACTTCCCTAAAGGTTCTGATATATATGAGGCTTTCAAGTTACTATGGCAGGCTATCTTTATTGGTGATTCCGATTTATAAAGAGTATATAGAAAGATGGCTACCACTGTATTTGCAGCAAAATTTTAGAATCACAGTTTGAATGTCAATAACTAAGAGGGCAATTAAAGATTCAACAAAGGTTGAAGCATTTCTCATCGAGGGTCAATAAAAGTTTCATAATCGATTTACAAGATGTGTTCTTGAGACATGCTTTCGATATCACACTTGGTCTTGCTACCCTTTTTTACAGCAGTTAGGCCCAGGGTCCGGGATCCTGTTGATCGCCTTCAAAAACTTAGCAATTCACTTGATCTTTAAAGGTATGTAATATCTAAAATATGGGTGAGTTTTGTGCTGGATGAATTTGGGTTCGGAGAAGAGAATCTCGAATACAAAAAAATTATGGACCATTATGTAGCACATTTCATGGCGTTAAAGCGGGAAAAATATTGTCATCCCACAAGTGAGGATAATAATGGAGTACATGAAGATTGTTAGCAGTAGTAGTTCAGATGAAAGTGAAGATGGGCAGAATGAGAATTTTATTAGAGATGCAACAATGAGTTATGCCTCAGAAAAGTCTGTTTTTTTTTTTTTTTCCTTCAATAGAATAAAAAATAACTCTGCAATAAAACTTAAATAGGAGAAAACTACCTAAAAGAACACATACCATTCTGCTGCTGTCAAATTCAACAACTTCTCCTCCTTTAGGAATGAAGGTTTTTCAGCGATATGATGTTTTCCATTTGGGCGTGCAGCTGATAATCAATATAGGGACAAACACGGTCAGAATCATCCTCATCATCAGTATCAAGGTCTGGGTTGATCTCTATCATCTTATCCTCAAAAATATCACAAGTTGGCTTATTACCGGAGTGGATGCCTTCTACCACATTATGATGTTGCAAATGGTAGAATATAAGACATCCCCCATCAAACCAATACAGTATCATTTGATCAAAGAAACTGAATATACGTGTAGGATGGGGCACTTGATTACTAGAATAAGTGCGGCTAAAGTACTGAATGAAAGGATTCCGAGAATCATTGTCGGGCTCAAAACTGTCGTCCTTCAATATAACATCAAAACTCTCCTGCTTTTCCCATTCTTGGTTGATCTTGTCCTTCAATATATGGAAATGAATCTTGAAACGATAATAACAAAATTCATTAGAGCCTCTCCTTTCTACCAATAGCTTTGCGGTACGTGCAACACAAGGATATCCTTTAAACTCTAGAAGATGATGACCAATTTCTAGATAATCATCCCTTTCTACCGTTGATTTCAGAGAATTACATTCTTCCGGAAGTCGAATGAACTGAATTTTTTCGCTATGAATGTCGAACGAAAGCAACATTTCAATCTTATTACCATCAAGACTACCGGTATGAGTTGTTCTCCATAAAAGATCACCTCCACAAATGGAGGCGGATCTATGATCATTTTTCCACATTCTTGTCACCATTTGACTTGGAAAAGGAGAGTATCCTGGTGGCGGCAACATATCACAAGTACTAGTAACTACCTTCCTCCAATATCTTACTCCCAATGTGAGAACCATGCAAATGAACCCCGATCACTTTCTCTTGTTAAAGTTGTACAAATAAGTACAACCTTATATTCTCGTGACAATGAATCAAAACCAAAACCATGATACAGATATTTTAATGAACCCCCTCCCCCAATCTCAGGAATTAAACATGTGAGATTAAGTGTTTCACCCCTAAACGGATTCACAATGATAATTTCTTCAGAACCAGGTGAAATACCCATAAAACAAGATAACCCATTACAGTTACCTACTGGTTCAATGAGCGACCTTGTGATTCATGTTTGAATAATAGCTTAAAATTATACAAATTATCACTCTTATCTGAACCATCCTTTTCTAAATTGAAAATGTAATTTCTTACCTCATCTTTACCTATTTTTAACACATTAAGGAGATTAAACGATAATTTTCTCCTAGTCTGGTGATGAGAGAAGTGAGACATGGCAAATTTTGTATCATTAACGATCGAATTGTACCATAACTTACTTACTGATTTGAATCCTGATAGATCACGAACTGGTAATGATGCTCCCGAGAACCAATTCCTCAGGAAGATATGGAGAAGGAGATGGAGAAGGATCGTCAATTCGGGTTTGCTTTCGTCTTTTCTTATTCTTTCCATCAACAATCGTCTTTCTCTTCTTCATCTGACAGTAAAAAAATCCAGACCTCGAGTTTTTTTTTCAGAAATGGTCGAGAGAGATTTTTTTAAGCAAAATTATAGAGATGTAGCAGTAGTAATAGGAGTTTATGAAAGATTATTAGGGCTTACTGGACCCTAATTAACCGCAATTTTGAATGATCACAAAAAAAAATGCGCTACTTGCTAAAAAAAAATTAAAGAGTATTTTGGGCGCTTAAGGAAAATAATTTGGAAAAATCTGGATTAAGCAGGCATGCACGGAAACCGCACCGAACCGTCAAACCGAGCTTAAAACCGACAAAACCAAACCGTAACCGAGCTTGTAACAATGCCATATAAAAATTATCGTTAATCCAACCGTCGGTCACGGTTTGAAATTTGATAACCATTAGATCTTTGGCTCGGTCAACGGTTTTACCATTAAAACCGACCAAACCTTTTCACAAACTCATCATTAACGTATTAACGTTAAATCCCATCCCTTACCTTTCTTCCATCACAAGAGGGCCAAAGATTTCGGTTTTTTTAATATTCAATATAAGTCCCAACCGTTAATTTTTATATACCTATCAAGATACCAAGCACCTAGATCCACCAAAGCAAACAACAACGGACCCAACGTCACCTTGTTGCACCGTTAATTTTTATATACCTATTTAGATCCTAACCGTCAATACATGCATATATATATATAACCAACCCTAAATCTAAAAAAAAATTCCTTCTTCTGCAGCGACATTTCTTCTCTTCTTCCTCTCTGTAATCACCAGTTTTTGTTCTCTTCTCCATCCATCACAACCATCAACTCGATCAAGAGCAAATCACCAGTTCTCGTAATCACTAGTTTTTCTTCTTCGATTACTTCTTCTCGTTTCTATTTTTCAACCAACACCACATGCAACATCACCAGCACCTGCTACACCACAATTACAAGCACCACCACCTGCTACATCACCGGCACCAGCAACACCACCTTGAAAGATTGGAGATCTGATTGAAAGATTGAAGATTGAAGATTATTAGGGTTCTTAAAAAACTAGGTTTTTTTTTTTAATTTCTAATCTTTATGGTTAGATTCAAATTTATTTAACATGGGTTTTACGGATGTTATATGACTATGAATTTTTTAAGGTTCAATTTGTATCTCTGTAATTGTGTGTTGATGAAATTGACCATGGTCAAGACATGCCAGCAATGGATTGTAAACTTCTCCTGATTCAAGCTCTGTGTAGTTTAATTAGATCTGTTAAGAGTCCATTAGTTATGAAATTGGAACTAATGGTCAAATCTTTAAGATCATTAAACTATTAAGTCTTGGAATGAACCATCAATTAGAGTTACAACATAGGATTGTTTTTTTTATCTAATGGAAGAGGAACCGAAGGTGTTTAATTTTATTATTATTTTTAATCCAAGTGGAATCGGTGAAAACAGTATAACCGGGCTAAACAACTGAGCCGACTCGGATCGGTTTTAAAAACGAATAGTGCCAACACAGTTCGGTTACGGTTTTGAAATTGAAAACTGTAGTATGTACGGTTTGGTCGACGATTTTGCCTAAAAACCAAACCGACCGAACCGTGTGCAACCCTAGGATTAAGGGATGTTTCGAAACATTCAGCTGGGATTGAAGGGCCCCACCCAAGGAAAAAGAAAAACATAATCTAGCAATAAGCCTGCCACTACACACTCCTAAAGCCTATGATACATTTTCTGCATCCTCAACCAAAATAGTGTTAAATTCCACACCTAGCGAGTCAGGATCAAGCATCTCATAAGAAGAAGGGAGATATAATCCATCTAACCAATCCGAAGTCCTATTGGTTTCACGATAAATATGAACAAGGTTTACCCAATCAAACCTTTCTAACAACTGACAAACGTATCTCCGGATATACAAGACATCCCAAGAAGGGTCTGGATTCTTTCTATTCAACAAATCCATAACAACTATGGAATCAAGACCAATGTGGATCCTTCTCCACCCACCCTCCAAAGCTACAATAAGGCCAGCCCTCATACCTTGCAACTCATGACCTAAAACATAAATATCCAGACTCGAACCAACTACTGCAGCCAAGCATTTTCCTTGCACATTTCTTATAATAGCACCGAAGCCACCAATTTCATCTATCAGAGAACCATCAAAGTTTAACATGAGAGCATTCTCCTCTGGTCTAAGCCAAGTACACTTAATCATAATTCTAATCAAGAAGGAACAAGAAACATTCTAGATATGAAAGAAATATCTAAAAAAAAGATTATCCTCAGTCTCAGGATTGTGAGCTACAATTTTCAGCATAACATCTTTCGTAATCTACCAACTGATAGAGTCGGTATTATGCAACTTGTTCCTAAATTTCCTAGCATTCCTCTCATTCCAGATTTGGTATATATAGCTATTAAAGGTAAGTTTTCTAATTGTTGAGATAATACCCTTACTTTTAAACTTATCAGTACACCATTTAACCTCCTCTGCCATCAAGTTCTCTGACCAGTGACAAAACCCATCTTAACCAGCAACCCTTGCCAAACTTGAGAAGAGCAAGGACAAGAATGAAAGAGATGATCTTCATCCTCAATACCTTGATTACATAACATATAAGTGGCACTAATCTCCATACTCCATTTTATCAATCTACTTTTAGTCTTCAACCTCCCATGAAGGGCCATCCAGGTAATAAAAGAATGCTTTGGAATATGTTTTTCAAACCAAACCATGCCTTGCCAGAAAGGGTGTTCCAAAGTAGTAATCAGAGCCTTGTAAGTGTCTTTAACAGTATAATTTCCAGAATAACTGACAGACCAAATGACATTGTCAGGCTCAGAACTATCTACACACACCTGGACAATTTGATTAATAATGCTAGCTTCAAAGATGTCATCAGACTGAGGAAGATTCCAGCCATCTGCATTAATATATTCAGTAACCTTACAATTTCTTCCCATAAAGATATAATCCATGGTATCCATATGAATCCATGAGGATGCCAGTTATCAGTAAGAAAAGAAGTATAATACCCATTCCCAATAGATATTCTGAGGTATTTAGCAGCAACTTATCTTTGACTCATGATATGTCTCCAACTCCTAGAGGCATCTTGGGACATTTCATTTCCCAGAAATTCTTATCCTTGATCAAGTTAAGTTTGACACAATTAGTCCATATAGTCTCCTTACTGGAAAATAACTCCCACACATGCCTGAGGCTAGCAGCTGTATTAGTAGCTTATAAGTCCCTAACTCCTAATCCACCCTCTTGATAAGTAGAACACACTTGATCCCAACTTATGGGATAACTAGACTTCTTATCAGAATCCACACCATCCCATAAGAACTTCTTGAAAATAGAATTTAAGTACTTGGTCACCTTCTTTGGCAATATAAAACAAGAAAGCCAATAAAATACCATACCATGTAAAACATGTTTTATTAAGCATTAATATGCCACCATAAGAAAGGTATCTAGACTTCCAAGATTTAATTATGCTAGTAGCTTTATTTATTAAAGGAATACAATCTTTAAAAGTCAGCCTAGTGGATAAAAGTGGCAGCCCCAAGTACCTCACGGGAATATCACTAACTCTACAGTTCACACAGGCAATGATATTTTGAATAGTAACCCCATTGACAACTGAATGAAAAAGAGAAGACTTATCCTTACTAATTTCCAAGCCAGTATAAGCACTAAATTGTTAAAGGGCAGTATATAGAGAAGAAGCTGATTTGAAGTCTCCTTTGAAGAACACTAGCACATCATCCGTAAATCACAAGTGGATTAAGGGATGTTGGTTTAGTGTTATCATTTTTTAACCCCTTTTGCATGAAAAAGGGGTATTACAATACCACCACCTTAAATTGGAGCCGTTCTCGGATCCTGAATATATCCAAGCCCAGATCTCTGACGTTCCCTGCCCTTTCTGAGACCACTCCAGTACCTGACATATCTTGTCCAGTGTACTCTCTCACCCTCGACACGTGACACATTATCAGCTATGATACTATTTGTAATGACCCGTCCCTCCACTGATACTGTCTACACTTAACCACTACGGTCATCCAACAGTGTGGGGTTTTCAATGAACATCGATGCAGTAATCGAGCAGCAACTCCCTGGGAGGTCACACATTCCTGGATTACTCTCATCCGAGCACGCTTAACTGCAGAGTTTTCTGCCAACTCTAGAGCCCATTCTGCTGAAAAGGCCTCGGTGTTAGGAAAGGACAAACCATCACTTATATATCATTCAGCCAACTACTGCCGAATATCAAGGTATTACATTTCTAATCAAAACCAAATCCAATATAGAACTGTGCAATTTAGTAATATTAGGATCATAAAATGATCCAACCATCTCTCAAGGGTTTTAGTAATAAATTAATAGAAGTAACAAAGGTATTCTGGAACGGAGTGAATCGATCGGAATTTGTATGAATCCGCCGAAAACGGCATCGGAGTCTCGGATTTGAAGGTGATCTTTGTTGTTGTTAATGAAGAATCTATTACTAGTATTGTTGTAGTAAGTACCAGAGTTAATGCTTTGGTTAATGTTGTTGTTTCCGATTTAGTTATGGATGCTTTGGTTGTTGTTGCAAAGAGATTCTTTTGAGGAGAATCAGACCACAAAACACCTTCATCATCAAATGATAGAGAAAAGAAAGAAGCAGAAGCACGAGATAATCAAGATCGAAAAAAATACCCAAATTAAACGTAATACTGTAAATACTAGAACTTGGAAGACAAAAGAAGTTAGATCTACAAAATAAAGCAAAACCTAAGAGACTACTAAGGAGTAAAGAGATTAAAGGTGGTTTTTCCTGCTCCAAATGAGAAAATCTGAGTGGGGGAACTCCAGCGTCACTAGGGTTTTTTTGTTCATTCAAGAAAGATAAAGAGCCTTTCCTTCTATCTTGCTATAGTGAGTGGTTTGCAACGGGTTAGGATTATTAAAAAAAAAATGGACATTGGACTTTAAAAAAAATTATGGTCAGATTTTTTTTTTTTGTTGCAAATTGGTAATATATTAAGTGAACTAACTTAGAGAGTTAGTAACTCTGATCACATATGAAGTTATGAAGTAGAGATATCTAATATGGTAGGATTGAGAACCTTCTTAGCATTATATTTATCTACTGCAAGAGCATTGTTAATGCAAGAGGGTGGAGTAAGTTCCCAATGTAAATTACAACTGAAATATTTAGCTTCCTTTGCTGAGAGGTATGCTACTCTATTTGTTGGTCTAGGTATGAAAGAAAAATCTTGATAATTTTGACAGTCACTAATTTCCTATCGAACTTCTTGCATGATAACTTGATTATTCCAAGAGATGGTTGAGTTTTTCCCATTGAGTTAGTCAAAAATATTTCTGCAGTCTCCATTTATGTTGAAATTGATGAATTATAGCTCTCTTGCCCAGCACTACCCGAAGCATCCCTAGTGCCTCTGCTTCTTCCAGAAATATTGTTCTGGTTGGTCCTGCTCTGCCATGTTCAAATTCACCTGCATCATCTCTAAGGATTAAGGCAAACCCTGGAGGTTTATTAGGATAAATCCAAGTTGCATCCACATTTATTTTATGTTGTTGGGTTTTAGGAAATTTCCAGACTTCTTTATGGTTCTGTGGAAGGTTTTTATTTGTCGATTTATACGCTCTACTCTTAGAACCATTCTGCCAAAATTGAATATGTATCTGAATGTCTAAAACTAACTAATTTGCTGATCTATGTTTATCTTGGAAGGCTCTATTGCATCTTTCCTTCCATAAGAACCATATTTTTGTCAAAATGGTTTATAAGTTTATAAAGCTGTTGGTTTTTTTATTATCCAAGTTTTACAAATGTATAGAAAGGTGTCATCATTATTAAAAGATAATTGAACTGGATTAGGTGCTAAAGCCCAGACAGATTTGGCAAAATTGCAATGAAAGAAGAGATGTTCTAAAGTCTCATATTCGTCACAACTAAAAGTAATTTTTTGGGGGACATATTTAAGGATCTTATCCAGATTAAACTTTGTATAAACCACATTTTATAAACTTTTTCAAGTGAGGATTTTGATTCTTTGGGAGACATCTAGATTCCGTAAGTTTTTCCAGAACTTATCAGTCGTTTTTAGATTGTTGGAATTGATTTTGTTCTCATTTAGTTTTGGATATATAGATTTCACAGTAAACTTCTCCGAAGTAGTTAGAAGCCATCTCAGTCTATCAACTTTAGGTTTATTTACCTAACTCGATGAGATCCTAACTCTACATGTTTTTTCAGTAATATTGATGTCAAACATAGAGGTAATCAAAGTAATATTCCATATTTTAGTAATTGGATCAGTAAGATCAATCACAAGTGTTAAATGTTTATTATAATGTTTTTGTATTGAACCAAAGAGCTGCCTAGATTAGGTATCAAATTATCCTCCCAAATACTTATGTTGTTGCTATCTCCTACCTCTCATATGCTATTTTGTTCTATGAGAGCTATTCCTTAGCTAATACATTTTCCCATCCATTAGCTGGTTTGAGACTTTTTAACACTAAAGGCAGATTTCTTCCTAAAGTATTTAGGTTTTAATTGATAAGCCTAGAGAGAATCAGGTTCAATTAAGAGTCGTCAAGCTAATTTAGCTACCATGTCTAGATTTGTGTTGTGTGCACTTCTGAAACCCAGTCTACCCTTATGCATAGGCTTTCATAGACAGGTGTAGGCTTTTGGGTAATATCATCTGGAGTTGGTTTCTTTCCCCCGCCTAAAGTATCTTTCTATAACATCGATCTTGTTGGTTATGTGTTTTGGTAGGACAACGCAACCTATTTATAAATAAGCCATGCTAGCCAGGACTGATTTATTTAAGACCATTTTACTATCTTAAGGATGAACCTTTCCTTTCCATCCGTGAGACCTATGTTTCATTTTATCCACAGTTATCCCTTTTTTTTTTTTTAGCTTTGTCAATAAAGAGTGGAGTACCTAGATAAGAGTCATTTAAATCAAACTTTTTTATTTTAAGAAGCTTGGACACTTGGAAATAGTTCTTTGATATTTAGGGTGGACTTTCTTACTGAAAAAGACACTTGATTTTGCGAAGTTAATTAGATGACCTGAAGCTTTGCTAAAAATTTCAATAGAGTTTGAGATGTTCTTACATTAATTTAGATATGCTTTTATAAACAAAAGACAGTCAAAAAAATATATAAAATAAATATATAAATGAAATAGGGCTGGTTTTGGTGCTAATTTGACTTCATGAATTAGCTTCTCAGATTCATGAGAAAGGAAAAGTCTAGAGAAAATCTCCATACAAGTGATAAAAGAATAGGGAGATAAAGGATCTCCCTGTCTCAGGCCCCTTGTAGGTTTAAAAAGCCCCCCGGGGAGCCATTTAACATGACTGTGATGGATGAGATTGACATGCATTGATTAATGAGGTCATAGAAGGAAGAGTTAATACCAAAAGCTTTAAGGGCTACTAACAGAAAATCTCAGTTGACCTTGTCAAAAACCTTTGCCATGTCTATTTTAATACCTAAACCTCTTGTTCTTGTTTTTTTTTTTTTTTTTTTTTTTTGTGAAAGAATGGATGCTATCACTATATTATTAGAGATTTTTCTTTTAGATAGGAAGACAACTTGGAAAGGGGAGATTATATTTTCTAGGAGATTTTTCATTATGTATGCTAAAACTTTAGCAATTATTTTGCAAGTAGTGTTACAAAGTCCAATAGGTCGGAATTGATTAGGGTTTTTAGGATGTATAGTTTTTGGTATAAGAAATAGGAAAGTTTTGTACCTAAGGCAAGTTACATGCCAGCCAGTGGATGCTCATACTTCCTATCAAGTTGTTCGACTTAGGCATGTTGGGCATGGCCTCAAAAGTAAGCTACATTAATATTCAAGTTAGCGGAGCTTTCATAAGCCTAAGGAAAGTACGCATGAACCTGATTGATGCACACTTGGCACGATCAAGAGAAGTGTATGCTCTCTGCAATGTCGAAGCTTAGTGAAGAGGAAGTACGACGATTTCTCAACTAGATAGAAAATTCAGTGACGAATTTCCTACGTTGAGGCAAGGCACTCGGAAGATAGAGATGCATGTAAGGTGCATTGGCCATAGCCTTAAAGGCTTTAAACCCTTTGCAGAACAAGGGTAAGTTGGAACTATTTGGAAGTTATGTTAGCTGCATCATGCTCCATGAGTATGCTTGCAAGGGAAAATGAAAGTGCGTTTGCCTAGTTTTAAGGCACGGGTCGTAGTATCATCATGGCGCATCGGGAAAGTTATGGCATGTGCACCCAAACGCTAGGCGTAAATTTTTCGATCCGTCATAGGGAGAGTACGCCATACCTAGTTGGAGAAATTATTCTGGGAGGCTAGTGCAAACTCATTGGTACCGATAAACTAGAAGGAGTAGTAATAAATTCGAGGTGGCTCAAACCTTTCAATGCCTAGAGTGTCATCATTTTCCTAGTATTTGCTTATTTCATGCAATATTTGTAACTCCTCCATAATGATTGCACTAGCTTGCATTCATAGTTAGGATTTTAGTTTATCAGTTAATCGAAGCATTATTTCCTTTCAGAAAATAACTCATGAATTATTACAAAATCTCAAAATTCTCACAAAAATAATAATTACCTACTCATTCAAAATCAGAAAATCAAATTATCCCCTATCTTCCGAAACATATCTGAAAAGAGTCCTAAATGGAGAATAAAAGAATTCAAGGGAAATCATCTAGCGCATACTTCCCAGAAAACGCACCCACCATTTGCAACTTTCAGTTCCTGTATTAATCTTTTCAATAAAACCGAGGTGCATGAAATTCAAAATTTTCACGCATAGTCAGATGGCACTCCACACACCGGATTGGTATTATCATGTTACCCTCTTACACGCTTCACCGGTTTGATGCAACTCTTCACCTTTTAATTGTGACGATCATGATTTTGTCAGTAGCATCGAATTCTCCAACGCCTGTAAGGAAAGCAGTAAACGGAAAGACGAATATCAGGTTTACGGATGAATCCTCAACCATTGTTGTTGTTTTATCTACTTCATGGATGTTGTCACCAGGGTTATATGTATCAAATATCATCGTGGAGACGACACCTCTTCTCATGAGAAGAAAGTACGAACCTTCCAGTATTGTCAGCTATCACTACTTTTGTGCTATCTCAATGAATTTTGAAGGCTTAAGTTGTAAAGTCAAAGTACCAATCGTGGGATTCAGAAAATAAATCTTACGATGGAGCAAGACTCACGCAGGGTCAAGAATCGAAAGAGAAGAAAAAAAATCATGAAAACAACGTGATTGAAAAACTATTATTCGAAGAGGCCCTAACTCCAGCTGTATGAAGCAGGGCTAATGAAATATCAAAGAAGCATCTACAAACTATGAAAAATATGATCATCTACAAAGGGAAATCACAAAGTAGAAACTCTAATCATTAGAACTATCACCAGGATTGACGTTCCTTTCATCACAATCCTATTCAGAAGCCGCCTTAACCTCTTCTTCGCAAGCTTCTCTGACATCCTCTTCAGAAGCCGCTTTGACCTTATCTTCCTCTTCAGAAGCCGCTTCAACCTCCTCTTCGCAAGATATTCTGACATCCTCTTCAGAAGCCGCTTCAACTTCCTCTCCGCAAGATGCTCCAGCATCCTTTCCAGAAACTATTTCAACAGCCTTTTGAAGGTTTTCCTCACGATAGAGTTCGTCTGCATTAAAGTCGAGAATTATGATGCCATTATGAATAGGGTATTTATGTTTATCCAGAAGTTCATGTTCATCCATAAGATGCTCATGCTCAACCCTTCGTATCTTTAGTCGAGCAACAAATATTTTGGCTCTGGTACTCGTTGGCTGAGATGCTTCATCGTGTCTCCAATTTTATTCCATGCCGACCGAAACCAAGAAGGCTTGAACGCATTCTCGAACGATGCTCAAATGTGCAAGGGACATACCCTGTATGGATTTTCTAGCTTCACGAAATAGACGATCTGTTTTAGCCAATACCTTTTCGAACACGGTCATCCTGGATCCGTCGGCTCTAAAATTCTCTTTTGAGGAGCTAAAAGAATAAACCCCGCAAGAAGTTCCCATCATATGATATGGAAAGTATAGAGTCACAATTATATCACCAACTAACACAACATAGTGAAAATTTGAGCTAGGGTTTGCACCCGCTCTAAAAGAGAGAGAAAATAATAATACGAAACACTTACCTGCCAACATAAGAAAGAATAAAAGTACAACTTTGCAGCGACTGGCATAAAAAGTAGGATCCAAAGCTTCCTTTTATATCCGGGAAAAGAAAGGATTCTCTATCTTCCATGCATACAGGCTTGGGATCTGGTTCGAGATATCGGCCAAATATTTTCTTATCTATCTGGAACCAATCGGCACATCCTAAAATACGATTGGTACTTGCCTCGATGCCTCATTGAACATGTCCTGCTCAAAAACCAATCCAGTCCCTCTGCCCTGGTAATGTTTGTCTACTCATCTCCTGAATTTTATTTTCATCTGTCACCATCTAGTGCTTACCCCGCAACAAATTCACTGTTACGTACTAAGCAGTGGACTTAAAGTAGATGGTGGTTTTTAGTTCAGGGCTAAAAGCATAAAACTCCATGTTTGTATGCATTCTTTTTGCAAAGAAACAGAGCTTCCAAGAAGTTGATGAGTGTCTATACCTCTCTGCTTGCATATAAACTATGTAATTCAATATTTACGAAATTTATTAGTAATATTGGCGCATGTAGCAACAATCCCAAATATTCTATGAATTTTATTCAAGCTCATGTCTGCAATATTCACTAATGCAGAGCTTGTTGGGTATTCATCCTATGCTATATTCCCAGCTGAACTCTTAATATTAACATGGCATGACAATTAATGTTCACTCTCAGCTGAGTAGCATGAATTCTCGAAGTTTCAACGTTAAAATGTGCATGAAGATGCTCAATCAGAGGCGTGCAAGCTGCGCTGATAAAAATTAATGATTTTGTACCAACGTGCAAAATTCACCAAAATTGATTTATTTTGTGTCAACTCATAAAGCTTAATTTTCTAATTTAATTTACAAAAATTAGGTTTTGTCCCTAAACTGAGCCTGCAGAATATCTCGATCCATATTGGTCAAGACTAAACCTAGGAAAACTAGGAAATTGGTCAATCATAGAACTAGTAAGAGCGAAATCCTACCAAAAGTTGGAAAATAAAAAATAGAGGGAAACTGCGACAAATAGAAGCAGCAGCAAAAAGGGCGCATATGTGCCACTTGGACGATCAGTTTGCTCTAGCTGGCACCGCCTATCACTGATCGGCCATACCCTATATTACTGTCTGTCGTCCCCATTTTCCCATCGGCCAATCAGATTTCTCCAAAGCCGCAGCCTACACTTTTAATTAAAGGTGGAAATTGGCTGGTCGACGATCTTAATCTCTTAAGAAAATGGAGCTTGGTCGTCCAGATCAGTCGCAAACTGATCACGACCACACGACTTGGCAAGCCCTATTACCTAGCTCTAGCTTTTGCAAGCACGATCAAACGAGCTCCATGATACTCACCGACGGGCCCACTTCTATTTCGTCCAATCAGAACCCTCACAGCCTGCAAGCAAAGCCTCAAACCGATCGCTCAAAATAGGTTAGTCATGCGGCTTAAAAATATTAAGTTATGCTAGCGGCAGTACCCCGTTGTTGCAAAGTAAGCTCAGCCAACCAAATCGATTGGCCTAGATCTGATTTTGGGGGACCATTAAGATGTCATTGTGATCATCGGCCGCCCCTCTTCCATGAGGACTGATCGACTCTCCCTCAAATTACTCGAATGTATCCCGACAGCTGCTCAAAGTTGGCTAGTCGCTCTTCCTACAAAAGTCTTAAATAAATTTAACGATAATCAATAAATGCCGCAAATCATCTTAACCATCCAACTTGGCCAACTGATTTAACCGGCTTAGATATAATTTGGGCCGACTAACGAGGTGTCATAATGGATGTCGGTCGTCCCTATCCTATGAGGATTGACCACCTCTTCCCTAGCCCACACGAATAGCTTCTAGCAGCTGCTCAAAGAAGGTCGGCGCGCTCCTCTTAAGACTGTG
Source organism: Papaver bracteatum (assembly GCA_023529315.1). Taxonomy (NCBI): domain Eukaryota; kingdom Viridiplantae; phylum Streptophyta; class Magnoliopsida; order Ranunculales; family Papaveraceae; genus Papaver; species Papaver bracteatum. The sequence goes on along the minus strand of JAJJWX010003505.1, from coordinate 1,643,486 downwards.
AATTCTACGACCAACCAAAACGGGCTTTATACAATTATGCTTCATATGCATCGATTATTTTGAGTTGCTTGTTTAAAAGCGATTCTTTACAAGCATCAATTATAAACGATATTTTATAAATATCGATTTTACAAATAATTTAATTATTTAACCTAAGAGCATTGCATGCTATTTTTTGCGGCAAGTCTCACGACTTGACTTGTCACATATGACTGTCTGCCGCCTAGATTGCGCTTGATTGGTAAAAATAGCTAGGTCTTGCAAACAAGACTCACTCAATAACTACCATGTAGGACTTGTTTTGTTCATTTGTAACTTGCTCCATATTTTCTACAAAAATACTCGATACATAAAACAAGTCACAAATTGGGGGATGTTCATCAAGGTATTTGAAAAGACGAGGGTACCCAAATACACCACAATCTTTAAAATATCCACCTATAAGTCCTCTTACCAAAAGAGAACATCTATGGGAAAAGTTGAGACAATGCAACAAATCGCTATTCACACTTTGTGTGATTGTCTATGGATACGAGATCGAGACAATACGACTACCAAAGTGTGATACTTGATAATAGGTTCAGACTTAACCAAACTCTATAGGATCACTATCAAGTATGTACGGAGTTAACGTTTGTGTAATTTACTGATAAATTATATAAACAAATATAATTGCGGAAAATAAAAGTAAATCACACAGCAAGATTTTGTTAACGAGGAAAACTGAAAATGCAGAAAAACCCCGGGACATAGTCCAGAATTGAATACTCTCAGAATTAAGCTGGTATACAAAATCTAAACAAACTTCGTATAGTTGAGACCAAACAACTACCCCTAGTTCACTTAGTTTTCTCATTATACCCGCGCTTCCGACTTCGATGAGTACACGCATTGGAATAATTCCTTTGGATCATATTCCAAACAAACTATTTGGTAACAACTCTTTCGATTATTTCAAGATAAAGATATATCAAGTCATATGCAAATGCTCTTCTGTTTAATCTAATAAACTTCTTTTCATGTAGATCAATCTATCCAATAACTACCAAAGTAGCCAAGTTTAGATTTACAATCAAATGATATAGATTCTAACAAGAAACTATAATATGATGCCGATATCACGCTACTAATCAATCAAATAAATCCAATTCTAGTTGGATCCCAGTCGATCAAGGTTTGTGCGCACACAAAGATAGGAAAACCAAATAAGAAATCTTCTATAATCTTTAATAAACACCTTCAAAACACCACTTAAATCTCTTGTGATCAATCACACACAGAACGGAGTCTGTTAACAATGGATTATCACAAATTGTCTTTAGATCTACAAACAGTTCTAAAGACCTTACAAGTCTGTGTTTGTAGCGATCTGACTCTATGGACAGAGGTGTTATCTCAATAAACGTACCTCCAATCTTCGATGGATATAATTACTTATGGTGGAAAATTTCTATGCGAGCTTTACTTCAAGCGCGTGATTTTCAATCATGGGTACATGTTGTTAATGGCTATGATCCTCCCGTAGTGGCAGTTGGAAACGTGAACGTGCCAAAGAATATTGGTGAATACACCCCTGCCGAAATCCTTGCTGCAAAGCAAAATTCAAACGGTTTAAATGAGATCATACATGCCATTACCCCAAATATTCAGTACCATGTGTCTAATTACACTAAGTCGCAAGAAGCTTGGGATATATTAGCAACCGTATTTGAAGGTAACACCCGTGAAAAGGAAGCTAGGCTTCAAAACCTTAATTCCGATTGGGAAAACTTTCGTATGGCAGATGAAGAAATTTTTGATGAGTTTAATCACAAAGTGTCTGAAATTGTTAATGCATCTTTTGCATTGGGTAAGACTATTCCTGAAAAGGAAATTGTGATGAAAATTCTCATATCACTTCCATCTAGATACGATGCTAAGAAGCATGCCATCATCGAGGGAAATAACCTTGATACTCTCTCCAGAAATACGCTGGTTGGAAAGCTTAAGATCTTTGATCATGAACACTCATCCAAATCTAAGGATGTTGCGTTCAAAACACTAAAGGACACTAAATTACTTGATAAAAGTAAAAAAGTGTATATCTCTGATGATGATCACTCTGAGACAGATTCATCAGATGAAGATCTTGACAAATCAGTCTCGATGATCACCAGACAGTTTAGGGATCTTCTATTGAAGAGAAGTAAATTGTTCTCCAGAGATAATCCTAAGGCATCAGTGAAACCTCATAATCGTGTTCCTCCTAAGAACAAGGATATTGATGAAACTGATGATAAGAATATGCCTCAGTGCTTCAAGTGTAAAGGTTTTGGTCATTTTGCTAATGAGTGTCTAAATCGGAAAAAATACACTGGGAACAAAGGTCTTGCTGCAACTCTTGATGAAATGTCTGACGTCTATGATTCTAATGAGGACGAGAAATCAAGTGTTGCTCTTCTTGGTGAAAATATCGATTTTGATAATTGTAGCAATACACACATCAATTAAGAACTCCATGGAGATCATCATACAAGACGAACGGCTACTCAAGTAACTGGTGGATCTTCATCGACTAAAAGGTATGTGGAGACTTTAACTTTTCTATCACTCAAAAGTCTATCTACTCTATCTCCTATCTTGAGACAAAAGTCGTTTTACTATATATACTTTGATTATACATATCTGCTATTTCGAGGAATAAGGACTTATACATATAGTCCTTCGTCTTCGCATACTTTGGTTCAAGGAATAAGGACTTATACATATATGTGTTTCCACACAATGCTTATATCCAACAACGGTTATATAATCTAAACTCTCATTTCAATTATTGAAACATTCTTAGAGGACGTTATATAGTTGTTATTCACAAACCATTTTTCGTCAAAACCATTTTCAAAGTGATTGAAACATATCATGACTTTCGTCACTAGGTAAAGATGAACTTGGCCAAAGCTAAAGATTACCAACACATATTTCGAGAAATAGATAGGTGAGATAAACTCGGCTCGAAATAGCAGATGTGTATAATCAAAGTCTATATAGTAAAATGACTTTTGTCTCAAGATAGGAGATAGAGTAGATAAACTTTTGAGTGATATATAAGTTCAAGTCTCCACATACCTTTTAGTCGATGAAGATCCACCAGTTCCTTGAGTAGTCATTCGTTTTGTATGATGATCGCCATGGAGTTCTTGACCATACATATATGTTGTTCTTTCGGGAATGACATATTATGGGGGAGAGTTCTTAATTGAACTTGTGGTTAATTGCCAAATCTTTGTGGAGAGTGCGTATGTGGAATATTATAGGGATTATCTTGTATCTTTATAAATTCCTTGATGAATGCATTTATCTTAGGCTATATGATTGCATCAAAACAAGTTGATATGTGCCTTTATTTTAGTCATGAAATGTCTCTTTTGAAAATTTCATTAGGATCCCATTTTCGTACCTTTGTTGATCAGGAAAATCGTAACAAGAGATGTGAACCCAATCCGCGATCCGGTGGAAGTTCTCTTTTCGAGAATATCTGATGGAGTTTGTGAACTCCTTCCGGGAACTTAAGTCTGCGTACTCAGTCCACGTACTTAGGTTGGTTATATCTAAAAACAATTATTCGTGAACTTATACTTATATTATCTAAGGAATGCAAGTTTGAAAACCGTGGGTATAAAGTTCATGAATCGATTCGAGTGAATCAAATCGTTTTTGCTTCGATTGTGTCTTGTATACTTCTATAAGATCTAAGCAATTGAAAAACTCTCTAACTAGTTCATTTGAGTCATTTGAACTAGTTATGGTGAAGAAGAACATGGTTGATATGAAAGTGCTCATATGGCTAACCATTTGGTTAACTATTGTTGAACCAACAAATGTACATATTTGGGTACGGTTACACAAACCTAAAATCGTGCATTTCATTTGTGTATAACAAGCTAAGTTTTTGATCTAACGGTTGAAAGATATTAGCTTGAATCTAATCAGGTTTTCATCTTGTAGGATCAGAATATCGCAGGAGCAACAGTCTTGCGAAGTTAACAACAACACTCTTGCGAAATTTTAACAACTCATTACAAATGTCGCAGAATGGTTAGGAAAGTGACGTAATAGATGACGGTAGTATGAACATGAAGAAAGTATGATAATCTTGCGAATGAAAGAGGTTTGCGAGGAAGTATCACTAACAAGATTGCGAGAATATCGCAAGTCAGATCCTAAAATAAATGACAGATTAGCTGTCACATGCACCACTATGTAAATCCCTATATAAGGAGGTGAATAAGCGTAAGGAAGAGGGAGATCTTTTTCGAGTGTTGAGAAAGTCATTAGGAGAGATAAAGTTTAAAGAGCGATTGTATTCTTGTTTTCTTCCATTTCTTGTAACATTTCTGTGAATCAATTAATAAAAGTGTTGTTCTTAATCTTTTAAAGATGTGTTGATTATTATGAATTCTTGTGAGGGATGTAGTGTGAGATTTCCTGCTACTACATATTGGCGCTAGAAATAGGGATTCTTCCCTTGTTTTTAGTGTGAAAATTAATTTTGTGATTTGAAAGAATTTGGAGCAGTTTGTGATAGATTTCATATAATTTTCAACAATTCATTGAGGTTGAAGAGATGGCTAGAAGAAGAAATGCTTCAAGACAACCAACAACTGTGAGGAGGAGTAAGAGACTTGCTGGAGAAATAAGAAACGACACCGGAGAACCATCAAGAATGAATACAAAAAATAATGGAGAAAATCAAATTCAACAACCAATTCAGCATACACCAGTGCAAAATAGAACTATGGGTTATGATACAGTGAGCATACACACATGGCAGTCAGATTCGACAGGTGAAGCGGAAGAGGAGCAACAATTAAGAAACGATAGGCGAATAGAGGAAGATCAAGAAGTAGTTGGAAGAATAATTCGTGGAAATGGAGAAGTAAAAGCATTATAGGAATTGAGACAAAGAATACACGAATAAAGGAGAGTAGAAACATAAGAACGTGCTAATTTGACAAGACAGAATCATGAATTGAGAATGGAGAATATGAGACTACAAAATAGAAGGTCAAAAAGTACTACAAGATCAAGTTCAAGATCAATCAGAAGGGAAGAAAGACAAAACTCATTTGTAGAAAATGTTGATAAAAATATTCGGCAAGAGGTGCAAAATTTAGATGAAGAACGTCGCGAAAATAGAGAAATGATTGAAGATTGATACATTCCACATGGCGAAATTCCACAAAATAGGCATCGTCAGGAACGAAATAACTAAGGTGATGAAGAAAACCAAGAAGAAGGAAGAAGAATATTACATGGGATAGAAAATCGCAGAAATGAGCAAGTAATTGAAGAAGAAATTGAGAGACATTATGCTGAACAAGCACGTTTAGCCCGCGAGAGAGAGAGATTGAGAGCATAAGTGGAGGAAAGAGAATTCCAAGAAGCAATACGTCAGAACAACCATGATAATCGAGAAAGAAGACGCGAGCTAAACCGCAATAATGGAAATATCAATGAAGAATATGATAGAATACAAAGGATAATCGAAAGACAACAAAGAGAGTTGATAAGGAGTGAGCAGAATCGCAGAGGAAAAAATGAGAGATATAATGGTGTGCGAATTCATGAAAGAAATGAAAGAGAAAATCGCAGAGAAAGACAAGAAGAAAATGACGGGGAAGAAAATCAAAATCTCGCAACACAAAACAAACAAGAACGCAGGAGAAGAGAAGCATAATTAAAGAAACCAATAGGATCAGCATCCTGGGTAAATGAACAAATCTTAAGAGAACTGGCAGAAATGAGAGGAATGCTGAATAATAAGAGAGAAGGAGGCAGAAGGCAATTAGATGAGGCTATTGAAGAAGCTGTGAAGACTCCATTCACGCAAGAAGTACAACGGGGAGGGATACCACCAAAGTGCAGTTTTCCTGCGTTAACCAGCATCTTTGATGGAACAACTTGTGCAATTCAACACATTAAAGCTTATGTGAGATGTATGTTACAGTGGGAGAATCATGATGTTGTGTTGTGCAAGTATTTTGCATCAAGTCTAATAGGAGAGGCGCTAAAGTGGTTCGAAGGTATACCCAGGAATACTATAACATCTTTCAACCATTTGTAGACTATATTCTTGGGGGCGTATATAACTAACAACTCATCGCGACCATGCATAGAAGATGTATTTGGATTAAAGCAGAGAATTGGTGAAAGTTTGAAACATCTAACTATAAGATGGAATACAATGTGTAGTGAAATGGATGGACGTGTGGATGAGAGATATCTCATTTTATCATTCATCAACACAATGTTCACAACTAATCTATTGTACATTCAAATTTTCAGAATCAAGAACACAATCACAATGACTGAGCTGCGAGAATTGCAAGAAGAGTACATTGCTCTTGAAGAAAAGCAGCATGAAATGGAATCGTATCCAGTCGTGAACACAAGTTCAAATACAGCGAATACAAGCTTATTGCCTAAATTGATAAACACAGTGGCGAGCACTTCGCGGGTACAACAAGAAGAAAAGAATGATAATCAACAGAAGCTGGTAGCTATGGGAAGCAAAGATCAAGAAGAATTCGAAAGAGAAAGGAATTTTTATAGTTGAGGTGGAAACAACAAAACTCAAAGACTTGATCAACCGCAGGAAAATTATGGAGGACAAAGACAAAATTATCAGAGAGGATCAGGAAGTCAAAAAATGATATGGGAAGAGATCAAGATGCCACCATTAAATGCTAGTGTGGAAAAAATTTGGGAAGCTATAATTTTAATGGAGAACATTCTGACACCCTGGAACATGGGAAAAGAACCACTTTCAAGCCACCGAAGTCAAGAATTTTTCTCTTACCATCATTTTCATAGACATTCAACAAATAACTGCAGAAATATTAAAAGGATCATTCTCAAGATGATAGATCAAGGAAAATTAAATCATTTTTTAATAGGGCATCCTCAATCTCAACCCTTACCACCACCACCACCAGAATTTCGCAAAGTAAATGCAACAAAAAGAGGAGAAACATTTGTCATAGAAGTTGGAGCAAAGGCTAATAATCTATTTTGTAACTCTATTGTACATTCGTACAAAATAATTGAAGATTTTCACGACAATGTTCTAAGCAGAGTTTTCGCAAGATATGATGATGAAAGAGAGATAATGAACATTGTGAAAATCTCGCCGCTAAAAGAATGGCAAAAGCAGACTATCTCTTTTACCGCAGAAGAAGTACCAGAGTCTGGCGATGATAACCCATTAGTGGTGAGGTTGGAAATAAACCCAAAACAAAAAAAAAATGAAGATGAATAAGAGGATGATGAGGCTGAAGATACATGGACAATTAATAGAGTCTTAATTGACAAGGGAAGTTTTGTGGATATCTTATTCTATCATACTTATAAGACTATGTGAGGCAGAGATGAGGATCTAATACCTTCAACCTACAAAATTTATGGTTTTAATGGTACTGCCAATAAGCCTAAGGGGGAGATCACAATGACAATTCCATTAAAGGGGATATCTTCCAAGATTTTATTATGTATTGTCGATGTAGAGTCGCCCTACAACGCCTTAATTGGAAGACCTTGGATATATGGGATTTTAGGTGTGGCATCGACTTTCCACCAGTGCATTAAGTTTCCATATCCTAATGGTGTTGGAATAATAAAAGGAGATTGGATTGAAGGAAGGAAATGCTATGAGATTGATGTGGAATCTTGCGAGGAAAGAGCTGCCAAGAAGGGGAATTGGAAGTATAACATCAAAGAAAGACAAAGAAGTGAGAAATTGATGGTTGATTCAGTAGAACTGAGAGAAGAAAGAATGCTGCGAAGTCCCAACTGAAAATAACAAATGCTAAAAATGTTGCAGAAGAAAATACTGTAGCGAAAAGCAACCAAAGAACAGAGGAAGAAAACAACAAAGGTAAAAAATTCAAACTGTGAAGTAAAAGAAATATTGAGAAAGGTGTATAATTGATTTGTTGCAAAAATTACAAAATTTTCAAAAAAAAATAAAAAATTAATGATAAAAATGAGATTGAGAAATTACAACAAAAATATGCGAAAATTTCGCAAGAAATGATCATTTAAGATCCAGAATGGGACGAACCTTTATGGCGTACACCTTAGTTCGCGAATAAAATTTCGCAAGAGGCAAATGTAAGACCTAAAGTACGTCATAGAAGGGGGTATCTGTTACATGACTCAGCGATAAGGTTACACCGCTGTTGGAGCCTGAGTCATGGAGATTTGGGGTCAATTGAAGCCCATCCAGGAGAGACGCCTTGGATTCTCAAACTTGAGCATATGACTTGAGTTGGGCAACTAAGGTAATAAGATCTCTCCTAATGGGTGCAGAGTATGACCAAGGCGTCGAGTTACACGGTTGAGCCAAGAGTGCCCAGGGCGTATGAAACTACCCTGGACATTCTTGGCAAGTCTTGGCTATGATGCACCGGGGCCAAAGAAAACCCCACTTAGGGTGCAGTCTCGTAACCGTAAGCCATATAGGCAAAAGGGATAAGAGGCTGAACATAACTGGTTGTTGTTAAGACTGGATGGGAGGAGATAGTCTTGTATTGCCGATGTACGTCTCCTTGAAACGGAAACCAGGGGGAAGATAAGGGCGACACCCTCCATTAGGGAGCTGATAAGTGTCTTGAGACGCAAATGTCATGAGACTTTTTACTCACGGGAGTATTAAGACTTGTCATATTTGTGAAACATTCCTGAAGAGGCAATAATACAAAAGAGAAGATAAGATGAGATCAAGGGGTCATTACATGCAAGTGTAAAGACGTCCTGCGATTTCGTCGCAAGACGGCAATGTCATGGGGCTTTAGTTTCGCAAGAATTTTTAGGCCTGTCATATTGTCGCAGCAAAAATACAAAAGAACTAAAATTTAAGCCAAGATCAATGGGTTTCTACATGAAAGTGTAGAGACGTCCTGCGATTTTGTCACAAAAGAAAAAAGATGGCAAAATAAGACCTTTACTTAGGAAGGCAAAATAAGACCACATCAGAATATAAGAAAGAATACAATTTTAAAATTTATGATTGCGAGATTATGCAGAGAAAATTGCAATTTTGTCTCAATTTATTTTATTAAACAAATGCAGCTTGCTCAATCACTCATCTGAATACAAATAACAGAGGCAAGTATGGGAATGCATAGAATAAGTTAAGTGTTATTTGTTTTCACATGATAGATTTACGCATAAAATTTTAATTGTATTTTGGATAGTCATATTGCAAGAGAGAAAAATTTTCTAACACGCGCATGAAAGTACAAAAGAAATAGAGCATATATAGAAGACTGGAGAAATTCGCAGTGATAGATTACAAGTATATAATAATGAAATATCAAGAGCAGATATACAAGTTTTACAAAAAGTTGAACAAGAAAGCACAAGGAATCAAAAACTATCTTTAGTTTGATTCTTCATTATCATCATCAAGATCTTCACCGGAATTTTCTTCTCCATCATATTCTTCATCAAAATTCTCCTCTTCATTTTCTTCAGACTCTGTGTCTTCATCAACTTCACTATCAGAGATGACCAAATTAGGAACATTCTCTGGAACTTTATCTAGGAGACAAGGATACTTGGAATGAGGAATCTGGTTGTCATCACAAATCCCTTTGATGGTGTCATTGCGGAAAGAAATTGCATCATTCCCAAAGTTTGTAATAGTGATCTTCATTTGAGCTTCCAACCTTGAACACTTATCGTTGCGAGAAGATAAATCTTTTGTGAGCTTCGCTTTTTCATTCTCAAGCTCTTCAATTCTTTTGCGATATCTCTCTTCACCTTCTGCGAAAATATAACAATAAGTCAACAATCTGATAGTAATTTATGAAAAAGTAAATAACTAAAGGAAGAAGAAAGATTAACAACCTTCTCTGTTAGAAATTATATCTCTAATTAAGGTCGTTTTCTCATCTTGAAGACTGACAACTACACCTAAGTTATTTCTGGAATTATCAAAAATCTTCGCAGCCCAAGCAAATTCATCATCATTACTAATGAGAAGGCGGGAGCGAACTTGGTTTTCCCTCTCAACAAGAGTACTAGTCTCGCAAATAAGCCTATCTCTTTCAATTTGAACTTCGAGAAGAGTTTTATGGAATTCCGCTAAGGTTTGAGCACCTTGTCTAGATATACGATCTTTTTCGTCTATGAGATTACTATTCTTGGCTCTTAAACTATTGATTTCTTCTTTTGAGTTAAGATAGCGACGTTTAGACGTATTAGCTACACTCAAACTAGACATGTGGTCAATTTATAAAAGACGAAGTTTGGATCTGAGGTCATTTACGGAAAGAGATTCAATCTTGTCATTTGAATAACTATTTAAGGAATTATTAAGGCGATCAAGAAGGGTATCCTCATCTATAGGTTCAGGAAAAGAATGGAGGAGTGTAGCCTCATCAGTAAGACCATAAATATCTGCAAAAATGGTTGCTTGAATAAGCTAAAACAATAAGATAAGAAATTAAGAGAAAGAGGAAAACAAATTACCATAAAGTTGCTGGTTGGCTTTCTCAAGATCAGATATCTTGTGTTTGTTGCTTGAAACATCAATTTCTAGCTGTTTATTCTTCTTGCGAAGCTCAACAATTTCAGCTTCCAATTCTCCATTATTCTTGCGAAGTTCAGCAGACTCAGATTTTAATTCTTCAATTTTATTGCGAAGATTTGTATTCCTCTTTTCAGAAGCTATACGTTTCTTCTCCAAATCTGAGGCAACAGCGAAAGAAGCCCTTCCATCCTATGAAGAAAAGGCAAAGGTTACCAAAATAAACATAGCTAAAACTTTAAGTATGGAGAGGAAGCGAAGAAATGAAAATATACCAGAGTGCTAAGTGAATTTAAGAGACTAGGAGTCACTGATATCGAAGCTCCACGAAGTGAATCATTATCAACCAGTATTGGAGCATCGCAGATTCTTGCGAGGATCTGGCAGGTACTAGTAAAAGCATCATTCCCAATACCGTGCATAGTGTTAGCAAAAATGCCGGACAATTGAGCCATGGAAGATTCAGGTTGAGAAGATTCTTTCGCATAAGAGATATCGTCATTGTCGTTATCATCATCATCATCATCATCATCATCATCATCATCATCATTATTATTGTCACTGGAACTTTCTCTATCTTGAGGAATTGAGGGAGAAGTAGATTGAACTCTTCATTTCTTTAAAGGAGGAGCAGCAGAATTCTCCTTGCGAGGAGCACCTTTTCCTTTACCTTTACCTTTGATCTTTGCAACCTTGGAGGGTTCCTCTATCTCACCAATAGCCTTCAAGCACAGATAAAGATAAGAAATAGAGGCAACAATATATTGTCAAGAATCTTAAAAGAATATTTCTTACTTCATCTGTGATTGATTGAAAAGATGATAAAGTACTAGCTTTCCCAAACTTCTTGTAGCTTGCTTTCAGCCTCTCAATCTGGTAATTTCGCAATTACGTAAAAATATTGGAGTGATTAGCGAGAACATATGTAAGAGTATAAGAAAAATAATAATAATGATTCAAGCAAAAGGTGGAAATTTACCTCTCCATCTCTTTCGGGCCAGTTGAATACCCAGGGTTGGAACTCTGCGAGATTCGCAGGTAAGACATGAGAACCAGAAATATAAAGACCCTCTAGAATTAAGGGGAAAACACACCACTTGTTATCATTAGAATGACGCAGGGTAGAATTATCGCCAGGATGCCAGTCAATGTCTTGCATGAGTAATTCTTCATCGGCAACATTATCTCTCTTATGTATAAGCGAACACCCCAGCAAGTATTGTCTCTCTTCATAGGATTTACTTCATAATTCGCAAAGAAGTTTTCTACAGTATATTTCACAGGTATAATCGCAACTTCAGAAAATTTAGGATTCTTAAATTCAGTGGGGTAAAGAGATTCCTTACCAGCACCGCGAGTGGCAAACTCGAGCATTAGACGAATGCAATCCCGACTCAATTGGTACACAGCTCGCGAGAACTTCGCATGAGAAAGAATTTCATAAAATAAGGGGAGCTCAGGATCATAGAGGGGAATGGGAAGTCTAGCTTCAAGCTGACTTAGCGAGACTATGATCCTTCCCTAATTGCAGGGATGATCAGAAAATAATTGGCAGTAAGCTCAGATTTAGGGTTCTGACCGGGAATGCGAGATAGAGTAAAACCTCTATTTTGAAGCTTCTTTTGAGCCTTTTCAAAGGCAAAATTCTTACGACCGGCCGGAGGCATTTTTAAGTATGGGAATGGAGAAGAAAGTAAAAACTTAAAAAGAAAAATAATCAAGAAAAATTACAGTAGCAGGAGCGAAATTCGCGGAAGAACAGTGAAGAAAGTTGCAGAGAAAATAAGAAAGAAAATAAAAAAGAATAGTAGAGAAGAATGAAAAGAGTATATATAGAGAGAAGAATACTCGAGAAGATAAACATATTTAATGCGAAGATTAGACATGAACGGTTGAAATACAGCGGTTGAAAAGGACGTGTCATAAGCTAGATTGAAGAAGGGATACATATAATAAATTTGGCGAAGAATGCAGAATCGTGTCAGAATAGAAGAATATGGAAAGATGGGAGGTTGCGGCATTCTGAAGAAATAAGATTCTCATGATATTCTCCCCTTCACAAAGAAGATATGATAAGAGGCAAGATGTAGGATCAGAATATCGCATGAGTAACAGTCTTGCGAAGTTAACAACAACACTCTTGCGAAATTTTAACAACTCATTACAAATGTCACAGAATGGTTAGGAAAGTGACGTAATAGATGATGGTAGTATGAACATGAAGAAAGTGTGATAATCTTGCGAATGAAAGAGGTTTGCGAGGAAGTATCACTAACAAGCTTGTGAGAATATCGCAAGTCAGATCCTAAAATAAAGGACAGATTAGCTGTCACATGCACCACTATGTAAATCCCTATATAAGGAGGTGAATAAGTGTAAGGAAGAGGGAGATCTTTTTCGAGTGTTGAGCAAGTCATTAGGAGAGAGAAAGTTTAAAGAGCGATTGTATTATTGTTTTCTTCCATTTCTTGTAACATTTCTGTGAATCAATTAATAAAAATGTTGTTCTTAATCTTTTAAAGATGTGTTGATTATTATGAATTCTTGTGATGGGTGTAGTGTGGGATTTCCTGCTACTACACATCTAACGTTGAATATTGAATGCTTTGTTACTAATCTAACATTGATTCCAAACCCTGATTTGAAAGACTATATAAGGGACAACACTAGCAACTGGGAAACCTAATCCCCACACCTCTTATGTGATATTAGTTATTTTAGCTAGAGTCGATTCTCCTTTAACCTTAGGTTTATTCTTAAGACCCTATTGGTTAACGACTTAAAGACTTCATTGGGATTGTGAAGCCAGACCGATACTACTTTTTTGTAGTTGTGTGATCTGTTCTTGATGATTCATCGTATTGAGTACAATCGTAATGATTGGCTTGAAATTAATATCTCCGATAGGCAAGATATAAAAGTAATCACAAACATCTTCGTCTCATCGTTTGTGATTCCACAATATCTTCTTTCGCCGCGTCGATTAAGATTATTGTGAGTAGATTGATAAGACTGAGCTTTTCTTTGGGAATATAAGTCTGGTTTATCAATTGGTTAATGTTCACCTTGATTTATCAAAAGACGGAACAAAACTTGAAGGTATTTCTGTGGGAGACAGATTTATCTATTATCATAGACGTTTATGGGTGATACAGATTTGTTTATTAAAGTCTTCGACTTTGGGTCATATCAACTCTTAGTTGTGGGTGAGATCAGCGAAGGGAATCAAGTGCGTAGTATCATGATGGGATCAGAGACGTAAGGAGCACAACTGTACAGTGTGAGATTGATTGGGGTTCAACTACAGTCCAGACCGAATTTAGTTTATAGTAGGCTAGTATCTGTAGCGTCTTAATACAATGTGTGTTCAATTTGGACTAGGTACTGGGGTTTTTCTACATTTGCGGTTTCCTCGTTGATAAAATTCTGATGTCTGTGTTATTTCTATTCCGCATTATGTTTTGTTATATAATTGAAATATCACAGGTTGTGCGTTAAGATCAATCAATTAGAATATCCGACCTTTGGTTGTTGATTTACATTGATTGACACTTGAACATTGGTCTTTGGTACCGTTCAAGTTATTTCACATAATAATCAGGCTCACGGATTTTTATCTGTTCGATTTGCTGATTATATTGTGAAATAGAGATGTTAGAATTCTTTGATATACTTTATTAAGATTGAGTCTAGTTGATTCTCTTGAAAGTATATTGGAGTTAGTTCATACAAATTGCTAATCAAAATATTGGGTGTGATTATCAGACCCCCGTTTTTTCAATAGTTTTATTCGAAATAGACCTTATACAAGTGTTGATGGTGGTTTTTAGCTTAGGGTTAAAATTGTAAAACCTTGCATCTGATGTGACGTCACTCTGTAAGGAAACGGATCCATGAGTGTTAACCTCTCCACTGGCATATTTATTGAGCCGTTCAATATATTTACATGAAATTTATCCAGACTGGAACATGTAGCAACCATCCCAGATGACCTGTAAATTTCGGTGCCTTGCGCTTAATATAAGTTTCTTTGAATGCTTTCTATGCTATGTTCCCCGCCTGAACCCTTAATGTTGATATGGCATGACAATTTGTATTCACTCGTAGCAGAGTAGCACGAATTTCCAAATATTAAGGATTAGGTCTTTGCATAAGGTATTCAATTAGAAAGCATGCTTCTCTCTGGCAATGAACTTAAAGAACTCTATGTCAACATATAAGATTCAATCAATTACTTTTACGCCTTGCGCAATATACAAGACCTTACTTGTCGAAAGTAAGCCTAGGAAAACTAGGAAATTAATCCTCCATGGATAAGTAGGGGAAAAACCTTGCCCAGAATCAGAAAACATGGAGCCACATCAGCAAAGGGAGGTGTGGCCATGCCTTAGGCCAGCTGGCGCCACTTGCCATTGACCACGCCCCATCCTAAACCGGCCCTATTTCCCTCGACCAATCAGGTCGCTTTAAACTCGCCACACACACATAATTTGTGGCTGGGCCCATACTTGTCGGCCCCATTTCCCATCGACCAATCAGGTTGTTCTAAAGCCGCCACATTCACACCAGAAGTGTAGCCACGCCCATGCATGGCCGGCTCTCCCATTCCTACCGACCAATTAGGTCACTTTAAATGTGCCACAAACACTAGGGGTGTGGTCATTCCTTATGTTTGGTTGCCCCCTTTTCTTGACCAATCAGGTCGCTTTAAACTTTCCACCATACATTAAAGGACAAACGCACCCTGCCACACCACCATACTAACTGGAAAGCCAAATGCGCCTTGCCACAAACACATATCAAGCGGCATGCTAACATGCCACTCTGCCGCAGTAACATGCCAATGTGCCACAAATGGAGCTACCACGTGCTAATCCTCTCTCCATTCGTGGAAAATGCCATAACGGACTCCAATTAGGATTTCATGATCGAAACAAGATTTTTTGCTTCAGTAGCATTGGCCGAAACCCTAATTTTTGTCATAGTCTGCAACATTCCATGAGCCACTTTAGCCTTGGCCACGCCACCAAGCCCTAAATTTGGCCATGGCGCCAAATCCTAACCTTGGCCACGCCGCCAAGCCCTAACTTTCTCCACGACGCCAAACCCTAGCCTTGGCCACGCCGCCAAGCCATAAATTTGGCCACGATGCCGAATCCTAGACTTGGCCATGCCTCCAAGCCCTAACTTTGGCCACGGTGCCAAACCTTAGCCTTGGACACGCCGCCAAGCCCTAACTTTGTCCACGGTACCAAACCATAGCCTTGGCCACGCCGCCAAGCCCTAACTTTGGCCACGGCGCCAAATCCTAGCTTTGGCCACGCAGCTAAACCCTAGCCTTGGCCACGCCTCCAAGCCCTAACTTTGGTCACGGCGCCAAACCCTAGCATTGGCCACGCCGTTAAGCCCTAACTTTGGCCACAAATCCAAATCCTAGTTTTGGCCATGCTACAACGCCTCAGGCGTGGCTACGCCACTGGCATGCCGGTAAGCCATGCGCCACTATGCCAATGATGACACTTTGATATATAACCACATATGGCCATAATCAATGGCCATCCTTCCTCGTGAGATGCAATCTCAGTCATCAAAGTTCGCCACCGAACTGACAGGCTTGTGGCAAGTTTCAGGCGACCAACCGCCTAAATCTAGTGTCCATGGCTACGTCAGGCGCCACTTGCACCACCGTGCCACTGGCATGCATGAGTCATGCCAGCCATGCTATATTACCACTGGAGTACACCAAAACTCCCTTGCACCATTATCAGGAACCAACACAAGGTATATATAATCAACGGCTACCCTCCTTCATGAAACGCGATCTCAGCCATCTAAGTTCGCCACCGAACTGATAAACCTGTGGCAAGTTTTAGGCGACCAGCCAAAACGAAGCCTAATAGCATCATGTGCTATTTTTCTGCGGTAAGTCCCTCGACTTTGACTTGACACAAGTATCCAAGTGCTACATGTTTTCCACGAAAACACTCAAGACATCAACCATGTCACAACGGTGGCGCATTCACCTAACACACTCAACGTGATGTGTTCGAATCACACCAATACCAAGCTTTTTGGTCGGCAACAACATAGTATCCAGAAATCACCAAGAACTGATTTCTTCTCACTATGCAATCCAGATCCACTTTCTGATGCAAGTCATAAAACAAGCCACATCTTCAGAATTAACCATTATGGTCTCAACACTCTATTCGCTTCCCTCCCTAAGACCAACCCTTCTCCTTCACTTTATGACCGAACTAAGCATAGAATGCCATTTCTTGGTTTAGGCCAGGATTGTACAGATTGATCTCTCGAATCAAAAGTACTCTCGTGTAATGTATTATTTAGGGTTTAGATTCATTTCTCATCCACACACCCAAAATTACCAAAATCAGCAGAAACAGTTTTCACCCACAAATATTTGGCGACCTGAAAGGTAGATGGGGACTCCTAACCCCTACTCACCTGAAAGGTGATTATTTGTATATCGTCTTCTCATCTGCCATATCGTATCAACTCGTTTTTTGAAAGTCAGTGTCTAATGGCACCCTCACTAGAGTTCGTTCCGGAAGCCGCTTCAACATTTCTCTCAGGAAGCCACTCCGCTTCAACGTTTCATTTCGGAAGCCGCTCCACTTCAACGTTTCTCTCCGGAAGCCTCTCCACTTTAACTTTCTCTCCATAAGTCGCTCCGCTTCAATGTTTCCTCCAGAAGCCGCTTCAACATTTTGCTCCAGGAACCGCTTCAACATTTCGCTCCAAGAGCCGCTTCGACGTTCTCTCCCGAAGCCGCCGCTTCACCGAAAAATATATAAAAAAGGAATAAACTCACATACGTGAGTTATCAAAGCCCATTAATATTTATGTCCGTGGTCATCCAAGGTTCGTGCTCGTATCTGCCGCTCTTTCCTTTCAATATCCAGTAGCCATCACTCTTTCTCGCCAAGATTTGTACCCGTAATCACCACTCCTCCATGTCAAGGATCGTGACCATAGCCATCCAAGCACCTGCCATCTTGTTTTGGTTCCCACAAAAACGCAGTCTCTTCTGATCACAGTTGCTGCCAAGAACTATTGTTGTTCGTTTGTTGATACCAGCCAGAGCTTTACCATAAAAACAATCACTACAAAGGTAATCCGTACTTCTTCATATTTTAGTTTCACATGGAAGAAGTAATAGAGTCACCAGTACAGATGCAAGATGATATCTTTATCATGGTCAACTCACCGATCATACAAGATAGAACCACAAAAACCACACTTGGGGACTGAAGCTCAACACACGGAATCCCTTCATTATCAAAGCTTAGGAGACACGGTCAACCCAAAAGTCATAGCCACGACGAGGTCATCTACTCTTCAAAGGTGTAGCGTAAGGATATCATCACCTCTCTACCCAGAAGGCATGTGCAACACTTTACGAGGCCCACGACGGATCCCAAGCCTACTCGGAGGAAACAACTTCAGTAACCAAAGAGAAGTGCGACTGGGGACTACTCATCGCGGTCCATCCCCGAAAATAATAAAGCATTCCTGAGATAACTTCAGAGATGCGGCTGAAATATTTTTCTTGAAGAGACAGAGGAAGCCACAATTAACGACATAACTCTCTCACTGCTACCTCTTCGTTATCCAGAATTTTTCGTCCATGAGATGATTCCAAGAATCCCAGCATCACATCCAGAAGAGTACAATAAGCTTGTATCAAATCCCATAAGCGTGGATTCAAGGCGATGCAATTAAAGTAGGATACAATTGGAGACTGAAGCCTCCTTCAGGTTTAGAGGTTTGAACGCAGTCACCACCTTACCAGTGAATGCAGTAGAAGCACATCTTCCACGAGAAAATAGGCTCGGGATAATTACACATGGGGACTACCAACATGGGATGCTTTTCACTCCCCTCAACCAGGTTATTTCCGATTTCAACATCATCACTGTCGCATTTTTACGAGACGCGAGAATTCCTCAACATGAAGCCGTACACGTACATCAAAGACTCCAAAAGAACGCCATAGAGATCCATTCACATATCCGGTCACGCAATTGGGTCTAACATAAGTATAAATGGGGCTTCTCACCGCATCTCATTTCATACAACAGTTCAAGATTCGTAAGATGGTTCAAAGGATGTCGCTTGGAACGAAGACCTTGAAGACTTGATAGCAGCATATAGGCAATGGAACGCTCTCAGCTCGTCTACTTCACCCAATGGTTCCAGAATATTTCGACCATGCAAGCATCCACATCATATCATCGTCGCAATTAGAAATTCCAGGCACCAGTGTTTATAAGGTAAAATTGCTTCTACCCCAAACACAGAAATCTGTATGATGTTGTTGATGGGAATCGATCGCTGCCTCAATCTTCAATTGAATTATGGAGAAAGGGGGGGTACCTGCAAAAAAAAACACCGATGCTAAAGTCAGTATAGGATTTTTTCACATGAATTTTTGGTATGGAAGATTGCTTACCATTTGGGTTTATGAACCTTTCTATTTATATGAGCAAATTTCCATTTAATTTCTTTGATTTTATGGCAGATATCAATTGCCATAAATGGCCCCTGCATGCCTCCCAGTAATAACTGACATTGACTGGTCCTGCATGCCGCATGTGATAACTGGCCAGCTTTGATGACTGCATGGCTCTAGAGTAACTGACCCTTGCATGGTTGATGGAATGCTCTAGAAGCAAAGTTTACAGGGGGGCGCAGAAATCCGTTAGGAAAACAGAATGGGGCGGAATGATCCGAGGGCTACGAAATTATGCTGCAGCGCGCTATACCGAAAAATTAAATATATTACCGCCCGATTAATATCCCATATTGTCGCTCGCTGCTGGCCACCGGGCTTGGCCTCCGGCAACAACTTTCCGCAGTGTTGTCGATGTTAACTAGATACTGACGCCGTTAAGAATATGCTGACGTCGTCCGGAATATGCTAACGCCGTTTAGGAATATTATGACGTCATTAGTTGCTGACTGTACCGGATTGTGCTGATGTGGCAACTTTTCTGACGTGGAGACCTTCTTGTTGATGAGTCATCTGCCACGTTATCATTCTTGCTGACGTGACACTTGGTGACGTGTCTCCCATGTTGTCGTGTCGTCTGCCACGTCATCACTTCTGCTGATGTGGCACCTGGTGACGTGGCACTTTGATGACGTGTCTCCCATGATGATATGTCGCTTGCTAGTTGGCTAGTAATTGGTGATGTGGAGCGCTTAAGTGGAACTTTTTATCCCAACTTGGAGTTCTTTCTCATGGTCTTATGGGTTGAGTGTTTGATAGTGAGGCATATCTTAGCTTATTGCACATGGGTTTGCACATGAAGCCTTTGCAAGGCCTAGTTGGCTAAACTCCAAGCCCAATGAACCTTTCTTTGCCAATTGGAGAAAATTTGTAGGCCTAAATTAGCCCATTTTTTGTGCAGAATATTAAGGGTACAAACATCGTCCCCTCTTAATCCATAACTTGTTATGGGTTAAGAAGTTCGGGTTCCCCTCTGATTTTGCATTTTTATGGAGTGTTACATAACTTGCCCCCGAGCGTGATGTTCGGAGTGTTAAGCAACTCGTCCCCAGGGAAGTGTTGATTGCGCTGGAGTGTTATATATCTCGCCCCCAAATGGTTGAGGTGACATATAACTCTCCCCCAATATGTTTTGTGTCATACTGCTCGATGCTCTCGCATGGGTGCACCTCCTTGCTGCATTTTTCCCGCGCATGGAATGAAAAGTTGAGTTTTTATGCTATATTGAATTTGCGCAGGGGGGAAATCCTGTTATTCAAGATGCACGCAGAGTTTTGGATGTGTACATTATCATGTGCCTGGACTGATGAAAATGTTTTCCACATTTGTTGTTGTCCCGTACGATGGAGATAAAATTGAGATAGGGTATAAATGCTCGAACTGTGCACTCACCCTATCTGCGAGGTGTCAGAGACGTTACTGACAACATACTCGAACTGTACTGTTTTGTCATTTAGGGATGACTGTGGATTCGATCTTCCGCAATAGCTTATAATTAACTCGAACAATATTGATAAAATATAGAATACCAAAATAAGGTTGAATTAAATTTCTGAATTGAAATAACAAGATAAATACCTGATGCTTCCACAACAGCTGCCTCGTTAAAACCTTTGAGTGGAAAATCCAGTGGGATAAAACCATCAAAAAGGAAAAAGAGTGCAGCACAGCAGGATTTGAATCTACTTCTGATGATAAAACTTTTTCAAGTGGAACGAATTCCACGGCTTCCATGGATTTGAATCCTCAGTTCCATCGAGGTTCCTTAAGTAGTAGGATCCATGAGATGCCGGCCTATCCACTATGTATGGACCTTTCTAGTTTGTTCCGAGCTTCCCACAGTTTGGTTTCATTGTGGCTGCTCAGGTTTTCTTCAAGACATATTCCCCTGTCTTGAATGACCGTTCTCTGACTTTGCGATTATATTTCAGCTTGATTACCTGCTGGTATAGGACCAACTGCTGCAAGGTTGTTTCTCTTTGTTCTTCCAGCAACTCTTTATCTAAAGCCAGTATGCTGTCATTTTTCCCAGATTTGACAGCACGAGTTTTGGTAGTCTTGAGTTGTACCTCGGTGGGTATGACTTCCTCTGTCGATACGGTAATGTAAATGGATAAAATCCAGTGGATCTTTTCGGGGTTGTTCGATAGGACCATAAGACTCCAGGGAATTCTTCGGTCCATTTTCCCTTCGCCTTCTCCAACCGTTTCTTGAGGTTGTCCATGATAACGCGGTTGGTTGCTTCTGCCTGCCCGTTGCTTTGAGCATAGTAAGGAGACGAGAAATTGTGGCGAATAGTCAGGCCCTTGCAGAAGTCTTTGATCACTCCTGAATTGAACTGTTTCCCATTGTCTGATATTATCGCGTCTGGGATCCCGATACTGCAGACGATATTCTCCCATATGAACCTTTTCACATTATTTATGGTGACGTATACCAGTGCCACTGCTTCGACCCACTTGGTGAAATAATCGGTAGCGGCTAGCACGAATCTGACGCCTTCAGGAGCCTTGGGAAGCGGTCCGACGATGTCCAATCCCCACATAGAGAACGGCCAGGGACTAAAAACTGGATGTAATTTGTTGGAGGGCCTTTTCGGAATTAGAGCGTGTTCTTGGCATGACACACATTTCTGCGCATATTCTTTAGCGTCTTTCTGCATGTACGGCCAGAAATACCCCTGGGTAAGTATCATGTGCGTGAGACTGTGCCCTCCAGAATGGCTGCCACAGATTCCCTCATGAGCCTATGCCAGTATTAGTTGTCCTTCCTCGGCTGATACACATCGCAAAAATGGCTCTAAAGCTACAGATTTTTGGTATAACTGCCCTTCGATCATTAAGTATCTCCATGAATTCCTTTTCACCTTTGCATCGAGTTTCTCATATTCAGGGAGTTCATCGGTTTTCAGGTACTGGATGTAAGGTTGACGCCAGTCTATAATGTTTTCAACATGACTGCTTGAATTATTTGTCACTGGACTATCAACATCCATATTGTTGTCGATGTTCTCAGTATCCCCCTGTGCTGATGTAGCTTCCCTCTCGCCCCCACTAGCATGTTCGAGATCCAGAACTAGGGGTGGGACTTGGGTTGGTTGGGCGGGTTATAAGGCTTGGCCTAGGTAGACCCGAGCTAGGAATTCTTTTCCCAGATTTCCCATCGAACCCGTGGAACCCATTGAGGTGTTGCCCAAGTCCTCCCAAGTTATGTTCCTCGGGTTCCTCGGGTTGGCCCAAGTTCCACTAAACATAAAAGTTTGTTACTGTCATAATAATAAATTTAGTAATAATAAGATTTAATTGCTCCATTTATTTTAAATTTCCAAATAACTGAATATTATTTACAATAATATAAACTCTTTTCATATCGAATGATTAATGAGATAGATATAATTTATATTTTGATTAATAGATTTGAAGATAATATCTAAGATTTCTATAAATAGATGATAATACTAATTATAAAAAATATCATATATATAGTTCTTCGGGTTGGGCGGGTTGTTTGAGTTAGAAATATTTATGCCCATGCTTGCCCAAATTTAACTCGGGTTCATAAAATTTATGCCCAAGCTTGCCAAAAGTTTTGAAATACGTTTCCCATGTCCGCCCAACGTTCGGGTTGCGCATGGGTTGGGTGGGTTGACCCAACCCAAGTCCCACCCCTAGCCAGAACACAGTGGCTATCGGAAATGCTAGGTAACTCTTGGAAATCTACTGCAACGAAATGGGCGGTATCAGTTTCGACTACGGAAGAAAGATATGCTAAAGCATCAGCATGCCTATTCTCCAATCGTGGTCGTTTCCCAATATAGAATCGGTCGAACTTATTTGCCAGCTCTCTC
Source organism: Papaver bracteatum (assembly GCA_023529315.1). NCBI lineage: Eukaryota > Viridiplantae > Streptophyta > Magnoliopsida > Ranunculales > Papaveraceae > Papaver > Papaver bracteatum. Next base: position 1,620,536 of record JAJJWX010003505.1, on the reverse strand, counting down.
ATATGATCCAAATATAGGGCCATTCTCTCTTCCTTTGCTTTGTAGGTCCCCAGAAATTGGTTAACTACTATCATGGAATCAGTCACCAGCTTCACGTTCTTCGCATCTAACTGCTTGACAGCTTTTAAACCAATAATCGCAACTTCATATTCATCTTCATTGTTTGATGCTTGGAAACCCAGCCTTGTCGCTTTCTCGATCCTCGAACCTTCGGGAGTAAGGATGACGCATCCAACTCCATCTCCACTAACATTTGATGATCCATCAGTAAAAACGGTCCATAATGGTTCAGGTGTATCAACCTCCATTGCGGACTCGCCCCTAGTCTGATCAGTGACCGGCTCTGTGGGTTTGAACAACTCCTCTTCTTCTTCTCCAGAAACCATTTCTATGTCGTCCACAGGAAAATATGCTAGCAGTGCAGCCAGGGCGTGTCCTTTTCCTGCAGTTCTGGTTTCATACTTGATCTTATACGCCCCCAGAAAATTTGACCAAATGGCTAGTCGACTGGAATCATCAGCACGTTCCAGGAGTCTCTTCAGCGGGTATTCCGAGTATACCACGATCTGCCTTCCTTGGAAATAAGGCTTGAGGCGACGATATGCATGGAACAATGCAAGTGCTATCTTCTCAATTTTCTTGTACCGTGTTTCCACCCCTGTCAAGGATTTACTGACGAAGTTAACAGGTTTCTCATGTCGATCCGAAACAAACAGCACTGCACTCACATCGTTCCCCGTTGCAGCCAGAGAAACTCCAATTGGTTGTCCAATTTTTGGACTCACCAAAACCTGTAGGGTAGACAAATACTTCCTGATCTCGTCAAAATCCCTTTCACACTCAGCCGTCCAACCAAAATTCACTGTTTTCTTCAAAACGTCAAAGAATGGCTTGAATCGATCTGATGAGCGTGAAATGAAACGGTTTAAGGCTGCTAATCGTCCTGCTAGCTTCTGGACCTCCTTCTTCATTCTTGGAGATGACATTTCTATGATGGCTCTGATTTGTTCCGGAATCGGCTCGATTTCTCTGTGTGTCATCAAGTATCCCAGGAACTTTCCCGATGACAGCCCGAAAGAATATTTTGCTGGATTAAGCTTCATACGATATTTCCTTAAGATATCGAACGTCTTCTGCATATCAATAAAATGCTATTACTTTTGCTGAGATTTCACTACCATATCATCGATGTATACTTCCATCGAATTCCCTATCAGATCCTTGAACATATGGTCTACCAAGTGCTGGTAAGTTTCCCCTGCGTTCTTTAGCCTGAACGGCATTACAGTATAACAGTAAACTCCTCGGTCAGTTATGAATCCAGTATGCTCTTGATCGTCCTCGAACAAAGGTATTTAGTTATACCCATAAAAACCGTCCATGAATGACAGTCTCCCAAACCCTGAGTTTTTATCCACCAGATCTCTTATCATAGGCAGCAGGTACGGATCACTCGGAAATGCTTTATTCAAATCGGTAAAATCGATACAGACACGAATTTTACCATTCTTCTTTGGAATGGGAACCATATTTGACAGCCAGCGAGGATATTGCACTGGTCGAATAAATCCTTCTTCCAACAGCTTTTCGACCTCTTTAGTAACTCTATCCTTTTTGATTTGCGCCATATTTCTGATTTTATGTAGCACTTGATGGAAATTCTCATCGATATTTAGCTCGTGGAAGGCTACATTCAGATCTATCCATGGCATCTCAGCAAAACTCCATGCAAAAACGTTGGCGTTTTCCCTTATCAACGTAATCAAACCATCACGTTCATGTGCAGGCAGATCTGCCCCTATGAATGTTGTTTTGTGCTCCTCATCTCCAATTTGTACCTCGATCAGTTTCTCGACTGTTGGGGGTTCAGCTGCGTCCTCTCCCCTATATGATTCTCGAGGGAGAGGATTCTGTAATTGCTATTTCTTCTCGACTCGCATGATTTGGTTTCTGCTAACTTCTGACTTCTTGTACTCATCCATTGCACTCTCGTGACACTTGTGGGCGGCCATCTGGTCGCCTCTCACTTTCACGACGCCTTCTGGGGTAATAAAATTATGGCATTGATGATTGGATGATGTGAATGCACTGATCTCATGCAGATAGTCTCGTCCTACGATCGCATTGTAGGGTGCTCGGCAATCTAGCAACAAGAAAGTGTCCAAAACGGACTTGTCAGCCACTGTTATAGGTATCTTCACTTTTCCGATTGCCTTTGTAACTTCGCCGCTGAAACCGATAATTGGATTTGCATCCTCCTCAATCAAGTCATGTGGGAGATTCATAGAGGAGTAAGCTCCTGAAAACAGCACGCTCACTGAGCTTCCTGTATCAACTAGAATCCGGTGTACACGAAACATTCCAATCCAAGCAGTTATAACGATAGCATCATTGTGGGGAGCATATACGCCTATCATGTCTGCATCAGAGAACTCGATCTTTGTGCACCCAAGCTCCCGATTTTCTGCTCCATTACCGCTGAAAAAATCGATGTGATTTGTCAGGTACCATTCTTTCAACTGCCTGAGCTTCCTCCTGGTTTCGTCTTCCGATGCCCGCCTGGTCATTGAATGGATCCTGGCGTGGCTGATGTTAATCACACGTGCGTTAATCACGTTGGTCGTGCCAAACTGTCCGGGACCTTTTCCAGAGTCCTTTTTCACGTACTGTTGTAGCTTACCAGCGTCGATCATTCGTTGAATCTCAATCTGTAAAGAGCGGCAGTTCTCAGTTTTGTGACCATGGTCTTTATGGAACTTGCAGTATTTGCTCCTATCAAGTTTATCTCATGTTTCTACTTCCAAAGGACGTGGGGGGGCTCAAATCATTGTGTATTTTTTCGTATAGCTCTGTAAGACTTATGTTCAGCGGGGTCAGCTTCATATCGTGAAATTTCTAATACCCAATTTCCGTTCGTTCACCCTGATTTTTCTCTCGAACATCCCCGCGATCATTATGTTGTCCGTTTGAACGGTTCTTGAATTTTTCTTTCTTCCCATCATTTGGATGATTGGATGATTTGTGAACTTCTTCTCGAGATTTAGAATCGTCCTCCACTCGGGCGTACTCTTCTACTAGATCATATAGTTCTTCCAAAGTTTTTGGTGGTCTCTTGACCAAAGAACCATACATACCTATTTGATCATGATGGTAAGCCTATTTGTATGTTGTAATGACAACTTGGTCGTTGGCTCTATCCACATCCGCTAACTCTTGCTTTAAATGCCTAGTGAATTGTCTGATGCTTTCCTCCTTCTGGATTCCTAGAAGGAACATTGAATGGCATCCTTTCCGATCACGTTTGTTGTACTTATAGTTAGAGAAAAAATCATCGATCAGCTTATGGTAAGTCCCGATCGACTATGTTGGAAGATGATTGAACCAAATTATAGATCCCCCCGTCATGGATTGCGGAAATATTTTACACATCAACTCGTCGTTGTACTGCCACAAGGACATGGCGGTCTCATAGTGTAAAACGTGTTGATCTGGATCATCAGTTTTCTCATCGAATTCCGGTAATTTTGGAACTAAAAAATTCATTGGTGGCCTGAATTCTCTAATATTCTACTTGAAAGGAGCTCCAGCTGTTCGATGTAGCCTTTCCATCTTTTCTTCTCGGTATTGTTTTTTCATCATCACTTTCTCGATCATCTTGGCAAGACGAGCTTCGGTTATCGCGTTTAGGTCGCCATCAGAGGAACTGCCTTCCTGCTCATAGTCTCGGTCCTCTGGAATATGATTATGTGATATCATTTTTTTCCTTTGGTGACCAGTAATCTCTCTGTAATCCCTGCCTTGATCCGAACGAGCATAGTAATCGTGCGAAAATTCTCTCTCGTCGTGTTGATCTCGAGCTTCATCCTCGTCATTCCTGAGCCGTTTTGAATGATATGTAGTCATGGTCGCGCTCTACTGAGTTGCAGCTGTATGATCCCCTGCTCGTCTGGGTCGTTTTGATAAATCACCAGTGACCAATAGATTCCTGTCTGGTCGATCAGGATTGATTACTTCACTGTTAGAATCTGCGACTTGTGGTTCAATTTTCCCTCCAAGGCGTTTCCATACAGACCGGACCCTCTGATTATTCAAAACACCAGACCTATGTCGAGGTTGGTTTTCATGTTCTAATCTCATGAGGGCATTCTCCTTCTCTAGCTCGTCTAGCCGATTCAGTAGTTGTTCCTCCTCTATACTGGGAGTCGCGGTGCGGCCATCACGTAGATCCTGTCAATTGCGATTCCTCCTAGATGGGCTTCCGAACGCACACCCTATGATTCCATGAACATCTGGGGTTTCCCCATCAACGTCAATAACTTCGTTATCGATGACTGGTTGTTTTTCCTTTCTGCGATTCAGATATGAAGCTCTGTCACGAAAACGATCTCGATCTCGTCCACCATCCAGTGATCTTTTATGAGTATGACCTTGACCCTGTCTGTTTCTAGTGGGTATGGCAGGTGCAGATTGAACCTCAATTTCGTTCCTCTCAATTTCGCGTCTCCTGCGCGGTTGGGAATTGCTGGTAGAATTAGACATTCGTGCAGTCTGTCTAACTATTTCCATAACTCGATTTGGTAAAACACGATAATCTTTTCTCGAAAACCTTAGCCGGCGCCACTGTTTGTAAGGTAAAATTGCTTCTACCCCAAAAACAGAAATCAGTATGATGTTGTTGCTGGGAATCGATCGCTGCCTCGATCTTCAGTTGAATTATGGAGAAAGGGGGGGGGGTACCTACAAAAAACCCTCCGATGCTAAAGTCAGTATAGGATTTTTTTTACAGGAGTTTTTGGTATGGAAGATTGCTTACCATTTGGGTTTATGAACCTTTCTAGTTATATAAGCAAATTTCCGTTTAATTTCTTTGATTTTATGGCAGATATCAATTGCCATAATTGGCCCCTGCATGCCTCCCAATAATAACTGGCATTGACAAGTCCTGCATGCCGTATGTGATAACTGGCCATCTTTGATGACTGCCTGGCTCTAGAGTAACTGACCCTTGCATGGTTGTTGGAATGCTCTAGAAGCAAAGTTTACAGTGGGGCGCAGAAATCCGTTAGGCAAACAGAATAGGGCGGAATGATCCGAGGGCTGCGGAATTATGCTGCAGCGCGCTACACCAAAAAATGAAATATATTACCGCCTGATTAATCTCCTCGATTGTCCCTCGTTGTTGGCCGCCGGAAACAACTTGCCGCAGATGCTGTTGACGTTAACTAGATGCCGACGCCGTTAAGAATATGATGACGCCGTCCAGAATATGCTGACACCGTTAGGAATATGCTGACGCCTTTTAGGAATATTCTGACGTCGTTAGTTGCTGAATGTACCGGATTGTGCTGATGTGGCAACTTTTCTGACGTGGCGACCTTCCTGCTGACGTGTTATCTGCTACGTCATTATTCCTGATGATGTGGCAACCTTCCCGCTAACGTGTCATCTGCCACGTCATCACTTCTGCTGACGTGGTACTTTAATGACGTGTCTCCCATGCTGATGTGTCGTCTTCCATGTCATCACTTATGCTGATGTGGCACCTGGTGACGTGGTACTTTGATGACGTTCTACCATGCTGACATGTTGCTTGTTGGTTGCCTAGGAATTGGTGACGTGGAGCGCTTAAGTGGAACTTTTTATCCCAACTTGGAGTTCTTTCTCATGGGCTTGTGGGTTGAGTGTTTGATAGTGAGGCCTATCTTAGCTTGTTGCACATGGGTTTGCACATGAAGCCTTTGCAAGGCCTAGTTGGCTAAACTCCAAGCCTAATGAACTTTTCTTATCCAATTGGGGAAAATTTGTAGGCCTAAATTAGCCCATTTTTTTTTGCAGAATATTAAGGGTACAAACAACCAGATAACCTAAAGTCAATGATGGACCAACAACGCAACCACAATCTCCAAGATTAGCCCTGACATGATCATTTCCGAGCATATATTTCATCCATCCATCCCAAGAGTGCAATTGAGTTTGGTAAATTTTGAAATCAACTGGAGAGGTCAGATACTCATTCTTCTGGAGTCGGAACCTTATTACACATTCTAGAGAAGATCGATGGTACTATTAAGTGGTTACATGCGCAAAATAGAAAAGGGCACCTACCTTGAGTCCTCCTGGATCGCCTTGCTGCTGATTACAACTGTCGGAGATTGCTTTGTTGTAGTTAATGCTTGCTCTACCACCGCTAAAAAATGACAAAGAGGAGACGGGCGCTGCAGACATAAGCACGGAGCTGGACGAGCAGCAAAAACAGAAGAGGGTCGATACCCCTTTTCATACGAACGGAGTTTCTAGAGTTTGAACAGAAGCAGGATTCCTCCTTGCTCCATGAACAGTAATAAATGACTAGGCACACCACACTCATGATCCATAGCCGAACAAGTAGTGTGCCAATATCTCTGCTTCATGACCGAACCAGCAGCGCGCCAGCACGAGGAACACCAGTCACTCAACTTACAACGCTCTATGGCTCTATCACTTCGGGTCAAGCCAACTCTCCATGGCTCCAACACTCTATGTTTAAGTTAGCGCCAATGCGCCATCATTTCGTGATCCAGCCAGCAAGCCTTCTAAGTGTCATTTTCACCATTCCACGAACTGAAGCCATCAGCGCCACCATCACCATTTGGTAGCCAAAGTTACAGCGTCACCATCACCATTTGGTAACCAAAGTTCCAGCGCCACCATCAACATTTGGTAGACAAAGTTCCAGCACCATATTCTCACCTTTCCATGGACTGTATCTAATTTCCACTATCCCGCGGACTGAAGCCAGTTTCCACCATTCCGCGGACTGAAGCCAGTTTCCACGACTGAAGCCAATTTCCACCATTCCGTGGACTGACGCCAATTTCCACCTTTCCGCGGACTGAAGCTAGTTTCCACCAATCCAAGCCAAGCGCCATCTACGCACGCTCCCTGACCTAGCCAGCCAACGCCCATTCCGCGGACCAAATTACAGTGCCATCTCTGCCGATCAGTAGACAATGTTGCAGCGCTGATGCCAGCACCCCATGGCCAAGCTGAATTTATACAAAGCCGCTAATACAAGGATCACAGATTCTTCATGCCTCCTGACAAAGGTTAGCCAAATCTTCCTGACAATCTCTTCATAACTTGCCGCTTCGATTTTATCCTTGTCTGTCACCATCTCATGCTTACCCCGCAACAATGCCACTGTTCCGAGCTAAGCAAGGGACTTAATGTTGATGATGGTCTTTAGCTTAGGGTTAAAATTATAAAACCTTGCATCTGATGTGACGTCACTCTGTAAGAAAACGGATCCATGAGTGTTAACCTCTCCACTGGCATATTTATTGAGCCGTTTAATATATTTACTTGAAATTTATCCAGACTGGCGCATGTAGCAACCATCCCAGATGATCTGTAAATTTCGGCTCCTTGCGCTTAATATAGGTTTCTTTGAATGCTTTCTATGCTATGTTCCCCGCCTTAACTCTTAATGTTGATATGGCATGACAATTTGTGTTCACTCGCAGCAGAGTACACGAATTTCCAAATATCAAGGATAAGGTCTTTGCATATAAGGTATTCAATCAGAAAACATGCTTCTCTTTGGCAACGAACTTAAAGAAATCTGTGTCAACACATAAGATTCAATCAATTACCTTTGAGCCTTGCGCAATATACCGGACCTTGCTTGTCGAAATTAAGCCTAGGAAAACTAGGAAATTAATCCGCCATGGATTAGTAGGGGAATAACCTTGCCCAGAATCAGAAAACAGGGAGCAGCGGTAGCAAAGGGAGGCGTGGCCATGCCTTAGGCCAGCTGGCGCCACTTTTCATTGACCACGCCCCATCCTAAACTGGCCCTATTTCCCTCGACCAATCAGGTCGCTTTAAACTCGCCACACACACATAAGTTGTGGCTAGGCCCATACTTGCCGGCCCCATTTACCATCGACCAATCAGGTTGTTCTAAAGCCACCACAATCATACCAGAACTGCAGCCACACCCATTCTTGCCTGGCTCTCCCCTTCCTACTGACCAATCAGGTCACTTTAAATGTGCCGCAAGCACTAGAGGTGTGGTCGTGCCTTATGTTTGGCCTCCCCCATTTCTTGACTAATCAGGTCGCTCTAAACTTTCCACCATACATTAAAGGACAAACACACCCTGCCGCACCACCATACTAACTGGCAAGACAAACGCGCCCTGACATAAACACATATAAAGCGGCATGCCAACATGCCAATCTACCACAGTAACATGCCAATGTGCCACAAATGGCTCCACCACGTGCTAATCCACTCTCCATTCATGGTCAATGCCATAACGGACTCCAATTAGGATTTCATGATCGAAACAAGACTTTTTTCTTCAGTAGCATTGGCTGAAACCCTAATTTTGGTCATAGTCTGCAACATGCCACGAGCCACTTTATCCTTGGCCACGCCGTCAAGCCCTAACTTTGGCTACGACGCCAAACCCTAGCCTTGGCCACGACGCCAAGCCCTAAGTTTGGCCACGACGCCAAAACCTAGCCTTGGCCACGCCTCCAAGCCCTAACTTTGGCCACGGCGCCAACCCCTAGCCTTGGCCACGACGCCAAACCCTAGCCTTGGCCACGCCGCCAAGCCCTAACTTTCGCCACGATGCCAAACCATAGCCTTGGCCACGCCGCTAAGCCCTTACTTTGGCCACGACACCAAACTCTAGCCTTGGACACGCCGCCAAGCCCTAACTTTGGCTATAGAGCCAATCCTAGCTTTGGCCATGCTACAATGCCACGGCTACGCCACTGGCATGCCTCTATGCCATGGCTATGCCAGGCGCCGCTATACCAATGACGCCACTTTGCTATACAATGATATATGGCCATAATCAATAGCCATCCTTCCTCATGAGATGCAATCTCATCTATCCAAGTTCTCCACCGAACTGACAGGCTTGTGGCAAGTTTTAGGTGACCATCTTCCTAAATCTAGTGGTCATGGCTACGCCAGGCACCACTTGCACCACTGTGCCACTGGAATGCACGAGTCATGCCAGCCATGCTATATTACTACTGGCGTATACCAAAATGCCCCTACGTCATTATCAGGTGCCAACACAAGGTAGCCATAATCAACGGCTACCCTCCTTCATGAGATGCGATCTTAGCCATCGAAGTTAGCCACCGAACTGACAAACCTATGGCAAGTTTTAGGCGACCAGCCAAAACGAATCCTAATAGCATCATGTGATATTTTACTGCGGTAAGTCCCTTGACATTGACTTGCCACAAGTAGACAAGTGCTACATGTTTTCCACAAAAACACTCAAGACATCAACCATGTCACAATGATGGAGAATTCACCTAACGCACTCAACGTGCTGGGTTCGAATCACACTAACAACAAGCTTTTTGGTCGGTAATAACATAGTATCTAGAAATCACCAAGAAATGATAGCTTCTCACTCTGCAATCCAGTTCCACTTTCTGATGCAAGTCATAAAACAAGCCACATCTTCAGAATTAACCATTCTGGTCTCAACACTATCTTCGCTTCCCTCCCTAAGAACAACCCTTCTCCTTCACTTTGTGACTGAAGCAAGCCTGGAACGGCCTTTTCTTAGTTTAGGCCAGGATTGTACAGATTGATCTCTCGAATCAAAAATACTCCCGTGCAGTGCATTGTTTAGGGTTTAGATTCGTTTCTCATCTACACACCCAAAATTACCAAAATCAGCAGAAACAGTTTTCACCCACAAACAACAAGATATCGAAATAATCAACAAGTTGATGTCTATTTTTTTTTTAAATAATAAGAGATAGATTACTCCTTATTTTTGGACAATCGTTGATACTCATCTTCCAGTGTTGTTCCTTGATATCCTTTACCTCTCAGAAACTCTATATCAATTTTAAGATTCCTTGTAGATTTTCTGGATCATTCCGAGTAGCAAAGGCTAATTATTTTTGAATATAGTTTAATTATCTACCAATGCGTAGGGGCCCGAGTGGACAAGTCAATCAATTTCCATTTGTTTTGTCCACCAACCATTCTATTTATGGTTCCATTAGTAACAACTTTAGTAAATTTCATATCACTAAAATTATCACCTAAAGTGTTTTCACAAAGGTTAGTGATAAGGCAGGGATACCCCATATTTCTCTTTGAGATGAGAGAAGAAGAGATTTTATAAATCTTAATCATCTGATTTGTTATTATTCCGCAGAGATCAAATTATTTATCATCTTCTAAAAGAAAGTAGACAAATTCGGCAAACTCTTTTTCCCAGATAGACTTGTCTCTTATACTTGCAAAGATCGTTGCAATAGTAAGTTTTCCGAAAACCCTCAAATAAATAGATATTTATTTGGTTAATAATCTTCTTTTTTCCCAGATAATCATTTTTTCAGTGAGACGGGTTAAAATGGTATCGTGATCAATTTCAAAACTGGTAATCATATGATTATAATTATTATTGTACTTGATAATATTTGAAATCATCTTTCGATCAACAAAAAGAAGATGGCATCCAACAACAAAAGTAAGCTTCTTATGATCAATATTGTGAACATTAGCATAGAAGATTCTTACCACATCAAGTGAATATTTTTCAAAATCAAAAATTCCCCAAATTTCGATCTTGAACGAACTTCACATAACCAGCATTCGAAACTTCCGAGACAAATCTATTTTCAGCATTGGACTTCATCCCTTTGAGAAGTTGATATTTATGAAAACATGTGCTATCAATGAAGCTGGTGAGCTCATGTTGATCTTTGATTATGTGTGGAAACCTGATCTTCTCAATTTGATTATAGGGAATGAGATCTTTGTCCGGATCATAAGTTTTGTCATTAATTTCCTTTTCACCATATTTTATAGTACCAAAGTTGTACCGAAAACCCTAGTTCTTATTCCGAAGTTTTTCTCAAAAATTGTTTGTAAAAACAATATAAGAGTATTTCCTTTTAAAGTAAACTTGTTTCTAGCTTGACTAGGTTTAGGAAATCGAATATTCAGAAATATTTTTCTGAGAGGAAACAAACTTGATTTTAAAAAACTAATTTTATTTTGGAAAATCAATTCTTCTTCTTGGACCGGATCTTTTCATGGATTAATTCTATATTCATGACCGAATATTTGTCTTCTCTTTTATTATCAAGATCTGATAATATTTTCTGAAACCCATATAGGTTTTGTGAAAAAATGAATTTTCCAATATGTGAGGAGACAAATTCGATCATAACAAGATACTTACAGAACATATCTTTAGAACTAGAGCTCCAATAAAATTTTAAAATATCACTTGCTTCACTGAAACAGTTATGTGAAGTATGAAACAATCCTCTATTAACACTGTTATTAACAGAGAGATTATCGTTTACAAAAGTAGAAGAATTCCAAAAGTTTAGTCTGTTTAGAGACATCCTGACAGTTTTAATCATGTAAGCGTGTATACATTCATTTGGAAGAGACAACCAAACTATGTTTAAGATTTCAAATTTTTCACAAGGATAATAGTCATGAGTTACTATTAGGAAAATCTTTTGAGAAATCTTATATACTTTCAAGACTGACATAAAAAGTGTCACATAGAAGTTTATATCAATGTTATTATATCAATTAGTAATAAATCTCATTAGATACAATTCTATGACCTTTGATAGTGTATGTAAATCATCTGAGACATACATACATAAAATCCATATTCCCAAGAAACTTAGGAACAAGAGTATTGTTTCCTTCAAACGAGTCTTCCACCGAAAGACTTTGAAGTTATCAAATCCTGCCAATAATTTAACTGAATCATCCATTAGATTCAAGTCTCATAGGCTGGATCGCACCAAACACAGATTGTTAGATATTTTCGTGTTTACCTGCTCTGATACCAATTGAAAAGACGAGGGTACCCAAATACACCACAATTTTTTAATATCAACCTATAATCCTGATACCAAGTGTGATTATCTATGGACAAAGTTGAGACAATACAACAACTATGGTATTCACTTTTTGTGATCATCTATGGATATGGAATCGAAACAATACGATAAAAAAGTGATCACTTGATAATAGGTACGGTATTAAACCGAAACACTTATAGGATCATATTAAGTGACTAGGATTAACGTACGTATGTAACTTACTTAATTATAATAACATTTAAAATTCAGAAAACAAAATAATTGACACAACAAGATTTTGTTAACGAGGAAACCGCAAACGCAAAAAACCCCCGGGACCTAGTCCAGTTTTGAATACTCTCAGAATTAAGCCATTATACAAAATTTAATACCAGCTTCGTATAGTTGAGACCAAGTAGATTATACCTAGCTACTTAGTTTCCTCAGTCCTTGCGCCTTTGGCCTCGTAGAGTCACGCACGTGAATAACAAGTCCTTTGGATCGTATTCCAAACATCAAATAAAGAATTTGTTTGGTAACCGCTCTAATAAATCTTTTCTATAAAGATATTATGAGTCGTTGACAAAGGCTCTTCTGTTTAAACTAATAAACTCTTTTGTCTAGTTAGATCAACCTAAACTTTGATTACCAAAATAACCAAACTCTATATTTGCAATCAATCGATATAGATCTCAAAGAGACATTATAAGGTGATGCCAATCTCATGCAACTAGACAATCAAGTCTATAAAAGATACACACGATTCTAGTTGGATCCCATCCGATCGAGATTCGTTCACACATTCAAAAAATATGAAAACTAATAAGAAAAAACTTCGTCGTCTTCAGATCTTCATTTTTCTTCAATTATAACCTGCACAACACAACTTGAATTATCTTGTGATCAATCACGCATAGAACATAGTCTGTTAACACTGTATTATTACAAGATTTTTGTAGATCCGAAAATGGTTCTAAAGATCTCATCAATACCTTGATCTAGTTTGAGTGAGCCTTATATCATAAGAGAATGTGGAATTCCAGTTACATCTAAACACATATCACGCCCATTGTCCAAATTATAAATGATAATATATGCACGCCTCAAAGCACCACCTTCAGCTGATAAGAAACCGAAATCCACTTCTTTTTGTGCGTGTATGCCAGCACGAGAACATACATCAAAGAATCCATCAAGAACCAAGTCACACCGAAACTTTAAACCTATTTTGTTTGCACAATGAAGAGCATGGTCGCCAAACAAATCCATAATTAAATGTTTTTCAATTTTTCGGTTCGGGATCACCTTGAGTATCAAGTAATATATTTAAACAATTAATGATAATAATTATATACATGTTAAAATAATGTCGACATCCGGAAGTTTCTCAGCAAACTCTAATTCCAAGCTTCTTACAAAACATAAAGAGATATGTGAATATCGGAAACTCGATTTTGCTCCATGGGATCGGTTGTACCAAACTCACAATATAAGTTGTGATCGGTTATACCATGCTTCCCAAACTAGGTTGTGACTGGTTACACCTTACTTCCCAGAGGTAGCTTGTGGTTGGTTACACCTTACTTCCCGAGTTAGCTTGTGATCGGTTACACCTTGGTTCCTAGAGAAATTTGTGACTGATTACAACTAGCTTCCCAAATTAGCTTGTGATCGGTTACACCTTGCTTCCAAAAGGTAGCTTGTGACCGATTACAACTAACTTACCAATGTAGCTAGTGATCGGTTACACCATGCTTCACAAAGTAGCTTATGATCGATCACAACATGTTACACAATATAGGCTATGACAGGTTATACCTCAAATCTCAAAAAGTTAAGATAGGTTCCAGCTTGTCATCTTATATTGGTCATTCAAAAGATATTCAATAAAGAACCTGACCAATCATGATTTCCTTTCGACTATGAAACAAGTTCATATATGTACTTCCTTTAAACAAATGTTATAAAATATTATTTCTTAGGGTGAAATCACACCTATATCTTACACATAATCAAGTATTTAAATACAAAAATTATGTTGATGTTGTATTTACGAAATTCCAAAAGATAAGTGTTTATACTTCGTAATTCAAGAAAGTTCCTTGACACTTTGATCATAATGATATGACCAAGTCTAACCACTGGAGTATTATTTATACAGCTTCGCATGTTATGTTTTCAATATAATACGACTTGAAAGATACGTTAGGAATTGAAACAATATAAAATCAATATTATTAACCTCAAGTGGAAGGATGGTGTCCTCGTTATAGTCGTTACTTCTTCACATTCTTCAGGTCTTCGGAGTAATACTTGTATGTCTCAACATTCCTAGACTTTCTAGTCCAACCTAAATGAAGTTGACTCTAGTATTTAATCAAACGACTCTAGATGAGTTTTGACACTAAAATATGACAAACAAACTTGACATAACAATGCTTGGTGGGTACAACCGACCTACGTTCTAACATTAGTCTTGATAAGTCTCTTGAAATATGATTCAAACAATGAATGTTCATAGATCATTGACAAAACAATATATTGTTCATGAATTATTTTTGTTTCAAGATGATCATTCAGAAATTTCCCAAGCAATGATATTCATTATCTATATTGATAGGGAATGTTTCAAATAGTTTAAATAGAGTTTTCAGAGCTCCTAAAATTCTGGATACAAGTAGGTACGCATACCCTAGTGATTTGAGTTCCAAAATAGGGCATGTAGGCATACGGAGTACGCGTACCCTAAAGTTTTGAGTTCATGAATAAGAGGAAGGCACGCATACCCAGGTTGTGAAATACTCTAATTCAACAGGTAGGGTTCGCCACTTTGAATATATGTAAGGATTTGTTTGTTTCTAACACTGAGGCCTTATTAGCACAGTTTCCTACAGAGTTGGCAAAAAAAATTACAGTTAAGCATGCTCGGTGATGCGTGTCGTATGCGTCAAAAATAATTCACTTCCTCACTCACTAAATATAAATATAGTATTCGATAAGAAAGAGTTCGTATCCACAGAGAGGCGATTGATGTTATGCAATTTTCAGATTCTTAAGTAACCAAAATAACCCAAGGTGTGTTTTTGTTTTTATCAAAATAATAAAACTAAATAAAGCAGAGTAAATAGTTGGAATAATCAATAAGGATAAGATATTGGTCAAGGGATAGTATCATTCACAAACATGTATTTTTCATCTATGATTAGAATTGGTATTTAGTCTCACAATTATCAAAAGTCCTAGGATATCTTGATCGCAAGAGTATCCCGTTTATTTCCTGATTTTATGACAAACAACATTAAAAGATGCAATCGTGAAATCTTCTTAAAAAGCAACCTAAAGTGTAAAAGCACAATTAGGTTTAACTCCCTAAGAGCAATAAGTTCTATGAAATAAGACTAATCAATGCAAACAAATGTGTAAAAGCACTAATTCATTTTAACAAAGGTTATGATTCATATGCGATTAAAAAGATGTATCACTACAAGTATTAACCACAAGATGCTACTAGAAATCAGTGATAAACAACTTTTACGTATTGAAAACCCTAATATAGCGATAGAGATGAAAACAAATCCAATTGATTCCGGACTCAACCAAACTAGCATTCAAATCATATGATACTAAAACAATGAATCATAAACGATAAAATTGAGAAAAAACTAATTCATAGAATCAAATAACATGCTTGAAGAAATCAACTTTTTATCCCATAACCAATAATAATATTTAGCTACTCATATTCATGGAGTTCATCATCATAATATTCAAAAAAATAGATGAAACATAAAAGAAAGCAAACCCTAGAAGTAGTTCTCTGCAAAAGCTCCAAGAATAGAATAAAACGTTCTATAAATTGTGTAGAAAACTTCCTTTTTATAGCTTTTCTTCCTTCCAAAATTAGGTCCAAGTCTTCAAAGTCCATTAGTTGGAAATTCACCCGGCCCACGAAAGAGAGAAACCCATGTAGAAATATTGTCCCAAAAGTGCTCGCCGGAAAACTGGGTTTGGCCGGAATCCGGCTCCGGAAAGTCGTCGCCGCAACCTGAAAAGTCAAACGGTCAACGGTCTAGCTGGTCAACCGGGTCAACTCGTTCAAGCTCAGCGAGTCAAAATGAGTCAAAACCGAGTCATATCGAACTGGCTTGTCTTACTGGGCTGAGTGGTCTAAGCTAACTGGGCTACTTGTCTGAGCTAACTGGGATACTTTCATTGCGCTTCACTAATGCAACCCAGCCATGATGGCTGTGCACCACAGTTCCAGCTTCCCAACTGCACCATTACCAGCTCAAGTTCACCTTTTATTCAACATAGCTGTCACCACCAATACCCCTTCATATCACCTGAGTTACCACCACTCAAATAGCATCAACACCAGATGCCAGGCCACCCCAGCTTCATGAACATAATCAAAAGCAGCACCACCTACAACTGCAGCTGCCTCTCGCCTTTTGCTTTGAGCTCACCCTGCACCTGCAATCACTGTTTCACCACTCCTCCTTATCCAACTGTTATTCTCAACACCAATAGCCCATATGCACTCAGTATAAGCTTCTGCAATTGCAAAAACAGCAACAACCACTCACATTACCAGCAGTAACTGAGCTGCAAGACACAATTCTGTAGCTTTATAACCTCCATGTAACATATCCACCAGCAACTGCTTGGCCATTGCCTGTATTTTATACATTCATAACCCTGCCATCTCTTCTTGTGCTTGCCCTGAACCACCAACTGAATTACCATTCTGCAGATTAACACCCTCTAAGCCTCAGTTCCACCTGCAAACTCCCAGACCTGCATTTTACAGCACACAATTGCATTACTTGCAAATGGTATTACTGCCATCTTTCCCAATCTCAGCTGGTAACTTCTCCTATCTGTACTTGACCCCTGTGACAAAAGTTCATTCTCATTCACAGCATAAGCTCTACAGTCTCCCATAGGCCATCTACCCTGCAATGCATTTCACAAACAAACCAACTCCATCAACAGCTTCATTATTCTCCAATCCACCTGCAGCTGCAACACATAGACTCGTTACAGCACCATACCAACTCTAGCAGCAACACCATAGAACTTCAATTCTCAATCAATGCTGCACAGTACCAGCTGCACCGCCACTGTCAAATTATTGCACCACCAATTTCAGCTACCACTGCAACTTGTAACAGTCACCAAACTCTTTCTACACTCCCTTGCAGTTTATCTTTGAGCCAACTGCTTCAGTTCTCATGAATTTCATCCACCTGGTAAAACCATCAGCTCTGTATCAGTTCCACATCATAGTTTAGGCCAACACAACCACCAGATTCATCATCTTCACCTTGCAAGAAAACCCTCTCCTCAATTCTTCTCATCTAATGACTTCATGAATAACATCACAGATCCCCTTTTCTCCAGAGCCTCCAAACATTCACAGAACACCAGCTCCTGCTACCATTTCTTCATAAACCCTCTTCTCGACATCATAATGGCTTGATACACCACCAATCAAACAGCCATCAGCACCAGGACCCATTCTTTTCCATGAGCTCAATTTCTCCAATTCCTGACCTAGCCATAACAGCTTCAGATCTCAGTTCAAGAGACTACACTAATTGCTAAAATCGACTCCATCTTGTCTGAAATCAACAGCAACCCATGATTATTTTCACATCAATTTCCAGTGAACCCCTCTTCTTGCATCTTCAATCAACACTAATCCAACCTAATTTCTGCTTCAAACCCTTAATTCATCATCAACAGAACAACAACAAACCCTGGCTTCTCACCCATTTCCTCTTCTCAAAACCCTAACACTTCTTGCTAATTCAATTCCATGGCAGCATCATTAATTTCTTCAGCAGCTGCCTCCATTTTTATTCTTTCTCACTTTCAGTACCAAATGATTGGAATGAATGAGACACAGACTCTCAAATTTAGGGTTAAAAATTGGGGATGGATAACGGTACCCCACTACTGGCTAAGGGGACACCACAGTGGATACCCTATAGCAGGTGGCCATCCCTTAGCAATCAGCTGGCCTATCTTTAGTGCTCTTCCGAATAGGATTGCCTCTTAACCTTGACTGGGTTCCCGAAAGTATTTGCCTAGGAAATGACAGCTTTGCCCCTTTATGCTCCGAATGAACGCTTTCTTCGAGTTCCTCCACTAACAGCAACCATCCCTTATTTCTCATATTCACTTACTCTTCAATGAGAATCATCACTAAAGTTGTCGTGCTTTTCAGACAGAATTTGCATCACTAAATCCGACATACTTTTCAAACAGAAATGAAGAAATAAAAGAAAATAATGAGAAATAATCTGCCTCCAACACTTTTGCCATGTTTCCTCCTCTTTTGATCCAAATGACTCCAAAGTACCTAAATACTCAAAAACGAAACATAAGATACATAATTTACAAGAAAACTAGCATAGAAAGCATAAACAATAGATAAATAATAAGGTGTTTTAGACACCTATCAAATTCACCCACACTTAGACTTTGCTAGTCCTCGATCAAATCAAACAAAATAATTATAAAGCATACATACAACTCCGTCTCGTCGAGGCTACGGTCACTTTAAGCATAAATAACAATCCTTTAAACCCCTAGGTGTCCCTAGTGGACGAGTTTTAGTCTCGTGAAGGTTTACAAGAGGTCTGCCTACAAAACCTACATTTCCAACTCCGTCTATTTGTGACAAATCAATGAACGAATCCAAAGTGATTACAAGAGGAGGTACCTTGCACAAATTCAATTCATATATTAGTAAATAAAGATTTAATTAGATAGTCGAACAAGCCACAATACTCGGAAACAAACAAACCACAATCACAATGAAAAGATTAAGAAGATGGATATAGATGTAGATGTTGGCGAATGTTCACAAGTGATTGATGTTTCCCATATCTGTCTGAAGGTCACTGCCAAGATGAACCTATTCCTATTGGATTGATCTACTTGTTTGAATTATACATCAACTCACTGGCATATACAAGGGAACCAGAGGTGACTTTATTCAACCAAATATAATACTTTCTTTTCTTTTTCTTTTTTCTTTTTTCTCTTTTTCAATTTTATTTTTTTATTTTTTTAGACAACATGATTGGATCAAACTGGATCCAAGCGCATGATTCTTGTCAGCAGATTACACGATAGTTCCCTTGGATCCTGCATTCCACGCTTGTTTAGGCGATGGAGACAGGGAGAACACACACATATTGCTTTATCCAAGTGTCTTTTATTCCGTTTGGTCTAATTGGTCGGTCTTTTTTCTTTCTTTCTTTCTTTTTTTTCTTTTTTTTTTTTTTTTTTTTTTAGCAACTCAATCACTCTATTTCATCCTAGCAGTAATAACACGTCGATGTTTAGTGACCCACCAAAGTACTTAGAGAATAATAGATAAATATGGAAAAATAAAAATAGAATGTGATATGGTGATATTCCGAGATATGGTAACAACTATCATGTTAATTGTGATTTCTGAGCTATGTTCGTCCCTTTTAGTTAATCGGTTCCTCAACTCATGCATTCAAAATGGTTCCATCCACTAATGTGTCATCCTAAAGGCACAAGTTTCTAGATTTCAGAGTTCAAAAAGCACAATTTTTTTCTTGGTTTTTCTATTTTTCTGCTTTGTTTTTTTTGTTTTTTTACTAAAGGCATAAAATAAACTAAAACAAACTATACAAACATATAAATGCTCCCCCACACTTAAACTTTACATTGTCCTCAATGTAAAATTTAGTCATTCAAAGTAAAGTTCAAGATGGGAAATTCCGCAAATGATATGCAAAAACAAAAAAAAAATCAAGATAAAATGCTTAAAAATAAAAAGATAAAGATACAAAACCGGTGGGTTGCCTCCCACTTAGCGCTTGGTTTAAAGTCGTCAACCCGACTTGCTCCTTGTTTGTTACGCCTTAGCCGTCTTCCAACACATTATGGAAATCTGATTGTATGTTATTGAGTGTTTCCTCGCCTCAAAGATGTTGAAGTGAGTGACTTCTTCATCAAACTCCATAGTCAAGGTGCCATTGTAAACATCAATCTTTGTTCTAGCGGTACTCAAAAATGGTCTACCCAACAGTAACGGTGTATACGAGGATGAATTCACATTACCCATGTCTAGAACATAGAAATCCACTGGAAATATTAGTCCTTTTACCTGCACCAAAACATCCTCAACAATCCCTTTTGGGTAAACGTTAGATCTATCGGCAAGTTGAATAACTATGCCGGTTTCCTTAATAGGACCAAGATTTAAAGCATCATAAATGGAAGTAGGCATAACATTAATGGAAGCTCCTAAATCTAGCATAGCTTTTGTAAACCGTGGTTTACCAATTGTGCATGGAATAGTGAAACTACCGGGATCTTTCAATTTAGGTGAGAGTTTCTTTTTAAGATACTCCGAAGCGTTCTCCCCCACACTCATTACCTCATTACCGGTTAGCTTGTGCTTGTTAGTGCACAATTCCTTTACAGACTTTGCATAGCGAGGATATTGCCTAATTACTTCAATGAGTGGAATATTCACTTGGACCTTCTTAAAAACATCTCAAATATCCATATCTTGTTCCACCTTCTCATTAACTTTAGCGAACCTGCCAGGAAAAGGTAGAGGAGGAACATAAGTAGAAATAAGAGGTTTAGAGTTTGATTTAGTTACCTCGGGAGTTTGGGGAAAATCTGCGTTCTTTTCCTCCAAAATTGGTTCCTTTGGCACTTCTTCTTCACCCGAATTTGTAACTTCGGGCTGCACAAATTGTGTACCACTTCCCAACTTAATAGCATTGACACCCTCACTTGAGTTAATAGGTTGGGAAGGGAGTTTCTCACCATTTTGTGCATGCAACTGATTAATCTCCTCGGCCATTGAACCTACTTGTGTTTGCAAGTCCTGGACCACACCCTCTGTTCTTCGCATAAAAGATTTCAGCAACTCTTCCATATTGGACCCTTGATTTTCAGGTGGTTGTTGTTGTTGCTGGAATTGTTGTTGTTGCGGTAGACCAACTTGTGATTGCAACTCTTTAATTGCATTATCCGTTTTCTGCTGATTTAAGATCTCTAGTTGTTGATTTTGCTATACCACGGACATTAGAGCCTCCACCAAAGTAACCATCTTCTCTAATTCTGGATTATGCCCTTGTTGTGGTTGTTGCACTTGTTGTTGGAACTCATGCGGATGGATGTAAACAGAACTTTCACTTGCAACTTGCTCGTAAGTGTTGGAATAAATACCATACGTTTGAGTTGAGAATATAGCATTGACATGCTCTACGTTCTCATAAGCTGGGCGTGACGGTTTTACAACCACTGCTGCAATTTGTTACATCATTGCCATCATATTTCTCATTTGTTGACGTAATTCGATAATCTCGTCAACTTGATTAACTCCCTTGGTAGGTGGTTCTGATCCTTGACTTGAAAATTGTTGAGAATTTTCTGCCATACTCTCAATCAACTCCCTAGCTTGTGTCACCGTCTTGTTCATAAGTGCACCACCACTTGCAGCGTCAATAAGATTCCTATCACTTGCTTGGAGACCTTCATAGAAGTATTGGATAATCATTGCGTCACTAAATTGGTGATGAGGGCAGCTTTCCACCAATCTCTTGTATCGTTCCCAACATTCATATATAGATTCTCCCACATTTTGCTTCATTCCACAAATCTCCTTGCGAATTTGAATAGCCTTTGATGCAGGAAAATATATCTCTAAAAAGAGTTTCTTCAACCCATTCCATGTTGTGACACTTTTGGGAGGCAAATAATATAACCAATCCTTAGCACTATTAACCAAAGAGAATCGAAAAATTTTCAACATTGCACCATTCTCCTCAACATTCGCTGGAAGCACGGCCATGACAATGGTGTGAAAGTCCATAAGATGCTTGTTTGGGTCTTCATTCACCATGCCATGGAACTTTGGTAATTCTCTAAGCAGCCCCGGCTTGATCTCGAAAGTAGAATTTGTTTGAATACACTCCTGTTGTGTATCCAACTTGTGAGAAGCCAGCTCCTTGAGTGTACGATTTGCAGCGTCACCCATTGCTTCTTCTAGTTTGTATTTCAGTAAGGTACCTGAAACATAATTCTCAAAACGAACTTAAAAACAACGTAAAATTAAGAAACTGAAACTATATAACAAGCCGAATGCCTCCCCGGCAGCGACGCCAAAATTTGATGCGTGTCGTATGCGTCAAAAATAATTCACTTCCTCACTCACTAAATATAAATATAGTATTCGATAAGAAAGAGTTCGTATCCACAGAGAGGCGATTGTTGTTATGCAATTTTCAGATTCTTAAGTAACCAAAATAACCCAAGGTGTGTTTTTGTTTTTATCAAAATAATAAAACTAAATAAAGCAAAGTAAATAGTTGGAATAATCAATAAGGAGAAGATATTGTCCAAGGGATAGTATCATTCACAAACATGTATTTTTCATCTATGATTAGAATTGGTATTTAATCTCTCAATTATCAAAAGTCCTAGGATATCTTGATCGCAAGTGTATCCCGTTTATTTCCTGATTTTATGACAAACAACATTAAAAGATTATATCGTGAAATCTTCTTAAAAAGCAACCTAAAGTGTAAAAGCACAATTAGGTTTAACTCCCTAAGAGCAATAAGTTCTATGAAATAAGACTAATCAATACAAACAAACACGTAAAAGCACTAATTCGTTTTAACAAATGTTATGATTCATATGCGATTAAAAAGATGTATCACTACAAGTATTAACCACAAGATGCTACTAGAAATCAGTGATAAACAACTTTTACGTATTGAAAACCCTAATATAGCGATAGAGATGAAAACAAATCCAATTGATTCCGGACTCAACCAAACTAGCATTCAAATCATATGATACTAAAACAATGAATCATAAACGATAAAATTGAGACAAAACTAATTCATAGAATCAAATAACATGCTTGAAGAAATCAACTTTTTATCCCATAACCAATAATAATATTTAGCTACTCATATTCATGGAGTTCATCATCATAATATTCAAAGAAAATAGATGAAACATAAAAGAAAGCAAACCCTAGAAGTAGTTCTCTGCAAAAGCTCCAAGAATAGAATAAAATGTTCTATAAATTGTGTAGAAAACTTCCTTTTTATAGCTTTTCTTCCTTCCAAAATTAGGTCCAAGTCTTCAAAGTCCATTAGTTGGAAATTCACCCGGCCCACGAGAGAGAGAAACCCATGTAGAAATATTGTCCCAAAAGTGCTCGCCGGAAAACTGGGTTTTTGGCCGGAATCTGGCGCCGCCGGCAACCTGAAAAGTCAAACGGTCAACCGGGTCAACTCGGTCAAACTCAGCGAGTCAAAATGAGTCAAAACCGAGTCATATCGAACTGGCTTGTCTTACTAGGCTGAGTGGTCTGAGCTAAATGAGCTACTTGTATGAGCTAACTAGGCTACTTTCATTGCGCTTCACAAATGCAACCCTGCCATGATGGTTGTGCACCACAGTTCCAGCTTCCCAACTTCACCATTACCAGCTCAAGTTCACCTTTTATTCAACATGGCTGTCACCACCAATAACCCTTCATATCACCTGAGTTACCACCACTAAAATAGCATCAACACCAGATGTCAGGCCACCCCAGCTTCATGAACATAACCAAAAGCAGCACCACCTACAACTGCAGCTGCCTCTCGCCTTTTGATTTGAGCTCACCCTGCACCTGCAATCACTGCTTCACCACTCCTCCTTATCCAACTGTTATTCTCAACACCAATATCCCATATGCACTCAGTATAAGCTTCTGCAATTGCAAAAACAGCAACAACCACTCATATTACCAGCAGTAACTGAGCTGCAAGACACAATTCTGTAGCTTTATAACCTCCATGTAACATATCCACCAGCAACTGCTTGGCCATTGCCTGTATTTTATACATTCATAACCCTGCAATCTCTTCTTGTGCTTTCCCTGAACCACCAACTGAATTACCATTCTGCAGATTAACACCCTCAAAGCCTAAGTTCCACCTGCAAACTCCCAGACCTGCATTTTACAGCACACAATTGCATTACTTGCAAATGGCATTACTGCCATCTTTCCCAATCTCAGCTGGTAACTTATCCTATCTGTACTTGACCCCTGTGACAAAAGTTCATTCTCATTCACATCATAAGCTCTACAGTCTCCCATAGGCCATCTACCCTGCAATGCATTTCACAAACAAACCAACACCATCAACAACTTCATTATTCTCCAATCCACCTGCAGCTGCAACACATAGACTCATTACAACACCATACCAACTCCAGCAGCAACACCATAGAACTTCAATTCTCAATCAATGCTGCACAGTACCAGCTGCACCGCCACTGTCAAATTATTGCACCACCAATTTCAGCAACCACTGCAACTTGTAACAGTCACCAAACTCTTGCCACACTCCCTTGCAGTTTAGCTTTGAGCCAACTGCTTCAGTTTTCATGAATTTCATCCACCTGGTAAAACCATCAGCTCTGTATCAGTTCCACATCACAGTTTAGGCCAACACAACCACCAGATTCATCATCTTCACCTGGCAAGAAAACCCTCTCCTCAATTCTTCTCATCTGATGACTTCATGAATAACATCACAGATCCCATTTTCTCCAGAGCCTCCAAACATTCACAGAACACCAGCTCCTGCTACCATTTCTTCATAAACCCTCTTCTCGACATCATAGTGGCTTGATACACCACCAATCAAACAGCCATCAGCACCAGGACCCATTCTTTTCCATTAGCTCAATTTCTCCAATTCCTGACATAGCCATAACATCTTCAGATCTCAGTTCAAGAGAATACACCAATTGCTAAAATCGACTCCATCTTGTCTGAAATCAACAGCAACCCATGATTATTTTCACATCAATTTTCAGTGAACCCCTCTTCTTGCATCTTCAATCAACACCAATCCAACCCAATTTATGCTTCAAACCCTTAATTCATCATCAACAGAACAACAACAAACCCTGGCTTCTCACCCATTTCCTCTTCTCAAAACCCTAACACTTCTTGCTGATTCATTTCCATGGCAGCAGCATTAATTTCTTCAGCAGCTGCCTCCATTTTTGTTCTTTCTCACTTTCGGTACCAAATGATTGGAATGAATGAGAGACATACTCTCAAATTTAGGGTTATAAATTGGGGATGGATAACGGTACCTCACTACTGGCTAAGGGGACACCACAGTGGATACCCTATAGCAGGTGGCCATCCCTTAGCAATCAACTGGCCTATCTTTAGTGCTCTTCTGAATAGGATTTCATGTTAACCTTTACTGGGTTCCTGAAAGTATTTGCCTAGGAAATGACATCTTTTCCCCTTTATGCTCTAAATGAACGCTTTCTTCGAGTTCCTCCACTAACAGCAACCGTCCCTTATTTCTCATATTCACTTACTCTTCAATGAGAATCATCACTAAAGTTGTCGTGCTTTTCAGACAGAATTTGCATCACTAAAGCCGACATACTTTTCAAACAGAAATGAAGAAATAAAAGAAAATAATAAGAAATAATCTGCCTCGAACACTTTTGCCATGTTTCCTCCTCTTTTGATCCAAATGACTCCAAAGTACCTAAATACTCAAAAACTAAACATAATATACATAATTTACAAGAAAGCTAGCATAAAAAGCATAAACAATAGATAAATAATAAGGTGTTTTAGACACCTATCACTTGGGAAGGATTAATTTAGGGATAGGTGGCCTCCCATGAAGATGTTGTTGGATGGCCGCAGCGGTTTCCGTTGAAAACCCCACATTACCGGATGACCGCAATGGTAAGTGGGGACAATATCGGTGGAGGGTCAGGTCATTACAAATAGAATCAGATCTGACTACGGGTTACCTGCTAAGGTTGGGAAGTTACGCTGGATGGGGTTGGTCTAGATTCTTGTCTCATGCGGGTTAGGGAACATCAGAGATTTTGGCTTGAATATATTTCGGAGTTAAGGATGTCTCCAATTTAAGGTGGTGGTATTGTAGTACCCCGATTCTTCATGTGGGGTTCACCAATTGGAATAATGGTAATGATTTGTCCCTTCCTAACACCGAAGCCTTTTTAGCACAGTTGTCTCCAGAGTTGGAAGAAAACTCTACAGCTAAGCTTGCTTGGGCAGGAGTAATCCAAAGATGGGTGACCTTCCGGGAAGCTGATGTTGGATTACTGCAATGCTTCCTATTGAAAACTCCACACTATCGGATAACCGTAGTGGCTAAGTGGAGACAGTATCGGTGGAGGGTCGGGTCATTACGGCACGCGTACCCCAAGGATATGAGTTCATGAATGGTTATGGGTATGCATAGCCGATACGCATACCTCAACAACCTAAGTTTACGGACTGGTCTAAAGGTATGCGTACCCATACACATACCTACCCATGATCGAACTAAGCATATGCTTGGCCTTGCTGCAACTCTCATAAACACTTCTAAGACAACTTTATTCAGATCACTTTGTGTTTGTGAATTATGATTTTAAGTCTTGAGTATTAATGAACATAATTTATGCTTGTAAGTTCACAAGGAATATTTGCCACGAACTATCATTGTACACGGTTCCAATACCCTGGACCATAATGTATATTCTTTTATGTAATTTCAAGAAGAACTTCTCATATGCATAATAATAATTTCATCTAAACTGAAAAAGTGTTTGCTTGAATATCAGTTATCTTAGCTTGAATTCAAAGCTACATAGAGCCTTGAAAATCTATAAATAAATAGACTCATACAACATGACTTCTCAATTTCTGACACTTTTGTGTCCTAGTTGCTTGCTAGAGTCGTCCTATATTAACCTAGGTTTCCTTTGAAAAACATAATTAAGTTTACGACTTAAAGACTTCACTTAGGAATTCCTGAAGCCAACTCATACTATCTTTTACTTGATAGTTTGTGTATCCTGATCTTGTTATTATCGGTCGTAGAGATTCTCGTCAATCTCTGATCAGGAACGAGATAGATGGAAACTGCAAAGTTCTCTTCGTCTCAGACTTTATGATTCCTCAAGATAGATATCTAAAACTCTTCTTTATTGATTTGTTTAGATTGTTCTTAAGAGTTGGTTAGTAATCCAGGATTCTCGTCTAATTAGTGTAAGTGTTCCGTATTCGTGAGGTATACTAGACTTTTTTTATTATAAACAGATTTTCAAACCTAGATCAAAAAATCAAAAGGGAAATCAAATAGGTCTTATATGTTAGATGCAGATTGGTATCAAAAGTCTTCACTTAGGTCAAAGCACTCTTAGGTTGTAAAGGATGCCAGTTACGGGAATCAGATGCGCAGATCCTTACGAAGTTCAAGAGAAGTAAGGAGCACGGCTACATCTAAATTGCTTGGAGGAGTAATTCGATCTCAACTACATTCCAGTATGAGGTATGATAGTAAGCTATTGGTGTAGCGGCTTAACACATTTTGGTCTTCAAAGTTGGAGGAGGTCCCCAGGGTTTTTCTGCAGGTGCATTTTTCCTCGTTAACAAAACTTCCGTTTTTTTTTTTCCACAATATATTGTTTTATCTTTATAATAGTAATATTATAAGTAGTACGTAATCGATCTAAGTGGTTTAAGTCCTTATTATTTTTGATCAATAACGTGACATGTTCTCGTTGAATTCATATCTTGAAAGATACATTACAAGTTTCATACTTGTCAGAATTCAGATTCTCTTGGTTTGGATACGACAAGATTAATTTTGGATAATGATTTGTGAGCTCGTCCAAGAACTCTTCTACATAATCAGGTTCATGGACTTATTAGTCTAGACATATTGATTGAGGAAGCGATATGAGAAAACTCTATGGATCTTTAATTTAGATCTACTTGCAATTGTATTGGGTTAGGTCTATACAGGTTGTCGAACGATAAAGTTAGTGGT
Organism: Papaver bracteatum; assembly: GCA_023529315.1. Taxonomy (NCBI): domain Eukaryota; kingdom Viridiplantae; phylum Streptophyta; class Magnoliopsida; order Ranunculales; family Papaveraceae; genus Papaver; species Papaver bracteatum. The sequence continues at coordinate 1,592,773 of JAJJWX010003505.1, read as the reverse complement.
GTACTTGGTACCATCTCCTTATCATTTTTGGTGGTGTGCTTGGTACCCTTTCCTTATCATTTTGGATTTCTCGAAAAATTTCCAACAACCATGTTACATGTTAACAACCACTGAAAAAATAAAGAATATGATATGAATACATTACAAAAAAGAATAAAAAAAACTAATTTTACTATATACTAAAGGATCCAAGTAAAAAATCAATTAAATAGTTATAAAGTACAGGAGCATGCGTTATTGCAATAAGTTTCCACTTATAGCTTATAAATTATTTTAACATACCATAATTAGGGTTTTAACACTTAATGAGGTTTAATAAATGAAGCTTTATATATGTTTTCACATAGTCGTAAACATCACAGTCTAAAAACATGATCCATATGTATTTATTTCTGCGATAAATTTAATTAGTAATTCTTTTTATGAATTGAAATCGAGTTGCTAAGTAACAAGAGTGTTGAACCATTTATACATGTACACAACATGTCATCATATTCTTGTATTATAAATTACAGATAATATAGTTTGTAACGCTAAAGTTTCAACTTTTAAAGTATAGATAACATAGTTCGTAGCGCCAAAAATCAACCTGTCATAATATTCTTGTAATATGAAGTACAAATGACATAGTTTGTAATGATAAAAGTATAAATAACATAATTTGCAATGCTAAAACTTCAAAAAAATTGGATTAAGAACTTTATATATTACAAATAAGACATGGCATATACACGTCAAGAAAAGGGACTCGGATCGTAATGACATGTGGAACATACATATAGCAGACACATGGAAAAGAGAAAATGTAGTTGCATGAAATCCTATACTACACCCTTGATAAGATCTTACAGTAATTAACACATATTTGATGATTAAAACAACACTTTATTATTTGATTTCAAGAAATGTTTACAAGTAAAGGAAGAAGATCAAGAATACAACCGCTCTCTTAAATTTTCTCTCTCCTCAAGACTTTCTCAACACTCAAAAATACATCATCCTTTTCTGAATCTACTGGGTCTCTTTATATAGGGTAATTACATAGTGGATGACAGCTAAGTTTTCCTTTAATTTCGGATTTGGTTCACGATGCTCTCGCGGTAGTTATAATGCTGACTCTCGCAGGTATTGTGTCCATCGCATGACAATCACGTTCTTCCCGTGTTTCTTCATTCGTCAGTTATTACGTCATTCTTTTAATCATTCTTTAAGTTATTCTGTGACACTCGCAAAGTGTTGTTGAAGAGCTCGCGGTGATGATTGCAGGAGTGTTGTTAATCTCGCAAGAATACTGTCATGGAGATATTCTAGTCCTACATCTTGCCTCTTCTCATGTATTCTTTGCGAAGTGGAGGGGATATGAGAATCTCCAACTCTTCATAATGCTCGCAGCCTCCTATCTTTCCATATTTTCTTCTCGACAAAACTCCGTGAATTTAGCTTAACCGCCTATACGTGTTGTAAATTCCTCTTTTTACCGGCACGTCACTCCTCAACAGGTTATCTCCTTTTGCTTATAAAAGGTAGAATTTGGTTACATAACTAATTTTATTCTTTAACTCTTCTATCTTCTTCGTTTCTTCATCCTCTGCAAATTTTTCCGATTTGCAATTTTTCTTCTTCTTCATATATACCTGCTACTGCTTTAATGGAATCTTCAAGGTATGTGTTTTTCTAATGTTACCAAATTCCGTTTTGCTTACTTGAATCATGTTTACTCATATTTTATTAATCTTTTCTATTTGATTCTTCATAATTCCCCTATTATATCTTCTCTTCAGCGGAACTTCCCCTAACACCCAGTCTACAACCCAAAACCCTAATCTTCTCAAAAATTAGCTCACAAGAGAAGGAATCATGCGAGTCATAAGGTAGTAAGAAACATTTACTTCTTCTTAATAACAATATTTTTGCCTCTGTTTCTTATCTAATTTATTATTCGCAGGATGACGAAAGTATTGCTAATCCTCGCAAAAGATATCGCCAAGTTAAAACTCTTTAGGCTAACATTACTGTTCCCAAGCTGACATCTGCGAGAGTTATTCCCACAACCTTGCAAATGGAACCTCCTCCTTCTTTTTGTGAGACTATCGCCACTAATATTCCCAAAGTTGCTGTCAATGAAACTCCTTCCATCCCTTTATTACCTTCAACTGTTACCTTTCCAAACACTCCTCCTTCTGACGATGCAATCATTTCGAACAATCAAAACCTCCAGCTATTGTAATTATTTCACCATCTGCACCTTCTTCTTCTTCTAAGGAAACTTTGATAGGAGTGGATGTCGCTTTTAAAGTCTTGTCTGATGTTTTAGATGAGGCTAAGAGGTCTTCTACTGACCCTGTCAAGCAGGACGTATGTGAGGTTTTATGTAAGTATCTTGGTTCTAACCGAATGGCTTCACAAGCATCTTTAGAAAGTGAAGTTGAATCGCTTAAAAGTAATCTCCAAGCTAAGACTTCAGAATGTGATGTTCTCTATCAAAAGCTTCGCAATTCTTTACTTGACTGCGAGAATCTTCGCAACAAGAATAATGAGTTCAAAGGTATAATTTTCCTGCCTCTGTCTCTGGTTTTTCTGTTCTAACAAATTTTCATTTTCTATGTACTCAAACTTCCTTCTTAAATTCTTGGTTCGTATATTTATTTTTAAATCAGAATCGATTCATGGAGAGACTTAAATTTGAGTCTATCACTGAAGAAGCTCGTGTTGAAAAAGATTCTTGGATGGATCATTATAATAGATTAGATAATCTCTACACATATTCGATAGATCAAATAGATAATCTTACTAATGAGAATAATCAATTATCGCAAAGCCAAAATTTATTAAGTAGCGAGGTTACTCGCCTCTCATATTTGTTAATCAAGGCTAATTTGGCGACGGAATCTTTATCAGATGAAAATAGAACTTTATTTCAAGAAAAATATAGTTTTTTAAGCTTGATGGCGATTTCCTCACAACAATTGAGTAATCTTCAAAGAATATGTGATAATCAAGAGCAATCTCTTCGTTATCTTAAGGATGAGCTCAAGGAAGTAACTGAATCATCTGCCGCTGAGAAGGATAAACTTATCAAGGGTAGGTTAACTCTTAGTTTAAAGGCCAGCATGCTTCAAGATAAATACTCCCAATTAGAAGAATCTTATTCCTTATTAGAAAAGGAAAAATCGTATCTCCTGTCCAAAGAAGAAAATATAAAATCTCGCCTGAAGGTTATAGTTGGGGACAAATTTGACGATACCATGAATCAATGGGAGAATTGTTGCTTATTAATTCAAAATTTAACTTCGCAGAAAGAAGGTAGTCATTTGACTGCATCAATTGTTGATCTCTCTGTTAATTTTATGTGTTATATTTCTTGCATGATTTTCTTTTTCTGAATAACTTTTAATTTTTCTCGCAGAAACTTAGAAAAGCCTCCATCTTACTATTTATGATTTGACTGATAAATTAGCTAAAGTTCGCAAAGAAAACAGGACTCTCACTTCTGACCTTGTAAAATCTCGCGACCGAGCAGAGAGAAGATATGACTATCTTGAATACTTCAAGAATATGGAGATTAGAAATTGCGACAGAGGCTTCCTTCGCAAAGTTCATCTCAGTGCAGAAGTTCTTGTGAATGATATTCTGATATCCCAGTCTCTTCCCCCTGTAACTGTCCCTCCTTTAGAAGTAGATGATGATGAAATTCCTCTTCATATGTACGTTGATCTAAATAATGCAAGTGATGAAGAAGACATTTCTCAAGAAGTCCCAATAGAAGCAGAAAAAAGTCCTCCTAGGAAAGTGGCTAATGATGAAGTAGGTGCTGGTGGAGAATTGGAAGAAAAAGAAACTCGAATTAACCGTAGCGAGAAGAATACTGATGAAGCTGATAACACTAGCAAAGATAATGAATCTGGCGAGAATACTGAAGCTTGAGTTTTATTTTGTTTTCTTTTTCTCCCTCTTTTTTGCGAGCAATGTAACTTTATACAACTTTGGATTTCAACTTTTATTTCTGTTATTTTGAATATTCTCAAGGAAGATAATGATATTTTATTTATCCACTCCCCTACTTGCCCTTCATTATCTTTCTTGTAATGGTCAATTATTTCCTGCATTCTTCCTTTGCGAATTGTGTTGCGATATTTCTTGCGAAATTATGGATGATGTTGCAATATGATGAAAAATTCTGAAGGATTCTGAGAAATCTTTCCTGCATTCTTAAAAGAAAATAGTTAATATATGGGATTATTCTGTTGGTCTTATCTTTCCTTCCTAGTTAAAGGTCTTATTTTGCCAACTTTTCTGTATGCGACAAAATCGCAGGACGTCCTTATATTTGTATGCAAAAACCCATTGATCTTTCCTTATCTGTATTTTGTCAATTTCTCTGCGATAATATGATAAGTCTAAGTTCCCTTGCGAGAACAGAGCCTCATGACATTGTCGTCGCGCGATGAAATCGCAGGATGTCTTTATACTTTCATATAAAAACCCATTGATCTCATCTTAACTTTCTCTTATGGCTTGTTGCCTCTGTATAGTATTTGTCATGAGACAATATGACATGCCTAAATGCTCTTGCGAGTATAAATCCCCATGACATTGCCGTCTTTAGACACTTATCATCTCCCTAATGGAGGGTGCCGCCCTTATCTTCCCCCTGGTTGCCCCTTCAAGGAGGGAACATCGGCCATACAAGACTAGCTCCTCCCATCCGGATTTACCAACAACCAGTTATTTTCGCAACCTCTTGTCCTTTATGCCTATATGGCTTATAGTTACAAGACTGCACCCTAAGTGGGGTTTTCTTCAGGCCGAGTGCAACATAGCCAAGACTTACCAAGAATGGCCAGGGTAGGTTCGTCCCTCCGGGGCATCCTTGGCTCAAACGTGTACCTCGGCGCCTTGGTCATACTTTGCACTCCTTAGAAGAGACCCTCGGTCGTCCAACCAGGGTATAACCTTATATAGTTGGAAATCCAAGTTACCTCTCCCGGATAGGTTTTCTTTAACCCCAACATCTTCATGAATCAAGTTCCAGCAGCGGTATAACCTTATCCCTGAGTCACGCAAAGAGATACCCCCTCATATGACGTACTTTAGGTCTTACAATTGCCTCTTGTGAAATTGTATTCGCGAACTAGGGTGTACGCCATAAAGGTTCATCCCATTCTTTGTTTCTTTTGCGTATATCGCAATTTTTCATTCTTTATGTAATCTTGAATAATATTGCGAACGAACTCGCAGCTGTAAAAATTTGTTTTGCCCATTTTTTATTAAAAATTTGTTACTGATAATATCTTTTTAAAAATAATCTGTTTCATGGTCTACCAAGTCTTTGACCAACATCTCTGCCCTCTGGGTCTACCAGCCTATATGCCCCTGTTCCAACTATCTCCTTAATGATATATGTTCCATCCCATTTTCTCGCCAACTTTCCACCACGTTCTCGCTGGTACTCCAGTGTTTCTCGCAAAACTAAATCGCCTGGTTGAAACTCACGTTTCTTAACTCGTTTGTTATATTCGCGAGTCAACCTTCGCTGGTAATTTTCCATACATTGTAATGCTTTTTATATATTCTCTTCTAATTCATCAAGTTCTCTTAGAATCATGCTAGCATTAATATTCTTCTCCTAAACCTCTCTTTTTGTTGTAGGAATAACAACTTCTGTTGGTAATACTGCTTCAACGCCATATGTTAAACAAAAAGGTGACATTCCAGTTGCCTCTCTCCTGGTTGTGTTGTAAGCCCAGACTGCATTATGTACCTGTTCACACCACTCTCTATGGTACCCTTCTAATTTATTTTTTAAGATGTCTGCAATTGTCTTATTAGTTGCTTCATCCTGACCATTAGCTTGTGGGTATAAAGGAGTAGATTTTCCACATCTTATTTTAAATGCATTGAGTAGCGATTCTATATTTTGTCCTTCAAATTGTTTTCCATTATTAGAAACCAACTGTGCTGGAATTCCAAATCTGCAGATAATATTTTCAAAGATGAATGTAAATATATCCTTATCGCGAATGTGTTGTACTGCTTTTACCTTTGCCCATTTTGTGAAGTAATCTGTCGCGACAATTAAGTATCTCTTCTGCCCTGAACCTGGTACAAAGGGTCCCACAATATCTAAGCCCCATTTTCCAAAAGGCCACACACTTTTTGAAGATGATAATAGTGCCCCTGGCGCATGTATCCTCTTTCCATATCGCTGGCAATCTTCACAACGTTTCGATAATTGTTTTGCATCTTCATGCATATATGACCAATAATAGCCTTGTATTTTTTTTCTATAAGCCAAAGATCTTCCTCCGCTATGATTACCAGCATCACCGCAATGCAACATTTTTAATATTTTTTCTCCTTCTTCCCGTGTCAAACACCTAAGTAATGGCCCATTAAAAGATTTTCGATACAATACCCCATCCATTAATTCATAATTTGTTGCCCGGCTTCTTAATTTGTGCGCCTCCAATCTATTTCTTGGTGTTTCACCTGTCTCCAAGTATGCGTGAAGTTCTGCTCTCCAATCTGCGATAATGTCGCTGGCTGATTCTTCTGTGCCATTTTCTATTATCATTACATCCACCTTTTCTTTTTCATCTTTATTAATTGAAGGTGATACAAGTGTGATAGATGTCTAAAACACCTAATTTTATATTTAGTATCTATGCTTTCTTTGCTATTTTTCGTGTGAATTATGTATCTTATGTTCGCTTTTTAGTTTCATAGGTGTTTTGGAGTCATTTGGAACGAAATAAGGAGAAATCACTCACAAAAGGGCCACTCACATGCGAGCTATGTTTGGAGAAGGATAAGGTGCGTGAGAAGGAGCGATTTCACAGGCAAGTGTTACTTGGATCCCAGTCAAGGATAAGGGTCAACTCTCTTTTAGAGGAGTGTTAAGGACATCCCAAGAAAGGTTAAGGGGTAGCTAATTTTGTGCTTAAAGGAATTGCTAAAAGCACCAAAGGAGAAACTCGGGGCACCTATCTTATGGGTGCATTTTATCTGGGGTATCTTAATCTCCCCCTTCTCTTATAACCTAATCGAACCAAGGTATCCTCTTCAGTTTTCCCCCAAATTCGTTCATTGTAGCAACCATGGAATCGAGCAGAGCTTAAGACAAAGAAAGAAATATGGTTTGATGTTCTTGAGAGAAACTCAAGCCATTATTGTTGAATCAAAGACTGATTGAAGAAGAATTGATGAGATGTGGTGGGGTTTGCCACTGTTGATTCGAGCAAGACATGGAGATGGGGTAGATGGAAGAAGAAGAATGGGGAATTGATGATGAAGAGTTTCTGATATGAAATTGGGAGAAGAAGAATCCATAAAAGATGGGTTTGCACCTGTAATGAAATGGGTTGTGTTGGTGGTGGTTTTCTGTGAAATTGAGAGGAGTAGATCGAATCTGAGATTAGAATATTGGGGATTTGCTGTGGTTCACTTGAGAAGAGAAATTGAAGATTGAAATGAGCCTCTGCTGCTGTAATAAAGGGATATAGAGAGATGGTGATGTTTGAACTGAAACAGTGAAGATAGAGTTGAAATCAGTGGCTAGAAGGTGGTGATTGAGATCCAGAGAAGGTTAGATTGAATGGAAATTGTGTCATGTGTGCTTGTGTATGAACTGCAGGAAAGAAGATTAAATGAAGATGCAGAGATGGGTATGTTGGTTTCTCATTATTGTGTAGAGGATTAAGAGCTTATTTCTGGTGCAGCTGTTGCAGGGATAGTAAAGTTAAGAGCTGGGTGAAGACAAGGAAGTGTTGCTGTGCAGTTTTGGTGGAATTGCAGTCAAAGGGCTGAGTTGAATGGCATAAGTTGCAGATAGAGCTACAGGTGCAGGTAAGCAACAAATAGCACTGGATGGTGGTGTAACTGAGTTGGAATGCATTAGCTGAGTTGCAGGGAGGAGATTAGCTGTTGCAGGCATGATGACAGGTGCTGCTGCCTTGAGGTAGTATAGCCATGAACTGGTGGGTGGTTGAATGATGCAAGAGATACAACTGGAGTTTTTGGTATGAGGGGTGGAGGTTTATGAACTGGCGGTGATGTTGTGATTGGGTTCAGTTTGAAGATTGTGAAGCTGGTTATGAGACTAGGTTTAGGTTAAAATAGTTGTTGGTTGTGGCCATGAGTATTGATGCTGCAAATGGAGATATGGGTGTGTTGCAGAGGAGCTGTAATGGAGTAGTCTTGGGGGCGGCAACATCCAAGATGGCTGGACTGCACTGGTGATGGTGCAGCATAGTTCTGGCTTGGCAAGATGGCCTGCGAAATGGCAAGGCTATGACTAGTTAGACCAGTCAGTGAGCTGACTTGGTTCTGACTCGTTCTGACTCGGTGTAGCTTTGACCCGGTTGACTAACGATAACCGTTAGGTCAACGGTTAACCTTGACGGTGGATTGACGGAATATTCCGTCGACATAGAAGAATTTTCAGGCGACCCAGTTTTCCGGCGAGCGTTTTTGGGACAGAATTTCTACACGGTTTTCCTCACTTGTAGGCTTGGTGGATTTCTATCTATTAGACCTTTGAAGGCTAGACCTAATTTTGGAACAAGAAGAGCTATAAAAGAGAATACTTTTCACTAAATCTATAGATCACAAATCTTATCTTCTACTTTTGTTTCTAGGGTTTGTGAACATGATAGGGTTTCTCTTTCTTCTTGTAATGAACTCCATTAACATGAGTACTTAAGTTTATTATTGGTTATGGAATAGTTGGATTTCACAAAGCATGATTCTTTGATTCAATATATTAGTTTTGTCTCATATTTATCATTTTCGATTCTCTGAAAATATAGTTATATGATTGACGTATTATAACATGATTTGATTGATTGTTTTGTCAATTTGCAAATTGGTAGAACTTCTAATCACATCTATTGCTAGTTTAGGGTTTATTATACGTAAAAGTGATAATCCTTGAATACAAGTAGCATAAATATGATTATAGTTTGTAGTGATATATTCTTATGATCATATGTGAATCGTGACCTTTGTTAAATTGAATTAGTGCGCTTTCCACGTTCAATTGCTTTGATTGGCCTGATTTCATAGAACTTAATGCATCTAGGGAATTAAACTTGATTAGTGCTTTTACACGTTAGGTTGTTCTCTTAGATAGAACTCATACTCGCATCTTTTAATGTGTTTGTTGATGACAAAAGGAGATTTGCGGGATATTCTTGCAATCAAGGTATCCTAGGGATTTTGATAAAAGTTGAGATTAAATATCAATTCTACTTATTGTTTTGAAAGCATGTTAGTGAATGAAAACGAAATCCTTAACCAATATCTCTTCTATTTGATTTGTTTGCTTATTTCTTTCTTTACTTTTATATTTGTTTACTTTACAAAAATCAGAAAAAACCCGAGTGTTTTATATAGGAATCCGAAAGCATATTGACAACCTAGTCCTCTCTGTGGGATCGATCCTTTCTTGTCCTTGCTATATTTATATTTTGAGTAGTAAGAAAGTGTAAATTTATTTTGACGCATACGACATCGATCAAATTTTGGCACCGTTGCCGAAAACAACGGTTGTCACTTGTTTTTGGTTTCTTATTTTTGTTTTTCTTATTTTCTGGTTTTTAACCTTGGTTTGAGAATCGTATTTCAGGTACCAATATCTATGGACGGAGCATATTGGAATAATGGATACGGTTATCAACCTCAACAACATCATGACAACTATCACCCTTATGGGGAGTACAATCAAAACCAATCCTTTGGTTATGATCAATACTCCACGTACCCTTTTAGTTACTCTCATACATTCCAACCTTCTTACGGTGGGTATGTAAGTGAGCAACCACAAAGAGGGGAGAATAGTTGTGCTTCTCTTAATATTTCTTCGAGTTTGGTAGATGAGATGCAACAATTTATGGTCAGCATGGGGTTAATTTTTAGACAACCAAGCGTGGAACCAGTTTCATCGACCGAATGTGCTCACAGTATGTTTGGCCCAATTTCTGATCGTAGTTATGATCATTCACTCATTCAAAGGGAAGATAATTGGCCTAGCAATACGGAAGTAAGTAATTCTACTTTTTCTTTGTCGAATGAGCTTTACCAACAAATGGAATGCTATTTTCAAAATTTGAATGGATCACTCCAAGAGCTTCAAAAAGGTATTTCCAATTTAATACAAGGGATTGAAGAATGCAAAGAGGAAATGCAAAATTCTGCGAAAGACCAAGCTTTGGGAAGTGGTAGACAATCTTATGATAATTATGATAGTGACGATGATTATGAAAATACATCGCTTGAACCAATTTATGGTGACATCCCCGAAGAGTGTACAATGGAGTCTTTTGGCGATCAAGGTGAAGTTGAAAAGGAATATGATGACACTAGTGTAGCTTAGTCAAGCATTGATCTTTATAACGATCAAGAACCTATTCAAAAGGTAGATCTTGAGGATGATGCAATGAGTGTTCTAAAAAAATTCCTTATGGAAAGAATTGCATCCGCAGTGGAGTATGTGCCTTACAACAAAGAGGAGTATGTTGAGAATGAAACCGTTATGACCAATATTGTGGAAGACCCAATTGAGCTTGCATATGATTGTAATGAAGATGTTTATGTCGAGACTTTGGTTAAGGAAGAAACGGATGAAGAATGGTTGCAAGGTTTGATAGAGGACCATGATATACAAGAGGTGAATAATTCACTTGAGTTTTTCAAGGATGAAGAGGATTCCGTGCTACAAGAGATTGTGCGAGGTTTGTCTAACCCTTTGCATATTGTTTCTTCTCCTTTACCTCTTATTGGTTTAAATATTTGTGCTTCGAAAACATTGTTGAATGATTTTGTTTCTAGATTTCCTCCATTAGAGATACTTGATTCTCATACTATGCAGGTTTTGGAACAAGACACCGTGGAAATACCCAACTCCTATATTCTTTACCCACTTCCAAGTGTGGACAAGAATAAGTGTGGGGGAAGCTTTTATCGGTTAATAGCTTCGTTTCTGTTTTCTATTACTAATATTTGTGTGAAGCTAGTGTTTGCAAAACAGGTGCTATGGGTGGATCCCCAACTTTTCCGATTATTGGTGTATGGGGAATTCAACTTGCAAGTCAGGCCGACGACTTTAAACCAAGCGCTAATGGGAGGAAACCCACTGGTTTTGTGTATCTATCTCTATCTTTTTCTTTTATTTTAAGTCTTTTATCTTTATTTTCTTATTTTGGATATTTTCATATCAAAACTCCAACATTTAGAGATTTTTGAACAATTTAGAATAAACACTAACCTTTCTAAGTAGATGGACTTTTTTCTTGGCGGTGAGGTGTATATTGACTGAGTTGAGATTAGATGCCAACTAAATAGCTTGTTTAGTGTTTATCCTCTATTTTTCCGAAATAGCTATGAGTTGGAGTAATGAGTTTTATCATGCATTTTATTTTCTTATTGTGTATATATATATCATGTTATGAATTTCCCATTTTGAACTTTACTTTGAATGACTAAATTTTACATTGAGGACAATGTAAAGTTTAAGTGTGGGGGAGTGTTCTCATATATAGTTTTTAGCCTTGTTATTTTTCCCTTGTGTTCGAAAAAAAAATATATAAAAAAAATGCTTTATACACTCCGAAACATAGAAACATGTGCCTTTAGGATGACACTATCAATATAAATGGATGGAACCATCTTGGCTGGAGGAGTTGAGGAACCCATTAACTAAATGGACAGAATTATTCAATTGTTAGAAATTATATGATAGTTGTTACCATATCTCGGAATATCACCATATCACGTTCTATTTTTTATTTTTCCATATTTATCTATTGTTCTCTAAGTGCTTTGGTGGGTCACTAAACATCGAATTGTTATTAATGCTAGGATGAAATAGAGTGATTGAGTTGCTAAAAAAAAAAAAGACCGACCAATTAGACCAAACAGAATAAAAAAAAAGACACTTGGATAGCAGTATGTGTGAAATGTTGTCCCTGTCTCCGTTTCCTAAACAAGAGTGGAATGCAGGATCCAAGGCAACTATCATATACTTGCTGAGAAGAAGCATGCGCTTGGATCCAAAAGATCTAATCATGCTGTCTAAGAAAAAAAAAAAAGTATTATATTGGTTGAATAAAGTCACTCCTGGTTCCCTTGTATATGCCAGTGAGTTGATGTAGAATTCAAACCAGTAGCTCAATCCAATAGGATGCATAGGTTCATCTTGGCAGTGACCTTCAGACAGATATGGGAAACATCGATCACTTGTGAACATTCGCCAACATCTACATCTATATCCATCTTCTTTATCTTTTCATTGTGATTGTGGTTTGTTAGATTCCGAGTATTGTGGTTTGTTCAACTTTCTGAATAGAGTTTAATTTACATATATTTGAATTGAAATTGCAGCAAGGTACCTCCTCCAATAGCCATTTTGGATTCATTCATAGATTTGTCACAGGTAGCTGGAGTTGGAAATATAGGTTTTGTAGGTATATCTCTAGTAAACCTTCACGAGACTATAACTCGTCCACTAAGGACACATAGGGGTTTAAAGGCTTGTTATTTATGCTAAAAATGACCGTAGCCTCGACGAAACGGAGTTGTATGTATGTTTTATAATTATTTTCGTTTGATTTGCTCGAGGACTAGCAAAGTCTAAGTGTGGGGGAATCTGATAGGTGTCTAAAACACCTAATTTTATATTTAGTATTTATGCTTTCTTTGCTATTTTTCGTGTGAATTATGTATCTTATGTTCGCTTTTGAGTTTCATAGGTGTTTTGGAGTCATTTGGAGCGAAATAAGGAGAAATCACTCACAAAAGGGCCACTCACATGCGAGCTATGTTTGGAGCAGGCTAAGGTGCGCGAGAAGGAGCGATTTCACAGGCAAGTGTTACTTGGATCCCAGTCAAGGATAGGGGTCATCTCTCTTTTGGAGGAGTGTTAAGGACAGCCCAAGCAAGGTTAAAGGGTAGCTAATTTTTTGCTTAAAGGAATTGCTAAAAGCACCAAAGGAGAAACTCGGGGCACCTATCTTAGGGGTGTATTTTATCTGGGGTATCTTAATCTCCCCCTTCTCTTATAACCTAATCGAACCAATGTGTCCTCTTCAGTTTTTCCCCAAATTCGTTCATTGTAGCAACCATGGAATCGATCAGAGCTGAAGACAAAGAAATAAATATGGTTTGATGTTCTTGAGAGAAACCGAAGCCATTGTTGTTGAATCAAAGACTGATTGAAGAAGAATTGATGAGATGTGGTGGGGTTTGCCATTGTTGATTCGAGCAAGACATGTAGATGAGGTAGATGGAAGAAGAAGAATGAGGAATTGATGATGAAGAGTTTCTGATATGAAATTGGGAGAAAAAGAAGCCATAAAAGATGGGTTTGCACCTGTAATGAAATGGGTTGTGTTGGTGGTGGTTTGTTGTGAAATTGAGAGGAGTAGATCGAATCTGAGATTAGAAGATTTGTGATTTTCTGTGGTTCACTTGAGAAGAGAAATTGAAGATTGAAATGAGCCTCTGCTGCTGTAATAAAGGGATATAGAGAGATGGTGATGTTTGAACTGAAATAGTGAAGATAGAGTTGAAATCAGTGGCTAGAAGGTGGTGATTGAGATCCAGAGAAGGTTAGATTGAATGGAAATTGGGTCATGTGTGCTTGTGTATGAACTGTAGGAAAGAAGATTAAATGAATATGCAGAGATGTGTATGTTGGTTTCTCATTATTGTGTAGAGGATTAAGAGCTTATTTCTGGTGCAGCTGTTGCAGGGATAGTAAAGTTAAGAGCTGGGTGAAGACAAGGAAGTGCTGATGTGCAGTTTTGGTGGAATTGCAGTCAAAGGGCTGAGTTGAATGGCATGAGTTGCAGATAGAGCTACAGGTGCAGGGAAGCAACAAGGAGCACTGGATAGTGGTGAAACTGAGTTGGAATGCATTAGCTGAGTTGCAGGGACGAGATTATTTGTTGCAGACATGATGACAGGTGCTGCTGCCTTGAGGTAGTATAGCCATGAACTGGTGGGTGGTTGAATGATGCAAGAGATACAACTGGAGTTGTTGGTATGAGGGGTGGATGTTTATGAACTGGTGGTGATGTTGTGATTGGGTTCAGTTTGAAGATTGTGAAGCTGGTTATGAGACTGGGTTTAGGTTGAAATAGATGTTGGTTGTGGCCATGAGTATTGATGCTGCAAATGGAGATATGGGTGTGTTGCAGGGGAGATGTAATGGAGTAGTCTTGGGGGCGGCAACATCCAAGATGGCTGGACTGCACTGGTGATGGTGCAACACAGTTCTGGCTTGGAAAGATGGCCTGCAAAATGGCAAGGCTATGACTAGTTAGACTAGTCAGTGAGCTGACTCGGTTCTGACTCCTTATGACTCGGTGTAGCTTTGACTAACGATAACCGTTAGGTCAACGTTTAACCTTGACGGTGGACTGACGGAATATTCCGTTGACGGAGAAGAATTTTCAGGCGATCGGTTACCGGATTCCGGCCAAAGCCCCAGTTTTCCGGCGAGCATTTTTGGGACATAATTTCTACACGGGTTTCTCTCACTTGTGGGCTTGGTGGATTTCTATTTATTGGACCTTTGAAGGCTAGACCTAATTTTGGAACAAGAAGAGCTATAAAAGAGAAGACTTTTCTCTAAATCTATAGATCATAAATCTTATCTTCTACTTTTGTTTCTAGGGTTTGTGAACATGATAGGGTTTCTCTTTCTTCTTGTTATGAACTCCATTAGCATGAGTACTTAAGTTTATTATTGGTTATGGAATAGTTGGATTTCACAAAGCATGATTCTTTGATTCAATATATTAGTTTTGTCTCATATTTATCGTTTACGATTCTCTGAAAATATAGTTATATGATTGACGTATTATAACATGATTTGATTAATTGTTTTGTCAAGTTGCAAATTGGTAGAACTTCTAATCACATCTATTGCTAGTTTAGGGTTTATTATACGTAAAAGTGATAATCCTTGAATACAAGTAGCATAAATATGATTATAGTTTGTAGTGATATATTCTTATGATCATATGTGAATCGTGACCTTTGTTAAATTGAATTAGTGCGCTTTCCACGTTCAATTGCTTTGATTGGCCTGATTTCATAGAACTTAATGCATCTAGGGAATTAAACTTGATTAGTGCTTTTACACGTTAGGTTGTTCTCTTAGATAGAACTCATACTCGCATCTTTTAATGTGTTTGTTGATGACAAAATGAGATTTGCGGGATATTCTTGCGATCAAGGTATCCTAGGGATTTTGTTAAAAGTTGACATTAAATATCAATTCTACTTATTGTTTTGAAAGCATGTTAGTGAATGAAAACGAAATCCTTAACCAATATCTCTTCTATTTGATTTGTTTGCTTATTTCTTTCTTTACTTTTATATTTGTTTACTTTACAAAAATCAGAAAAAACCTCGGTGTTTTTTATAGGAATTCGAAAGCATATTGAAAACCTAGTCCTCTATGTGGGATCGATCCTTTCTTGCCCTTGCTATATTTATATTTTGAGTAGTAAGAAAGTGTAAATTTATTTTTGACGCATACGACAACGATCAAAGTGTCTGAATTCTTATGCATCTCGCACCGGGGTTTGTCATCATACTTGATATGAATGCAAAAGCATCTGCGAGTCTATTATCTTTTCTTGATATATGTCTCCATTTTATTTTTGGAATTCTCGCAGACAATTCTTCAACAAGTTTCTTGTATTTCTTCAGAGATGGTTCATTCGTTGTGTATTCTCCTTTTATCTGGCGAATAACCAATTGCGAGTCACTAGTAATCCTTGCGTTCTCCAACTTCATCTCTACGGAGAACTTTAGAGCATGCACCACATCTTCATATTCTGTCTCATTATTAGTGGATGTGAAATCCAAACGAAATGAGAAAGCCATTTTTTCTCCTTCTGGCGAGATAAAGACTACTCCAATTCCATTTCCTTACCCATTTGATGATCCATCCACCAATATTTCCCACATGTTCGGTTCCTTTAATAGATCTTTTGGATCTCCATGTTCTTCTATGTCCATCATTTCTTCCACAGCTTCATCATATTCTAGAGGGAATTCTGCTAAAAAATCTGCCACAACTTGTAATTTTGGTGAGGATAGGACTTCATATTTGATTTCAAAGTGCCCTACTTGTGCATTCCATCTCTCAACTCTTCCTGATCTTTTTGAGTTCTTCATTACTGATTCAATGGGTACCTTTGTTAACACCTTTATTTTATGTGCTTGAAAATATATGCGAAGTTTAAAGGTTGCATAAACCAATGCCAGAATTAGCTTCTCAATTTTTGAATAATTTTTCTCTGCAGAATTAAACGTTTTGCTGAAGTGGTAAATTGGTTTTTCTACCCCTGCATCTACTCGCAATAACACTGCACTTAAGGCATGCGATGTTGTCGCAAGATAAATCAATAATTATTCTCCCGGCTCCGCTTTCTGTAAAATAGATATGTTCATTAGATAGTCTTTAATTCCTTGAAAAGCCTTCTCATATTCATCTGTCCACTTGAATTTTGTACCCTTCCTGAGTATATTGAAAAATGCTTGCATTTATCTGAAGATCGCGAGACAAATATTCCTAGCGATGCTAAGAGCCCATTCAACTTTTGTACATCTTTTATTGTTGCTGGCGTTGGCATATCGCGAATTGCCTGTACTTTCTCTGGATCAACTTGAATTCCTTCTTTTGATACGATATAACCTAAAAAATTCCCTGATGCTACTCAAAAAATGCATTTCTCAGGATTCACCTTGATGTTAAAGAGTTGCATTTGATCAAAAATCTCCTTCAAATCTTGTACATGGTTCTTAGCATCTTTACTCTTTATTAACATGTCATCTACGTACACCTCTAATATTTTGTGTATCCATTTTGCGAACACCTTATCCACCATTATTTGATACGTTGCACCAGCATTTCGTAATCCAAATGGCATTTTTGTGTAACAATATAATCCTCTTGGAGCAAAAAATGCAGTGTGCTCTTGATCTTCTTCAGCAAGAGGGATCTGATTATATCCTTTATACCCATCCAATGAAGATATTCTATCATTTCCTGCTGCTGATTTGACCATTTGAGGAATATCTAGTAATGGAAAGATATCTTTAGGACAAGCTTTGCTTAAGTCAGTAAAATCTATGCAAATTCTTATCCCTTTATTCTTCTTTGGAACCACTACCATATTTGCAATCCATTCCGGGTATTTTGATTGCCTTATAATTCCCGCATCAAGCATCTTCTGTAATTCTTCTTCTATTTTTGAGTGATAAGTTGTCGCGATTTTCCTTATCCTTTGCTTGAATGGTCTCACATCTTTGTTAATTTCTAACTTATGACATGCAACTAATGGATCTATTCCAGGCATTTCATCCATACTCCACGCGAAAATATCCTTATATTCTCGTAAGAGATTTATGGTTTGTTCTTCTTCATCTGCACCCATCTTAGTTCCAATTTTCAGTATTTTAGGTTCTTCTTCACTTCCAACATTTACTTCCTTTGTTGGTTCTACTGCGGTGTAGCTGGCCTCAGGTTCTCCCATTGGCGTTAGTGTTTCCATGATTCTCGCGGGTTCATCATCTTCTTGCGATATTTCGCTGGGTATTCCTTTTCCTTCTCTTGCTCTTACCACATAAACTTTAAATTCTTCTTCATTCTTTGCCTCTTTTGCCAATTTTCTGTGAGCTTTTCACAATTTTGGACGCTCTTGATAGTTTCTCACTTCAATTCGATAACACAATCTCGCAAGATCAGTATCTCCTCTAATTTCTCCAATTCCACTAGGCATAGGAAATTTAATGCATTGATGTAATGTTGATGCTACGGCTTTGATTGCGTGTATCCATGGTCTCCCCAATATCATATTATATGGTGCTTCCATGTCTACCACACATAATGTTACTTGTGTTTCAATCTCTCCTAACGGAATGCGTACCATTATTTCGCCTTTAGGTTTTGTTATAGATTTTCCAAAACCATGAATGTGATAATTTGAACAAGACATCTCTTCATCATTATATCCCATCTTCTTAAATGTATGATAGAATATAATATCCACAGAACTTCATGTGTCCACCAAAGTTCTATTCACAGCCCATTCTTCTACAGATCTTGTTGATTTCTTCTTCTTCACTCACATAGTAGGTACCGTGATTACAAATGGAAATGTATGATCCAAATTTTATTTTGGTATTTCTGCTGCTGTGAATGTGATTTCTTGATTTTCCCAATCTTTCAGAGGTGATATTTTCTCCACTATCATAATTCTTTTTCCTTCAAAATCTCGTTTATGAATTTTTCCTCTAATATCTTCATGGAATTGGTTAATCATTGTTTTTGTTATCGTATTGCACTCCAACTTCCTGTAATCCTCCTTTGCTTCAATTTTTTCTTCAACTGCTTCACCAATTTGTTCTATCATCTTCTTAATTCGAATATTGATCTTTTATCTTGCTTTTTCCTATAATTTTCAACTTTCAATCCCTATTTCGGGTGCCAAAATGTAGTTGCAGGAAATCCTACACTACACCCTTGATAAGATCTTACAGTAATTAACACATATTTGATGATTAAAACAACACTTTATTATTTGATTTCAAGAAATGTTTACAAGTAAAGGAAGAAGATCAAGAATACAACCGCTCTCTTAAATTTTCTTTCTCCTCAAGACTTTCTCAACACTCAAAAATACATCATCCTTTTCTGAATCTACTGGGTCTCTTTATATAGGGTAATTACATAGTGGATGACAGCTAAGTTTTCCTTTAATTTCGGATTTGGTTCACGATGCTCTCGCAGGTATTGTGTCCATCGCAGGATAATCACGTTCTTCCCGTGTTTCTTCATTCGTCAGTTATTACGTCATTCTTTTAATCATTCTTTAAGTTATTCTATGAAACTCGCAAAGTGTTGTTGAAGAGCTCGCGGTGATGATCGCAGGAGTGTTGTTAATCTCGCAAGAATACTGTCATGGCGATATTGTGGTCCTACAGAAGAAAAAAAACTAGATTTAATATATCTTTGTAAATAAAATGTGGCATATACATGTCAAGAAAAGGAAAATCGATCATGACACGAAGGACATACACATGGAAAAAAAGAAAAGACCTTAGGCACGAGAAAAAAAAAAGAAAAAAAACCAAATACAATATAACTAAGGGATCAAAGCAAAGATCAATCAGTTAAATAGACAATATGTGAAGCATGCTTTATTCAATTGGGTTTGCATCTATATCTTATATATTAAATTGTAACATCTCGTAAATAGGATTCACTAATCCTTTTGGGATTTAATCTGGTTCAATAAATGATACGTTCCATATACTTACGTAGTTTTAAAAATAATGATCTTTATGTATTTATTTTATCGATAAGTTAAAAAAAAAAAATTATGAAAGAAAATTAAATTGCTCAGTGTCAAGTGCGCTGAACCATTTATACATGTTCGCAACGTGTCGTTGTATTCTTGTAATATGCAAAACAGGAAACAGAGATTTTAACGCTAAATTCCTATTTTCAATCTTTTCATTTTAATAACTTTATATATCTATAGATCTTAAAAATGATGATCTCTATGTATTTAATTTCCTCGATAAGTTCAACTATAATTTTTTAGTAAGAAAAATTAAGTTCACGTGCGCTGAACCATTAATACATGTTCGCAACGTGTCATTGTATTCTTGTAATATGCAAGACAAACATAGTTTGTATCGCTATATTCTCATTTCAACCTTTTCATTTTAATAACTTTGTATGTCTATGGATCTTAAAAATGATGATCTCTATGTATTTATTTCCTCGATAATTTAAACAATATTTTTTTTATTAAAGAACATTAAGTTTCTCAGTGTCAAGTGCACTGAACCGTTTATACATGTTCGCAACTTGTCATTGTATTCTTGTAATATGCAAGACAAACATAGTTTGTGACGCTAAATTCTCATTTCAACCTTTTCATTTTATTAACTTTGTATATCAAAAAAGGATGATCTATATGTATTTATTTCCTCGATAAGTTAAACCATATTTTTTATTAAAGAAAATTAAGTTGCTCAGCGTCAAGTGCGTTGAACCATTTATACATGTTCGTAACGTGTCTTCATATTCTTGAAATGTGCAAACATAGTTTGTAACGCTAATTTCTCATTTTAACCTTTTCATTTTTATAACTTTGTACGTCTATAGATCTTAAAAATGATGATCTCTATGTATTTATTTCCTCGATACATTAAACTACATTTTTTTTATTAAGGAAAATTAAGTTGCTCAGCGTCAAGTGCACTGAATCGTTTATACATATTCGCAACGTGTCATCGTATTCTTGTAATATGCAAGACAAACATAGTTTGTAACGCTAAATTCTCATTTCAGCATTCTCATTTCAGCATTCTCATTTTAATAACTTTGTATATCAATAGATCTCAAAAAGTATGATCTCTATGTATTTATTTCTTCGATAAGTTAAACCATTTTTTTATTAACGAAAATTAGGTTGCTCTGCGTCAAGTGCGTTGAACCGTTTATACATGCTCGCTACGTGTCATCGTATTCTTGTAATATGCAAGACAAACATAGTTTGTAACGCTAAATTCTCATTTCAAACTTTTCATTTTAACTTTGATTCATGTAACTTCAGCAAATACCTTTGGAAAGGTTATATCCCTAACAAGGTAAGATACATTATTTGGGCTTGTTTTTATGACTCGCTCCCGACTAGGGACATGTTAGCTCATCGTAGCATAGGCATTGAAAGTGATTTATGTATTCTTTACCATGACGAGAAGGAGACACCAGATCATATGTTTATGCACTGTTCATACTCTTTTGAAATTTGGGATTATTTTATTAAGGCCTTCGAGATATCTTAGCCTACGCCAAGAACTTTTTTTCATTTTTTTGAAGTCTGGTCGACGAATGTGATGCATGGAAGAGATAAAGAGGTGGGGAAGATTATCCATCATGTTATTTGTTGGGTATTGTGGAAGGAGAGAAATGGAAGAGTGTTTGGTGGTCGTCAGAAAAGTACAAGTGAGACTATTGATCTTGTAAAGAAGCTTGTGATCTTATGGTCTTGCGACACCAATACGTTCAAATTTGTTACGCCTAGTCTCATTTGGAGCAATTGTGAAGATCTTATGAGTAAGTGAATTCCTTTGTTTTTTTGTAAAGGCTTTTTCTTTTTAATATAAAATTTTCTTCGAAAAAAAAAGTACATTTTCATTTTGATAACTTTGTATATCTATAGATCTTAAAAATGATGATCTCTATGTATTTATTTCCTCGATAAGTTAAACTATATTTTTTTATTAAAATAATTAAGTTGCTCAGCGTCAAGTGCACTGAACCATTTATATATGTTTCGCAACATGTCATCATATTCTTGTAATATGCAAGTCAAACATAGTTTGTAACACTAAATTCACATTCAACCTTTTCATTTTAATAAATTTGTATATCTATAAATCTTAAAAATGATGATCTCTATGTATATATTTCCTCGATAAGTTAAAATACATTTTTTATTAAAGAAAATTAAATTGCTCAGCGTGAAGTGCGCTGAGACGTTTATACATGTTCGCAACGTGTTGTTGTATTCTTGCAATATGTAAGACAAATGGCATAGTTTGTAACGCTAAATTATCATTTCAACCCTTTTCATTTTAATAACTTTGTATATCTATAAATCTTAAAAATAATGATCTCTATGTATATATTTCCTCGATAAGTTAAACTAAATTTTTTATTAAATAAAAATTAAGTTGCTCAGCGTCAAGTGCGTTGAACCGTTTATACATGTTCGCCACGTGTCGTCGTATTCTTGTAATATGCAAGACAAATAACATAGTTTATAACGCTAAATTCTCATTTCAATCTTTTCATTTAATAACTGTATATATCTATAAATAGAGCATGAACTCATCCTATTAGGTATTCTATCTCAGCATTACAGTTTTGATTTGTGATGCTCATCCTTTTCGATTTCCTTAAATATTATCAACAACCATGAATGCATGCATGTTTCCATACCATGTATATGTTTATAGGAACTTCAAGTTCAAGCAAAAATTAAATATTCATCGGTTCAGCGCAAAAATAATCAGAGAAATTTTGAAACCACTCAAAATGGCTAGTGGTTACTCAAAATTCGACGATGAGGTCATAGGTATGATCCCAATTTACGCTCACAAACATCCTCTTCCAATCCATGTAACTAATAGGATGTGGATGAGGGATGTTGTTTGGTGCCATAACGAAGAATCAAAAAGAGGAAGGTGCATGGGTGGGCAAGGTAAATCTCGTAGTTGAAACATCATGTTTTCATCATTGAACCATCTATCGATGTTATTTGGTGGAAGTTTTATAGTATAACTACGTGATAAATGTAAGATCTCGTATTGTTTTTTAAACATAGTAACAAAAATTATGTTGTTAGTTTACATCGATCTGTAAATTTTTTAAGATTATTTTTATTTTCTTTAAATTGTTTAAGATCATTTGGGTGACAAAAATTATGCCACCCACCAGTTGTTTTTTATTGTAATTATTTGAGACTCACAAAAAATTATGAACAAAAATGAATTCTTATCTTTGATACTTGTTTGAGCTGGATTACTAATGAATCCATTTTTTTGTTTTTATTTCTCAATGGATATATTGGCAAAGCCAGGTCTATCCAACCCTTGGTAACTGTCACTGAGTGTAAACGGAAAATGAAAAATATCATAAATAAGATTCTCCAAACTAAAATATAAAATCTAATTTATGAGTGACAACTTGTTTAGGTGTGGTGGACCCATCTAAATATCGTCAAACCTATTTATCCATGTACATTCGTGTTATTATGATGTTTTCTTTACTTGTCCACGAAAAAATTATTTGTTATCATTTATGTTTGGAAGAAAATTTTAATTTTGTTATGTTAAATATAATAACTAGCCCTTAACCCGTGCCGTAACGGCACGGGCCTTGATGTTGGTTCACTTTTAATATCGTATAAAATGTTTCCCGAATACTTATCAACCCCTTCTGGTCTGATGTATGTTAAATCTGGCTTGGTCATAGATATCGTAGGGATAATCCCTATTTTGTTTTCTCTGTTCTATCGGGTAAACAACTAATGTTGTTAACACACTTCATTAAATCAGAAATGATTTCTAAAATTATACGCGTGGTCACCATATATAATTCAGAAAAATATATACTACAAATAATTTTAAAGGGAGTTTGTATGCGTTTAATATTTTAAATTAAGAAAATAAGTTCACCTCCGTGATTTTCTATTTCCTTCCCCCATTTCCGATTTTCAAAATCTGTACATAATCTATACTTTCTCGGACCTTTTATTTACTTATTGTAATATATGCAATTGAAATTTTATTTCTGGAAATATATCTCTTGATTTGTAATACCATATATATACTTTTATGTTGCGAAGTCTCTTTGGCAAATAAGTGGATATGGTCACCTCCAGAATCGCCAGCCTCCTTGGCAGCCGTTTGCCGTAACCATTGCATAGTTTTTTATGGTCGAGAAGTATGCGGCTTAATCACAAAATGTATTTTTTTAGAGAGAAAGAAATTTCAAAACCGAATAATATGTAGTCGGGGAGAAAAGATCGAAGTTCCCTTATTGTCATGCATCTTTCAATGATCGAGTACATCCTTTTTGTTCCTGAGATGATTTGTAAGATCATATACTTACCTTGCAAAGTCGCCCGTACAATCCGGTCATCTCTTACACCTGCCAATAGGTGCCCATTGTCGCCTCTAAAATCGTCAACCTCTTTGGAGCAGTCTGGTTACCAATTGGTGCAGTCTCGATTCTTTTAATTTATAGTACCTCTGGACTCAGAAAGAACAAATTATAAATAACCTGATCTGCCATCATTCGTGAGGGTCATCGTAATGACAGTGTTTGATTTTTCATTATTTACGCATATCAATCCATAGAATTGCCATCAATGAGAAGAGTAGAACACGGAGACGTTATAACCTATTCAAGAAAACCGAACAATTGTTGAGTAAAACACATAAGTCAGGGTGCATTATCCGAAACCATAACATTTGTTGGTGTCTTTGATTATATTTTTTTGATAAATGTGCAATCTTATTGATTTAATTTTTCCCAAAAATAAAATCATCTGCTTAGGAAGTTAAAATATGTTAGCTTGATGATTCCAGTGTCAAAAAATTTCCTTCAAAACCACTATGGATTCGGATCAAGATTGAGAACATAAATTAGATTATCATATCAACATGGTTACGTATGGGATAAACAGATCCACCAATGTCAATGTAGATCATGACCAAAGGGACAAATACTGAAATGCAAAAAGAAAAAGAAAAAGGAAATTACACGTCAACAAAATGTAGTATGGGAAACACAACATAATAAAATGCAGGAAAGGAAACACATCAAAAAAAAAATGTAGACGTACAAAGAAACATGATATACTATTCCCAGTTTTTGTATAATTTGGTGCAAGGCTTCTTAATGTTTAATCTTCGGCAATAGTAGATGCTGAGAAACCTTCGGGCATCTTCTGAAGGCAGGGTTTCTTGTGAGGTGGATCATTATCATCCACAGCTTCATCTTCATCGCGGATGATTCCGTTATTCTGGGAAGATATATGGTTGGAGTTGGTGCTGTAGGGAGCGAAGGAAGCTTTGCTACAATAAAGCTTGGGGTATCAAGATTTCTAGGATAGAGGATTTTGGGTACCTATAAAAAACGATTGAGCACCCACGGTGACTCATCCATCTCTCTAAAACCTAACGCACATGTGCTGAAAATGGGTGTGATCTGGATAACCATGTCCATTGATTTATCTTTCCCTATGATAAACCTGGACCACCACTAACACATGCAAAGTTAGCCAAATTATGGTTTTCTGTATTAAAAATAAAATATATTAGATTTCAATATAAAAGAGAATATGACAACAACAACAAATAGAAAAAATTAATTGAAGACTTAAGTTTGTTCAATTTAAGCTATATACATGATGTTTGTGATTAAAAATTAAAAGCACGCCCAACTGTAAGGGGTGGCAACATTGGTATCATGTGATTTTGTTGTGGTGGCGTGTGACAACCCGGTTTTTCGGACTTATAACGGACACATGTTCGACCTTGTGGGTCGGGTCCGATCCAGCTAGCAAGTCCAAAATTCCGGACCGCCATTCGTGTGGGACCAGATTTTTCGTTTTAAAAGATTTCAATAATTAAAAATCAATAATTCAAGCTCAATTAAATAAACTAAATGAAATATAATCTTACTTTTAAAATTACAAAACTTTCAAATAATAATTACAAAATCAAAAGTATCAAATTAAAACAAAATAATGCTTCGATTAAATTTAAAACGCGATACCCAAATTTCCGTGATATATAATACTTTTTTGTCAGGTAGTCTTTCTTCGTTCTCTGTGGAAACAGAGGAAATTGGGTGATCAACCACAGCAAGTAGGAAGTTTCCAAAAATAATAGAGTGTATCTAAAAACAAACCAATGCAACAGATACAATAATCAAAACCATGCATGAAAGTTCACAACACTACTTACGCCATTCTCGACCACAATTACTTAACATTTTCTTACTCAAAATCTTCAATCTTAAATTCTAGATCCTTAATCTAAAATTATTTATTAGTGGAGAAACAAATTTATTAATTTAATTAATTGAAAATTTATAATGAAAAAAATTAATAAATCATTTATTATGAGCAATTAGTGAAAATACATTCAGCCATGTTAGACACACCGAAGGTGTGCACCGAGATTTGTCCTGAGATGGGAATTGATGGATGAGATTAAAACCTCTCATCGTCGGGATTAAGAATGGGCAGACGTGGGCCCCGCTCTTTGTCTCACACGGTGCACCTTCGGTGCATTCTTTTCGGTCAATCAATCATTCTTGAAATACATTATTATGAGGAATTAATAAATTATTTATTATCAGCAATCAGTATGAAACACTAATTAGTTAGGAATTTATCATATTAATCATTTATTATATTAGATTTTCCTTAATGGGTCATTAAATGATAGTTTAAGAGGAAAGATTACAACCATAGATTTATGTATTGGGAGAGTAAATCTCAACCACCACTTACATTGGCTAACTTAGCCAAATTGTGCTTTATACTCTTGACTATATGAGCACCGCCATCTGTTATTTGTTAAAATGACGGAAAAAATAAGAAAATACTATTTGTTGGGATAATTGGCGGGAAAAACACACACGTCAACATGTCATTCGTCCTCGATACCCATGTCAAAAAGCGATCCATCAGAAAATTCCGCACGAAAAAGGGTATGTATTTCTTTTGTGCGCCCATGATCGATAAAGGGGATACTAGTATCAGCGCATGTGATATCAATCCAGAAATCCAGTTGTCATGACTATTTTATTTTATTGGATTTGTATCACCGGTCGTCATGATTATTTTGTTTCATGAGTTTATATCAAGGTTTGAAAAACTGTGCTTTATACTCTTGACTATATGAGCACCGCCATCTGTTATTTGTTAAAATGACAGAAAAAATAAGAAAATACTATTTGTTGGGATAATTGACAGGAAAAACACACACGTCAACATGTCATTCGTCCTCGATACCCATGTCAAAAAGCGATACATCAGGAAATTCTGCACGAAAAAGGGTATGTATTTCTTTTGTGCGCCCAAGATCGATAAAGGGGATACCAGTATCAGCGCAGGTGATATCAATCCAGAAATCCAGTTGGCATGACTATTTTATTTTATTGGATTTGTATCACCGGTCGTCATGATTATTTTGTTTCATGAGTTTATATCAAGGTTTGAAAAACAGTCGTTTTTTCCGAGAAAACGGCCGTTAAAACGCTCACGCCTATGTAGCGTGCCCGTGAGGATCACCGATATGCTTGTCTAAATAACACCGATAAATAGTAAAAACGGCGTTATTTAGACCCGTTATATTTGTTTTCACGCATATGATAACCATTTTTCTAAAATTGATTTTTATGTTTATTTCGTCTAAATAACATTTTAACAAAAAAAAATTAGACTGTTCTTTCCGTTTTCACACCCGCTATACCCGTCTTTTAGAAAGAAAAAAAATATAAAAATACTATTTTAATCAATTTTTTATTTCTAAAATAAAAGATTAAGAATTACAAATAAAAAAATTAAAATAAATGAAACAAATAAAATAAAAAAACGTAGTAACAACGTTATTTAGACCAGATATAACCGTTTTCACGCATGTTAAAACTGTTAGATAGGAAAGTCAAATTATAATTTATTTATTTTTTCTATTTAACCGTTATCACACCCGTTATTTCATAAAAACATCAAATAAACGCGTTTTTCCCCTAAACAACGTGTTTTTTTATTCGAAACGTGCTCACACCCGTCAAAACACGTCGTAACGGTCACGCCCTATGGTCGTGACCCGACCTGTGACCCGTTTTTCAAACCTTGGTCACGCCCTATGGAAAGTCGGAGTACTGGTATCAAATTTATCAGTCAGGTGGGAGCCAAAATAAATATAGGCAAAGCATTATCATTGCGAGTCCCACCTGATTCTCCAACCACTGCTGCAATATCTGCTTTTGATGATCTTCCAACCATACCATCATCTTTCTGTATCTTCTTTTCTGAAGTACTCAAGGTGATGATTTTGTGCCACATGGGTCCGCGGAATTGAGGATGGCTCTCGAGTGCGAAGGACAAACAAACAAGGAGGTTCCCTGCTAACATTTACAATTTACAAAACCTTCCGATGGAACTTAACTTTGTGCATGGAAGAAACGTTACTAAATTTTGTTTGATCCTATCCTATGTATGTGCTGACCGTGAAGTGTAAAATCATCTTGTTGTTTGAATTACTCACTCTACAGTGTAAAATCAAAAGGAATAAACTGGCATATACAGAGACTGGTTCTTCAATTCCATTCAATTTTCATTACTCAACGCGAATAGAATATAAAGATCCCAGCATAAAATTAGACCAGCACACCGTAGTCAAGAACACCTCATAAAAAATCATAATTTCATGATGCCATCCCACACCCTATAACGTCAAGGATTTGTACTCACTAGCCTGCAGGAGGTAAAATGACAGGAACAAATCAAGTTTTTTGCACTGTTCATCTAATGACCAGGCCAGATTAGAATGCAAGTATGCAACTCAGCCAGACCGTATATCTCAAAACTATTAGATGTCTAGCAACTTAGGAAGACACTGTTTCCTAATTAGCAAAACTGGGGACTTTATTATGGCCAAGTAAAAGTAAACACATGGTTCCCCAACACAGCACCCCTTTATCGAAACAGAGACTAAAAACTGAAACAGTTCTCCAACACAGCACCATATCAACTCATCCAGTTAATATTTAGCCGTATCTTTATCAGTATCAAAAAAAAAAAAAAACCTCACCTCATTTCAAACACTGCAGCAAAATTTGGTGTAACAGAAAAAACCCATTTGGTGGAGTAAAGAGAACAAACAAAGTAAAGTAAAAGTGAATGACGATCATGAATATCTGGTTGGCAAATTATGTTTCTTGAAAGAAACCCTATCCTAAAAGATGTGGATCCCATAATACTACTGTTATGATCCAAAAAGACAGAAAAAACCTAAATTTGGCGAAAAGATCATCATACTAAGACAAACTCAATTGATAAGCTCTAAATAAAAATCTGATGATAAGGATAACAACTAACCCTAAATTATTTCCAAAAAAAGAGTTCAATTAGGCAACCCCTTTAGTGTACATCCCAATTTTTATAACCTTAATCAAATGCATAAACCCTGATCAAAATCAATCAATTCAAAATGAACCAAAATTTCCCCCAAATTCCCAAACATTCATACAGATTTGCCCTAAATTTTAAAGTCAATTTCAGCCTAAATCAAATCAAATCCACAAACTCAATCAGCTTAAAATTTTCTTTATTCTCAATGAAGTTAATTGATCCTACCACTCAAAAAAACCATTCCATTCCATTTACACATATCAGATTTTTCATCCATACTTACATACATACATACACATAGCAATAAGTACCCAATTTTTTTCTTCAAAACCAAAAACTCAAAATTACAGAATAGTTACATAATGAAAAAAAAGAAGAAAGAAGATCTGAAATTGTAAAAGATCTATCATAATAGTATCATTATCTACCTTGAGAAACGACGAACAGAAGCTAAGATCCTTAAACAAGCATGTCTCAAACGAGGATAAACTCTATTGGCATATAGAGTCGTGTGTCTTAATGCCGTTTCCATTGTTTCAACAAATAGATTCAAGCTTCGTACTGGAGGTACATATAATGTTAATGGAACTGCTGAGAAAGCCACTGCGAAGAAGAACTGCAACATTTTCGATAAATTAAATGAACTATGACCTCGCTTGCTTTCCCTTCTTCTTCTTTCTTTGTTTTTGTTTCCGGGAAGAAAGAGTTGAGGTGTTTCTAGCGGGTTCTCATCTACTCTGCCTTATTTGTGACGACTGTTAAGTAAAAATACCTTTACCTGTCACGTTGTGTATTATTTTAGGTTATATGGATATGATGTGTGTAACGCGTCGTGTGGTTAGCAGCATTAGTCGTGTGATGGTTGTAATGCGGCTACCATGGAGTGCATGTTAGTATCGATCGACAACATTTTTGGTCATCATCAATGCAAATCTTGAGTTCATTTACTAATTTTTAAGTCGTATTGGACTCTTGGGTGTGGGTTGACATCGTATTAAATGGTAGAGTAGTAATAGCTAGACTTGTACTCCAACTTGAGTTGTTACATAGCTAGACTTCTACTCCAGCTATCCAGCTTGAGATGTATCGTGTATAGTTTAACTAGGCCACCTGCACACGCGTTTTCGTTTGAATTCGCAGGACTATTTCAGTATTTTAATTTGGGTTTTCCATCCATAAAATGGAACTAAATTTGCAAATGGCAAATTTGTTGTTTGGTCCAAGGCAGCAGTCGAGCCAGAAACTAGGCTAAGGAAAAATAAAGTTCTATTAGGCTTATTGGATTATTGGATTAATTAGGATTGAAAATTTAGGCTTGGAAGCTCACTGGACAGGGATAGCAAGTGCACACGCTTACTCTACATTGCATCCGCCCCTGGTCTTAGGGGTTGAGCATTTGACCCGAAATGCACGGATTCGATCCGAACCAACCGTATTTTTGCGGATGGATGTCCAAGCCATTCACTAATGAATTGGATGTAATTTTTGAAATCCAACGGATTTTGAATTGGGTGCAGATGCAGTCTTAAAAATCAGTTAGACATCAGCACCCATTAGATTAAACATACTTATGGTATATTTTTATAAAATATGTGGTTAATTTAGTATGTATAATAGCCCGTTATATGACAAACTTATATCATCGTCATTTTCTTCTATCAAAATAGTTAGGGCATGAGGTTGAGATGCAAATTTAAGTCATTTTTTTTTCTTTTTTCTTGATTGGTCATTGTATCCAAGTCGTTTTCGTTACTTTTTTTTTTCCAATTTATAATTTTAATTGTAAAACAAATCCATTGGATTATCGACATCCAATCAGTCCATCAGTATATCCATTGGATGCAAATCCGTTAGATGCTGGATTGGACGCGGATGCCAAAAATCCTTAATGAATTGGATTGGATGCGAATGAGGTGAAAACCTGTCCATACCAGCCCATGTTTACCCCTAACTGGTCCAAGGATAAATCAATAACCGGAGGTCCAAAAATCATTTAAAATTGAGAATGGCCTTCCTACGTTACAACCAACCGTGTGATTAACCTCACGCTTTTCCTTTTTTTTCTTTTCTGAATCACATATTTTATTAAATTTCCAACATATTAAAGTTTAATTACAAAGGAGAAAATAAAGAAAGGTAACTACCAAAATAACAACCTCAAACTACAGCATAAATTTCTAGCAAAATCTGTAGTAATCTACTCCAGGCATTTCAACTCTAGAAAGATAAGAAGGTCTTCCAAAGTACAACAATCTTTCACCTGCAGCCAAAGAAGCACCTTTTTTGGCAACACTATCAGCAGAGAAATTTACTTCCCTGTAGCAGTGGTTGTACCTTACTCTCAACACCTTTTCTTGAGCCTTTTTCCATCTACCTTTAAGAAACCAAGGCACCCTTCCTTGAGCAAATTCAGCAAGTACTGTTTTTGAATCTGAAACAATAATAACATCCTGCATTTTCCATTGGATAGCCAACTCCAAAGCATTTATAACACCATAATATTCAGCAAGGAAGTTTGTAGCTATGCCAATACCACCAGAAAGTGTAGCTAGCACCTGACATTGAGAGTCTCTGACAACAACTCCAAAGCCTGCAGA
The DNA here is from genome assembly GCA_023529315.1 of Papaver bracteatum. Classification (NCBI taxonomy): domain Eukaryota; kingdom Viridiplantae; phylum Streptophyta; class Magnoliopsida; order Ranunculales; family Papaveraceae; genus Papaver; species Papaver bracteatum. Next base: position 1,561,428 of record JAJJWX010003505.1, on the reverse strand, counting down.
TCCTGGATTGCCAAAGGATGAGCCATCACAACAGAACATAACAACTCCTAGTTCAGGAGGAGACCAATTACATTTTTTAATGTTCTGAAATTTGGAATTTCTAATGCCCAAATTAAAAACATTAATGATTTTTTGATCATAATTCTGACACCATTTAGTTCCACTGATTCTCATACCACTCTCATGAACCAGCTTTAATATCCTGCTTTTGAATCTCTGCAAACTTGGCTTTGTTTCCTCAAAGAATTTTTTGTTCTTCTGAAACCACAACTCCTTTAAAATGATACAAGCTGCACAAATCCAAACTTGTTTGACCAAAGGGCTTACATTCTTTTCTCTCTTCCACACATCTTCAAAGGATTGAGGAATTTGAAAGTCAAATATTGAACAAATCCACTTCCAGATCTCAGTACTAAATTTGCATTTCCACAACAAGTGACACATGTTATCTTCTTCTTCTTCACAAATGCAGCATCTTGAAACCATGTCATACCCATTTCTTATCATTGATAGATCATCAGTATATACCCCCTGAATCAATTTCCATATATTGCTAGCCACAGAAGGATGAAGGTAGTTTTTCCATATGTATCTGCACCAGTTTACTGGATGTTCTCTATGTCTAATCTTATTGACAGCATCTGAAAATGAGAATTCTCCTGACAAGCTACCAGTCCAAATTTGCATATCCTCTCCCCCCCCACTATTTCAGGTGGTCTAAGATTGTGTATCAAAATCTGAAGCTCATCATCCAAGGACAAAACTCCATTCACCAATATATCTGAGATCTTCAAATTGATATTTGCATCAATATACTCTGTGGTTCCAAATATGTCAATGAGTGGCATGTCTCCAATCCACAGATCAAACTAAGCATATATTTTAGTTCCATCTCCAATGATCCATCTAACATCATCTTTTAGTGCATTCCAGGCCTATTTTAAACCTGGCCATACTGAAGATTTCTGCCATTTCATACTCCACTGACCATTTTTATCTTTGTATTTTGCATGAAAAAACAAAGCCCAATCTTCATGTGACTTATTTATCTTCCACATCATTTTCATGAGAAAACCTTTATTTATGACTTCAATCCTTGAAATTCCCAATCCTCCTTCATTCAGAGGAGTACACACTTTCTTCCAGGAAAACTTATGATATTTTCTTACTTCTTCATCCCCTGACCAAAGAAAGTTTCTCATAATCCTCTCACAAGTTTTAATGATAGAAGATGGCCATTTATAAATTTCCATGCTATACATAGGAATACTACTGAGAACTGATTTTATCAACACCAATATTTCTTGAAAAGACAAAAGTTTACCTTTCTAGGAAGCTAGCTTTTTCTGCATCATCTCAACCAGTGGCCATAAATTTGAAGTCTTCACTCTTCCTTGAATAAGAACTACACCCAAATATTTATCAGGAAATTCACTCCTCTCCATTTGAATCATCTCTTTAATTTGCAGTTTCCTCAATTCAGAAGTACCATCAATGAACATTTTACTTTTAGTTTTATTAATAATCTGCCCAGAACATTTTTGATAATCTTCAAGAAGTTTCATTAAATTCAAGATACTCTTTTTAGCACCATTAATAAAGATGAAAACATCATCTGCAAAAAATAAGTGAGTTGGGTGAATACCTTTTCTTACTACCATAGGGCAAATAGAGCCATTTTGAACCAACTGAGTGAGTCTTCTACTTAAAGATTCCTCCATTAACACAAAAAGAATAGGGGATAAAGGATCACCCTGCTTTAAACCTCTGCCCACTGAGAAAAAACCACAAGGCCCTCCATTCACCATAATAGATATTCTAGCTGACTGAAACAAGATATGCAACCATTCACACCAACCTTTGGAAAAACCAAATTTCTGCAAAACAGAGAAAAGAAATTCCCAACTAACAGAATCATAGGCTTGGGTGATGTCAAGCTTCAAAGATACATTACCACATCTCCTTTTACATGACATTTCATTCACAAGTTCTGAAGCAAGCATAATCTGATCTTGAATACATCTTCCCTTAACATAAGCCACTTGCTGAGGAGATACCAATTTATGCATTAGCTTACCAATTCTTGTTGCCAAAAATTTTGTGAAGATTTTGAAGGATACATTGCTCAGCCCTATAGGTCTGAACTGACTTGGTTTTCTTGCTCCTTCAGTCTTTGGTATGAGAACTAAAAAGTTAGAGTTGAGTCCTTTTGGAATAAATTTTCTTTTCCAGCAGAACTGAATTGCTTCAACTACTTCTTGATGTATGATATCCCAACAAGACCTATAGAAACAACTCGAGAACCCATCTGGACCAGGAGCACTATCTTGGTCCATATCAAATAATGTGGTTTTAATCTCTTCTTCATCTGGAATCTTATCAATCATTTCCTGATCTTCACTGGTTATTACTTCTGGAATGTCATGTAACATATGATCAACTTCTTCAACTTCATGGTACTTAAATTTTTGTTCAAAATATTTAATTAATTCTTCTGAAATTTTCTGTTGGTCTGAAATTATATCACCATTCTGATCTTCAATTTCACTGATAGTGTTTCTTGTTTTCCTAATCTTGATTTTTGCATGTAAAAAACCTGTATTAGCAGCTCCTTCTTTAATCCATTTATTCCTTGATTTTTGCTTCAAAAAAGTATGAAATTGGGCTTCTTTAGAACTATGCACATTCTGGGCTTCCACTAATTTATCAAGTGCTTCTTTATCAAAAGGATTATTATCTGAATGTAACATAGCCTCTTGAACTCTTGCTTCTGCTTCCTTAATTTGAACATTTATATCACCAAAGACATTCCAATTCCAGTCCTTCAGAACTTTCTTTAATTTTTTAAGCTTATGCTGAAACACAAAAGCTGGATCACCAATAACTTTTTCAGACCAACAATTTCTTACAACAACCATAAAATCTAGGTGCTCTAGCCACATTTTTTGAAATCTCATTGGAGCATTAATAGGTTTGGGAATGCTCACACAACCACCAAGAAGAGGATCATGATCTGAAGCCACTCTTAAACCAACTTTATACTCCCAACCATTAAATTTTTGCAACCATAACTGATTAAATACAGCTCTGTCCAAGTTACATAAGATTCTCCTGCTACCATGTTGACAATTAGACCAAGAGTGCATCAGACCTGTTTTAGGAGCTTGCATAAGTGCACAAGTATCAAGACAATTATTAAATTCCATCATTGAACTTCTTTTGGGAACTTTACCTCCAATTTTTTCATCATTTGAAGTAATTGCATTAAAATCTCCTATTGCTAACCATGGCAAGTTTAGACCACTAATCACCTCCATTTCAGCCCATAAGATTCTTCGCTGAACCACCCCCACATGAGCATGAACACCAGATACAAGAGCACCACCAATATCAACTGTAACCATTTGACTGGACATAGAAACTACTGAAGGAGGAGGTAAATTTTTATTCCAAAACAACCAAATATTACCCTTTTTATTAGCTACTGAGTTGTGAATCACCATAGACTGCATTCCTGGTAAATCCAGCTTATTACAAAAAGAAGGAGAACAAAAAACTTTAGGTTCTTCTACCCAAACTATAGAAGGATTGGATTGATTTATTAGAGCTCTTAATTTATTTTGAGACCTGGCTCTTTTAAAGCCTCTTAAATTCCAATATAGGACTCTCATTTCTTGGATTGGAGGCCAGAACCTCCTTTTCCTTGATTTTTCCTAAAATTGTATTTACTAGGAAGCTGTGAGTTTGTTGCATTAGAGCTAGAATTTGACTGACTTGGTTGTGTAATGTTTGAAGTAGAAGCAATATTTACCCGACTAGTTGTGTTCTCAGAATCCCCAGATTTTGTATGAGATGAAGACTTCTGAACAACTCTAGACCAAGAAGTAATAGGGACCCTTTCAGAAGAGACTGAACCATCTTTGACATTTACAAACTTAATCACACTTGCTTCCAATGCATTATTTTCTACCATTTGAAGAGTTTTTGTTGGAGTAAGAATATCTTGTGAAACACTCTCATCATTAACTTTTTCTACTATAACTTCTAAGTTCTTTAGAGAACTAAATCTTCATTCAGTGATGGGAATCTCATTGTTAGGAGATCCTATTTCAGACAAATTCACAGGTGAACAGATATCAAAAGGTTTGTTTATACTTCCATTCTGACTAGGCTTCTCCATACTACCCTTTGAAACTTCTGTAGGAATTTCCTTATAAAGATTATGCTTGAATCTACATTCAGATAAGGTATGTCCAACAATTTTGCAATGAGGGCAGAATTTTGGTAACTTATTGAGAACAATACCTTGTGAGAAACTACCATTCTTAGTGATAATCCAGAGCTTATTTGGAATTGGATTGGATATATCCAACTCAACTAAAACCCTTGCTGCATATCCACTGGAAAAATTTAGAGTAGCTTCATCTACCTTGACTGGATTTCCGATTGCATCACAGATTGTAAATAGTGTCTTCTCATCCCAATACTCCAAACTTAATCCTGGTAAAGAGACCCTACTAAATCATGAGAGGTTCGTTGATTCTCAGGTCTAAAGTTAGGAATCCATTTTCTCGTTCTTAATACCTGATCCTGAACATCCCATCTAGAATTTAAAATATAATTCTTATCTTCTTCATTTGAAAGCTTAATTGTGAAAAAACCCTTACCCAAAGGAATTAAATGACAAGTACCAGATAATTTCCATTGACTTTTTAAAATATTCATCGCATCTGCAAACTTAATTCTAAGAAAATCCAATCTACCAATCAGAGAAAACTTCCATGAATCATACCTGCTATCTCCTTAATCATCAATCAGAGAAATCGAAGGACACTTTTCTGAAGCTTTTGTAATATTGACAACCCTAGAAACTTTATTTGACTTGTCTTCTGCCATTTTTCTTTTAGTAAAGTTCCATTAATACTTAATGATTTGAATTTTTAAATTTCTAAAACCAGAATCACCTGAAACTAACGAAGATTTAATGAGTAAAGATGAAGATCGAAGAAATTTTTTGAACTGAGTTTATCACAGATTCGCAGAGCTCAACTCAGTCCCGTCCACGAAGTTCACCTCACGCTTTTCCCCTCTCTTCCACGATCTTATTTAATCAAAAAAAAAAAAACTGTTGCAACAGATTATTTCTATAATCAAACCTACTTTCTTCTCTCTTTCATCAAATCATCCTGAAATTATGAGGGTACCCAAATACACCACGCTTTTTCGTCTTAACCTATAAGTCTGATACCAAGTGTGATCGTTTATGGATAAAGTTGAGATAATACAACGGTAAGGTATTCACTTGATAATAGTTATGGTCCAAAACCGATTTACTATATGATCAATATCAAGTGATTAGAGTTTAACGTACAAGTGTAATTTACTTTATTATGATAAAATTTTATAATGCGGAAGTAAAGTAAATGACACAACAAAATTTTATTAACGAGGAAACCGCAAATGTAAAAAAAACCCCGGGACCTAGTCCAGATTTAAATACTCTCAGAATTAAGTCGTTATACAAAAGAACAAATCCAACTTCGTATAGTTCATACCAAGTAATCTAACCCTATTTACTAAGTTCCCTTAGTATACATGTGTCTACGAACTACTGGTCATGCGCGTGAATCCCAAGATAATAAATCACTATCCTTAGTTGTTTTATCGATGTGAAGTCTTAAGAACTCAACTCCTTTTGATCGTCTTCCAACCAGTAAATAACAAAGTTGTTTAGTAACTACTCCAATCATCTTTTGGTAAAAAGATTTGTTGAGTTTTGACAAAGGCTCTTCCGTTTAAACTAGTAAACTCCTTTATCGGGTAAGATCAATCAAAATTAGTAACTTAGATTCGGATTCACAACTATCAGATTCGGATATTGAAGAATGCCACCAAATGATAGTTTTCGATCTAAACGACTATATGATCAGATCTATCAAGGATGAACCGGATTTAAGTTGGATCCCAGACGATCAAGATGTGTGCACAAATCACAAGCTACGAAAACCAATAATAAAAAATCTTTTTGTCTTCTAATCTTTAATTGCCTTCTTATGTACCTGCACATCACAAACTTGAATCCACTTATGATCTATCACACATAAAACGGAGTCTGTTAACAATAGATGATCATAAGTTGTCTTTAGATCTAAAAACAATTATAAATATCTCGTCAATACTTTGATCTAGTTTGAGTGACCCTTATGTCAGAATAGAAGGCTCTCAAGATAATCAAACTAGGTGCAATCAAAGTTTCAACAACCATTAGTCAATCAAATCAATAATCGAAAACTAAAATAACAATCCAATTATCTAGTTTCCCACCAACGGTACCCGTAGAGCTTCTTGATCCCACAGAAGTATTTAAACGAGCGGTCATAAGAGATTTCACTTAATTAGGGTACTTTCCTCTAAGGATAGATGGATCCACCAGAAACAACACGAATGAAGTTTGCCTGGCTCTTAGGATAGTTTGCAATGAAAACTCAACTATTTATAGACCATGGTTGTTTGGACAACAAGGAAATTCCAAAACCAAAAATATTCTCAAGATATGCCTAATTTCGGTTTTCCTGTTTCCAACTAACATCCAACCTGTAATTCCGAAATCTCTCATTATAAAATACCTAATATTAGTTTATCACTTAACTAACATAACTTTCCAAGAGATATTTTTTAATTTTACTGGAAAATCAAAAGCATATAATCGAAAATTCTTAATTCAAAGATTCTCAATATTTCAGATTGAGATCACCTTGAGTATCAAGGAATATATTTGGACAATAAAAGATAATAATTGTATTCATCTCCAAATTACGCCAACATCCAGAACTTTCCTACTTAGCAAACCTTAATTCCATACTCATACATAACCGTAAAGTAATATGTGAATATGAAAGATCGGTTTTTCTCTTGGGATCGGTTTTTCTCTTGGGATCGGTTTTACCGTGACTCCTAACTTAGGTTAAAATCGGTTATACCAAGTCTCTAAAATTATTATTAGGAATTCATGTAAGCATGTGAGATATCTGCTTTGAAATTACACAGAAAAATATGCACTATGGTCTAGGGTTTTGGAACCATGCACAATAATAATCCATAATGGCTAAGTAATCTATGAACTTATAAGCAATATCGGTGTTCAGGTATGTAGCCCATCTTTATATGATGTCACGTCTTATAAAGTAAGATTTTTATTTTCCAAAACAGTTTTATTACTTAATTGTTTGTCTTAACTTCCTATTTTTTTCTCAAAAAGTAAAGCAATTACTGGAATTTAGAGGGGACAGGTTTTTTATTTAAATACGTGTCAAAATACTAAGATGGGCCACATAAAATATTATGTGGCGCCATCATATCTTATACATAGGGGATTGGAAGAGGATGTTTGTGAGCATAGATTATGATCCAACCTATGACCTCATCTTCGGATTTTGAGCAACCACTATCCATTTTGAGTAGTTTCAAAATTTCTTTGATCATTTTGGAGATAAATCGACGAAGATTTACTTTTGCCTAAACTTGAAATTCCGATAAACATATACGTGGTATAGAAACATGCATGTATTCATGGTTGTCGATAATATTTAAGGAAATCGAAAAGGATGATCATCACAAATCAAAATTGTAATGTTGGGATATAATACCTAATAGGATGAGTTCATGCTCTATTTATAGATATATAAAATTATTAAAACGAAAATGTTAAAATAAGAATCTAGCGTTACAAATTATGTTATTTGTTTTGCATATTACAAGAATACGACAACATGTTGCGAACATGCATAAGCGGTTCAACGTACTTGAAGCTGAGCAACTTAATTTTCTTTAACAAAAAATACAGTTTAATTTATAGCGGAAATAAATACATGGAGATTATCATTTTTCAGACTACGTAAATATATGGAACGTTTCATTTATTGAACCGGATTAAGTTCCAAAAGGATTAGTGAATCCTATTTGTTGTATGTTACAATAATGTATAAGACATATATGCAAGGTCAGTGTAATTATGCATGCTTCACGCACTGTTCATTTAACTGATTGATCTTAAATTTGATCCCTTAGTGTGTATTACATTTATTTTTGTTTCTTTTTACCATGTAGTTAAGACATCTTCTCTTTTTTGCCATGTGTCAGTTTTCCTTTCTTGATATGTGTATGTCATGTTTTATTTATGAAGATATATATATTAAGCTTTGTTTTGTTTATTTTTTCCATGTGTCTGCCATGCGTATGTGTATGTTCTACATGTCATTATGATCCGCGTCCCTTTTCTTGACGTGTATATGCCATGTCTTAATTGTAAATATATAAAGTTCTTAATCAGAAAAAATTTAGCGTTACAAACTATGTTATATGTACTTCATATTAGAAGAATATGATGCCATGTTGATTTTTAGCGTTACGAAGCTATGTTATTTATACTTTAAAAGTTGAAACTTTGGTGTTACAAACTATGTTATTTGTACTTCATATTACAAGAATATGATGACACGTTGCGAACATGCATAAACGGTTCAACACTGTTGGTACTTAGCAACTCCATTTCAATTCATAAAAATAAAATTACTAATTAAATTTATCGAAGAAATAAATACATATAGATCAGACTGTGATTTTTACGACTATGTGAAAACATATAAAAAGTTTCATTTATTAAACCTGATTAAGTCTTACAACCCTATTTATGGTATGTTAAAATAATTTATAAGCTATAGGTGGAAACCTACTCAATAACGCATGCCTCCCGTACTTTCCAATTAGCCGTATATAAAAAATTTATTTTTTATTCTTTTTTGCAATGTGTTCTAAGCATATTCTTTATTTTTCGGTGGTTGTTTTTTTTTTTTTTGAAGGAAACATCTTGATTTCATTAATATTGTAAAATTAAATACATGATTACCAAATACATCAAAGATGAGAATAATAAAAAAATTACATATATCTTGTTTCACAGAGGAAATTGATATTTGAAAAATGGCTTTAGAAATAAAATTCTGCCATTGAGATTTTTCTTCTTCAATAAGAGTATAATGTCCCAGAAGGGAGTAATCTACCCGTTTCATCATTATCACAATGATATGTAGCCATTGATCTTCAAAGAAATGTAAAACCATGACCACTTCCGGAAAACCGTCGGCAATGATACATTTGATAAGATTATAACAATCATACGAAGCGCCCTGAAGGCTATAAGAAACATCTAATTGGCACATAGAAGCCATTAGAAGGGATGAAATCAATTGAAAACAGAATAAAAACATTATTTACTAACCCTAAAATCACTAAAAAGTGATTTTATTTATTTATAATACTAATAGATAGTAATACTTATACCAAATATGCCAAAATATCTGAAGATTTTAGATCAATGTGATAGATTTGGATTAAGATCTAAGAGATTTTAGGAGGATTGAATTATAGGGAAAAAACGGTTTTTTTTCTTGGAGAGAGAAGAGATGAGAGAAAATGTTTTTCGGTGGTTGTTAAAAGTAACATGGTTGTTGGTAATTTTCGTGGAAGTAATCTAAAATGATAAGGAGAGAGTATCAAGTACACCACCAACTTTTTCGTTCGGCAACCTATACAGACAAAACCTAATACAATTGCAAGTATATCTAAATTAAAGATCCTTGATCGAACAATATGTGTATAGAGTTTTCTCTTATCTCTTCCACAATTAGATTGTCAAGAATAATAAGTCTATGAACCTGATTGTGTAGAAGAGTTCTTGGACAATCTCATAAATCAATATCCAAGATCAATCTAGTTGATCCAAATCAAGAGGATTCTAATTCTAACAAGTATGAAACTTGTAATGAACCTTTCAAGATATAAATTCAACAAGAACAAGTCTTGTTATTGATCACAAATAATAAGGACTTAAACTACCTAGATCAATTACGTACTACTTGTATTGTTCCAATTGTAAAGATAAAATAATATAATGCAGAAAAGGAAAACACAAGATGTTAGAGCATTGCTCGGTCAAACTCACAAGTGTTGCTATCTCAAGCTTGTTGTCCAATTTAGCTTTTAAAACTATATCTTGATTTCTAGTCTACAATTAGTTAAGTCTTGGTCTAGGATAGTGGTAGTTGAGAAACGAATTGGTTATCATTTGCATTCTACCGTTTGAAGGCGAAGATCAACCGAAAGAGTAGATATGTATCGACTTAGAGATTTATATGAGACGTATATTCGTATGTACATCATGGGAAAATCTGTTTGTTTTATGATCCGGATAGGTATGAATATTCGTATGCAAACCAATACAGTTATATATTCCTGAACCAGTTTAGTACACAAACTGAAAAGATTATGTGAACTCCGGAACCGTAAAAGTCTTAAGGTTTCCAAACCGGCTCGCAAACTGAAAAGGTTTTGTCAACTCCGAAACTCAAATTTAAACCTAAGTTTGCAAACTGGTACGTGAACTAAAAAAATTCTGTCAACTCCGAAACTCGGCTTTGCTCATAAGTTTGCAAACCGTTCCGAACTAAAAAATTTGAAAACTATGTCGATTGTGTTCAAATTCGATTAAATTATTTCTATGAGATTAGATGATTTGCTTTGATCAATTCTTTATACTCATTTGATCTCATTAAGTTTTATGTTCAAAAAATGAGTGTTAAGCTTGTTAATCTTTGAGGTTGCATAAGAATCAACCAAGAATTGGTATGTCAAGTTTGACTTGTCATATTTTAGTTGTAAAGACTTTGTGCATTTGAAAACTATGTCGATTGTGTTCAAATTCGATTAAATTATTTCTATGAGATTAGATGATTTGCATTTGATCAATTCTCTAAAATACTATACTCATTTGATCACATGATTGTGACTCAAGATTAATGTCTTTATGTTCATAAAAATGAGTGTTAAGCTTGTTAATCTTTGAGGTTGCATAAGTTGAACCCACCAAGAATTGGTATGTCAAGTTTGGTTGTCATATTTTAGTGAATCAAAACTCATTTAAAGAGTCGCCTGATTATATACTAGAGTCAACTTCGTATAGGTTAGCTTGAAAGTGTTATGATATGAGACTTACAAGTGTTACATGAAGATTTGAAGAATGTGAAGAAGTATGGAGCTACAACGACAACATCATCCTTCCTCTTGAGGTTAGTAATATTTAACTTGAACTATTTCATTCCCTAACGTATCTTTCAAGTCGTGCATATTGAAAACATAACTGCGAAGCTGTGTATGATACTCTAGTTAGACATAGTATTAAGGAATACAATACGAGGTTTATTGCTTAACCATTAAACTTTGTATATAAGACATCGATATGATTATGAATGCTATTGTGATTATGTATGGGTATGAGTGAAGATCTCATCCTAGGAAATAATTTTTTACGTTCGTTTAAAGGAAGTAAGTTCATAAACTTGTTTTGTGAATCGAAAGGGAAATCGCTAGGCTTATTGGTATTGTTATTCATTGCAAATTTATTCTGAATTACCAATATGTGTGTTTAGTATAACCTCTCATAAACTTTGTTTATGTATCTTGGTAAAACTATTCACAAGGCCTGACTTATGTATTGGTATTACTTTTATTAGTGAAACCGATATTAAGTAATCACTCAAGATGGTATGATCGATGCCTTGTAAATAACAACTTTTATCTAGTCATTGGGGAACCGATCCTAGTAAGAAGTGCAACAAATTTATAAGAGGGAATCGATCCTTGTAAGAGGTGAAACACGTTTTTATTAGATGAGGGAACCGATCCTATGAACATGTGCAACAAGTTTGTAGTTTTGTGGGAACCGATCCTATGGACATGTGCAACCGAATACAGGTAGTTATCATAAGTTGTGGGGATCCGATCTTAGTACCTAGTCAACCGAATTTTGGTAACTAGAGTGACTATGCACAATACTCACATGGAGGTAGAACCGAACTTGTTTTGGTAGAACCGTGAAACCCATGATTGGTGATTTGATAGGATAATTAATCACATAGTTCTTGGAATTCTGAAGAACTAATTCTAAACTTGTTTGGAAGTGTGGCAAATCGTTTCCAAGATTGTTAGTATGAAAATCTCTATAAAGAGCATAAATTGCTAAAAGAAAAAAATCACACAACAAGTTTGTGTCTACGAAAAAATAAATATTGAATATCATTATGTAGAAACTTGTGAAAAGGATCTAAAAAAATCTCGAGAAAAAATTTGTCTTCTAGAAAAGGAGCTTGATGACTCTAAAGTAAAATTGAACTCTCAACAAGAGTACTTCAAGGAAAAAGAAAATGGTATTCTTTCCAACATAAAATGTTTAGAAGAAACTCTTATCTCTACTCTTGATGAAAGTATTTCATTAAAAGAGGAAATCTCTATGCTGAGAAAACTTAACGAGAGCTCAAACAACTTATCTTCTTTGTTGGAAACAAGGAGAAGTCATGGTGACACACGAGGTTTAGGATATGAAGGGAGTAATAATGTAGTTCCTAACAGTGAAATAAAATTTGTCAAATCTGTGTATACTCAAATAGAGGATTATCTGAGAGAAAATTATCAACATAGCAGTGGAGAAACTAGTAAGGACAAACAAACGATTGATGATCATTTAAACCAGAAAAAGAAGGCTCATGAAGAAAGGAAGAAGTTGAAACCAGGAAGAAAAGAGAAAAACAAAGGAGTTTTAAACAATCCTGCACAAATAGGTAACAACCAACATTATAACTCTTATAATACCAAATATTGTTATTCTTGTGGTAGTAAAAAACATATTCAGAAGATGTGCAAGATTCACAGAATGCAAAATACTCTTCGTTTTGTTTCAAGAGAGTTGGGAAAATAAACCTTGTTCCTCGACTCTTAAAAAACAGAGTAAATGACTATTATGCCAATTCCTGGTCTACCCAGTATAAACCAAAATCATTTAGAAAGGGGCATAATAAAAATGATTTTCAAAGGGGAAGATTTGTCCCTCATCCTTCAAAAGGAGCAGAATCTGAACCATTCTTTGAGTATGATGACATATCATATTTCAAGACATGGAAGAGGAAGAACAGTAAAAATAGTGCACTATTACAAAAGAACAAATTTATTTGTACCCTAACACCCCGTTGTTATAGAAATTTGTTTGAAATGGGTAATTCCAGTTATTACCTTTTACGAAATATTACCGAACATCTTTAAATAAAAAGTTTATTTTTATATGTGGGTAAAATATTATAAGAACCTATTTATTATTCGAATCCTTCATGGTTTTCAATAATGAAGGACCTAAATAATGTTATATCTGATTTGATATACTCCTATAGATTTCATGATCTATTAAATAGAAAAATTCACATAATCCTTTTCACTGAGAATAAGAGATCTACATCGAATTTGTGGGAGAATACTGTATACAGGAAGTGGAAAGTGTTTTGGATTCCTATAATATATGAAGATTCAAAATCTGTTCTGATTTGTGCCCATATCAGATCATGCCCTATCTTACTGAAGTAAGGGCTATAAGCCTATGTGAAAGAGTTCTTGAACTAATAGGAAGAAAGGAACTCCTTAAGGAATTATCCTCCGTTGCTCGAAATAAAATTACCTTTCATGTTGTCTGTTGGGCATCTTATAGAGATTTTCATGATATTCAAATGATTAGCTATCATTCTGACAACCTGGAACTGTTTGAAGAAAACCTTGATGAGATCATGGAAACTGAGGATAATAAAGATGAATAAGACTTACTTCTTATCTCCAGAAAAATAGACTTTAGTTTTTGATTTATTTCAATAATTGTAAAGTCTATTATGAATAAAACTATCTTATTATTATGAATAAATTTATTATTTTTATAATATTTCTTATGATAGTTTTTGATTACATAGCATGTGCTTGAATGTTTTATTTTATTGCTATGTATGTTTATGGGATGTTTGATTTCGGTTTTATTACCTTGATATTCGATCTCATAATGTGTGAACCCTTATGGTTTGGGTGACTTTTTGACTTAGCAGGATTAAGTTCTAGCCCATGTTGGTAGGCTTTATCAAAGGATCATGAGTGGTTTTGGTAGAAACAATATGTGAAGAAGTCACAATATGTTGAATCTTTTGGTTTTAGTATAAATGCATATGTGTTTCGAGGTTTTCAACTTTTGCATTGTATTAGTTAAAACTGGTTTTCAACCTTTCTCTGGTAAAGGTTGGATGTTGTTATTTTTTTGTTTTGCATAAGGATGAAAACATAATAATATTTTGCTATCAATTCTCCCTGGAAGAAGATGCAAACATACTGGAGAAGAGGATACGGAATTTGAGGTAACAATCTTGTTAGTTACTTGTTTTCCTGTTTAAGAAAAGCATGATTTTATTTCATATCCTTATTGCTTTTGCTTAACAAAATTTTGGTACAATTGATGTTGATTACATTATTTGTGTATGGATGTTTGATTGTGATTCAATTGTTTCCGGTTAATAAAAACTATTGTTATCTTTCGTTATTGTTTGGTATCAATTGTTTAGGCTTACAAAATTTCGGTGCAATTACGGTGCTATAATGTCTATGTTTGTTTCAATTGCTTCCGGTTAAGATAAATGATTATGCATGTTGATTTATTTGGTTTGTATGGATTGTTTATGGCTTAATAAAAGTATTTCGTGAACATTTGTTTAGTCCAAGTGATTTCCGGATAAGAGAAACTAAGTTTTTTAAATCTTAGTTAGATTTATCAAATGCGAAGGTTTCGGTTATTCAAGTCTAACCGAATGCCTTAACAAGAATTACTAGTTAACTAACCTAGTATTTGTCTTGTTTAAAAGTTAAAGGTCTAAGTTATTTTTTAGAACCCGTTGATGGTGGTTTTTAGTTCAGGGGCTAAATTTGTAAAAGTCTATCTACCTGACCCGACATCAGATGTAGTAGACATTGATATGTCTATATTCCGTAGTGAATTTGAAGAATATATCCAAATCTGATGAGTGCCTATGTCTCTCTTCATATTATATTGAAACTCAAGCTCCTAGATGAATTGTCCACTAGTATAAAGCCTAATGAGTGTATAATCTCCTAGCTGCATTACTCACAAATGCTGGAGCCTGCTGAGCACTTTTCTTGTTCTTATGTTCCCCGACAGAACCCTTAATATTGGTATGGCATGACGGGTTTTTGTTCACTCGCAGCAGAGTAGCACAGACCTCCAAGTACCAAGGTTAAGGCCCTTGCACAAAATACACAGTCAGAAAGCAAAGAATAAACAGAGCCGCGGAGTAGGAGCAACAACGAGGGAAGCGTGGCCATGCCATAGGCTAGACAACACCACTTGGCCACGCCCCATTCTACCCAACCGGCCCTTATTCCTTTGTCAACCAATCAGGTCGCTTTAAACCTGCCACACTCCCAATGAGTTGTGGATGGGCCCATATTTACCGGCCCTATTCTCCATCGACCAATCGGGCCGCATTAAACCTACCACGTGCACCAGAACTGTGGCCACACTTGTGCTTGTCGAACCCCCTCTTTTTTGACCAATCAGGTTTCTCTAAACCTGCCACAATATTAAAAGAGGTGGAATTGCGTCAAGTGGTCACCATGCCAAATTGGCTTCCCAAAGATTGTACAAACAACTGGGAACGTTTGGTAAACAATTTTAGTATGTCCTACATGCCAAAAGTTTCGTATGGATGTCTAGCATAACATACTAAAAATTCAAATCAATCGGAGTAACAAGCTAAAAGATACAACATAAAAGACGAGCTAGGTCATGGCTGAAAACTGATAGAATCCCTCCTGAATTCTTCCTGAGTTTTACTGTCGGTCTGTTTTCACCTCCTAAACGAGCTCAAACCTAAATATTCCCA
This sequence comes from Papaver bracteatum, assembly GCA_023529315.1. Classification (NCBI taxonomy): domain Eukaryota; kingdom Viridiplantae; phylum Streptophyta; class Magnoliopsida; order Ranunculales; family Papaveraceae; genus Papaver; species Papaver bracteatum. Next base: position 1,545,619 of record JAJJWX010003505.1, on the reverse strand, counting down.
CGTGAGGAGATAGGAAATTCTTTTCTGATTAGAATGGAGGGGCGGACCGTCAAAATCCAAGTTCGTACGAGAATTCTACAACGATTTTAGTGAGGGTCCCACATCTAAATTTTTCAGATTACAAAATTTCATGAGCTAACACAAATTTATGTGAATCATCTCAGCCATCCAACTTGGCTTGCCAACTTAAATGGTTTATATTTAATTTGGGACAATCATCTTAGTCATCCACGGTCACATGCCACATTCCTTATGCGCTAATTAGGTTTTCGGCATGCCAAACCCTAATTTAGGCTATGTTTATACGCCAACCAAGCCAGATAATGTTCCACAGAGCATTGGGATTGATGTGGCCACTGAAATTGATGTTGACACACCACATTGGAGTCTAACACCAATAATCCAAAATCTAGTGACCATGGCTACGTCAGGCGCTACTTGCACCGTCGTGCCGCTGGCGTGCACAGGCTATGCCAGCCATTCCACCATGACACTGACATGCACGAACTATGCCATCCATGCCGCAGTGCCACTGGCATGCGCTAAAGGCGCCACTATACCAGTGGCATATGCCAATGGCGCCACTGCGCCATTATCAGGCGCCAACAAGATATGGACATAATCAATGGCTACCCTTCCTCATGAGATGCAATCTCATCCGTCCAAGTTCGCCACCGAATTGACAGGATTGTGGCAAGTTTTAGGCGACCAACCGAGATAAGCCTAATAACACCACATGCTATTTTTCCTGCGGCAAGTCTCTTGACCTGACTTGCCATACGTAGCAAACTGATACATGTTTTCCATGAAAACACTCGAGACATCAAACATGTCATAAAACTGGGGGATATTCATCAGGGTATTGGTCTGGCGGTTTACAGCGTGCGGCGTGCAATACGCCCGTTATAAGAAAGTGTCAGGAAACAGAGCATTTAGTGGTGGCAAGAAGTAACGGGTGTAAACGGATCCACTTCCTTTATCATGGAAGCATGGTTTCCGACGGTTATACGTTACTCCACTCTTCCATCACTCAATCGTTCCCACTTCCTACGAGACCAGGGTACGTTTTATTATGACTTGTATAAATAGGTTTCACCTATTTCCACCAAACAACAAGTTTTGGTTAGCAACAACATAGTATCCAGAAATTACCAAAGAACTAATAGCTTTTCATTCTGCAAGCCAGTTTCACTTTATGATACAAGTCATAAAACATCCACACCTTCAGAATTAACCATTCTGGTCTCAACACTTTCTTCGCTTCCCTCCCTAAGAACAACCTTTCTCCTTCACTTTGTGACCGAAACAAGCCTGGAATGGCCATTTCTTGGTTTAGGCCATGATTAGATTGATATCTCGAATCAAAAGTACTCACGTGCAGTGCATTGTTTAGGGTCTAGACTTGTTTCTCATCCACACAACCAAATTTACCAAAAACAACAGAAACGGTTTTCACCCACAAACAATTGGCGACCACAATAGGAGATTAATCTCTCGGTTGCAGTATCGATTTTTGATTTTATTTTTCAATTCCAATTTCAAGATGGTAGAGCTTAGATCCGGATCAACAACAAGCCCTGATGCCGCCAGCGCTGAGAATGTCCTTGGTATCAATATTCCTTCCAGTAGCATCAATTTACCACCTGTCAGCATGACCAACACCAGCGGCGCATGAAACGTTTCCTCAGGAGTTACACCTTCAATCACCAATCCCAACCTTCCGCTTCATGAGTTACCCAGGCCATCCGAAGCACTTCCAAAGCCCGTTGATTCTCAAAATCCAATCACCATGGAAGAGTATGGCGAACCGGTTGTAGCAAGATCCAGCAAACATTTGCTCGGAGAACCCACTAATTTCAGAGATGGCACAAAAATGTTGAATCCTTGTCTGAGGTCTGTGCCCCTGCCAACAGAGTATAGACGTATCCAACGAGAGCAAGAGCGAATGACCAACACCAATGTACCTTCTGCAAGTGCAGTCAACACATCCCATGGTGTTACACCCTCTAGAACCAACACCGGAAGCATCCCCTCTGACATGACGCCTCATATTACCAGAGTAAGAGCCGCCGCTACTCCCGATGTTCCTTCAAGCATGACGCCTCCAATCATCACAAGGGATGCTACCACTTCTTCGTCAGGACGAGAGACTGGAGGAGCGAGAGGAAACCAACCTCCTATTACCATTTTCGATTTCATGGAAAGACATGAAGTTCTTGCCAAAACGCAGACGGACATGGCCACATATCAGAGGGGCGAAACAACGGACATCCTAATGATTATGTCAAGGGATTCAGAATTCAGGCATTAGATTATGATGAACCAAATATGACTGAACATCAATTGGTGGAGTTGTGAATTAATGCTTTATGGGGAATCTGTTCACAAATTGTGTAATCTATAATGGAGCATCTATTTTCAGCCCTCAACCGTGTTGCGTCGGGCATGCGATTGTCTTCAATTGGAGAAGCTACCCCAAAATCCCAGTCTCTATTAGAAGGAACGGCTGGTAAATGTAACTGGGGACTCCTAACCACTACTCACCTGAAAGGTATCGAGTTTGAAAGCGTATTAATTGACGTGGCCTCCGACCTCAACATTGTAACCATCAAGACTCTGAGAGCTTCAAAGGAAAATCAAAAATAAGTAGCGTATTCTTTCTCAGGAAGAGAAAAACACGACTTGTCGACCAGCACTATTTGTGGGCCGTCTTTACATCTGCTATATCGTGTCAACTCATCTTTCGAAGTCAATAGTTAATGGCACCCTCACTGGAGTTCGTTCCAGGAGCTGCTTCAATGTTCTCTCCAGGAGCCACTTTAACGTTTATCTCCAGGCTCCGCTTCAATGTTTCGCTCCAGTAGCTGCTCCGAAGTTTCTCTCCTGAATCCGCTCTGATTCAACGTTTTCTCCACAAGCCGCTTCAACATTTCGCTCCAGTATCCGCTCCGAAGTTTCTCTTCTGAAGCCGGCCCGCTTCAACGTTTGTTCCAGAAGCCGCTTCAATATTTCGCTCTAGTATCCGCTCCGACGTTTATCTCCTGAAACCACTCCACTTCAATATTTCGCTCTAGTAGCCGCTCCGACGCTTCTCTCATGAAGCCGCCGCTTCGACGTTTCTCTCCTAATGCCGCTCTGCTTCAACGTTTCGCTCCAGTAGCCGCTCTGATGCTTCTCTCCTGAAGCCGCTCCACTTCAATATTCGCTCCAAAAGCCCTTCTACGTTTCCCTCCAGTAGCTTCTCCACTTTAACATTCGCTCCAGAAGCCGCTTCAAAGTTTCGCTTCAGTAGCCGCTTCAACGTTCTCTCCGAAGCTGCCGCTTCAAAAAAAAAGGGATAAAATCACATACGTGAATTATCAAAGACCGCCAATGTTCATGGCCGTGGTCGTCCAAGGTTCGTGCTCGTAGCTGCCCCTTCCTTCCAAGATCCATGGCCGTAGCCACCACTCTTCCCTGCCAAGATTTTTTCCCGTAGTCACCACTCCTCCCTGTCAAGATCGTGACCGTAGCCATCCAAGAACCAGCCAGCTTGTTTTTGTTCCCACGAAAATACAGCCACTTCTGATCACAGTTGTTGCAAATAACCGAGGTTGCTCGTTTGTTGATACCAGCCAGAGCCTCAACATGGAAACAACAACTATATACAAAAAAACACACTTGGGGATGAGACTCAACGCGAAATCCCTTCACTATCGAGAACCTTTCAACTCAGAAGGGGCAACCAACCGAGAAGTCATAACTATGACAAGGTCATCTACTCTTCAAAGGTGTAGCGTAAGGATATTATCACCTCTCTTTTTGGAAGGCGCCTGCAACACTTTACGAGTCCGCGATGGATCCCAAGTCTACTCAGAGAAAACAACTTCAATAACTAAAGAGAAGTACAACTAGGGACTGCTCATCGCAGTCCATCCCTGACGACAATCAAAGATTCATGATATAACTCCAGAGCCGCAGCTGAAACATTTTTCTTGAAGGAACAGGGGGAGCCACGATTAACAACATAACTCTCTCACTTCTATCTCTTCGTTATCCAGAATATTTCGTCCTTGTGATATTCCAAGCATCCCAGCATCGCATCTAGGAGAGTACAATAAGATTGTATCAAATCCTAGTGGCATGGATTCAAGGTGATACAATCAAAGTAGGCTACACTTGGGGACTGAAGCCTCCTTCAGGTATAGAAGTTTAAACGCATTCACCAAATTACCAGCGAATACAGTAAAAACACATCTTCCACAAGAAAATAGGCTCAGGATAATTACACATGGGGACTACCATGAGATGCCTTCACTTCCCTCAACCAGGTTATTTCTGATGACAACATCGTCACTGTCGAAACTTTACGAGCCTGTTGATGGTGGATTTTAGTTCAGGGCTAAAATTGTAAAACCAATTTTAATGTGTTGACATCCTGCAAAGGGTAAAGCCGTTTGATGAGTGATGAATACTTCTTCGTTTTATTTATTCGAAGAAATTCAATAAATACACAAAATTTTCCCAAAATGGTACATGTAGCAACAATCCCAAATATTCTGTGAGTTTTAGCATTATTAATTAATGCACGGTTAGCCTAGTGTTTCCTGTGTTGTTCCTAGCCAAGCTCTTATTATTAGCATGACACGACGACTGAGTGTTCACTCTCAGCAGAGTAACATGAATCTCCAAGTGCTAATTTTGAGACATGCACGAAATACCCATACAGGTTACTATCTGACAAAGATAATTTCGAGTCGATGCACTCTCATATCGATCGAACGCATTTAATTTCCTGAAGGAAAATCTAGACTGTCCGAATCAGTCTCGGAAACGATCACGGCCACACAAGTTTGCCGCGCAATTTAACAAGCCTAGACAAACCCTGATGAGAGTAGGCGATCGTTGTGATGACCATCGGAGGGCCCTTTTATGCCCTAGCCGTTCGAACATCACACGAACTCCTCCCAGCACGTCAAACGTCAGCCCTAAAATAGGGTGGTTGCGCTGCTTTGGAAAAAGCTCAACGAGCTTAGACTGTTCAAGGCAGTCTTAAAATCATCACGACCGTTCAACTTCACCAACCTGGTTGGACGGCTTATATCATCCCGCGAATGATCAGTGAGGCGCTAATGCACAAGTTGGCGGGCCCACTCTATCCCTACCTGATCAGCTTGCTCACGGCATGGCCATAGATCCATGAACGTTTGTCTAAAACATGATGGGCATGAAGCTTTTTCAAGGGTCACGGAAATTCCACTAGCGTCTTAAAATTGATCTCAACCCTCTAACTTAGCCAGCACATTTGGATGGCTTAAATCGCGCCTAGGGCCATCAGAGAAGTGCACACATGTTCACCATCAAACCAACGTGGGCCCCCGCACGATCGACCTCTCCAAACGAGAAGTGTATCTTGCCAAAACGTTTTGCCAAAGTAATGTGTGCGCGGTCGTTTAAAAAACCCTAATTAGGGTTTGCGGCGATACATATCTGTCGTAGTTCGATCGCGTCCATCCATCTTCGCCAGCCTAGACGGAAGGGGTGGATATAGACTTAAGAGGTACTAAGAGTATCAACATGATCACCGCGAGCCCACTTATGCGTGTGACCGACCGTCCTAGGCCAACCATGGCCGACCGCCTCGAAACGCACGCCCAAAGAAGGCATGTCACGCGGTTCCCAAATCCTTTGCGGCAAAGGATTTCTATCGCAAATCGATCACGACCACTCATCTTTGCCAGTCAACTTAAGTGGCCTAGATTAAGTCTTCATGGGACATAGAGGTATAGACGTGCACAACAACGGGTCATCTTCATGCGTGACCAATCGGTCCCACCAAAATTGGCGCCCATGCTTGAATTCGGTCAAGCCAAAGAGTGATGCTTGCGCACCTCTTAAAAACCCTAAAAGTCTATCAATGATCACAGATTTATGCTGTAAACTATCTCATCCGTCCAACCTTACCAGCTTGGGGACAACCTAGGTTGAAAGCTAGATGACCAATTAAGCACATCGGTGATCACCGTCCGCCATTCTTCCACAGGGAGTGATCGACCAAGGGATGGCCCACCCATATGGCCTCCAAATGATCACTCGAAGATGGTTGGACATGATGTTATTTTAAGATTCTTAATCCGCGACTCATTTGGTTAAGATTTAAAACAGCGATACTTCATACGTAATGATTGTTTTCGATACATTACATGCATTAAGTATACACGATATTTCATGAATATCAATTTCTTAAATAACTTTGTACCGTATGCTATTTCCCATGGAGGGTCCCATGATTCATCCCACTCATTCGAGATATCAAGCATGTCACAAACTGGGGGATACTCACTGGAGTATTGGTCTGGCAGTTTATAGCGTGCAGCGCGCAACGCTCCATTACAAGAACGTGTCAGGAAGAGTGGATGATTAACATTGATGAGGGAAGTGGGCAAAGGTGTGATCGTGTAACAATCAACAACACGACCCAACTACTCCATCACTTCACCTCCTCCACTTCGTATGATATGAGGGTTGCGCTCAATGACTTGTATAAATAGGTCTTTTACCTATTTCCAAACAACGCGGAAAAACACAGAAAACAAAACCAAGTGTTGTCACAGTATTCAGAAAACACCCAGAACTGATAGCTTACATTGTGTAATCCCATTCAATATTCTGATATAAGTCATAAACAGCCAACATCTTCACAATCTCAACACCTTCTTCTCTTCCCTCCCTAAGATCAACCCCATCTCCTTCACTTTGTGACCGAAGCAAGTCTGGAACGGATATTTCTTGGTTTAGGCCAGAATTGTACAGATTGATCTCTCAAATCAAAAGCACTCCCGTGTAGTGCATTTGTTTAGGGTTTAGATTCTTTTCTCATCCACACACACCCAAATTTACCAAAACCAATAAAAACAGTTTTTACCCATAAACAATTGGCGACCACAGTGGGAGATTAATCTCTCGGTTTTGAAGTCAATTTCTTCAATACCCAATCATATTTGGCTGATTTCAAAATGGTTGGTCTTAGGACTCCCCCAATAATTTCAAATTCTGGTCGAAGTTCCTCCAATGAAGATACCCCTCTTCCCAACGGTATATCTGATGGCGTAACCGGAAGAATTCCAACGTTAATCGAGTTAGCACGGGTGCAAAAGATTCATACAAAGAACGTGGACCTGATCAAAGAAACAATAAACGGCATACTCGATCTCCTCATCAAGATGACATCAGATATAAGCGGTTCTCCTGTCACAGAGATTTATACACTGGGGAATAATCCTCGCAACGATCCCCCTCAAGTCAATAGTTTCACTATGAACTAGAGGCCGGTGGATCAGGAAGCGACTTCTTTAGTGGAAAGTTTATGCGAACTCTTACACCTTTCGAAGAGTCAGCGGGTGGAGACTTTTGCTGCAATCAACCAGATAGCCATGGACGTGCATTTAACTCATTTGCATCCAGAAGCCTAAAAAACATCAGAGATGTCTGTGAATAACGTCACGTTTACATAAGAAGACATGATGGCGAAAGAAGGTCACAACCGGGCCCTACACGTTACTGCACACATCAAGGATTCAGAGTTCAAGAGGGCCTTCATCGACACAGGAGCATCTTTGAATGTGATTACTCTCAAGATGCTCAGGACGGCCAAGGTTCTCCCAAGAAAGATCGTGCAAAAACCTACCACTATGACGGACTTTGAAGGAAATCAAACCAATACATACATACGGGTATGTCAATATGAATTTATCTGTAGGGCCTGTCCAGGCAAAAGTGAAATTTGAAGTCATAGAAAATGAGCCGGACTACTAGATGATACTGGGGAGATCGTGGATTCATGACAATAGGATTATCCCTTCAACGTATCACCAGTGCCTGAAGATTATGCTGAATAAAGAAGTCGTTCGTATTCCTACGTCATTGTCTCCTTACGCGCCGATATGTGGAGTGGAGTTGTTTGAGCCAAGAGAAACTCCACGGGAAGAACTAGGCAAAGTTCATTGCATCCCACTCCCCACATGGGCATTAATCTAGGAGGAATACCGACTTGCATCATTGAGGGCTAAGCCCCACGATACGTCTTCGCTGACAGGGCATCCTTCTTCGTCTGGTGAAGCCGCAACCCATGTTCACACTAAGAGAGAGCAAACTTTTATGGAGAGCCGTGATCAGAAAGGGAAGACCATGTACCGACGCCACTGTTAGAAATTAGCAAGGGAGACTGTTACACAGTCTTTGTGCCCAATAGAATGCTACAACAATGAAGATCCACAAGAAGAGGTGTTGGATTCTCCACGAAAGCTGCAGGACGGCACTAACTTCACGACTGATGAGCTCAAAATCGTTAATATCTGGAATGAAGAATGTCCCAGACCTATCTCTATCAGCTCAACCTTATCCACAGATGAATGCACGAAGCTCATGCAACTTCTCAAAGAATACCAGGACATATTCGCTTGGACGTATGAAGAAATGCCCGGTTTAGATGAAAAATTGGTTACTCATCATCCACATGTCATACCTGGATCCAAGCCGATCAAACAGTCCCCGAGGAAATTCAGGCACGAGGTGGAAGAGTAAATCAAGACTGGGATATAGAAGTTGCTAGTTGCTGGTTTGATTAAACCCATTCACCATCCGACCTGGCTGGCTAATGTGGTTTCGGTAAAAAAGAAAAACGGACAGATCAGGTGCTGCGTGGATTTCAGAGACTTGAACAGATGCTGCCCAAAGACGATTTTCCTCTACATAACATCAAAATGTTAGTAGACGCCACCAGCAGACACGATATGTTCTCCTTCATGGACGGATATAGCGGGTACAATCATATAAGGATGTACGAGCATGATGCAAGTAAGACAGCTTTTCGAACTCCTCTCGGAAATTTTTATTATACTGTAATGCCATTTAGTTTGAAAGGTGTTCGAAAGGTGCCGTGAGTACAAATTGAAGATGAATCCTTTAAAATGAGCTTTCGGTGTTTCTTCAGGCAAGTTTCTGGGATTCCAGGTGACTGCTGAGAGGATCAAGGTGGACCCATCCAAGACTCAAGTTATCCTCACGATGCCGCCGCCATGGACTGTGAAGGAGCTCCAAAGATTCATGGGCAAAGTAAACTACATTCGACGTTTTATACCTGGTTTGTCCCAGCTCGTTGCTTCATTTACTCCCTTGCTGGAGAAGGGAGCAAGTTTCGTCTGGACCGCACTACAATATGAAGCATTTCAGAATATTCAACGGATATTGTCGTCTCCAGCGGTCATGAAGTCCCATGTCCAAGGAAGACCGATGTGCCTCTACACCGCCTTCAGTGATACCGTCGTAGGGGCTTTGCTCACTCAGGAAGATGATGAGGGAGTCGAACATCCCATATAATATTTCTGTCGAGTATTAAGAGATATTGAACTCATATATCCCAAAGCAGATAAAGCATGCCTATCCCTAATTCATTCCATTCAGAAGTTCAGACACTACCTGCTATCCAACAAGGTGGTGCTTATATCTAAATCTGATCCTGCGAAGTTTTTTCTTTCGAAGCCGGTCTTGATGGGAAGGTCGGCCAAGTGGCGTCTCCAAATGTCAGAGCTAGACATAACGTGCGCATCACCAAGGGCTATCAAAGGACAAGCCATTGCTAATTTACTAGCAGTGTTCCCTTGAGAAGTCACTACTGCACTACACGGGGATCTTCCCGGAGAATTTACAGAGATCTCCGTTGTCGAAGGATAGGCATGGCTGATGTATTTTGATGGCTCTGCCACTCCTATCAATAACACTAGAGGGGCAGGCATGGTCCTAGTATCTCCAACTGGAGAAGTTTTCTCGCATTTCTTCAAGTTGGACTTTCAGTGCACCAACAACTCAGCAGAGTATGAAGCCTTTCTCAAAGGAATGTCAATAGCCAAACAAGCAAGAGCCACTCGCCTGGAGATAAGAGGTGACTATAAGTTACTGGTTAATCAAATGAATGGAGTGTATGCGTCGAAGGAGGTAATGCTGGCCCCGTATCGATAAGAGGAACAAAGATTATTAAACTACTTTGATGATGCAACCATAACCCATGTTGGTCGCAACAACAACAGACATGCCGATTGTTTAGCCACGCTGGCATCCAAATTGCAGTTCGAAGGTTTAGAAGAAACCCTGACGGTAAAGAGGAGGAGGTGGAATCAACATGGCTTTCACAACGCAAAGATGCTGGGGCCTGAGATTGGAGAACTCCTATCATTCAAGAACTCAACAACTCATTTTCTCAAGGAAAGGTCAGTCTCAAAACCCTGCAGAACTTCTTCATGCTTCACGGTATGCTATATCATCGAAACCCGGATGGTTCCCTATCAAGATGTCTCAGATATGAAGAAGCGCAGCTGCATCTTAACCGCGTTCACGATGAAATTTATGGACAAACATTGGTAGTAATGCTCTATCGACGTCTTCAACGCCTGGGCTGTTACTGGCCATAAATGGAAACCCAATCCCGGCTACTCCAAAAGTCTTTCCCTAACTGTCAAACACCGCCATATCAATTAGAGGTTTTCAGCATAAGTCATGATGGGGACTGGAGAGGTCCATGTATTAGCTATATCTGCGATAGAGTAACTCATGCTAATCAAAAGGATGTTATCAAGATGAAACAAAAGGCGAAGCGATTCGTATTTCACGAAGGGGTCCTGTATCGCAAAAGCTTTGGAGGGGATCTATTACGGTACCTGGCCGAGGTAGAGATTCCAATCATGTAGAAAGAAATGCATGAAGTGGAACATCAAGGGAACAGGAAACTATTTCTCCAGATACACGAGAAATACTATTGGTCGACCATGGAGGATGATGCAGCAGCATTTGTTCAAAGTTGCCACAAATGTCAAATTCATGGGAACCTTGTTCACGCACCTTCCTATCCTTTACACTGGATAAGCATCCCATGTCCATTTTATAGATGGGGACTTGACATTATTGGGAAGATAAATCCGTCGTCATCGAAGCAGCACGAGTATATCATAACCGCGACAGAATATTTCACCAAATGGGTTGAGGCTATTCCTCAACGAGGAACTACAGGAGAAACGATTGTGGCTTTCATTAAAGAGCACATAATTTTTAGTTTTGGTGTGCATAAACACATTATCACTGATGACGGCACCCCCTTCGCCAACAAACATGTACGAGAGTTTCTTGAAGAATATGGGATTAAACAGGTCTTCTCCGCAATTTACTATCCTCAAGAAAATGGACAGGTTTAAAGCACCAACAAAAATATTAATTCAGATTCTCAATCGAATAGTACATGATAAAAAAGGCAAGGGTACCCAAATATACCTCAAACTATTACTTTTCCTTCCTATAAGTCCTTTCTCCGAAAGTGATTGTCTATGGACTGAGTCGAGACAATACAAAAAATTGGTTCACACTTTGTGTGATCGTCTATGGATATGAGATCGAGACAATACAACAACAAAGTGTGTTTACTTGATACAAAGGTTCGGACTTAACCAAACTCAATAGGATTCACTGTAGATGTGGAAAAACGATTTGCTATTTTTTAAGGAATTGAGGAGACGACTGTACGGAGGGGACTCCTTGAACCGAGTGAAATTTTCAACCTCACACAGATGCACCGCTGCAAAGGGGGTGCTTTGAATTTGAGAGTTCAATCTGTAGTACTCCGGCCTAAACCAAGACAATGGCCGTTCCAGAGTAAATTCGGTCACAAAAGAGGATTGGTCGATCTGTAGAAGGGAAGCTAAGAAATGTGTGGAATTAATGGTAATCGAAGATTGTAGGTGTGTTGTGAATTCTTAATAAGATAAGTTCTGAATGATTAAAATTGCTCAGTTGAGAGTAATTGCTCAATTGATGAGTTGTTGATCTCGTATTGTCAGTGAGACGTAAGATTCTTGTTGTTGTTCTCGTTTTTCTTGTTGTTTCAATCATGATTCAGTGACTTATTTATATTGCTGGAATTGTAGACACCATGATCCCATGAAGTGTGACAGTTTATGGAATCAAAGAGTGGAGAAGTGGAAATCGTGTTTGAAACCAATTGCTCATCGTGCGGAGACTTGGTTGATTTTCCATCCACTACTTTGTTAACTCCTTCAAATGATTGCACGACTTGCTCACATTCTATCGTGTGTTTAAATACATGTGATGTAGACCGCCAGACCAAAACCCTAGTTGATATCCCCCCAAGTGACACGATTGACGTCTCGTGGTTAGTTTAGTCAGTTGTTGATTTCATGGGACGATGAGTCCATGTATTTTCTGAGTTGAACATGATTTTGTAAAATGTTCTGAAACTCATGAATTGAATGTGGGCATGATTCTGACGTTGATAGCTGAGGCGAGCAAGTATTGCTCTGATTTGTTGAATATTGATAGTTAAACCAATATTCCTTGATTTGAGCAAGTATTGCTCATCTTAGCAAGTGTTGCTCATCTGATAAATTATTGGTAGCGTGACCAAAATAAAATATTAATTAAAATAATGGTAGTTGAACCGAGTATAATTAATAAGAGTACCAATCATGAGATCTTCATAAAATTATTAGTGTTTGAATCTGGAATTATGATCCTTGGACTCAGAAACCCTAATTTGATCAATTGATGACCAATTGATGGTTTATTTGAAAATTAACCATGGAATGAAGAAGAACGGGCTCCATGGGACCGTGGGTCGACCATGAAACTCCCAAATGCTCGTGTGAGCAAATACCAAGGCCTCTTGAAGAGTTGGTGATTCGTTGATGAAAGATTGATTAAATGTTGGTTTAATCATTTATTCGAAAAATACTCGTCTGAGCCTTAGGTAATAAAACCTAATTAATTATGAAGAGATGAGGGACCGACCAGGGGGTCATGAAACCGTCCATGGGTGGTCACGGGATCAAATGATGATCGTTTCATGAAGTTCCAAGTTGTTTGGAAGAGTTTTGGACCTAATACATGCAATTGCGCAAATTGGGTCAAACCATGAAAATACACGTGACCAGCTCATTGCAAGCCAAGGAGCCAACCCTGGTCAGTCAAGGTAACATGGTCACATCTTCAAAGTGTTCATATCTCAGTTCTGAGAATTTTGATATTTTCTGGCGTGCAGTTGAGCATCCATTTGAGAAAATATGAAGAAATCAGAGATTTTTGATAAAACCGTCAAAACTTCATGAGATTAAGGAAATTTATTAAAAAAAATGAGGGAATCATGAAGTATAGGATCGGTCATGGACAAGGCATGGCCGGCCGGCCAAAGGGCCCAATCCCACACGTTTTCCTAATTTTTTATAATATTTTCATGATTTTAGGGAAATATGATAAAACCAAAGAGTTTGTTGAAACCAAGGAGTTTTTGTTGAAATCAAAAGGTTTCCATGAGATGAAGGAAACAAAAATATTAATAATAATAAAATAAGGTTTGTGGGACCGGCTTGAGCATGGTTGGCCGGCTAGGGCCCGGTCCCTTGAGTTTCCCCTTATTTTATGTATTATTTCATGATTTGAAGGGATTTTCATAATTTGAAAGACTTTTCATAATTTGAAGGAAATATCATGAAATCAAGGAATTTCATGGGATTAAGGTAACATGAAAAATATAGTAATGATAAAATAAAACATATGGGGCCAGCTAGGGCATGACCGGCCTACTATGGCCCGGTCCCACGGGTTTTCTTAATTTTATATTATTTTTCATGGGATCAAAGAAGTATCATGAGATTAAGGAGTTTTCATGAAATCATGGAAAGAATAGTAAAATAATGAGGAACCATGAGGTGTGGGGCCGGTTGGGATCAAGACATGGCCGGTTGGCCAATGATCACGGCTCTACCATATTTTCCCTAAATTTATATTATTTCCTTGGCGTGAAGGAAACACCATGAAACTGAGGAGTTTCCTCAAAATTGATAGGTGTATAATACACCGTATTTACTATCTAGTATTTATGGTTTCTTTGTTATTTTTCATGTGAATTATGTATCTTATGTTCGCTTTTGAGTTTCATAGGTACTTTGGAGTCATTACGAGCAAAAGAAGGAGAAATCATCCATTTGGAGCGAAAAGAACAAGGATCGTCCAATTTGCCAAAAGAGATACGGAATTATCATTGCATGAAATCTACTACGGGCAGTTGCGTAGGCGTATCGGATGCTAGAATCAACAATTATGAAGTTATTGGGCTAAATGGAGTTATGTGAGCTGCTTAGCCCATAAGGTGTATTGGGCTTGAATTAAAGAAGAAGGATTAACTTACTATGTTGCTATCTGGGCTTGAATTAAGCTGGGCTTGAATTAACTTACTGTTGTGCTATCTGAGAACAGTGACTTCTGTGACAGGAAGGAAGATTCAAATGGAGCTCGGGAATAATTGGGTGGTGTTGAATGAGTTTTAGCTGAGCAGACGATAGGATGCTCATCATCAATATGGTCGCTATTACGGTGAAGAATGATGGTGAGAGTTTTGACTGAAATGGAGAATGCAATGATAAAGATGGCCTGGAGCGTGGAACTGATGCTGGAAAAGAATGAGGAGGCGTTGTTGATCTCCATAATGAGTATGAGTTTCGGAGATATATCAGATGTGGGTTTGTTGTGGTAATGAAAGAGTTAAACGTATGTTGCTGCCATTTATGAGATGCTGTTGGTAATGACATGGCAGTGATCGATATTATGGGTGCTACTGGAAGAGATGAGTTCGAGAGATGCAGTGATGCAGTGATGCTGTCTGGGTTCAGTTTGTGGAGGCAATGAAGACTGATGGAGAGAAATTTGGTTGAGCTCGAGACTGTTAACTCGATATGAAAAGGGAATGAGTTTGAAGCTAGCAGTAATGAGCATGAAGGTAAGGTGGAGTTGTGGTCGCTGATGATATCAATGATAATTACGAGTTGGACAGTAAACAATGGAGTTGACCCTTGGTTCTTGCGGGAGATGGTTCGAGTTTTGTTACTGCTGGCATTTGCCATGGTAGTGATGAAGCTAGATGCTGGTAGTTGGTTACGGTGTTGCCGTGGCTCGAGCTGGAGAGTGCTGGAATTGAGTAAGCAGTACATGGAAGCTGATCATTTCAGGGAATGATGTTAACGGGAGACTATGATGTTGTTACCAGGGACGTGTTCGATGGCGTGTGCTATGATAAACAGCTCGGGTTAGTCGATGCCATGAAAGCCGGAGATGGGATTAGCCGAGAAAATGGAAGTACAGTTTGGAGTTTGAGTACAGTTTGTGAAGCACTTGGTTGTTCTCAATTGCTTTGTATGGCCAAGCCTTGGACGTGAAGGGTATTTGAGTTTTGGGCCAGAGTTTGACAAGCCAAGAACAATTACACGATAGGCCAATAACATGAGCTGGGCTTCTACAAGTTGTTGCACGAGTCCATTAGGCTATTGAGCCAAATCTTACACAAACAAAATTAAGGGTGGTGCGGCTACTCCAAGTTTGGAAATTTGGCCGTAACTTTGGCAACCTGCTTTGGCAAGTTACTTCGTCCGGGATTTGATGCACGGGACACAATTTTAAGGAGTGCACTTTCCTATTTTTACTAGGTTTCCTAGTTTTCTTAAAGAGGAGGTTACAAAACTCTATATATAGGGAAGCCTAGGCAAAAATTATCATATATATCTCTTCTACTACTTTTTTTCCTAGGGTTTAGAACATGCTAGGGTTTCTCTTTCTTCTTGTTATGAACTCCATGAACATGAGCTAGAGTCTTATTATTGGTTATGGAATAATTGGATTTCACATAATATGGTTTTTGATATGATAAATTAGTTTTGTCTCCATACTTTATCGTTTATGATTCACTGTTTCTATTGTTACATGAATTGAATGCTTGTTTGATCGAGTCGCGAATCGGTTGAGTTTGTGTTCATCTCTATTTCTAGATTAGGGTTTGTTATACGTAAAAGTGATATATTCCTGATTACAAGTAGCATGAATATGGTTATAGCTTGTAGTGATGCATCCTTATAATCATATGTGAATTATAACCTTTGTTAAATTGAATTAGTGCGCTTTCCACGTTCGATTGCTTTGATTGGCCTGATTTCATAGAACTTAATGCATCTAGGGAATTAAACTTGATTAGTGCTTTTACACGTTAGGTTGTTCTTTAAGATAGAACTCATACTCGCATCTTTTAATGTGTTTGTTGATGACAAAAGGAGATTAGCGGGATATTCTTGCGATCAAGATATTCTAGGGCTTTTGATAAAAGTTGAGATTAAATATCAATTCTACTTATTGTTTTGAAAGCATATTTGTGAATTAAGATGAATCCTTAACCAATATTCTCAATACTTTGATTTGTTTACTTTTCTTTGTTTGTCTTTATTTTATTTTAGCATATAAAAATCAGAAAACCCCCGGTGTTATTTATAAGAAACCAATAATATTTTGACAACCTAGACCTCTCTGTGGGATCGATCCTTTCTTGCCCTTGCTATATTTATATTTTGAGTAGTAAGAAAGTGTAATTTATTTTTCACGCATACGACAGCGATCAAAAACGAAGGATATTTGTTCAAGTGAAAGGATTTTCATGAACTCAAGGAAAATAACAAAAAAAAAAAGAGACTGGCATGGGATTGACCACGACACGTCCGGCCAGTCAGTGGGCCCATGCTCCCAGCGCCTTGGTCAATTTTTAATTATTTATTATTTTCCTTTCTATTTTGCATAGGTTCATCGTCTCGTCGTATTTTGAAATACTTGTTCGTACGGTGATTGTTGGTGCATCGTCATTGAATACACTTGCACCATTTAGATCGGGGCTTACTCGGAGGTAGCTCAGACGCCCGTGTGTTGAATATTTATTACTAACCCGTGGAATTCTGCTGGGAAGAACCATGGTTTGCAGTAATGAAATACTGCGAAAATATTTGAATATTTTCGGAAATTCAATGGATGAATCCAAGAATTTAGGAATAATTAACTCATGGCTCTATACTAGCAGAGCAAGCTGTCTAGGAGCATTAATTATCCCGATATGAGCTTGTTGGAGCTTCATATCCTTTATATAGTTAGGGTAAACTTGTTGTTTGTATCCTGAAGACGTTATCGCTCTATACTAGCAGAGCAAGCTATATAGGAGCCGTCCATCTTGTGATACTATATAGAAATAATTACTGAAGTGTTCAGTATTCATGAGATATGTTGTTGCCTAGCCGTGAGACTACATATATACATGTACTCTGAGGGAAATTATTCTTAGTCAGTGGATTCGATGAGATATCCATGTCTCAATACTCATATCTGACTACTAGATCAGAGGTTCGTATAATTATGGGTTTACGATTTTATCCTTTGTCGAAAATCCGCCATCTACATTCACGTATCAAGTAAATAGGAATTAACGTTTGTGCAATTTAATTTAATTATAATAAAACAATTATAATGCAGAAATATAAAGTAAATGACACAGCAAGATTTTGTTAACGAGGAAACCGAAAATGCATAAAAACCCCGGGACCTAGTCCGAAATTGAATACTCTCGAGATTAAGCCGCTATACAAAATAAACAAACTTCGTATAGTTGAGACCAAGCAACTAAACCTATATTTCACCTAGTTTCGTATGTATTCCCACGCCTCCAACCTGTAAACAAGTCGCGTACTTGGACCAATTCCTTTGGTACGTATTCCAAACAGCAAAGGAACAACAAATCTGTTTGGTATCAACTCTCTTAAACCAAGTGATATAAGTTGCGCAAAGGTTCCCTTGTTTATCTTAACATAAACTCCTTTGCCAAGTTCCAAGAACTATCTTATGTTCAATCACCCATAGGCCATCGTTAAGATTAAGCCAATCAATACCTTTAATCACAAGGAAATGTATTGATGCCGATCTTCCTCAAAAGAAGACTTTAAATTGAGCGGTCATAAGAGATTTCACCTAATTAGATTACTCTCCTCTCCGATAGGCGGCTTCACCAATAACAAAGACAAAAGAGGAAGTCTATGTTACGCAGGATTCGTTTGCTAGAAATGCAAACTCAAAGTATTTATAGACAAGGAAGTTTGGACACCAAGGAATTTCCAAAACCGAAAATATTCTCAAGATATTTTTCATTACTCCACCAAATTCGGTTTTCATAATTCCTGTGAATGCACTGTCCAAAAATAATGATCGAAATCTCCTTGGAAAATCTTTAATTAGCTAATGCACATTACTAATTCTTATTTTCCATATGTAAATCAAAAACTATCACAAGAAAAATTATAAATCAAATAAATTTATTCATAATAGTTTTTATTCAATAGACTTATACAATCAATGAAAGTGATCAAAAATTGATGTCTATTTTTCTTTCTCAATTCTCTTGTCAATTACTTTCAAAAACTAGATTCAAATTCTTCTGAGCACTCCCCTTTTCAGTAGATTTCTTCATTTCAAACAGTTTGGAATGAAGATTAGATAATACTTCTTTTGAATCCTTTATCATCAACTCATGATTTCTAATGCAACCTCCAACAGAGAGAACCTGTTTCCTTAAAGAGTCTTGAGAATTATCATGAAGAGAAACATCATGAGTTCCAGTGAGAACTGATGCACAGAGTGCTAAATCATCAAGAGATGTATTTTCTTTATTCGAATTCTCCATTGAAATCCAGTAAATCTTCTTTCAGACAAAACAAAGGTATAAATGATTTGAAGAATATCAAGGAATAATTTCGTTTAAGAAACCGAAACTATATTAACCAAAAATAAAAAGATATCTATTATCTTATACAGACATAACCTCTTGCCCGAATTTATGCTTCCTCATACATAGAATATTGGGCAACAAGTGAGGATGCATATTTCAACACAATCAGTGTATGTTGAGGTGAGAATTATTCCCACCATATTGAACAAAAACATCCTTAGGATGACTTATGAACACAATAGATTGTGTTTCCCTTTGTTCCTTCTTACTCTTGTGATTGCAAGAGTTTGCAATTTCCTTTTCAGATCTTATAAACTTATCAGTCTTCAAAATATTTATCCCTTTGCGAAGAGCCTTGATAAATTTATTCCCAAGGAGAGTTTTAGTATGATTATTTTTTCTACATGAAGATCTTATCATATCATCAGACAGCTTAGTTTCTAATTCTTCGGTTTTTCATCCGATTTCTCTTGTTCAGATTTCACCATACTGGTTTTGTCCAAAAGATATTTCAAAAGGTTTTGAATAACCAAGCTTAACCTTTCATTCTCCTTAATTTCCAACTCACATTTTTATAAGAGTTGTTTAGACTCACAAAAATCATCCTCATTGGAGTTGGCAAGAAGTGCATTACAATTAGATATTTCTTCATTGGATTTTTCCTCCGGAATATCATCAAGCGTGGATACATATGTCTTGTTGCACTTCTGAGTTCTTCTGCTGGGATAATGTTTTGCCATATGACCGAATCCTCATCACTTGAAGCATTATACTTCATCGTTGTCCTTTTTATGGAAAACCGAACTTGTATCTGGAACATATTTATCAATAGATAAGATGTTCTTAAATCTTTGCGCTAAAAGCACAATAGTTGAGTCAAGCTCTTCTTTAACATAAACCTTGTCCTTCTAGAAACGTTTCTCAGTTTGATTCTTCAGCAGAATTTATTTATCAAATATCTTTAACTTTCCTACAAGAGAGATTCGAGAAAGTGTAGAAAGATAATTTCCTTCTATTATAGCATGTTTCTTAGACTCGTATCTGGATGTTAACGATATGAGAATTTTGCATATTATTTCTTTTTCAGGTATAACCTTTTCAAGAAAAAAAGATGCATTAATAATCTCAGAAAGTTTAGAGTTAAACTCCTCAAAGGTGTCGTTATCATCCATCTTGAGATGTTCCCATTCAGTTGAAAGAGAAAGAAGTATAGCTTCCTTTTCAGAATCATATCCTTCGAATACAGTCTCAAGAGCATCCCATGCTTCTTTAGAAGTCCTGCAAGCCAGCACATGATGTAAAATTTCATGGCTAATTGCATGTATGATGGCGTTCAAATCAACAGAACTATGCATTGCATGAATTCTTTTTTCATGAGTGTAATCCACTAAGCGTTTAAATTCTATTTCCGAATAATCCATCGGTTGTTGATGTTCGTCTTCGATTAATAACCAAATATTAAAATCTCGGGATTGAAGAAAGGCTTTCATAGCAGATTTCCATAACATATAGTTAGTCCCATCTAATCTTGGCGGTACGTTAACTGAATCATGTAAGAGATTCATTCTTATAGCATGGATTGCGTACCAAACACAGATTGTTAGAACTTTTCGTGTTTGCATGCCTTGATACCAATTGAAAATGCGAGGGTACCCAAATATACCTCAAGCTATTACTTTTCCTTCCTATAAGTCCTTTCTCCGAAAGTGATTGTCTATGGACTGAGTCGAGACAATACAACAAATCGGTTCACACTTTGTGTGATCGTCTATGGATACGAGATCGAGACAATACAACAACAAAGTGTGTTTACTTGATACAAAGGTTCGGACTTAACCAAACTCAATAGGATTCACGTATCAAGTAAATATGAATTAACGTTTGAGCAATACTTTAATTATAATAAAATAATTATAATGCGGAAATATAAAGTAAATGACACAGCAAGATTTTGTTAACGAGGAAACCGCAAATGCAGAAAAACCCCGGGACCTAGTCCAGAATTGAATACTCTCAGGATTAAGCCGCTATACAAAATAAACCAACTTCGTATAGTTGAGACCAAGCAATTAAACCTATATTTCACCTAGTTTCATCTGTATTCCCACGCCTCCAACCTGTAAACAAGTCACGTACTTGGACCAATTCCTTTGGTTCGTATTCCAAACAGTAAAGGAACAACAAATCTGTTTGGTATCAACTCTCTTAAACCAAGTGATATAAGTTGCGCAAAGGTTCCCTTGTTTATCTTAACATAAACTCATTTGCCAAGTTCCAAGAACTATCTTATGTTCAATCACCCAAAGGCAATCGTTAAGATTAAGCCAATCAATACCTTTAATTACAAGGAAACGTATTGATGCCGATCTTCCTTAATTAATCAATCTACTCTACCACAAGGATAAACGGATTATTAATTGGATCTTTTTTGTTCCCAAACAAGTATTGTGCACACCAAAGATTATAAAAACCAAGTCAAAAATCTTCAATATCTTCTTTGTCTTTAAATCTTGTTAGATCTTTAATAAACACCTGCACACAACTACTTGAATCTCTTGTGATCAATCACACACAGAACGGAGTCTGTTAACAATGGATTATCACAAGATTTTCTTTCAATCTAACAACAGTCTAAAGATCCCAGTCGAAACCTTGAACTAGTTTGAGTGAATCTTATATCAAAAGAGAAGATTCTCAAGCATAAACAAACTATGTTCAATCAAATTTCAACCACCGTTAGTCAATCAAATTAATACAAAAACTAAAGATACACCGAAATATCTAGTTTCCCACCAACGGGTCGCGCTAGACCTTCTCAATCCCAAAGAAGACTTTAAATTGAGCGGCCGTAAGAGATTTCACCTAATTAGATTACTCTTCTCTCTGATAGGCGTCTTCATCAGTAACAAAGAAAAAACAGGAAGTCTATGTTACGCAGGATTAGTTTGCCAGAAATGAAAACTCAAAGTATTTATAGACAAGGAAGTTTGGACACCAAGGAATTTCCAAAACCGAAAATATTCTCAAGATATTTTTCATTACTCCACCAAATTCGGTTTTCATAATTCTTGTGAATGTACTGTCCAAAAATACTGATCGAAATCTCCTTAGAAAATATTTTATTAGCAAATGCACATTACCTATTCTTATTTTCCATATATAATTAAAATCCCTTAATTAAAAAGATTCTTAACTTATTTAAATTCGATATTGGGATTTACTTCCTTCTTAGCCGTTAAGGAATATCTTTGAACAATATAGAATCAGCATTAATGCACCGTGTTCAAAGTGTGACGACATCTTACTCTTGAAAGTCCTTTTTCATACTTGCTCACTTGAAACCGATTTACCACACTTCCAAACAAGTTTAGAATTGGTTCATCTGACTTTCAAGAACTATGTGATTGATCAAGTAACACTCAATCACAACTCATGGGTTTACGGTTCTACCAAAACAAGTTTCGGTTCTACCACCATGTGAGTATTGTGCATAGTCACACTAGCTTACCATAATTCGGATGACTAGCTACTAGGATCGGTTCCCCACATATATTTGGTATCTAACTTGTATGCACTGCACATGTCCATAGGATCGGTTCCCTCTTCCCAAAAACGTGTTGCACATGTTTATAGGATTGGTTCCCCTTTCTTCCATAAACCTTGATGCACCTCATATAAGGATTGGTTCCCCTTCTCTCAATAATTAGTCAGACACTCACAAACCCGATCATACCCCAGGTGATTACTTAAGATCGGTTTCACTAATAAAAGTCATACCAATACATAAGTCAGGCCCCATGTGAATAGTTTTACCAAGAACACAAACAAGTCATGAGCGGTTATACTAATCACACATATTGGTCATTCATAAGATATGCAATGAAGAGCAACCCCAATAACGCCTGGCGATTTCCTTTTCAGTTCACAACACATATCATTCAATCCTTAAAATGCAGCAGCTGCACTATAATAACAAAGCTCATACTCCCCCTGAAGGTGAGATAGGTAGATTTTCAATCCGCACGTCTTTGTTATCCCAATCATATGATATGTTACTCCCCCTTAGTCTGTGTTTTTCCTCATTCGTTAGATAAACGTTCAAGACCATTGTCCTCTTCCCTAGTGACACCAATCAACCATAAATTGATACCAGCATCACCTGTTTACTCCATATATTTCTCCCCCTTTTTGTCTCAAAAATGACAAAGAAACGAAAAATAAATAAAGGACAACACGAAAAGGGTCTTACAAATCTCAAAATAGACTTGCAACCTGTTGAGTCAAGCACGGGGGTTCCACATACCATTTTTGATAACCAATATCAAAACCAAAACTACAAGTAAATACGTTTTGATATGTTATCATGGAAATAATTTCCCGAAGCAATTTTCCCAACTAGTTAAGCAAACCAAAAATCAACTAAGCAACTTAGTTCCTTTGATAAACTGATTGTATAAATACAACTGCTTCATTCGATAAGACCAAAACAAAGATAAACTCCATTTTTCTCATCAAGTTCTAATTATCCATATAACTTAGACCTTTAGATTTTAAACAAGCCAAACACTAGGTTAGTTAACTAGCATTTCCTTATTTAGACATTCGGCTAGACTTGAATAACCGAAACCTCCACTTTGATAAGTCTAACTAAGATAAGAATTAACTTAGTTTATCTTATCCGGAATCGAATTGGACTAAACAACTCATCCTGTCAACATATTCATTCGTTAAGCCCTAAATAATTCATACAAACCAATAAATCAACTTGCATAATTATTCACCTCAACCGGAAAGCAATTGAAACAACAAATATATCAAAGTTTCACTATTGCACCGAAATTCTGTAAGCCTAAACAATTGATACTACACAATAAAGCAAAACAACAATTGTTTTACTTAACTGGAAGCAATTGAATTAACATTGACATTAAAGCACCGCAATTGCAACAAATTTTGTAAGCCTAAACTATTGATATCACACAACAAAGTAAGATAAAAAATGTTTTACTTAACAGGAAACAACTGAATCACACAAACATCCACACATACATAATGGAATAAACACATCAATTGTACCAAAATTTTCTTTTAAGCAAAAGCAATGTATATATCAAATAAAAATAGGCTTTTCTTAAAACATGAAAACAATTAACTAACAAGATTGTTACCTCAATTTCGCATCCAATTTCTCCAAATATGATCGCATCGTTTTTCTTCTTCCGGGAGAATTGATATCGAAATACCATTATGTTGTCATCCTTATGCAAAAAACAAAAGAATAACAACAACCAACCTTTACTAGACAAAGGTTGAAAATCGGTTTTAACAATTGCAAGCAAAAGTTGAAAACCGTCGAAACACATATGCTTTTATGCTAAACCAAAACCGATTCAACATATTGCGACTTTTTCACATATTGTTTCTTCATGAATCCCTCATGATCCTTTGATAAAGCCTACCAACATGGTCTAGAACTTAATCCTGCTAAATCAAAAAGTCACTCAAACCATAAGGGTTCACAAAATATTATGAGATCGAATATCAAGGTAATAAAACCGAAATCAAACATCCTATAAACATACATAAGAAATAAATAAAGCATTAAAGAACCGGCTATGTAAATCAAAAACTATCACAAGAAAAATTATAAATCAAATAACTTTATTCATAATAGTTTTTATTCAATAGACTTATACAATCAATGAAAGAAATCAAAAATTAATGTCTATTTTTCTAGATTAAGTATTCTAAACTTATTCATCCTTGGTATCTTCTATCTCCATGATTTCATCAAGGTTATCTTCATACACTTCAAGATTGTTAGAAAGAGTACTAATCTTTTGGAGATCATGAAAGTCTCTGAACGATGCCCAGCAAACAACATGATAGATAATTTCCTTTCGGGTAACAAAAGATAATTTCTTCAGAAGTTCCTTTCTTCCTATTAGTTCAAGAACTCCTTCACATAGGCTTATAGCTCTTATCTCAGAGAGATATGGCATGATCTGATATGAACATAAATCAGAGTAGATTTCAAATCTTCCTTTATTAGAGGAATCCAGAACACTTTCCACTTCCTGTATACAATATTCTCCTACAAATTCACTGTATGATCTTTTATTTTCAGTAAAAAGGATTACATGAATCTTCCTTGTTAAAAGATCATGAAATCTACAGGAGTATATCAAATTTGATATATCAATCTTTAAGTCCTTCATTGTAAACATTCATGAAGAGTTCGAATAAGAATTCGGTTTTAAGAGACTTTAACCACTTATAAAAGGAAACCTTTTATACGGAGAATATTTGAAATCTTTCTCAAAAAGAAATAACAGAAATTTCCCATTTTTAAGCAAATTTCTATAACACAACCATGCTTGGGAACAGAGAAATTTGTTCTTCTATAACAGTGTATTATTTTTTACTGTTCTTTCTGTCCCACATTCTTAAAAATGATATATCATCGTAATCAAAGAGTGGTTCAGAGATTTTTCCTTTTAAAGGATGAGAGATAAAACTTGTCTGCTTAAAGTTACTTTTCTTACACCCCTTTTAAAACCTTTTTTATGTAAACTGAGTAGACCAAGGATCGACAAAATAGTCTTTTCCTTTGCTTGTTAAGGCATACGGAACAAAGGTCATTTTTCTTAATTCCTTTATAACAAAATTGAGAGCCTTTTGCATTTTAGGAATCTTGCACCCCTTTTGTATATGATTTTTAATGCCACAAGAATAACAATATCTGGTATATGAATTATGATGTGGATTGTTACCTGTTTGTGTACGATTATAGAATGCTCCTTCGATTTTCTCTACTCTTTGAGGTTTTGACTTCTTCCCTTCTTTATGATCTTTCTTCTTTGGGTCTGAATGATCATCACCTGTTTGTTTGTCCTTAGAATTTCCTCTATTATGTTGAGTATCTTCTTTTAGACAATTCTGAGTTAGAGTACACTCGGATTTGACAAAATTTATTTCATTGTTAGGAACTACAGTATTATTACCTTCGTATCCTAGACCACAAGTGTCTCTGTGACTTCTTCCTATCTATAATAAGGAAGATAAGTTGTTTGAACTTTCATTAAGTTTTCTTAGCATAGAAACTTCTTCTTTTAATGAAGTATTTTCATCAAGAGTAGGGTTAAGAGTTTCCTCTAGTATTTTTATATTGGAAAGAAAGCCTCCTTCTTTTTCTTTGAAGAGCTCCTGTTGAGAGTTCAGTTCTGCTTTAGAATTATTAAGCTCTTTTTCTAACATGTAAATCTTTTCTTGAGATTTCTCTAGATCACTTTTACAAGTTTCAACATGATCACTTTCTTTTCTAATGATCACTTGCTTGCTATGTGATTTATTCCTTTAGAAGCTTATTCTCCTTACAAAGAACTTCAACCTGTTGGGATAACTCTCATTCACTTTTAAGTGTAGAGAGAAGTTCTTCAGATACATAGAGAAATTGCTTGCTCAATTCCTTTAGTTCAGAAGTTTTCACACTTGATCTTTCATTCGAAATCTCAATCATAGATTTCAAAAATGTCTCGTTAGAGAACTCATCAATTGAATAGTCCGAATAGCATTCTTATTTTGAGCATATGTCTTGCAATTCGTTAATTGAGCATTTCTTAAGTTTTCGCTCTCGCTTAACTTTACTTTGGCCCATATCTTATAGGATGGATCGTACCAAACACAGATTGTTAGATCTTTTCGTGTTTGCCTGCTCTGATACCAATTGAAAAGGCGAGGGTACCTAAATATACCTCAAGCTATTACTTTTCCTTCCTATGAGTCCTTTCCCCAAAAGTGATTGTCTATGGACAGAGTCAAGACACTACAACAAATCGGTTCAAACTTTGTGTGATCGTCTATGGATACGATATCGAGACAATACAAAAACAAAGTGTGTTTACTTGATACAAAGGTTCGGACTTAACCAAACACAATAGGATTCACGTATCAAGTAAATATGAATTGACGTTTGTGCAATTTACTTTAATTATAATAAAATAATTATAATGCAGAAATATAAAGTAAATAACACAACAAGATTTTGCTAACGAGGAAACCACTAATGCAGAAAAATCCCGGGACCTAGTCCAGAATTGAATACTCTCAGGATTAAGCCGTTATACAAAATAATACCAACTTCGTATAGTTGAGACCAAGCAACTAAACCTATAGTTCACCTAGTTCCATCTGTATTCCCACACCTCCAACCTGTAAACAAGTCACGTACGTGACCAATTCCTTTGGTTCGTATTCCAAATAGTAAAGCAATAACAAATCTGTTTGGTATCAACTCTCTTCAACCAAGTGATATGAGTTGCGCAAAGGTTCCCTTGTTTAACTTAACATAAATTCCTTTTCCAGGTTCCAAGATCTATCTTATATTCAATCACCCAAAGGCAATTGTTAAGATTAAGCCAATCAATACCTTTAATCCTAAGGAAATATATTGATGCCGATCTTCCTCAACTATTCTATCAAAATACCCAAAGGATAAATCAATTATAGTTGGATCCTATTTTTACCAAACAAGTATTGTGCACACCAAAGATCATGAAGAACAAACAACTGTTCGGAAAAGAAAAGGAAAAAAGGAACGAACCGATATGATCTTCTTAACTCGGAGAATACGAGCAGGGGATTCATCACGAGGCTCAGATGCGGGTCGTGCACATTTAGCAGAAGACCATGGATGGTATAAAGAAGATGATCCATTGTTGTTTGACATGATGAAGAGATGGAGTTTCTGTGAGAAAATCCTATCGAAAAACGGTAAAAAGTGGTTCAAAATCCCTACATATACATATATGTTGAGGAAACCCTAAAGGAAGACTAAAGCAGTTGCGGCGAAGTCTACCCGATATATAAGGAATCAACACCAACCAAGTCGTGCTTTCTTCCAAACCCTAATCGAGATCGGAAAGACCGTTGGGTATCTAAAAGGAACAGTTCGACCAGCTCCGGGGCGTTTGAGGCATATGATGGTATTCATATATGCGTTAAATATGTATTTACTTTAGCTTGATCATTCTTGTATTTGAGTTGTCACCATCTCATGCCTATTCCACAATAATTGAACTGTTATGTGCTAGGAAGGGGACTTAATGTTGATGGTAGATTTTGGTTCAAGGCTAAAATTGTAAAACCAATTTTAATATGTTGACATCCTGCAAAGGGTAAATCCGTTTGATGAGTGATGAATACTTCTTCTCTTTATTTATTCGAAGCAATTCAATAAATACACAAAATTCACCTAGAATGGTGCATGTAGCAACAATCCCAAATATTCTGTGAGTTTTAGCATTATTAATTAATGCACATTTAGCTTAGTGTTTCCTGTGATGTTCCTATCCGAGCTCTCATTATTATCATGACATGAGGACTGAGTGTTCACTCTCAGCAGAGTAACATGAATCTCCAAGTGCCAATTTTGAGACATGTACGAAATACCCGTACATGCTACTATCTGACAAAGAGAATTTCGAGTCGATGCGCTTTCAGCTCGATCGAACGCATTTAATTTCCTTAAGGAAAATCTAGACTGTCTGAATTAGTCTAAGAAACGATCACGACCACAAAAGTTGGACGCGCAATTTAACAAGCGTAGCCAAACCCTAGTGAGAGTAGGCGATCATCGTGATGACCATCGGCGGGCCCGTTTATGCCCTAGTCGTTCGAACATCACACGAACTCCTCCCAGCACATCAAATGCTAGCCCTAAAATAGGGTGGTTGCGCTGATTTGGAAAAAGATCGACGAGTATAGACTGTTCAAGGCAGTCTTAAAATCATCACGACCGTCCAAATTTACCAGCCTGGTTGGACGACTTAGATCATCCCGCGAATGATCGGTGAGGTGATAATGCACACGTTGGAAGGCCCACTATGTCCCTACCTGATCGTCTTTCTCACGGCATGGCCATAGAGCCATGAACGTTTGCCTAAAACATGATGGCCATGAAGCTTTTTCAAGGGTCACGGAAATTCCACTAACGTCTTAAAATTGATCTCAACCCTCCAACTTATCCAACACATTTGGATGGCTTAGATCGCGCCTAGGTCCATCATATAAGTGCACACATGTTCACCATCAGCCCAACGTGGTGCCCGCCCGATCGACCTCTCCAAAGGAGAAGCATAGCATGCAAAACCGTTTGGCCAAAGTCATATGTGCGGGATCGTTTAAAAAACCCTAATTAGGGTTTGCGGCGATACATATCTGTCGTAGTTCGATCGCGTCCATCCATCTTCACCAGCCTATACGGAAGGTGTAGATATAGACTTGAGAGGTACCAAGAGTATCAATGTGATCACTGTGGGCCCACCTATGCGTGTGACCGACCGGCCTAGGCCAACCATGGCCGAGCGCCTCGAAACGCACGCCCAAAGGAGGCATGTCACGCGGTTCCCAAATCCTTTACGGCAAAGGATTTCTATTGCAAATCGATCACGACCAGTCATCTTTGCCAGTCAACTTGAGTGGCCTATATCAAGCCTTCATGGGACAGAGAGGTATAGACGTGCACAACAACGGGACGTCTTCATGCGTGACTAATCGGTCCCACCAAAATTGGCACCCATGCTTGAATTCGGTCAAGCCAAAGAGTGATGCTTGCACACCTCTTAAAAACCCTAAAATTCCATCAACGGTCGCAGATTTATGCCATAAACCATATCGTTCGTCCAACCTTGCCAGCTTGGGGACAACCTAGGTTGAAAGCTAGACGACCAATTAAGCACATCGGTGATCACCGTCCGCCATTCTTCCACATGGATTGATCGACCAAGGGATGGCCCACCCATACGGCCTCCAAACGATCACTCTAAGATGGTTGGACATGATGCTATTTTAAGATGCTTAATCCGCGACTCATTTGGTTAAGATTTAAAATACTTCATACGTATTGATTGTTTTCGATACATTATATGCATTAAGTATACACGATATTTCACGAATATCAATTTCTTAAATAACTTATTTATTTAACTTAGTACCGTATGCTATTTCCCATGGCGGGTCCCATGATTCAGCCCACTCATTCGAGATATCAAGCATGTCACAAACTAGGGGATACTCACTGGAGTATTGGTCTGGAAGTTTACAGCGTGCAGCGCGCCATTACAAGAACGTTTCTGGAAGATTGGACGATTAACAGTGATGAGGGAAGTGGGCAAAGGTGTGATCGTGTAACAATCAACAACACAACCCCACTACTCCATCACTTCACCTACTCCACTTCATATGAGATGAGGGTTGCGCTCAATGACTTGTATAAATAAGTCTTTCACCTAATTAGATTACTCTCCTCTCTGATAAGCGGCTTCTCCAGTAACAAAGACAAAATAGGAAGTCTATTGTTACGCAGGATTAGTTAGCTTGAAATGCAAACTCAAAGTATTTATAGACAAGGAAGTTTGGATACCAAGGAATTTACAAAACCGGAAATATTCTCAAGATATTTTTCATTACTACACTAAATTCGGTTTTCATGAATGCACTGTCCAAAAATACTGATCGAAATCTCCTTGAAAAATCTTTAACTAGTAAATGCACATTACTAATTCTTATTTTCCATATATAATTAAAAACCCTTAATTAAAAAGATTCTTAACTTATTTAAATTCGATCTTGGGATTTATTTCCTTCTTAGCCTTTAAGGAATATCTTTGAACAATATAGAATAAGCATTAATGCACCGTGTTCAAAGTGTGTCGACATCTTACTCTTGCAAGTCCTTTTTCATACTTACTCACTTGAAACCGATTTACCACACTTCCAAACAAGTTTAGAATTGGTTCATCTGACTTTCAAGAACTATGTGATTGGTCAAGTAACACTCAATCACAAACCATGGGTTTAACGGTTCTACCTCCATGTGAGTACTGTGCATATTTACACTAGATTACCATAATTCGAATGACTAGGTACTAGGATCGGTTCCCCACATATATTTGGTATCTAACTTGTATGCACTGCACATGTCCATAGGATCGGTTCCCCTTTCTTCCATAAACCTTGTTGCACCTCAAACAAGGATCGGTTCCCCTTGTGATGCACTGCACCTCTTACTAGGATCGGTTCCCATTCTCCTAATAATTAGTCAGACACTCACAAACCCGATAATACCCTGGGTGATTACTTAAGATCGATTTCACTAATAAAAGTCATACTAATACATAAGTCAGGCCTCATGTGAATAGTTTTACCAAGAACACAAACAAGTCATGAGCGGTTATACTAATCACACATATTGGGCGTTCATAAGATATGAAATGAATAACATCCCCAATAACGCCTGCCGATTTCCTTTTCGGTTCACAACACATATCATGAACTTACTTCCTTAGAACACATGTAAACATTGTTCCCTAGGATGAAATCCTCACCTCATACCCATACATAATCATAATAGCATTCATACGATTATGTCGATGTCTTATATACAAAGTTTAATGGTTCAAGAAACTTCATATTATATTCCTTTATACTATGTCTATCTAGAGTGTTCATGCTTCGCAGTTTTATGTTTTCAATATGCACGACTTGAAAGATACGTTAGGGAATGAAACAGTTCAAGTCAAATATCACTAAACTCAATTGGAAGGATGATGTTGTGGTTTTAGCTCCATTCTTCTTCACTTATTCAAGTTTTCGCAATTGTAATATCCGTCCAATTCTAAAGGTATTTTGGTAATTTCACATAAAAGGGTATTTTGGTAATTTGGTTCATTTTGGGAACCAAACTCGTTCCTTTCTTGCCAATTTAAAAAGGAACATATACTTTTGATTAGGTATAAAAAAAAAGGAAAGAAAATATTAGTTACCAAAAGTTGACACTTGTTGACCAAGGATTAGCCTTAAAAAATTAAATATTCATATTTGTTCATATGCATAAGAGTTTTCCATAATAGCACGTAGGTTCAGCTGGACAGAATGTTAAAGACTTGAATTTTTGCCACGTGTCACTGCTTAATCATTAAATGGAAATATTTAAATTGCCGTGAATTTTGTTGACCAAAATTCTTAAACTCGTGGACCTAAGCTTAGGTCGACTCTTAGTTGTTTTGCTAGGGTTTCTTGTTTTTTTTGCTATATAAACGTGTTATATTCGCGGAGAAAAAAAAAATATAAAACAATAACCTAGCCGCAACTTTTCCTTTTGCTTCTCATTATTATTTTGTAGCCATGATCAGAAAATAGAAAATGAAACCTTGATCAGAAGAAGTAGCTATAGATCTTTTTTAGTTTATTATCGTAGACGATTTCAGCAGAGATAAAGCTATTTGTCGTATTGTTGATAATTTTTGGATTTGCGATTTGAGGTAGGCGCAACACAATCTAAAACTCTTTTTATTTATGGTTTTGTTAATTAAATTTCATATTTACAAATTTTTATGATGCTATTGATGATGATGTGAGCATGATGATGATTATCGGGCTGCGGTCCATAGGTTGTGATCCTTAAAATTATCTATGATGGGATACGAGATATCCTTGGGAACGGTTTTGTTTCCCTAAACCCACGTGGGGCTCCCTGGGGCGAGCGGATTTTATTGATTTGATTGTTGTTTATGGATGAGGTGTTTCTATGTGTTTGCGTTGTTGTTAATCTTGCTAGTTATTTCTAAAAGGAATTGAAAAATATTGCATAAAAATATTTTGTTGCTTCTTTTCCTACTGGGTGTCACAACTAACGTCGTTTCATGACAAAAAAATCCAGATTTTATGGCACCACAAGGAGCTAATGGCGGCAAAGCATAGAGATCGATTTTTAGTGTTTTAATTAGTAGTTTGCATAGGATTTATGGTTGAAAAATTGTAATAAAATATAATCAAACTCTTCTAGATGATTTATTGAGTATTTATTGATTATTAATACTTTTTAAATTATTGGGTTGATGTATAACCAATGAAACAATGCTTTGTCAAGAAAGATTCTATTTGATTAGACAATGAAAATTTCTGAGTCATGTCAATTTGACTATTAATTATAATTATTCTATAGGATATTTATGCCTGAATATTTTGTGGTATACCTAAAACTCACGGTTTGTGAGGTGGTAAAAATATTAGAATTTTATGAGTTTAAAAAGTACTTTTAAAATAATTGTTTCTCACTATAGGAAATTCATACGTTTTCTGACAGATTCAACCATATTGAAAATTTTCCTATTTTCTAACTATTCTATGATATGTTCTAGGATTTTATATCTCTGTAAACTTGAATATATTTCTTTTTAATTTTCAAAATGGTAAACTAAACCTAATTTGGAGTTGTTAGTGATTTTATACGATTTTTATAAAATGGACTATCTCTGTTTTTCTTTTCTGCAGTTCTGGTCAACTACAGGTTTGACTGTGGTCAAAAGGTCTTTACGTTAAACTAAAAATTATAACAAATTTATGAATGGAACTATACTCAGTTATGATTCATAATGTATAATCGAAATAATTTTTGGATTTTAATTGGGTTCACTAAAATTCATGGAGTCAACTAATGTCTGTTTCTGTTTTATGATGCTTCATTAAACATGTCACGCTTTTGGATTGAATCTGGAACCTTTAACGGTGAAATTAATTTTTCGGACAAACTATAGTTCTTTAGGGTTCATTTGAATTAAAAATCACTTCAAGTTAACAGTTAGATGTTCCTAAAAATAATTTTATATATATCCGCTGCGACAGAATTTCAAATTTAACATAAATAAAGACTAGACAAATAAATGGGTGTTTGGGCTTGGGCCAAAAGTGCAAAGTCCGGGATTGATATTAAATGTAGCATTTCGGGTTTTGGGTTTGGATTTGGGTCGGAATCCAGGCCCGAAATTTTGGGTGTTACATCAATACTTGTAATGTATCACCTTAATACTTTCAAGCTAACCTATACGAAGTTGACTCTAGTACATTTAAATCAAGCGACTCTTAAATGAGTTTTGGTTCACTAAAATATGACAACCAAACTCGACATACCAACGCTTGGTGGGGTCAACCGAGCAATGCTCTAACAGATAGGATAATCAATCACATAGTTCTTGGAATTCAGACGAACCAATTCTAAACTTGTTTGGAAGTGTGGAAAATCGTTTCCAAGATTGTAAGTATGAAAAAGGACTTGCAAAGTAAAGATGTCGACATACTTTGAACATGTGCAGTAACTCTTATCATTAATTGTTCAAAGATATTCTTTAATAGCCAAAGGAGAATCCCAGGATCTAAATAAATTGAAAATCTTTTATTTAAGGTTTCTTAGTTTTTATATGCTATTTATTTTCCAGCAAATAAATGCATATATTTAGAAAAATAATAATTAGTAATGTGCATTTACTAATTATAGATTTTTTTTATTGGGATTTTGGTCAATATTTGGACAGTGCATTTCCAGGAATTATGAAAACCGATTTTGTGTTTATTGCATATCTTTGAGAATATTCGGTTTTGTAAATTCCTTGGTGTCCAAACTTCCTTGTCTATAAATATCGAAGTTTGCATTTCGAGCAAACTAATCCTCAGAGCCAGCAAAACTACCTAGTTGTGGTGTTATTGGTAAAGCCGCCTATTCGGAGAGGAAAGTAACCTAATTAGGCGAAATCTCTTACGACCGATCAGTTTAAAGACTTCTTTGGGATTGAGAAGCCCTATTAATACCGTTGGTGGGAAACTAGATAATTGTTGTTTATTATTAGTTTTCGATTGATTTGATTGACTAACGGTTGTTGAACTTTGATTGCACCTAGTTTGTTTATGCTTGAGAATCTTCTCTTCTGATATAAAATTCACTCAAACTAGATCGAAGTTTCGACGGGGATCTGTAGACTGTTTGTAGATCTAAAGACTTCTTGTGATAATCCAACGTTAACATACTTAAATTCGTGTGTTATTGATCACAAGAAATTCAAGTTGATTGTGTGCAGGTGCTGATTGAAGATTAAAGAAAATTTGAAGACAAGAAGACTTTTTGGGTTCATAATCTTTGGTATGCACAATACTTGTTTCGGCTGGAAAGGAATCCAACTATAATCGGTTTATCCTTGTGATAGATTAGATTAATTAGTTTAGTAGATCAGCATCAATACACTTTTTTTAATTAATAGTATTGATTGCATATTCTAACAATTACTTCAGTAGTTGTTGAGAGATTGATCTAAGGACCCGACAAAGGAGTTTATTGGTTAAATGGAAGAGCCTTTGTCAAATTCATATTACGTTGTTTGAAAAGAGTTGTTACAAAATAGATTTGTTGTTCCTTTACTTTTTGGAATACGAACCAAAGGAATTGTTCCAAGCATGTGACTTATTACAAGTTGGAAGCGTGAGAATACTGAGGGAACTAGGTGAACTATAGGTTTAGTTGTTTGGTCTCAACTATACGAAGTTGGTTTGATTTTGTATAGCGGCTTAATTCTGAGAGTATTCAATTCTGGACTAGGTCCTGGGGTTTTTCTGCATTTGCGGTTTCCTCATTAACAAAATCTTGTTGTGTGTTTTACTTTTCTGTTTTCGCAATTATAATTGTTTTATTGTAATTAAAAGTAAAATACACAAATATTAATTCATATTTTACTTGATAGACAATCCCTAGAGTTTGGTTAAGTCCTAACCTATTATCGAGTAAACATACTTTGTTGTTGTATTGTCTCGATCTTGAATCCATAGACGATCACATGAAGTGTGAACCGATTAGTTGTATTGTATCGACTCAGTCCATAGAAAATCACTTTCGGAAAAGGACTTATAGGTGGAAAAGTTTTAGATTGAGGTTTATTGGGTACCTTCATCTTTTCAGTGGGACTCAACAAATTCCGAGGGCCTTCAAAAAGTGATTCGAGGTGCATAGGGGAAATCGAGCGCCCTAGAGGTGATTTCACAGGACCATGTCTTTTTTAACTTCAGATGAGACACTTATTAGCAATTTTTACATTAAGAATGATAACTTTTAACGACCTTACTTCTGAGGATCTTGTAAATCTGGGAAACTTGATGACAACTCGGGAAAATATCTTTAATTTTAATGTAAATTAATCGCGAAAAGGGATGGATTCTATCGGAGCTGAGTGGAATAAGCTAAACTTCGGTCTTCGGTTCTCAGAAGAAGTCCCTTATGGAAGAGAGAATGGTAGCTGAGGAGACATGGAGGAAAGGATATCGAGTCCTTAGGGAAGAAGAGAGAGATTTTTCTTCCCGAGAGGTAGAGGCCGCTGATGCAAGATGATTTCCTTAAATATTAGTAAATTCCTTCTTTTAGTGAAGTAAAGGCTCCATTATGAGCTCGAACTTGATACAAACCTTCGCTTTCTTTGTTACGTATGCGATTAGTTGAAAACCCTAAGTTAAATTCGTAATGGAAAGTCCTTTCTTGCGCGACATTCACTCCATAGGTTGTAAAAACTTCGTTTGACGCCCGATTTTAGTGGTTGACCCCAACTATCGAACAGAAAAGACCTGCCTTTCATCTACTAGAGAAAAATTAGGACTTGGAGATTTTTTTTCCTGGTGATAAGTCCACGTGAAGTTTAACTCGGAAATATTAGGCTTCTCATCAGCAATACATTCCAATGTCTTGATCATATCTCTTGGATTGTATTCCGGAACGTCAGGCCCTTTTGACATGCGCTAGTAGGGACATAGATGTACAGTTTCCATCGGTTGCATCATCAAATTCTCTACCATTTTTCCCTAGTTTGTTTAGATGTATGAAGTATGAGGCAGTTTTTGTATATGAGATACTGCGGGCTCGTTTTCACCCATCACAAACCCTAGTTTATCTCGTGCGTGAATCTTGAGTGGAGGAAGGATTTGAACACGTATTTTCCTTTGGTATAATCCCAATACATGTTTTCATATGTGAAAATCCTGAACATGTTTGGTAAAATGCTATCTTGGTTTATCATGATAGAAACCCTAGATTAGTTTTGATGAGTTTCTTTGGATGCGACGAAACGTGATTTTAAATCTTCTAATCTTAAACTTGTGGAAGTGTTCTGGCATCTTTGTTTTGGGATTGATTTACAATACCACGGTATTTGGTCGCAAGGGTTGAAGCATTTCGTCATAAGAGAAGGCTATGTTGAATTCTGTTTGAAGATCGGCCATGGGAGTTCAGGCTCGGATATAATATCTAATTCTCGTTCATACACCCCTGGTGAAAAGTCTTTAACTTTAAGCGATCTGAATTCTACCAATTTGTTGCGCACCCGAGATCTCTGTGTCAATGGTGTAAGAGTCTGTCATTTAGGAGTTGGATGTTTGGCCCCCGCTCATGTTAGTCACATAGATGTATGATGCACGGTTATTCGTCAATCTTCAGTTTTATGTATGAATAGGGATTCTCATTTACTAGAGATGTTTGATCATTAGGTAAGACCTATGTATTAGATTTGGTCTTCAGGGATGAGACAAATTCGTTGTTTTGTCTCTGTTAGATGTATTAACAAAAACTCATGTGAACTTTCATTGCAAATTCTCTGCTAAGATATATCCTTCTTCCGTGAGATGGTCAACTGAACTAGTAGACACCTTATGGAACTGGGGGAGGGAGGTGTAAGTGGATTAGACGTCTTATCTTGTTCTTCGGTCGTCACTTCCGACTCTGACACCTGGGATGTCTTATCGAGATGGTATTTCGGAGAGAAGAGGCTTTGACTACAAGAACTGCTAGAAACCGTATGGATGAGAAGCCTGAATAGTTAACCACAATAAATAAATAAAACCCTTGATAGATTTAGATATAAATATATTCTCCTTCTGCATCTTGGGGTGAACTGAGGTCCCATCGAAATACTGGATAATCGTTGGTGTAACTGAGATGGAGGCTCATCGAAACTTGATCGTATAATTGCTAGGACTCGTATTTTTTCTGACAGGACAAGTGTTGAGATGGCATATATATAGGCGGCTTTGCATCTTTAGATAAGTACGAGTTATGGCCGAGAATTATATTAGAAGCTAGTCTTGTCTTATAAAGTGATTTATGACCTTACATGGCTCTGCAATATTTTTTATTAGGTCACGAATTTTTTGGAACCTTTCCAAATTTTCATTAAGTTTATCATGTAGATGACGAAGAGACAAATATGACAGAAAAAGAACTGGGTCAACATGATACAAAATTAAAGAGTTATAAGTAAAATAGTAAAGTGAAGTAAACTTCTTTAGTCCCTTATGATCAGGTTGAGGGCCCTTAAGCTAAACGAATTTTGGAGAAAATATTCGTCAAAATATCCAAATTTATAGCATCAGCTGGCCTTGAGTTTATTGAGAGTGATATGGTCAACTGGATGGTTGCTCCTTTTTTCAGTCGCGTTCGTAACAAGCTTTATATTCTCCGATGATGTCGATTGCAGACAGACCGGATATCGTCCGTGCTATTCTCATCAGTATTAGTATTCCTTCTTTAGGATACATGTAATCGATCTAGATTTTTTAGATATATCCCTACTGGTAACTCTTAAGTCGTTTTCAGATAAATTTGGATATCGATCTGAGATTTTGCAAGATTATGTTGAGTCCCCGGGAGCTTTCCTTGGTCCTTACCCAACGTTTTCAAGGATTAATAGTATAATTTCATGGGAATAGGTTATTGGCACATTTCAAGGAGAGATCCAGGTCATCCTAGAAACACTAGCCTAATCATTAAGGTCAAACACTCGTCCAAGAGAGAAAACTGTTGCTAGGGATAAATCTCTCGGCTAAATATGTAATTGATTTACAGAGACTGAACCAATGGAACGTTTATTATTTGGATTTATAGAATATCTTCCTTCCTAATAATGACCATGATTGAGATCTGTAACTGAGTGAATAACCTCCCACCGTGGTCGCCAAAATGTAGTTACCTAAAATCAGTGAGTGGCCAAAAGTGAGATTCCAGGGTTCTGAAAGTGAGTTACGGGAGGTTGAGCACGAATAGTCTTTGCGTAAACCACGCACAATGGCCGTTCAAAAGCTTCTTCAGTCACAGGGAAGAGGTTTAGGGATGGTCTTATGGAGGGAAGCAGATGAAGAGAGAGATCATATAATTTTAGGGTTTGAAGAAGAATTGCTTTGAGAGGTTATTAGAAAGTTCTGTGTTAGCTTGGAGAAATAAATAACCTATTTATACCTGAATTCTCTAATCTCGGGTCGGTGAAGATAAGGATTGCTTTTCGTTCCGTGCAGAGCAATTCTCCCGTATCTTCAGGAATATATAGAGATAAACTAGGTAGAGTTTATCTCTTTATTCCACCGCCTTTACTCTCTTCTGCGGAGAAAAATAGGCCGGGTATTTCTCACACGTACCGTAGACCAAAACCCTAATTGATATCCCCCCATTTGTGTGAAGCTGAGTCAGCCTTTGTAATGATGTGTTGAGAGAGAGAAATATTCTCTTTAGCCGAGTTGGCCAAGATAGAAAGATATTCTCTGATTTGTGAGAACAACTAGGATGAGTCATGTGAAAAGGCATGGAATGCCTCAGAAATCATGTGCAGAGTGTGAGAGGAAATTAAGTTGAGCTTGTTAGAGCACTGCTCGGTCGAACTCGCAAGCATTTCTATCTCAAGCTGGTTTGTCAAGTTTAGTTGCCAAAACTATAAGTCTTGATTTCTAGTCAACTTATAGCTAAGTCTCGGACTAGGATAAAAAGTGTAGGTGAGCTCTAGACTCCACAGAGTGCATCATACAAAGACGAAAAACTACTCAAGGAACTGGCGGAACTTCATCGACTAAAAGGTATTTGAAGACTTGAACTTATCTATCAATCAAAAGTCTATCTAGTCTATCTCCTATCTTGAGAAAAAAGTCATATTGCTATATAGACTTCGATTATACTCATTTGTTATTTCGAGCCGAGTTTATCTTGCTTATCTATTTCTCGAAATATGTGTTGGTGAGCTTTCGCTTTGGCCAATTTCATCTTTACAAGTGACGAAAGTCATGTTGATTATTTTAATATCTTAAAAATTGCTTTGATGAAAATTAGCGTGTGAATAACCTCTATTTAACATCCTCTAAGAATGTTTCAATGATTAAAATGAGAGTTTATAGTATATAACCTTGATTGGATATAAACATTATATGTGAACTCATACTTGTGTAAGTCCAAAATCCTTGAACCAAAGTATGCGTACTTTGCTGCTCAGGATAACCGGAACTAAAATCCGCGTACTGCCGGAAGTTCACGTCCCGTAAATTTCTGTTGGAGTTTGTGAACTGAAAACAAACTCAATCCGGGTACTTAAGTATGCGTACAGGTATGCGTACTTGAGTGGGTTATTTTCTAAAAACGGTTTATTCGTGAACTTAAACATATATAAACTAAGGAATGCATATTTGCAAACCGTGGCTATATAGTTCATAAATCGATTCGAGTGAATCAAAATTATTTTTTCTTCGATTATGTCTTGTATACTTCTATGAGATCTAAGCAATTGAACAACTCTCTAACTAGTTCTTTTGAGTCATTTGAACTAGTTATGGTGAAGATGAATAAGGTTGATATGAAAGTGCTCATATGACTAACCATTTGTTTAACTATTGTTGAACTAACCAAGTATACATGTTTAGGTACGGTGACACAAACTTAAATGAACGTGCATTTCATTTGTGTATAACAAGCTGAGTTCGATCTAAAGGTCGGAAGATATTAGCTTGAATCTAATCAGGTTTTCATCTAACGGTGATTATTAAATGCTTTGTTACCAAGGTAACTTAGATTTCAAACCCTGATATTGAGATTATATAAAGGAGAACTCTAGCAACTGGGAAATCTAATCCGCACACCTCTTGTGTGATACTAGTTGTATAAGCCAGAGTCGATTCTCCTTTAACCTTAGGTTTCTACCGATACCTTGTAGGTTAACGACTTAAAGACTTCATTGGGATTGTGAAGCCAGACCCAACTATTCTTTTTGTAGTTGCGTGATCTGATCTTGCTGTTTCTATCGTATTTGAGTATAATTGTAAGATTGGCTTGAGATTAATTTCTCCAATAGGCAAGATAAAAAATTAGTCACAAACATCTTCGTCTCATCATTTGTGATTTTGCAATATCTTGTTTCGCTAGTTGATTAAGACTATTATGAGGTGATTGATAATTCTAGGCTGTTCTTCGGGAATATAAGTTCGGGTTATCGATTAGTTCCTGTTCACCTTGTGTAGATGGGGAAAAATGATTTACTGGTTTTTACGGTATTGAAGAGTCGACCGTGTGGAGACTCCTTGAACCGAGCGAAATGTTGAACCTCACACAGATGTACAGAAAGAAGGGAGTGCTTTAAGTTCGAGAGATCAATCTGTAAGACTTCGGCCTAAACCAAGAACAATGGTCGTTTCAGAGTCAATTCGGTCACAAGAGAGGATGGGTTGATCTGTAGGAGGGAAGATGAGAAACGCGTGAGATCAATGGTGATCTGAGATTGTAGATGTGTTGTGAATTCAGCATTAAAATGCTCTGGATGATTGAGGTTTTCCTGATTGAGAGTGATTTCTGTGAGTTCGTGTAGACGAAGGATTATTTGTATGAACTTTGATGAGAAATTGCTCGTTTAGGCAACTGTTGTTCGAATGTTCGAAAACTCTTTGGAATGTTGTTCTTTCAATTAGGACTCAGTCACATTTTATGATGCCATAGTTGAAAACATCATGATCCCATGAAGTGTGACAGTTTGCTGGAATCAGAAAAAGGGGAAGTAGGAAATCGTGCCAAACCAATTACTCATCGTGCGGAGACTTGGTTAATTTTCCACCCACTACTTTGCTGACTCTTCCAACTGATTGCGCAACTTGATCAAATTCTCATCATGGGTGAACACACGTGCCGTAGACCTCCAAACCAAAACCCTATTTAATATCCCCCCATGTGACACGATTGAAATCTCGTGATTGTGGAGTTAGTTGCTGACTTTGTGGGACGATGAGTCTATGTAGTGCTGAGTTGAAAACGTTTAAGAAAATATTCTGAAACTCATGGATTAAATGAATGTATGCTGAGACGAGGTATCATTATAACCTAAAACAAGCAAACTGTGTTGTTGAATTGTCGAATATTGATAGTTGAACCAATATTCTTTGATCTGAGCAAATATTGCTAGTCTGAGCGAATATTGCTAATTTGAGTGAATATTGCCGGTTCGAGCAAATATTGCTTGTTTGATGAATTTATTGGTAGCAGGATCGAATAAAATATTAATTTAATTTACTGACTGCTAGGTCGAGAAAAATAAATAACAATGTTAATCATGGAATCAACATAAAATTATCAGAGTGTTTGAATCTGCTCAGAATCACGTTTCTGCAGAGCTCTGAATTCAAAACCCTAATTTTATCGAAGTGATGATTTATTGCAAATCAACACGGGACCGGCTACATGGGATTACGGGTACACCATATAACGCCTAGATGCTCGAATGAGCAAAAATACCAAAGTCTCTTGAGGACCAGTTGGTGAAAGAATGATTAAATGCTGATCATTTACTGAAATAATGCTCGTGTGAGCGACAAATCATAATACCTGATGTATAAAATATGAGGACCATCCAAGAGGTCATGGGACTGGCTCTTGGTGGTTGTGGGACCAATAGATGGTCGTTTGAGCAAACTCCCAACTGTTTGGAAAAAGTTTGAACCTAATATGAGCAACTGAGCAAATTAGGTTAAAATCATTAAAATATGCGGGACCAGCTGTTTGCAAGCCTCATGGTCACCTTTGGTCAGTCAAGGGGATGTTCCCATGTCAGCATGATGTCCGCGCTTCAGTTCTGAAAATTTTGATATTTTCTGGTGCACGTTTGAGCAACATTTGGAGAAAATATGCAAAATCCATGGTTTTGCTGAAACTGGGAAAAATACAAGAGATGATGAAAATAATAAATAAAACAAGGAATTAAAAGGTGTGGGACCGGACACGGCTAGGGCATGATCGGCCGGCTGACACACGGTCCCACATGCTTTTCCCAATTTTATGTGATTTTATGTATTTTTCTCTGATTTAAGGGAAATTCCATGAAACTGGAGAGTTTGATAAAATTAGGGAACTTCAATAAGATGAGAGATAAAATAATAATAAAATATGGAATGGGAGTGTGGGACCGACAATGGCCAGGGCATGGCCGGCCATGGGCACGGGTCCCAAGACACTCTTCCCAATTTTATATAATTTTCATGATTCTAGAGAGTTTTCATAAAATCAAAGAGATTTGTTGAAATCAAGGTATTTTGTTGAAATCAGGAAAAAAAACACCAAATAAAATAATGGGCATGTGGGACCGGCTAAGGCATGGCCGGCCGACTAAAGCCCGATCCCACAAGTTTTCCCTAATTTTTTAATATTTTCTATGATTTTAGAGAAAATACATGAAATTAGGTAATTTCAGGGAAAATTCATGAAATCAAGGAATTTTCATAATTTAAGAGAAATAATAAAATAATGGGGACGTGAGGTGTGGGACCGGCCACGGCCAAGGCATGACCATCTAGCCGGCGGCCCCATGACACCTTTCCCTAATTTTATTATTTTTTGATAAAATCATGTGGTTTAGACAAAATTACATGAAATTAGGTAATATTCATGATTTTAGGGAAAAATCATAAAATCAAGGAATTTTCATAATTTGAGAGAAATAATAAAATAATGGAGACGTGAGGTGTGGGACCGGCCATGGCCAAGACATGGCCGGCTAGTGCACGGTCCCGTGATACCTTTCCCTAATTTTATTATTTTTGATAAAATCATGTGACTTAGATAACTTCTTTGAAATAAAGGAAATTTTACTCGAACGAAAGGATTTTCATGAGATCAGGAAAATAGTAAAACATTTATCACTAACCCGTGGAATTCTGCTGGGAAGAACCACGAATTGAAGTAACGAAATATAACAGAGAATCGTAGAACATTGCTGGATATTCAGACGATTAATTAATTGATGATTCATAGAATATTGCTGGATATTCAGACGATGTCTCGTAGAATATTGTCGGATATTCAGACGATGGCTCGTAGAATATTTCCGGATATTCAGAC
This sequence comes from Papaver bracteatum, assembly GCA_023529315.1. NCBI lineage: Eukaryota > Viridiplantae > Streptophyta > Magnoliopsida > Ranunculales > Papaveraceae > Papaver > Papaver bracteatum. Next base: position 1,502,009 of record JAJJWX010003505.1, on the reverse strand, counting down.
GATTTAAGATGATCAATATTGACGGCTATATACTTGAAGGGCTTCCTGTCTAGCAGCATTAATCATCTGAGGGTTGAGCAATATGAACTAGTTGGAGTGTCATATTCCTCTTTCATAGTCGGGGAAAACCTGGTTGCATCCCGAAGACGTTATCGCTCTATACTAGCATCCATGCTGTCTAGGAGCCGCACAATCTTTCGATTCTATACAGTATGAGATGTGCTATCAGCTGGGAGACTGCACATCTACATCTTCTCCGAGAGGCTTTCTCCATCATAGATTTATGGCATGAGCTTTCATGCTTAGAGACATGAGTCTCGATACTCTGAGAGACTTTCTCCATCATAGGTTTATGGCATGAGCTTTCATGCTTAGAGACATGAGTCTGATACTCATCCGATTGCCGGATCCGAAGTAATTACTGAAATTGCTCAGTATTCATGAGATGTGACGTGGTCTCATTTAAGATACTACATATTTACACGCACTCTGAGAGACAGTCTTCTCAGTTAGAGATTTATGGCATGAGCTTTCATGCTTTAATGAGAGACATGAGCCTCAATACTCATCTGGTTGCCGAATTTGGAGCATAGTTTTACAATTATACCCTTTGTCAAAAATCCACCATCTACATTAAGTCTCATGCTTAGTGAGGAACAATCTTGTTCCTCAGTCAGCATTGAAAGGTGATTTTCCAAGTGCTAACATAAATAAGTAATTGAACTTAGTCATAAGATAAGACATTACCGGGTTTCGACAGAATGAGCGAACCATGGCTTGAGCGGCCCCAGTGGCATAATAGAGCATCATCCGGTGAGAATGAATTAGTGTAGAACCGCTGATTCTATGACGGAACCTTGGTCGGTTTAGGATTCATGGGTCCGGGCCCATGAAAAGAAATCCTTGTTTTAGGAATAAACGCTCGTTCATTCGTAAGTTTAAGGAACAAACAAAATAGACCTGAGTCTAATGATAAAATTTTATCTATGAGCTTTCACGAAAAACAAAATTTTATTTTTTAAATATGTGAGATTTCATAGGGTGGAATAAACTCTCGTTTCAAAGGTGAATGCTCGTACGAGAGAAAAGTTTTTTTTTTAATAGATATACGTCTGTTAGTAATAAAATTTTGTTTATGAGCTTTCATGAAAATTTTATCTTCGAGCTTTCGGAAATCTTCGAAAATATACTCTCGCTTCAAAGACAAATGATCTTGCGAGGGAGCAAAGAAATATATAGATATATATTTTTCAAATTTACGTGAGTTTCGCGTTAAATATATATATTTTGTAAAATCAATGTTTTGATTTTGAACAATTATTGAAAGTAGACAATTTTACGTGGTGAAATAATGTCTGTGAGTTTTCAAAATTGTAGAATGTACATTTGTCCAATTTTGAAGAACCAGTGAATGTTCACACAGTAAAAGTTTGTGTAGGTTGTTCACAATTTTATGAAAATCAAGTCATGATTTTGAATAATGAATTTTGCTCGTCTTTGCAGGTTTGACGAAACGAGCAAGTTTTCAAAATTCTGACGCTAATATCACTAGAGCTAGTGAAATTGTAAATAGGTAAGAGTTGGATCGTTACCATTTTTGTAGATGTTGATGTGAGAACCTTTATTCCATGATTCATTGTTCTGTCGAAGCATGCGCTTTGTATGAACGATATGCTGAAGTATCCACTTTGCGGGAATGACTGACTCCCATGATGATACTTCCAAAGATGGTGTTTCCAGAGATAACATCTCTACGGACGAAACTTTAAGAAGTGGTACTTCTGGAACCTCTAGGTGATGGTGAGAGATTCTTCATATTTCATTGGCTTTACCATAGGATGATTGTGAAGTGAGATCTTGGATCAATGTAGACTCCACGGAAATGGAAGAAAGTCTACGTGAGCGGAGAACCCAGAAGTAAGGACTACAGGATGCTAGTAAATGACGCGTAGTCCCCAGCCGTTTCTTTGACGAGTTGTTAACGCTCCTTGTGTCATGACTTTGCCCGTGCAATAAGGATCATGAGACCAAGGTTTGTTATTTCTTATAGACTTTTGATCTATTGATTGACGGTCTTCAACTTGTTCCCGGGGTAAACAATTCATGAATCCAACACTAATGAATAAGTCGATGCAAGTATCCCTTTTCATGCAGGTGATCGTGGCATCTCCTTGAATAATAATAATTGTCGTTGATGAATCCAGGAAGAAATCATTGTAGATAAGCATCATGTTGATGAAGCGTGTTCTTCTTTGGGATATGGAAATATGGAGAATTCCCGAAATCCCGAACCGAATGGAGGTAGCAGCGTCGTCAATGGAGATTCCGGCATTGCCGAGCTAGAAAATTTCAGACTTCAGCATTTTAGAAAAAACACCGTGGAGTCTTCGTTCGAAGTTGGATTTTCGAGATCTGCATGTGTATCTTAAAGCCCAAGAAATTTCCAAGCTTTAACGCAGCATTTTTTTAAGTTTTGAGCACGTTCGGGCCCTGAAAAAGGCGAAACAGTAAACTTCCAGGAGACTTTCAGAACTTTTTCAGACTGTACGTTGTTTAATATTTTGAACGCATCTCCTTGCTCGTTCATCGGATTGTTATGAAATTTTGAAATTTTGTAGAGGACATCCATACAAAGAGAATGGTATATAAATAATCCTCAGATTCCTAGTAGATTGCTCCCAGTTCGTCATCTTGTACAGGGAAGAGTAAAGTCTCTTCAGACGAGCTTTCCACAAAAACGTATTTTCATGACTTTCATGCTATTTGCTCGTGCCCCGAGTGTATAATGATGAACCCTGATGATGCCGGAATACTTTTATAATGTATTTTATGATCGCATTTGGTCTCATATTTATATTGCTCTAACCTCATGTAATCTTCGTATTAGATGCCAAACACCGAAGTTGAGGATATTGAACCAATAAGGATAACTCGAGCCGCCCTGGAGTTATCGATGAAGATAAAACCATCCCTGCACTTCAAGGACATGAGAAGGTTGTCACTGAAGTTATGGAAACCTCGATTGTTGTTGCTTCAGTGATAGAAGAAATCGAGCCACCAGTAGAGAAGACTGAAGAAACTGTTGCAGTGGAGTGTCAGTCCCCAGTGTTTTGTTAAACCTCTTCTTTTCGTTTTATTTTCTTCTGGAAAGACCTAGATAGAGGACCCGGGTAGAAAATTGATGTAAAGATCCAGGTGGTAGAAACTGGAGGTACCTTGATGAAGAACTTAACGAAGAAACCTGGTGGAGATCGATCGACTGTGGGGTTACGAACCCGTCTACAAATTTCTGCTTGCATGTTGTATGCTCTGGAAGCTAGAGGAACCTCATATGACGTTGAAATTTGATGCTTGACCCCATCTTTTGAAGCTAAGAGACTGAGTTATCTCATGAGACAAGAATCACTCAATTTGGAGTTGTAGAGATCAGTCAACAAAGCGTGCACATCTGTAATTTGTAATCCCGTACAAAATTTTCAGGTTTCATATACCTGACGGTAAAGGCCATATCTTTCAACTTATATGTCCTATTAATGCGCCCTTTTGGTATGTTGTAGAAGAGACATGGGCGAACATCTTTCATTGAGGAAGAATTGTCCCATTCCTCACCCATTGGTACGTTTTTGTAAACTCATGGCCTGGAGTGTGTTGTATCTCATTTGTAAAGGTGATGAGAACATCTTGTAGAAGACTTTGGATTATCCCCACCAGTCATGCCAGCTTTGGGAAGACTTTCATGTACGCATGTTGTCAGGTCTGCACATCTTGATATGAATCATTGATTCTTTAGAGAAGTCCGCTTCATGTGCAACACTTCAGAGAATGATTAGTTGATGAAGCCCTGAGGATGTTGCTCCTGAGATCCTCGTCGATGCTGAGATCATGGATGGTGTTCCTCTAGAAATTATTGTTGATGCTGATACCATGATTGAAATTTCTCCAAAGACCGAAAAGGCTAGAATCATGATTATAGATATAATCTTTGCTCATTCATCCAGTGAGCCTTTTACATTCACGAAGTAGTTGATGAGTTGAGCATCCCTAAGATGAAGGTGTACTGAGAGCTCAACTTGAATGCTCCTGAAAGTATAACTTTACCATGAACTGGCTTTGTCAGTGAGTCGATGTTGTTACGGTAAATAGCATCAACAATTTTTATACTGGATGTGATTGGTGAAGAGAGAAAGTTCATCAATTATGCAGGGGGCTTGTGATGTAGAGAAATCATGTTGATGAAGTTTCACGGAATCACCTCAGGTTTCCCAATGCATGTTGAAGGAGTTGGTGTCATCCATGTATAGATGATGTCACATCTGCTTCAGAAGTCTTATCATGGGATAATGAAGACTTATTGATCGTAACTTCGTTACACTTTGATTGCGTTGGTGTTGAATCAGTGTGCCATTGTCAAGATATTTGTGTTGAAGCCAGATGCGCCGTTGTAGGAGGTGTACTCCTTGATTGGGAGTACAATTTGAAGTCTTTTTGGATGCTTGAGCATTGAAGCGTATGTTCCTTAAGCATCGAATGTCTTAGGGGTTTGATTATTTCGGCACTGGAGTATCTTCTGTTGATTCAGCATCCCTTTCGTTGCTACAGTGGGATTCGACACTTGTGCAGACATCAAAGCTTTCTAATTTCGTGGAACACATGGACTTACAGGAGAAATTCCCAAAGTGTTCTTTGCTATGTTTAGACGTCAGTAACGAATGTTTCAGTGCTTGATTCGGAGAAACGTCAGATTCAACCACTTGGTAAAATACTAATGCGGTGAAGCTACCATTCATAACGTCTTGTAGAGTTGCCAGCATAATTAAGTCCCCATTCTAAGATAGCATGTGGGGAAATAAATGACATAGATATGGAATGAGACTTTCATGAATGGGGAACCTCTTGATGAATGTCTATGCATCTTTTGCAGGTTCTTACTTCAACCTCGTCAAAGTTTTAAATCCCTCAAAGTACTCTGATGATGGAATGTCCGTCAAATTTTCTGTAACAGAGCTTTCTTTGTTAGGGAGATGTGTAACTAAAGGCGCTTTGTAAGTACCCATATTTCAGCGTGGATCCACGCTCTTCTGAAGGACATGTCACATGTTGGATCTTCCTGGTTATGTGAAACTTGGTTTCTGTCCAGGTTGAGTTTATGTTCACTTTGAAAATGATGTAGCCATAAGTACTTCCGAGAGCTTCTTCAAGGTCTATGATTGAGATGGAGCATGAGTATCTTCTTGCCGAGTGATGCATGTGGATCATATGGTTTTCACTGGAATTCTGTTAATGGCGGTGTCAGCATCGATCAACGTTCTTCCAAATTCGTTTCTTCTGAGATTGACTGTGGTAAGCAGTCCCCAGTCGTACATCTCTTGATCTGCGGCTGGAGGCTCAAGAAGTATTTTCGGGATGGACTTCTTGACACGATGTGGTTTAGTACTGTGAACATGTCTCTCCTTTGTGCCTTCGACAGATAACGCAATTCACGTTCGAACTGAACTGCTTCTTTGATAGGTTGTCCAAAGAGTGTAATCTGACTGGGAGAGGATTCTTGTGTACTCCTTTAGTACCCAGTTCAGGCTATTGTGGATCAACCTTATCTTTGAAAATGTGCTTCAAAACTCCGCAGTCGCTTGTGGGATGATTGACAAACCTATGGAACCGGCAGTAATAGGGACTTTCCATGTTTTCTTCAGTTGGTTCTTTCTTGACATATGGTAACTTGATTGCACCATCTTGGACCCAGTCACGCAGTAGTTCGATCACCTCTTTATTGGAAAAGTAAATTCAGGTGCTTCTTGATCAGGAGCCCTTGTGCGTTGGTCAGTGGCTTGTGCGTCTTGCTTATCCTTCCTTTGTGCTTTTGAAGGAGATGAGGTATGCTTGCGTGGCGGTTTGGCTTTCCGTTTGCTCCCTTCTGCAACAGTGTTTGTGGAAGGCTGGAGGTTTTACTGCTTCTTGATCAGATATCTGCTACTTCGAGTGTCTCGTGATTCTAGATTTTGCTCTTTCCAACAGAGCAGGTGCAGTGGTTGCCGATCTCTTTGCTACTTTCTAAAACTCTGAGAAAGTCTGAAATCGAAGATTTTCCAGTAGGGCTCTGTAAACCGGGAGCATGCCATTGATGCACAAATATACCAGCTGCTGTTCCGTGATATTTGGATCATGATAATCCAGGGCTTGTACTTTAAATATTTTCACATAATCATTGGGATTTTCACTTACCCTCTGATACATTCTTCCAAGGTCAGAGAGAGTGACTTGCTCTGACACGAAAAAGTACTTCATATAGAAGGCGTTAATCATTTCTCCCCAATTGTTGATAGTTCCTGGTGCGATGTTGTTGTACCATGTCTATGCTCTGCCTTTCAAGGATTTTGAAAACTCCTTGAGACGAACGTCGTGGTTATGTTCATGTTCTCCTAAGGCTTCGAGGAAACGAGAGACGTGTTCTCGAGCATTGCCAGTTCCATCATACAAAGTAAAAGTTGGAGAAATGTAACCTTTCGGAAGGGAAATCCTCTGCATAGCGGCATGATAAGAAGGTTGGTGCCTATGGACATGTGATGTATTGCCCTTTCCACAGTTCTCCAGAAGACGCTCCAAGTCTTCACGAGTAATGAAGTTTGATGAATCCTTTGCTGATGGATCACCTGCAGCTTTGCCGGCTTCATCATCATCCATTGTATGAATTGGAATTACCTTAGGACCGTCATCTGAGGATTTCTCCTTCTCTTTTCCCTTTCCTTGAATTTTCTCTGACATCTTGTTAGTGAGATTCTTCAATTGATCAAATAGCTCCTTCTGTGCCGCAGCCATATCTGTCTGATTATGTGCAAAGATTTCTTGTGCTTTGATGAGATCAGCAATAGTAGGTGGTTGGTTTCCTCTGATTTCCTCAAGGTGTCGTCCGAATAAAGGATGCCCCTCTTTGTGAGGAGGATAAATATCACCACCATCAGTATTTGTGATCGGAATTGTTTCTGGAATGTCCTCATTGTCGTTGATGTTGTTATTGTCATTGTTGCTAGTGCTAGCGCCGTTGGTATTGGAACCTGTGACTAACCCAAACCCAAGACCAGCCATCTTGTGAAACTGTGAGATTGCAACCGAGAGATTAACCTCCTACTGTGGTCGCCAATCTGTAGATGTGAAAAAACGATTTGCTGGTTTTTACGAGATTGAAGAGTCGACCGTGTGGAGACTCCTTGAACCGAGCGAAATGTTGAACCTCACACAGATGCACTGCAAGAAGGGAGTGCTTTAAGTTTGAGAGATCAATCTGTAAGACTCCAGCCTAAACCAAGAACAATGGCCGTTCCAGAGTCAATTCAGTCACAAAAGAGGATGGGTTGATCTTTAGGAGGAAAGCTGAGAAACGCGTGAGATCAATGGTGATCTGATATTGTAGATGCGTTGTGAATTCAGCATGGAAATGCTCTGAATGATTGAGTTTTGCCTGATTGAGAGTGATTTCTGTGAGTTCGTGTAGACGAAAGATTGTTTGTATGAACTTTGATGAGAAATTGCTCCTTTAGGCGACTGTTGTTCGAATGTTCGAAAACTCTTTGGAATGTTGTTCTTTCAATCAGCATTCAAAGACATTTTATAATGCCGGAGTTGAAAACACCATGATCCCATGAAGTGTGACAGTTTGCTGGAATCAGAGAGTGGGGAAGTAGGAAATCGTGCTAAACCAATTACTCATCATGCGGAGACTTGGTAAAATTTCCACCCACTACTTTGCTGACTCTTCCAACTGATTGCACAACTTGCTCACACTCTCATCATGGATGAACACACGTGCCGTAGATCGCCAGACCAAAACCCTAGTTAATATCCCCCCATGTGACACGATTGAAATCTCGTGATTGTGGAGTTAGTTGCTGACTTTGTGGGACGATGAGTACATGTAGTGCTGAGTTGAACACGTTTTAGAAAATGTTCTGAAACTCATGGATTAAATGTATGTCTGCTGAGACGAGGTATCATTATAACCTAAAACGAGCAAACTGTGTTGTTGAATTGTCGAATATTGATAGTTGAACCAATATTCTTTGATCTGAGCAAATATTGCTAGTCTGAGCGAATATTGCTAATTTGAGTGAATATTGCCGGTTCGAGCAAATATTGCTCGTTTGATGAATTTATTGGTAGCAGGACCGAATAAAATATTAATTTAATTTACTGAATGCTGGGTCGAGAAAAATAAATAACAATGTTAATCATGGAATCAACATAAAATTATCAGAGTGTTTGAATCTGCTCAGAATCACGTTTCTGCAGAGCTCTGAATTCAAAACCCTAATTTTATCGAAGTGATGATTTATTGCAAATCAACACGGGACCGGATACATGGGATGACGGGTTCACCATATAACGCCTAGATGCTCGAATGAGCAAAAATACCAAAGTCTCTTGAGGACCAGTTGGTGAAAGAATGATTAAATGTTGATCATTTACTGAAATAATGCTCGTGTGAGCGACAAATCATAAGACCTGATGTATAAAATATGAGGACCGGCCAAGAGGTCATGGGACTGGCTCTTGGTAGCTGTGGGACCAATAGATGGTCGTTTGAGCAAACTCCCAACTGTTTGGAAAAAGTTTGAACCTAATATGAGCAACTGAGCAAATTAGGTCAAAATCATTAAAACATGCGGGACCAGCTATTTGCAAGCCTCGGGGTCACCCTTGGTCGGTCAAGGGGATGTTCCCGTGTCACCATGATGTCCGCGCTTCAGTCATGAGAATTTTGATATTTTTTTGTGCACGTTTGAGCAACATTTGGAGAAAATATGCAAAATCCATGGTTTTGCTGAAACTGGGAAAAATACAAGAGATGATGAAAATAATAAATAAAACAAGGAATTACAAGGTGTGGGACCGGCCACGGCTAGGGCATGACCGGCCGGCTGAAACACGGTCCCACATGCTTTTCCCAGTTTTATGTGATTTTATGTATTTTTCTCTGATTTAAGGGAAATTCCATGAAAACTGGAGAGTTTGATAAAATTAGGAAACTTCCATGAGATGAGAAATAAAATAATAATAAAATAAGGAATGAGAGTGTGGGACCGGCAATGGCCATGGGCGCGGGTCCCAAGACACTCTTCCCAATTTTATATAATTTTCATGATTCTAGAGAATTTTCATAAAATCAAAGAGATTTGTTGAAATCAAGGTATTTTGTTGAAATCAGGAAACAAAACACCAAATAAAATAATGGGCATGTGGGACCGGCTAGAGCCTGGTCCCATAAGTTTTCCCTAATTTTTTAATATTTTCTATGATTTTTGAGAAAATACATGAAATTAGGTAATTTTAGGGAAAAATCATAAAATCAAGGAATTTTAATAATTTAAGAGAAATAATAAAATAATGGGGACGTGAGGTGTGGGACCGGCTACGGACGGCCGGCGGTCGCATGACACCTTTCCCTAATTTTATTATTTTTTGATAAAATCATGTGGTTTAGATAAAAATACATGAAAGGTAAAATTATGTTTGGAAGGCACGAAGCCGGGTATATTTATGCTCCATACCACGGCTTCGAAATACTTATGTAAACTACCACGAACTTCCACACCACGACATACAAGATCCTATTTATATAATGAATCCAACAACAGGTGAGCACCTCCATCTGCCACAAATATGCGATCCAACACCAACGCCACAAATTAGTTGGGATCCACGATACGTCGTAGGGGGTTTCGGCTACTGTGAACATACCGGTGAATACAAAGTAGCTCGAATTGAAGTGGGAAGTAAAGTGGACGTACACACACTAGGAGACAACATGAGCATTGTCTTTGATGGGTCTTCGAATATATTTTGGCCGCCATATAAGCTGATAGCCTTTGGAAAGAACAACAACATCCTATTGAAAAACAACCGCTGTTTAGAGCGCTATAATGAACTCACCAGAATTTTGACAGAAATTTCGGAGACAAGGTATGGTACTGCTGCATCCAGCAATAGTGATGAAGAAGATGATGTTGAGGAAGAAGGTTTTGGAAGCGACGATGAAGATAAGGATTCTGATTAGAGTTTTCCAGAGATTCAGAAAGATCGAGAATTTGTGCATAGTTTCAAGCTTAAATATGATTAACATGTTTTTCTCCAGAGGTTCTTATGTCTGATCTTCTTGTCGCTGGTAAGAATCATCTTATTCTTGTGTGAAGTTCATATAAGTCGGCCGGTCCAAGTAGTTGTTTTCATTTTGTTGTCTTGATGAAATATATCAGTGTAGTTATAGTAAATGTGGGTGTTTTTCTTTTTAGGAGTTTGAAAAGGGTGTGAATGGATATTTTGAATGCAATGTTGTAAATGCTAGCAATCGAGAGTACTGTAAATGTTGATCTTGGTTGTAATGAACTGGGTCTTTTCTATAGATAGTGTTGAAGGTAGATTCAATCAGGAGAGAATTTAATTTTGCAGGATTTTGTAGCATTGTAGGAGAAAAAAACTTGGGAGAACATGCATACAATTTTCATGATCTAATATAGTTTGAAGGTAGTTACCCAGTTACCCTTCTAAAAAATTTCTTCGGTAAACCAATTAAAATCGAGGGTTTTGTCCACCTACATATTTACTCTTTTATCTAAAAAAATACCACTGAATATGCGACACATGTGCGACTCATTTGCGAAATGTCAGTAATTTTCCTTGCAAAAAGTAGCACTAAATATGCGACTCCAGTGAGATTGATTAACGACACTTAAAATAATGTGCGTCCCCGAGCCAAACGGCTCTTAACTTAATAGCACAGTTTTTGCGACTAGTATATGATGGATGTGCTACACATGAACGATGTAGGGTCCAAAGCCGTTTAAGCCGACTAAACGCCGGTAGACTCTTCACTTAATAACACCATATTTGCGTTACCCTAGTGATATGTGTATGACATATGTGCGACGAATTTTAATGGCTTGATTAAGGAAAATTAAATGCTAATGGTTACTTTTTCTGGTTCGCATTAGTGATTCTATTGTTTGAATAAGAAGTAAATCTAATTGAAACAACCTCCTATTGAAGTCTCAAGAATAGAGATTTGAAATCAGTTACACAAGATAATGTTTTTTAGATTGACATGAATCATCATAACTAATCAATTTTAAACTTCCTTATACCATTCAGTTAATCGGATGCAACACAAACCTGATAATGATAGTTGATCCACCATCAATAGGAATCCTAAGTAGTCATTCAACAAACGAACCCCACAGAAACGATGTAAATTCTGATCAGAACCTTAAAGGACCATCAGGATTTTCCATCACGAGTCTAATTAAAACTCTTTTACTGGAAACCCTGAATTACAAACTTACCAACCTAATAAATACTCTTTCATTACAACAACCATATATTTTATCGATCAAACATCCAAATCAATCATGCACCAGATCCCATTTTTCGAAATGTGTGACCAAGTTCGAGGATATGTTAGGTAATCTATATGTTGTTGGGGGAGAGTTAGTCAAACAATAAAATGAAATGATATTATGTTAAGTTATGGTATTTTGTGTTTCCTTAACTTCTATTGTGGTACCAACCATCATTGGCCCTGAATATGAAATTAGGTAATTTTCATGATTTTAGGGAAAATTCATAAAATCAAGGAATTTTCATAATTTGAGAGAAATAATAAAATAATGGAGACGTGAGGTGTGGGACCGGACATGGCCAAGACATGGCTGGCTAGTGCTCGGTCCCGTGACACCTTTCCCTAATTTTATTATTTTTGATAAAATCATGTGACTTAGATAACTTCTTTGAAATAAAGGAAATTTTACTCGAACGAAAGGATTTTCATGAGATCAGGAAAATAGTAAAAATATGATAAAATATAAAATTGGGCGCGAGACTGGTCACGGCATGACTGACCGGCTGGTGAGCCCAGTCCCCTGGCGTTTTTGCTAAAAAAAAATTTATTATTATTTTTTCTTCCTATTTTGCATAGGTTCCTCGTTCGTTCGTATTTTTTGAAATGCTCGTTCGTGCATTCAAATGCTGGTCTGTGCATTATCTTCTAATTACAGTTGCACCATTTTTGTCAAGGCTTATTTGATGCTCAGATGCCTGTTTCGTTGAACATGTATCACTAACCCGTGGAATTCTGATGGGAAGAACCATGAATTGAAGTGACGAAATATAACAGAGAATCGTAGAACATTGCTGGATATTCAGACGATTAATTAATTGATGATTCGTAGAATATTGTTGGATATTCAGAGGATGGCTCGTAGAATATTGACGGATATTCAGACGATTTAAGATGATCAATTGATGGATTTATACTAGAAGGGCTTCCTGTCTAGGAGCATTAATCATCTGAGGGTTGAGCAATATGAACTTGTTGGAGTGTCATATTCCTCTTGTATAGTCGGGGAAAACCTGGTTGCATCCCGAAGACGTTATCACTTTATACTAGCAGGCATGCTGTCTAGGAGCCGCCCAATCTTTCGATTCTATACAGTATGAGATGTGCTCTCAGCTGGGAGACTGCACATATACATCTTCTCTGAGAGACTTTCTCCATCAGAGGTTTATAGCATGAGCTTTCATGCTTAGAGACATGAGTCTCGATACTCATCCGATTGCCGGATCCGGAGTAATTACTGAAATTGCTCAGTATTCATGATATGTGTCGTGGTCTCATCTGAGAGACTACACATCTACACGCACTCTGATAGACAGTCTTCTCAGTCAGAGATTTATGGCATGAGCTTTCATGCTTTAATGAGAGACATGAGCCTCAATACTCATCCGGTTTCCGAATATGGAGCATAGTTTTACAATTCTACCCTTTGTCGAAAATCCACCATCTACACCTTGATTTATCAAAAGACGGAACAAAACTTGTAGGTATTTATGTGGGAGACAGATTTATCTATTCATGTAGATTTTTTTGTGTGATACAAATTTGTTTATTAAAGTCTTCGACTTTGGGTCGTAGAAACTCTTAGTTGTGGGTGAGATCAGCTAAGGGAATCAAGCGTGAAGTATCCTGCTGGGATCAGAGACGTAAGGAGCGCAACTGTACCTTGGATCAGTATAAGATTGATTGGGGTTCAACTACAGTCCAGACCGAAGTTAGTTTGTAGTAGGCTAGTGTCTGTAGCGGCTTAATACAGTGTGTGTTCAATCTGGACTAGGTCCCGAGGTTTTTCTCCATTTGCGGTTTCCTTGTTAACAAAACTTCTGGTGTCTGTGTTTTTTCTTTTCCGCATTATATTTTGTTATATAATTGAAATTTCACAGGTTGTGCGTTAAATCGATGAATTAATAAATCCAACCTTTGGTTGTTGATTGAAATTGATTGATACTTGAACATTGGTCTTTGGTACCAAGTTAATTTCTCTTGTATTCAATTAGACTCGTAGATTTCTATTTGCTTAAGTAAGTATTGAATCGAAAAATTGAGATATAACTACTTGATATACTTTTTAAGATTGAGTCTGACTGTCTAATTGATTCTCTTAAAAGTATATTGGAGTTAGTCCATATAGATTTCTATGAAAATTATTGTGTGAGGTTGTTGTACCACCATTTTTTCAATTGGTGTCAGAGCAGGCAAACAAATTTAAGACCTCATAAGTCCGTGTTTATAACGATATGAATATGGACGAGTCTATCTCTAATAACGTACCAGTTCATAAATTACCTGATGATTTTCAAAGCTTGGATTCACCTGAGAGAACTATCACATCTAGGTAGTATCTAAACATTCTCTTAATGTAGAACCTGTTGAAGTCTAGGAAACACGCCTCCAAGAATAGTTGGATGAACTTTCTGATGAAGGTGATTCAGATATTGATAGAGATGTTGATGATGAAGTCTCGGAGTATGTTAATCTTTTGAATTCATTGGTAAAGAAAAAGATGACAACTTCTCATGTCACACCTAATTTGACTAATCTCTGTCGTACAAACAAGAAGTTGAGAAGATGCTACGCAGGTGTTTATGTTTCGAATCGTTTTAACAAATCGATCCTCAAGGATTCTTAGGAAAACCTACATATGAAGTCACTTGAATGTGATAATCTTTCCCAAAAGTACTTTGTGTTGAAAGAAAGACTTACAGAAACTGAAGCAAGATATGACTCTAAATAAAAATGTTTTAATGACAGAGAAAGCGCGTATCTTACTCGAGAAAAATGCCTTGAGGCTAATTTAGATGTTGCTCTTGATAAAATCAAGATGTTGGAGGATGACTTTAAAAAGTTTAATACTAGTTCAAGCAAATTAACCACTATGCTAGGAGCAAGTAAAAATCATCGTGATACACGAGGATTGGGCTATAAGGGAATAAATACTCCAAATACTAGTAAAGAGGTAAAATTTATCAAGGCTAGTGATTCTTCTCAACAAAAGGTTTCCACTGATGGAAAAAGTGAAATACCTTCATCGAAAGTTAAGATTCAAAAGAGAAAAGTATATCAACCTCCAAAGTCAACACACACGGATCGAGGTAATAATATTCCTTATGTTTGCCACTATTGCGGAAATAAAGTTTATCTAGAAAGGAGATGTCGTTTCCGTATAAGGAATGAGAAACTTCATGATATTCTTGTTTTGGCATCACAAGAAGTTGTGAAACCAAGATCATATGTTAATACTAATCCCCTTAACGTTACAGGTTATGACTGTCCAACCTTTAGGCAAATGAATCAGTGTTGTGATAAACCTAGATTTTCCTACAAACGTCATACGAATCTTTTTCACAATTGTAATGGTTATCAAAAGGATTACTTTGTAAAGGCGAAGACAAGATCCGATGCTCCCAGTTGGAGAAAGACTAACTTGCAAAAGAATAGTCAATCTGATTCTCTTCCGAGAATTCTTGAAGAAAGTAATGGGAAGAAGGTTCCGATTGTTCCTAAACGCACTCAGAAGTGGATACCAAATAAATTCAATGATGTTTTGAGTGTGAAAAGGAATGATCTCCCAGAAAATTCCATGACTATGGAGAAGGCATTATCCATGATGTTGGAACTTAAAAAGTTCTTTGGAAAGATATATTTAGATGCGAAAGCTTCTAAAAGTGATCTGTTTCATGATAATCCAAAAGTCACTTGTGGTGAGCAAGACATTGCTCACATCAACACAACTTGAGTGTGTAGTGCATCATCACCAAGGAATGCCTTGCTATGTATACGGTGAGGGAAGCACGAGAAATGGGGCACACAGATTATGTTCAGTAAGGCTGTAGAATTTGATTGGATTCTTCTAAAAAGGTATGTCTATAAACTTGAGCAATATTTGTGTTTTTATTTGCTTAGAGTTCTTATAATGATCCATGTACCTTGCTAAGAGTGCTTATCATTCATTTATACCTAAATTGATTTGTGTTTAAGGTTCTTAAATGTTTAGGTTTGAAAATAGTAGTTCGGGATGTTTGGACTTCATGGTACACATACCAAGTATGCATACCATCATTTAAAATCAAAATCCAGGGATTTTAGTATGCACAGTCGCACGCCCGTTTTCATAATGCTCCAGGTCACGAGAATTCGTTTGCAAATCCATATGCATACTTGACCGTAGATGTCGATATTCGGTAAACTTGTTTTGGCCGTAACTTCTTCGTACGAACTCGGAATTACCTCATTCTTTTTGCAATCTCTTCCTTTTTGAATTCCCTTCAAAATAAAGATGAGAATTATTGAAGTTGGATGAGTTACGATTGGTCTTTATCCTGTCTCTTTTTTTTAGCGTTTTGCTCTGTTTCGTCGCACTTGTTCCACTTCTCTTGGACTTGGGAACTTGGATTCTTGGAGTACTACCCATAGAATATCATTTGTAGCTTTTACAAGAATGTTATTTGTGAATCACAAAGAAGGAAGTTCAAGAATGGGTAGTAGTACGCATTGTTATGGGATTCTTGAATGTTCACAATCATCTTATGTGAACTATGGTGCATGGTCATTAAAGACTTAGTATGTTCTTCTTTGTTAAGAAAATATTTTTATACGCCTTTAGTAGCTATTCTTGGTGTAAATTCATGCAAAAAAGATAGATTCGACTTTCTAAGGACAAAAATTGTTTTTGCAGTATTAATCTTTATGGTTTTACATATTGCAAATTGTTATGGGATATGTTGTTTACGTCCGTGAACCTTGATTGTCCCATATGTTTTCAAAAGTTAACTCTATTATATGTCGATATGAAAGTATTGATAAAAGATAGAATGAACTTTTGGCTACAAAAGTTAAGCATGTTGTGTCATTATGAAAATATTGATGGAAGATAGGATAAAATTTTGTTTACAAATATTAAAGTCTATTATATGTCATTGTGCAAATAGTGATGAAAAATAGAATGAATCTTTGTTTATTCCGCAATATTGATCTTCCCTGATCCATATTTTTATGTAAAATAATGTGCTGCTCTGTAAGTTTTCTTATGTGAGCATTTCCGATTAAATTAATTATGGTTTCTCTTGTGGTTAATTTAATTGAGATTTTTGGATACAAATTCATATTTTTATGTGATTTTTTAATGTCCAAAGAAATCCTTCTTTTTTTGTAAAAGTAAGGTCGCTCTTGTTGTTCTTTCGGGAATGACATTTTATGGGGGAGAGTTCTTAATTGAACTTGTGCTTAATTGCAAAATCTTTGTGGGGATTGCGGGTGTGGAATATTATAGGGGTTATCTTATATCTTTATAAACTCCTTGATGAATGCATTTAGTTTCGGCTATATGATTGCATCTAAAAAGTTGATATGTGCCTTCTTTTGGTCATAAAATATCTCTATGGAGATTTCATTAGCATCCCACTAGTTTTCGTACCTTTGCCAATTTTATTGAAGAAAGGGGGAGAATAAATGTATAGTTCACACTACAAATACATATGGTTTTCGGATCATTTTTTAAGGGGGAATGGTTTCCATGTGAGATGGAGTATTGACTAAGGGGGAGTGATACATATCACCATAGTATTGTTGTCGAAGTTATGATACAATTGAACTTTGATTCTGTGTAATGATACTATGACATTGTGTAACAATAATTGAGAGCTTTTGTTTTCTCATTGTTATGGCTACGGATTTTCAACAACGAAGATGTTGAACTTACAACTTTTGGAATCATTGGATTACTTGGAAGTGACGAATATTTTGAGTAATGTTGAAGAACCAAGGAGATCATGCATGTGGAAGAGAAGCTGAAAAGTTTATTTATTTTGTATTCCATATGTATTGATAGTTTTGTCACTAAAATTGACAAAGGGGGACATTCTTAGAGCACTGCTCGGTTGAACTCGCAAGCGTTGCTATCTCAAGCTTGTTTGTCAAGTTTAGTTGCCAAAACTATAAGTCTTGATTTCTAGTTTACTTATAGCTAAGTCTCATACTAGGATAGAAAGTGTTGTTGAGTTCTAGACTTCACGGCGTTCATCATACAAAGACGAAGAACTACTCAAGGAACTAGTGGAACTTCATCGACTAAAAGGCATGTGAAGACTTGAACTTATCTATCACTCAAAAGTCTATCTACTCTATCTCTTATCTGGAGAAAAAAGTTATATTGCTATATGGACTTCGATTATACACATTTGCTATTTCGAGCCGAGTTTACCTCGCTTATTTATTTCTCGAAATATGTGTTGGTAAGCTTTCGCTTTGGCCAAGTTCATCTTTACAAGTGACGAAAGTCATGTTGATTATTTCAATATCTTGAAAATTGCTTTGATGAAAAATAGTGTGTGAATAACCTCTATTTAACATCCTCTAAGAATGTTTCAATGATTGAAATGAGAGTTTAGAATATATAACCTTGATTGGATATGAACATTATATGTGAACTCATACTTGTGTAAGTCCAAAATCCTTGAACCAAAGTATGCATACTTTGCTGCTCAGGATAACCGGAACTAAAGTCCGCGTACTGCCGGAAGTTCATATCCCGTGAATTTCTGTTGGAGTTTGTGAACTGAAAACAAACTCAATCCGGGTACTTAAGTATGCGTACCGGTATGCGTACTTGAGTGGGTTATTTTCTAAAAACGGTTTATTTGTGAACTTAAACATATATAAACTAAGGAATGCATATTTGCAAAGCGTGGCTATAAAGTTCATGAGTCGAGTCGAGTGAATCAAAATCGTTTTTGCTTCAATTGTGTCTTGTATACTTCTATGAGATCTAAGTAATTGAACAACTCTCTAACTAGTTCTTTTGAGTCATTTGAACTAGTTATGGTGAAGATGAATAAGGTTGATATGAAAGTGCTCATATGGCTAACCATTTGGTTAACTATTATTGAACCAACTAGGTGTGCACATTTAGGTACGGTTACACAAAGCTAAATGAATGTGCATTTCATTTGTGTATAATAAGTTAAGTTCGATCTAACGGTTGAAAGATATTAGCTTGAATCTAATCAGGTTTTCATATAACGGTGAGTATTGAATGCTTTGTTACAAGGATAACTTAGATTGCAAACCCTGATTTGGAGACTATATAAAGTAGAACTCTAGCAACTGGGAAACCTAATCCCCACACTTCTTGTGTGATGCTAGTTGTATAAGCTAGAGTTGATTCTCCTTTAACCTTAGGTTTCTACCGAGACCCTGTAGGTTAACGACTTAAAGACTTCATTGGGATTGTGAATTCAGACCCAACTATTCTCTTTGTAGTTGTGTGATCTAATCTTGTTGTTTTTATCATATTTGAGTACAATCATAAGATTGGGTTGAGATTAATTTCTCCGATAGGAAAGATAGAAAAGTAGTCACAAACATCTTCGTATCATCGTTTGTGATTCCGCAATATCTTGTTTTGCTAGTCGATTAAAATTATTGTGAGGCGATTAATAATTCTAGGTTGTTCTTTGGGAATATAAGTCCAGGTTATCGATTGGTTCCTATTCACCTTGATTTATCAAAAGATGGAACAAAACTTATAGGTATTCCTGTAGACTTTTTTGTGTGATACAGATTTGTTTATTAAAGTCTTCTACTTTGGGTCGTAGCAACTCTTAGTTGTGGGTGAGATCATCTAAGGGAATCAAGTGCATAGTATCCTACTGGGATCAGAGACATAAGAAGCGCAACTGTACCTTGGATCATTGTAAGATTGATTTGGGTTCAACTACAGTCCAGACCGAAGTTAATTTGTAGTAGGCTAGTGTCTGTAGCGCTTAATACAGTTTGCATTCAATCTGGACTAGGTCCCAGGGTTTTTCTGCATTTGCGGTTTCCTAGTTAACAAAACTTATGGTTTCTGTGTTATTTCTTTTCCGTATTATATTTTGTTATATAATTGAAATAACACAGGTTGTGCGTTAAATCGATCAATTGGTAAATCTAACCTTTGGTTGTTGATTGATACTTGAACATTGGTCTTTGGTACCAATCAAGTTAATTTCTCTTGTATTTATTTTGACTCGCAAATTTCTATTTGCTTGAGTAAGTATTGAATCGAGAAATTGAGATATCCTTGATATACTTTTTATTAAGATTGAATCTGACTGTCTAGTTGATTCTCTTAAAAGTACATTGGAGTTAGTCCATACACATTGCTAAGCGAATTATTGGGTGAGGTTGTTGTACCCACTTTTTCAGAGCTCCCTCTCTCCATGGACGGTCACATATTTCATGTGGAGACAGTATTATTGCTTGTGGGTCCCTTTGTTGAGCATGCGGATCTCAAGAGAGCTTATCTACATTTTTGGATAAACATATATAGTTTAGGCTCAATTTACTAACCGTGAGTGTGTTTGAGAGGATAAGAAATAGGCATGATGCCTAGGTAAGGCGTATGCATATCACAAAGAATATCCGGTCATGTCTGAGATTTCCCGAGAGATTTGAATTTCACTGAGATTTTGCGGAGAGATGTGAATCTCTTTGAGATTTTGTGAAGAGATGTAAATCTCTTCAGAATTTGAGGAGAGATGTGAATCTCTTTGAGATTTTTTGGACGGATCCATATCTGAATGAAGATTTTATAGACGGATTCGAATCTCTCTGTGGTCAACTAGGATTCGTCTTGAAGAGAGAGAAAGGTTTTTGTGTGCCCGATTAATGTCTCTACGAGTTTTTGGCTCATTTGTTTTTGACCAGCGTATCTTGCAGATATGTGCTAGGAATCATCTGTGTCTATATGATGGGGCCGACAAGACAATTGTATCTCGAAAGGATGTTCTAGGAGTCTGTTGAAAGGGCCCGGAGGCAGAATAACCAGTGTATCTCGTAGGGATGTACTAGGAATTATTCAGGAGCCTCGATAAGTCGAGTCAGAGCCTAACGTAGACATGACCAGTGTATCTCACGATTATGTACTATGAATCAGTCATTGATCTCAAATAGGGTGAGTCGTGCTTACAGCTCTCGGTCATAATTCCGTCGGGGACATTTTTACTCATCTACAGAGCCTACATGACCAGTAGTATCACGTCGAGGATGTATACTAGGAATCATGGCATCACAATCAGCTGCGTCTCGTGAAGACATGCTGTAATTATGGATGTTCTGGTTCATAAGTATGTCGGAGACGTTTTACGCTCTATAGAGCCTATGTGACCAGCAGTATCTCGTCGAGGATGTGCGCTTGGAGTCACGACATCACAGCCAGAAGTGTATCGTGGGAACATATACTAGAAATCGTGGTTATGAGTACCTTGAAGACCAAGGGCTTAATCTCTCCCGTGAGAGTTGAATTTTGTATATGGTATTAAAATGACACTTTTGCCCCTTATCCAAATTTCACCATCTACGATTACGATTCAGGAGAGGAAGAAAGTTCAAGTATAACACTCTCGGGTGAAATTGTCAATTTTTATATTTGTGGCGATACTCTTATCAATTTTGATAATTTAATTGATGACTCTTTATCATTGGATAATGCTACGGATGTTTCGTATATTAATGAGAATTATGATAATGTTTCAGGTACCCTATGTTTGGCCGCCAAAGATGTTCCTGAAACAATTTACGATTCGACATGTCCTTCTTGTACCAGTAAAGGTCAGAGACTCATACGATGTTTCAAATACAAACATAAACTAAGTTATGTCAACAAACTGCAACATAGGGTTAGTGCGCTTAAACTTGTTCAAAAGTTCAATCATGAGGTACACAAAGTTAACTCTTCTTCTTCTAAAAGATTGATTGATACTAATGATAAGGAAAAATCTCAAACAAAGAGAAGAATCTGGGCTAAACGTTCCGTATTGAAGAATATTGTGCATGAATTTGGTGGTGAGCAATCTAATGCTCACCTCAACACAATCTAACTTTGTTGAAATGTGCATCTTATCTCATGTTCCCATGAAAGAGATAAGAACTATGAAATTGGATCAAAATTGAATATTATTACTTGGATAACCATCTTTATATGTCCATCCTTATCTATGTCTCAAGTAATGGCATTTAAATTTTGATCTGCTAAACTTAAAAAGGATAAAAATGACATTTTCATTCCATTTTAGGTTTTGTATATTCCAGTGCATGAACCTTTATAATTTCTGAAATCCTACATGATAAATGTCTTCTACTTCAAGACTCGTATTTCTTTCACAAGAAGTTTTTCTTGTTGAGCCATATACTTGTGTTTCACAAATCCATTTTATTCTCACCAGTCATGGAGGCTCCAAGAACCACATCTTCTCGTGAAGCTTATGCTCTAATGGCCGTTGATACCAATCCAACTAACAAGGAGAAAGAGATGTTCCTTCCTTTTGTCTAGTCACTTAAAAGGAAAATGAAGAATCAGAAGAAACCTAGATTGGATTATTCCATGTAGTTGCAGGAATTCCCTCACTACACCCTACTCAAGAATTTATCAATATTTATGACACAATTTGAAGATTAAGGACCTTTTTTATTAATATGATCTTAAAAGAATTACAGTAATCAAGAATACAATTCACTTCATAAGATTTTCTCTCTCCTAAAAACTTTCTTAGCACTCAAAAATTTATCTCTCCTCTCTGGAACTATTCATTTCCTTTATATAGGCATTTACATAGTGGATTACAGCTCATGACAGCTCATTTACAACTAAGATCCCCTTTAATTTCGGACCTGGACTCTTGCGATAAATCGCAGTTAGCACCGCCTTAATCATTCGCAGATTTTATTGATTAATCGCAGAAATGTCACACTTTTCTCATGTTTCTGTTTTCATCTGACATGTCATTCCTTACGTCACTTTGAGATGTATCGCAGAATATCATTGATGTATCGCAGAACTGCTGTTTATTTCGCAGGAATATTATTGTGACAATATTCTGATCCTACATCTTGCCTCTTCTCATATCTTTTCTGCGAAGAAGGCAAAGATCATGAGAATTTAAATCTCTTGATTTGCCACAACTCCTTGTCTTTTCACACTTCCTTCACTCTGACACGTCTCTGCATCCATCGCTAGATATTCTACGCGTGTTTCTTCTCTCATTTATTCCTTGACACATCTTTTTTCAACCGTTGAATTCTGACACATCTTTTTTCAACCGTTGAATTCTGACCGTTCACGTATTTTCTTCATTGAATGCATTGATGTTCTCAAGAATCTTCTTCTCTTATAAATATCTTCTTCGCTAATCTCTCCTCTTCTTTTTACTTTCTCTTTTCACTTTTTCTCTGTAATTCTACTGTTCTTCATCTTCTTCCGCAAATTCCGGATCTATTACTATTTCAATTTTGTTTCTTTATTCTTCTTCATCTTAATCATCATTCTCATACTAAAAAATGGCTCCTTCTAAAAAATTAGGTCAACCTACTTTCCAAAAACACCAACAGAAGCTCCAAACTTTAGGTTTCACACTTTCTGAGATCCCTGGTCAATCTTCATACTCTGATCTCTCCATTGATCTAGTTTCAGTATTTTCTTCTTCCAATGGGAAAATCCTTATTTCGCTAGGTCAATTAGAAGCTGGCCTTCCTATCCCTCTTTATAACCCAGATCTCCCTCTTTTTTATGAAATTATTTCTCACGCTAAATTTTCACGAGCAATCTACCAATTAAGTGGAGATTGTATTCATCTCATTCTTGAATATGCCTTTCGTGGAGATGGTAAAGGATCTCGCTATCCTGAATCTGCGAAACATCCTGATTTTAAAGATATCCCAATTATTCCAGTGAAATATACCGTGGAGAATTTCTTTGAGAATTATCAAGTGATTCCGATGAAGAAAGAGAGCTCGTGTTGGGCTGTTCGTTTGAATAAGAATAAGAAGGTTGCGAAGGATAAACTTCTTATGCAAGATATAGACTATCATTCAAGTAAAAACCAAGGTCCACGCTTCTCAAAAGATGATAAGTGGTGCGGATTTCCTCTCCTCCTTGAAGGTCCATATATTTCTGGCACTCTTGATCTTCCTGCGAATCTTGCGGCGTATCGTCCTTGGGTTTTTAACTGGCCTGAAAGGAATTCTGAGGTATATCTCGCAAAATTTATCATTATTCGCGGATTTGGATAAATGTATTATTCTTACTGATTATTGAAATATCTTTTATCAGATTGAAAAAATGAATCTTAGCTATGCCAATACTGGGAATCCCAATATCCTACAAATTTTGAAAACCTTCACAGATGAAGTAAGAAACAATCTTCTATAACCTTTAACAATATATTGTTGCCCCTTTTTCTTATCTTTATGTGTGATTGTTTTCAAGGAAATACCATTTGTCGCGGCGGTTATAGCCAAAGATAAAGGCAAAAGATTAATAACTCCAAATGAAGGTTCTGGTGATTCTCCTTGCCGCAATAAAAATCAAACTGTTGATGGTCCTCCAAAGAAAATCCAAAAAACTCAACCACTTCCATCTTTAAATTCTCCACTCATAAAGACTTCTCTTACCGCTGATAAAGATAATGAGATTGAAAAGAATGGTGGAGTTAATAATGATGCTTCCGTGGGCACTTCAACACATATTTCCTCCGCAAGAATTAGGTCTGCGATGGGTCTTTCTCAACCTGAGACTCCAATGGATCAATTGTCAAACATTTTTAGAAACCCCATACAAGGTGTTGGAGAAGATGATATTACTCGTACTTGCGACTATCTCTCAAAGATCTGCGACGCTTCAATCTTGACTAATAATAAAGATCTTAAAGGAGTCTCAAGATTTATTAACCTAGGTTTTCTTCATGCGCTAGCTTCGTTGGTATGCCCCTTTCCTTCATTTTTCTTGTAGTAAACTTTACATTTGTCATGAGTATCAAAGATCTTTTACTTATCTTACTCATTTTCTCTTTTCTGTCACAGAATGCTAGAGCTTCTTTTTCTGTTGCTTTAGAATTAGAAATTAGATTATCATCATCACAGAAAAGGCTTACTGATTCACAATCTGAATCTGCGAAACTTTGTGAGAAGAATAAGCAATATGAAGCTGAAATCTCTATTCTTCACGAAAAATGTAAACAGTTGGAAGTTAATGGGAATACTGAGCTTCTTAATAAAAACAAATCGCTTGAAGTAAAAATTCAAGTTCTTAAACAGAAGTTAGTTGACAAGGATAAATTCTGCAAACAAGTTATTGGTATAAGTCTTTTTCCCCTTTTTCCCCTTTTTTTTTTTTTTTTTTTAGCTTATTTGGGCAACCATTTTGCAGATGCCTATAATCTTACTGATGAAGCCCTCATTCTTAATTCTTTTGATGAACCCATAGATGAAACCACTCTTCTTCAGCATCTTAATGACGCTTTAAATAACTATCCAGACGAAAAAAATTAATACTCTGTCCATAGATGAGCTTAAATATCATATCTCCCTTATGAGAATGGATTATAGATCTGTCTTGAGTACATCCAATTGTTTAAATACTTGCAGAGATGAGTTTAGAGAAAAAATCAAAGTCTTAAAATCCAAGAAAAATGAACTTGAGAAGGATAAAGAACACATTACTCTTCAAGGCGCTAAAGCTCTATCAAAATTCCGCAATACCCTTATTGATACTGAATTTGAGAGAGATAGACTTAAGAATGAAAACATTAAACTTCTTAAAAGAGAAGAACAAATACGTTCCCATCTTCTCATTCAAAGTGATGATGAATTCGCATGGGCTGCGACAATTCTCGACAATGCTAGGAAAAATTTAGCGATAGATGTCAGTGTTCATACCGAGCAAGCAACCTTGATACAAGAAATGATCCATGAAATAGAAGGTTATTTATTGCTCCTCTAATATCTTTGTATTTCTTGTAGATTTCTAAAAAAATTCTAATTTGTTGTTATATCATCGCAGAATCTGAAGAAAAATATTTCAAAAGGATAACAGAACTTGAAGAAGAAAAAAGTGGTCTTGCGAAAAATATTATTTCCCGTAATGAAAAAATCTCAAGACTGCGAGAGAAAATAAAGATATCCAACTCAAACTTGCGTAATAATCTTCTCACCGTTCGCAATAATGCTATTGATAAAGTTTGCAAAGATAACGATCTTCCTCTTAGTCTATATCCTTGTCTTATGGATAATATCCCAGCTAGTTCTCAAGTACCAATTATTTCTGATAGTGAGGCTGACACAGATGAAAGTGAAAACGAAGATGAGGAAGGAACTAATGATGAAGATTGTGAAGACGACGATGAAGATAATGATAGAGATAAATCTCAATAGTTTTGTTTTTTCTTTTTGATCTTCTCATGTATTTCTCTCTCTCTTTCTTGCGATAATTATCTGCGACAAATTGTAATATTCTGCGAATTATCTGCAGCTCCTGATGTCTTTCCATATATAAATTCTTTTTTGCTTCTACATATTTGTCATTAAAAATTCAAGGAACAATTCTTTTTGCAAGATGGTTAATATAATCATTAATCTCCAATTATTTGTATGAATTTATCATATAATGATGAATAACAATATTTACCATTCTATGCATCATTCCCATACTTGCCTCTTGTTATTAATCCGCAATATGATAAATGAATTATCGCAAATAATGCTGCAAAAAATATGTTATATGCTTCGCAGATATAACCTCTCTTGTGGTCTTATTTCGCCTTCCTAGTTAAAGGTCTTATTATGCCACTTTTAGGCGACAAGATCGCAGGACATTCTTACTTTCACATGTAATAATCCATTGATCTTGCCTTATCATTTATTTTGATCTCTGCGACAATATGATAAGTCTAAACCATCTTGTGAGATTAATCTCTCTTTGATTTTTAAGACTTATGACATTGGCGTCTTTGCGATGAAATCGCAGGACGTTTTTGCGATTTATATCCTCTTTATCATTGATTTTATTTATCTCGTTTTTTGTTCTTATCGCAAAAACCCATTGATCTCATCTTAACATTTCTCTTTAGGCTTTTTGGCCAGTCATGCGGCAATATGACGGGCCTAAATATTCTTGCGAATATAAAGTCCCATGACATTGCTGTCTGTGTCACACGACAATATGACGGGCCTAAATACTCTTGCGAATATAAAGTCCCATGACATTGCCGTCTTTTTTGATACACATCTCCCTAATGGAGGGTATCGCCCTTATCTCTCCCCCCGGTTGCCCCTTCAAGGATTATACATCGGACATACAGGACTAGCACTTTCCCATCCGGTTTTGCCAACAACCAGTTGTTTTCGCAGCCTTGTCCTTTATGCAAATATGGCTTATAGTTACAAGACTGCACCCTAGTGGGGTTTTCTTCGGGCTGAACATATCGTAGCCAAGACTTTCCATGGATGGCCACGGTAGGTTCATCCATCCCGGGCACCCACATCTCAACCGTGTACCTCGGCGCCTTGATCATACTTTGCATTCCTTAGGAGAAACTCTTGGGCGCCCAATCAGGGTATAACCTTATATAGTTGGGAATCCAAGTTATCTCTCCCGGATGGATTTTCTATAATCCCAAATCTCCATGACTAGGTTCCAACAGCAGTATAGACTTTCCCATAGCCATGCAAAGAGATACCCCCCCTTATGACGTACTTTAAGGACATTGCCTCTTACGGAATATAATCCGCGAACTAGGGTGTACGCCACAAAGGTTCGTCCCATTCTTATATGTTTTTAGGCGATTTGCGCCCGTCTCATGCATTTGCATTAAAAATTCTTATATGATTGAAATCATCATCTTTTTCTTTTAATAGAAAAATTCTTATTTTTGAACAAAGTTTTTCTTTTAATATTCTGTCTGCATATTTCTTACTGTTCTTGTTTTTCGATTGTTCGCAATATGATATTGTTGCACTTCTTTTCTTCTGTAACGAATGATTATTCGCAATATTTTATTGCTTTTTTATTTTCTTGCACAAAATGAAGATTTCAACTTTATCCCAGCACCTTGCATTTGTTTATTTTCCTACGAAGAATGAAGATTTCTACTTTTTCCCATCTTTACACGATTAATCACCATTAATTCTTTTGGCACAAACTATTCTTGTAATATATCCTTTCCCCGCAACTCTATATTGTCCACCATCAATTTCTCTGCTCTCTGAGTTTGCTTCCTGTTATGTTGCCAATTACGATTTCTGGCGTTTCTTTCTTCGCAAGTATTAATGTCAACTTCATAACACTTTCTTCCTTCAAAACAATCACCTTTAATTATCCCAATACCATGGGGATGTGGAAACTTTATGCATTGATGATATGTGGATGCTATGCCCAAGATCCCATGGAGCCATGGTCTTCCAATTAAAGCATTATAAGGAGATTCTATATCCACTACACAGAACTTAATTTTTGAAGATATCTTGTTCAATGGAATTTCCATAGTAATTTATCCTTTTGGCTTATTTGCAGTGCCATTGAAACCATAGATTTTGTAAGTTGAGGGGATTAACTCATCATCTCTTCCACCCATTGTACGATAAGTATGATAAAATAAGATGTCTACCGAGCTGCCAGTGTCAATTAAAACCCTATCTATTGCCCAAGAATTATTTGCTGCATCACCATCATCATCTTCTTCTTCTTCTCTGTACTTTGGATTTATCTCTAACTTCACCACCAACGGGTTGTCATGCATCTTCCCTGGCTCTGGTATCTCTTATGCAGTAAAAGAAATAATTTGTTTCTGCCATTCTTCTAACGGAGAAATCTTCGCAATATTCATCACCTCTCTTCCCTCTATATCCCTCGCAAATACTCTACTTAGCACATTATCATGGAAATCTTCTATTGTTTTTTGCGAATGTACAATTGAATTGCAAAATAATTTTTTTGCTGTAGCTCCTACTTCAATGACAAATATTTCTGCTTCTTTCGCAACATTGACTCTGCGAATTTCTGGTGCTGGCGGCAATTGCTGAGGTTGTGGATATCTCGCTAGAAAATGATTTAACTTTCCTTGTTCAATCATTCGCAGAATAATTCTTTTTACATTCCTACAATTACTCACAGAATGGCCATGAAAATGATGATAAGGGCAGAATTCTTGATTTTGGTTGTTAGGATGTGGTTCTCTCCCCATGTTCCATGGTGAAGGTATATTCTCCATCAAAATAATCGCTTCCCAAATCTTGTCTATACTGGTATTTAGAGGTGGCAATTTGATGTCTTCCCATATAATCCTCTCGACCTCTTTGCTCTCTTGAATAATTCTCGCCTCATCCACCATAAGTCTCTTGCGGTTGATCAAACCTTGGGACTTTATTATTGTTATTGCGATTATAAAAATTTCTCTCCTTTTCCAATTCCTCCTAATCTCTACTCCCCATTGCTACTACCTTACGTTGGTTATCAATCTCCATTTTCTCTCGCTGATTTTGGGAGGTACTTGCCACTGTATTAATCATCTTTGGTAATAAACTTCCATTTGCTGCAGCTGAACTTGTGCCTGCGAGAATTGGATATGACTCCATCTCATTTTGTTTTTCCTCCAAAGCTATATATTCTTCTTGCAATTCTCGCAGTTCTGTCATAGTGATTTTGTTTTTAACTCTGAATACCTGGATGTATAATAGATTTGTCGCAAACATAGCATTTATGAAGGAAAAAATGAGATATCTTTCATCTACTCTTCCTGTCATTTCACTGCACATTGTCCTCCATCTTATCGTTAAGTGCTTTAAACTTTCGCCAACTCTCTGCTTCAATCCAAACACATCTTCAATTCCAGGTCGTGTAGAGTTATTGCTTATGTATGCTCCTAAGAAAGTAGTTTGCAAGTGCATGAACAAAGTTATTGTATTCTTGGGGAGACTTTCAAACCACTTCAGTGATTCGCCAGTTAAACTTGACGCAAAATATTTGCACAAGACGACATCATGGTTCTCCCATTGTAGCATGCATCGAATATAGGCTTTGATATGTTGGACGGCACATGTAGTCCCATCAAAAATACTGATCAACACCGGCAAATTTCATTTTGGAGGTATCCCTCCTAATTGTACCTCTTGAGTAAATGGAGTTTTCGCAGCTTCTTCGATTGCCTCATCAAGTTGTCTTCTTCCTCCTTCTCTTCTGTTATTTATCATTCCTCTCATTTCTGCTAACTCTCGCAAGATTTGCTCATTCCTATCAGAATTTTGCTCCATTGGCCTTTTCAACGCAGCTTCTCTTCGTCTGCGTTCATTCCTTTCTTGTCTTGCGATATTTCGTGTTTCTTGTTCAACATCTTGATTTTGCCCTCTTCTGAGATTTTCTTCTTCTTGAATTTGCAAATTAATTTGTCTTTCATTTTCTTCTCTGCGAATTTCCTCATCCCTTATCGTTTCTTTTCGTTGCCTTTCCATGTCTCTGCGAATTCTCTCATATTCCTCACTTAGATTATCATTATTACGATTTTGTACACGTCGTCTTTCTCGATTATCATGATTATTCTGACGCAATGCTGCTTGAATTTCTTGTTCTTCTACTTCGGCTCGCAATCTCTCTCTTTCTCCCGCTAAATGTACTTGCTCAATATAATGCCTCTCAATATCATCTTCAATCATTCTGCGATTTCTTCGAATCTCTTCATCACGTAACATTCTCCTTATCTCTTTTTGATTTTCTCCTTCATCTTGATTATGTCTAACGTCCAAAGTTTCACCGCGTTGAATATAACGATCATTTATCAAATTCTCGCTAATATTTTGTATAGGATGATTTTGTCTTGTTTCTTCTCTATATGATCTTGAACTTGATATCATGCTGCTTCTTGATCTTCTGTTTTGCAACCTCATAATTTCCATTCTTAATTCATGATTTTGCCTTGTAAGATTTGCACGTTCTTCTGCCTCTAATTTTCTTTCTTCCTGTATCCTTTGTCTCAAATCATCTACTACCTCATGTCCTTCATGAATTACTCCTCCATCCACTTCCTGATTTCTTTCCTCTTCTTGATTTTCTGCCTCTTCTATCGAATCCGACCTCCAAGTATGCACACTTGCTCTATCATAATCCACATTTCTATCTTGTACTTGTGTTTGTTGATTCGGTGGTTGAATTGAATTTTCTGCTCCATTTCTCATTCTAATTCTTCCTGATCTGATCCTTAAAGATCCTTCCAATTCACCTGCAATTCTTTTACTTCTTCTCACTGTTGTTGGTGGTTCTGATGTATTTCTTCTCCTTCTAGCCATTTCTTCAATTCTAACAATTTCTTCAAATCTTCAAATTGTAATTTGAAATTTCTCAAATTGATTCTCCCTATTTCTGGGCGCCAAAATGTAGTTGCAGGAATTCCCACACTACACCCTACTCAAGAATTTATCAATATTTATGACACAATTTGAAGATTAAGGACCTTTTTTATTAATATGATCTTAAAAGAATTACAGTAATCAAGAATACAATTCACTTCATAAGATTTTCTCTCTCATAAAAACTTTCTTAGCACTCAAAAATTTATCTCTCCTCTCTAGAACTATTCATTTCCTTTATACATGCATTTACATAGTGGATTACAGCTCATGACAGCTCATTTACAGCTAAGATCCCCTTTAATTTCGGACCTGGACTCTTGCGATAAATCGCAGTTAGCACCGCCTTAATCATTCGCATATTTTATTGATTCGTCGCAGAAATGTCACACTTTTCTCATGTTTCTGTCGTTTTCATCTGACATGTCATTCCTTACGTCACTTTGAGATGTATCGCAGAATATCATTGATGTATCGCAGAACTGCTATTTATTTCGCAGGAATATTATTGTGACAATATTCTGATCCTACATTCCAATCAGAAAAGGTTTGAAAATCTTCTTGGAGAACTTAAGAAAACCAAGAAGGACGTGAAGGGACTGAAGAAGATTTTAGAAAGATTTTTTAAACCACAAGAAGCGTTTGTAAATCAACAACCCAACAGGTTTGCAGAAACTAACTCATTCATTCATGAACCATATGTTCATATTCCAGTTATTGATAGGGAGTGTGGATATGATAAAGAATTCTTCAAAGACTTTAAATACTAGGAAACTTTCTTTTGATAATTTGTCCTTGAAAAGGATAACTAGCGTTTGGTATAGCAAAAATAGTGATTACACATAGCTATTTAAAACACTTTTCATCTAGCATGTTTTTAGATTTATTTATTTAAATTCTAAAGTTGTTGGAAGATGAACTTGCAGTATATAATCATTATTGGTTTAATTATTGCAAAAATCATATGAAATATTCGTGCCTTTACATTTTCGTGAATCGAGCTAATATTTCATATATGCTCAGAAGTTAAATCTACTATGTTTTTGTAAACGGAAAATATAACAAACTTTGTGAGATTATTCTTGCAGTATTAATCTACTTGTGATCACACTTTTGTGTTTTTTTTGCTTGACACTCTCCGTAAGATTCTATTATGTTGAGTAAAATTATCTCTTTGTTCGTAACTGGCCTTGATATTAATTTATGTCGATACTTTGGATACAAATACTCGTGATTTGTTAATGTCTGCAAAAATCCTTCTTTTTCACAAAAGAAAGGTCACTCATGTTGTTCTCTTAGGAATGACATTTAATGGGGGAGAGTTATTAGATGAACTTGTGCTTAATTTCTTATCTTTGTGGGGAGTATGGCTGCGGAATTTTAAATGGGATGCTTGTATCTTTTTAATCTCCTAAGATGTGTGAAATCATCTGAATAAGTTGATATGAGGATCTTTTGTATATAATAGGTGAAATCTATAGTTTAATGATTCACCCCCACCCCCCCCTCTTACATAACGATCCGAAAACCATATGTATGTAGTGTGAAACTACTAAATAATTTTCCCCCTTTTTTTCAATAAAATTAACAAAGGTACAAAAATCGAGGGATCATAATGAATACAACCAAAAGATATCTCAAGTTTAAGGAAGATAGAGATACTACATAATAACATAGTTAAAATGCAGTATTGATTAAGGGGGAGAAACATATCACCGTGGTATTACTTCAGAGTTGATATATAATTGAACTTTGGAGAGAAGATAATAATATTATGTTTCTGTATAACGACGAAAGTTGTAATAGCTACGGATCTCCAACAAAAACGATGCTGATTTGAACACGTTCAGAATTATTGCGACTTGAAATAATGAAGAGTTCAAGGAGAGTTGAAGAAACCAAGGAAATCAAGGCATGATGGATCGAGGATTTTTTTGAAGCTTTATTTTTGTTATCCATATTTATTAATAGTTTTGTCACTAAAATTGACAAAAGGGGAGATTGTTAGAACATTGCTCGGTCAAACTCACAAGTGTTGTCTTGATTTCTAGTTTACAATTAGTTAAATCTCGGTCTAGGATAAAGGTAGTTTAGAAACGAACTAGTCATCATTTTCGTTCTACAGTTTGAAGGCGAAGATCAACCGAAGCTTTTGGAGAACTTCATCAACGAAAGGTAAGTGAAGACTGAACCGCCTATTTCTCAAGTTATATTCACTTTCATATCCTTGAGACATTTGTCGCGTAACTAATTAGACTAGCTTGCATAGATAAGAATTTCGAGTCGAGAACTAATTATTTAGTTTATGAATTTCTCAAAATATAATGACTAATCTTAATGAACATTTGTTCATACTTGATCAATTTCGGTGGTGAACAATTTATTGTTCGGAACCAAATCATGATTCAAGTTTATCATTCGAAAATAGCCTGGAATAGTAATATGTGTCATTGATGTTATTCGGGAATGTTTTGAATTGATTTAGAGAAAAATATAAAACTATTATATTCGGAATACACGGCAGTGTTATCAATCTTATATACTGAGAAAACTGTTATATGTCTGAAGTAGTATTACATTTACTCATACACGTAGCGGAGTACATATATGTCGACTTACAGATTTGTGTGAGTCGCATATTTATATGCACATCATGGGAAAATCTGTTTGTTTCGTGATCCAGATAGGTATGGATATTCATACGTAAATTATTTTGGAATAGTGGTAAGGGAACTGGGTTTAAGTATTCAAACCGGTATGCGAACCAATACAGTTCTATATTCCTGAACCAGTTTAGTACCCAAACCGTTACGCAAACTGAAAAGATTTTGTAAACTCCGGAACCATAAAGTCTTAAGGTTCCCAAACCGGCTCCCAAAATGAAAATGTTTTGTCAACTCTGGAACTCAGTTTTGCACTTAAGTTTGCAAACCGGTACGTGAACTGAAAATGTTCTGTCAACTCCGGAACTCGGCTTTGCTCATAATTTTGCAAACTAGTCCGCGTACCATGACTCAAACGATTCACGAACGACTCATGTATTTATACTTTATGCATTTACAAACTATGTTGATTGTGTTCAAATGTGATTAAATTATTTCTATGAGATGATGATTTGCATTTGATCACTTCTCTAAAATACTAGACTCATTTGATCACATGATTGTGACTCAAGATTAATGTCTTTGTGTTCATGAA
Source organism: Papaver bracteatum (assembly GCA_023529315.1). Lineage (NCBI taxonomy): Eukaryota > Viridiplantae > Streptophyta > Magnoliopsida > Ranunculales > Papaveraceae > Papaver > Papaver bracteatum. Next base: position 1,468,288 of record JAJJWX010003505.1, on the reverse strand, counting down.
AATGAGTGTTAAGCTTTTTAAGTTCAAATCGGCTAGTTCTGGCTAACCATGTTGATATACACATTTTTTTGTCTGAATTGTCCTCAATGTCTCTATTGTTAGTGCTTGATTTTTGTACTTATTTTGGTGTTTTTATGTTTGTGTAGGTGTTTTTGGAGAAATACACTTGTGTGGAAAAAGTTGCCCAAAAAGTGCTATTTGGACCCCCCGGAGAAAAGTGATAAGGGCACCCTCATTTTGGATAAGGGAACCCCAATGGAGCCAGCTGCTATTCGCACCCCCGGTTTGGTTAGAGGGACCTTCTTCATTCAAATTCCAAGTTTTGGCGGGGAAACAACTCCCAACATGGCAGATTTAGGGTTACTAATTTGGGCATGTTTTAGGGAGATTAAAAGGCTGAAAATCATTGGGTATTTTCCTATGGACTAGACAGGCGTGGTATAGGTGTTAGTTTCGATCCAGTTTGGCTAGAATTTCTGCAAGAAGAAATCAGGGTGCACGGGATATTCACGAGATATTTTGTGATTTCCACAAGATTACAACGAGTATTTCTCTGTCTGGGACGTGTACCACACATGTTTGCTGAGTTTGGGATACTAGTTAAAGCATGAAGAACTTAAAGAATGAAATTAATCCTGTGATTTACAGCTGCAGGGAAAAGAAGGAAAGAAAATATGATGAGTTATGGAGGATTATCGGGAGTTAATGAGCAAGATTTATTAGTCTTGTTTAGTATATAAAGGGTGTTCGATGTCATAGGAGGCGTTACGGAAAGTTTGGGAGAATTTTAGAACATCACAGAGTTGAAGAAATCAAGTTGCATATAATACTTTTCTGCTGCTGCTGTGAAGAACTCGAAGAACATAAGACTACCGGAGACAGTCGTTCATGCCACAAGAACTACGAAAATCAAGGGTGGGTCGCACAAACACAGTGACAGCAACAATAATCATTTATCGCTCTTTGTAACAGTGTTTTACAAGAATTATAAACGTTGCAAACACCCGGTTTTCATAATTTTCTCTCCATTTCATCATTTGTACACCTCCTTTGAGCAATAAAAATGAATTTGAGCGTGTTTCCAACATGATGAGAGGCTAATTCTCCCATGACCAAGGTGACGGAGGAAACTATTCATTTATGCTTGATTGGTAATTTCTTTTCATAATTTCAATTATTATTAATTTAATTTAATCCGCTAAGATCATTATAATTATGTGGTTTATGAGATGAAAATGGTTTTTCTTAATTAGTTGTGAATCAATTTGATGTCTTATGCTCAGAAATATTTCTTTGATAATTCATGCTTAGGGATTAAAATTTAATGTTTGGAGACCTTACAAATATTAGTGAGTTAATGTGAAAAAAGGCTTAATAATAATTCTTGAAATAATATTTATCAACCAATCATATAAAGGAATAGTGGAATCCCGAGTCTTGGTCTAGTTTTAAATCTTGATATCACTTTATTTGAGTTTATCTTTGTTTAGCTTAAAAATCGAACCTTCACAAGTCTCAACGAACATTTTACTACAACTCAATTGAAGATCACATCACATGTTGGACATAGTCTTTGTATACGGTTTACCTAACTAGAGTGTATATTTTGTTTATGTGAATAAGATTCAAAGTTCTCATCTAACGGTGAATATTGTTTGCTTGGATCCAAAGCTATCTTAGCTTACACCTAAAACAACCTATTCTTTTAATGTCTATATAAGGGGAACTCTTGGCAACTGGGATCTTTGAATCCGGGCACTACTTTTTAGTGTGTCCTAGTTGTATTTAGAGTCGTCCTCTCCAGAAACCCTTTTAGGGTTAACGACTATCAAAGACTTCATTGGGATTTATGAAGCCAGGTCCAGTTATCTTTTATCTTGATAACTTGAGTATCTTGATCTTGTTCGATTGTTGATTTATCACTTGAACAAGATAAATAGAAATCATAAAGTTTTCTTCGTCTCAACTTTGTGATTCCGCAAGTTTTATACTTGTGAGGTGAATAATAATCTAGTCTGCACTTTGGGTTGCATAAGTCCGTATTTTGAGGATAGTTAGACTTCTGTCAAATTGCTATCGATTTCCATTACCTTGATCCTATGTTTGATCTAATCGTCCTTTTTGATCGTAAATCATGAAATCAATTATACATGCTTAATCTGTGGGAGGAAGATTTGGTTTAGAATCTTCAATTGAGTTGAAGCAACTCTTAGTTGGTGCGACGTCATCTAAGGGAATTAATTGTGTGGAGTCTTGCTAGGATTCAAGAGGCGTAAGGAGCGCGACTGTACTTGAATCAGTGGTGTAATATCTATCCCAATTTTAAGGGTATTTATGTCATTTTACTCTTGAGGGTAATTTAGTCTTTTTGCTATAAAGGCTATTTTGGTAAATTTAAATAAATGGCTATTTTGATAATTTTTTATTTTGTTTTTCCTAATGGCTAGACTTGCTATTGTTGTGAAATGTGATGGCACGTAGTTCACTTTCATTGAAAACTAGTCATGTTGTTATTTTACACTAGTATGCTGGCACGTGCTTTGCACGTGCTTTCATTTTACCCACTCAAAATCAGACCCTTGTGCACCTGACCCACTTCCTCAACTCTTTATTCATCTTTTCAAAAAAAAAAAAAAAACTTAAATTACGATTATACCCTCATATTATTTAGTAGATATTATTGGCATAGGTTAAAATTAAGGGCAATTTTGAAAATTCGAAATTTGCAGCTTCATTGTACTGTTCATCTACTGTACCTAAGTGTAGTTCTCTTTATAATAGTTATAGATATATAGATGATTAAGTGGGCTCCCTTAGCTTAATTATGTATGTGCTTAATTTTATCTTATTAATTTTATTTTATTTAGAAATGACGTTAATGTGTATCTAAGGTAAGTTTGAATAGATTTGTGAAGTGTCATATGTTTCACACGTCTGTTTTAGCTGGTCAATTGTTACCGTAACTGGGTTGGGGATATTTATATTTCCACGTGTCATTGTAACATTAGTTAATAATAATTAGGGTTTTAGTGAATTTTGAGTATATATATCCAACAAGAGGCCTTTCTTAGCCGAAGGGGTATTGTTTTAGGTTTAGGTATCACATTTTCCATAGCCGCACAAAAGGGAAAAAAAGAAAAGAATAAAAGAACAGGAACTTGGTACTTGGAAGATTTAGTTTCTGCAAGGGATTATTTTTACTCGGTGCATTTATGGATCTTCGTTAGGATTATTAGTAACATTTGAGGTAGGCGCAACACAATCTAAAACTCTTTTTATTTATGGTTTTGTTAATTAAATTCATATTTACAAGTTTTTATGATGCTATTGATGATGATGTGAGCATGATGATGATTATCGGGTTGCGGTCCATAGGTTGTGATCCTTAAAATTATCTTTGATGGGATACGAGATATTCTTTGGAACTGTTTTGTTTCCCTAAACCCACGTGGGGCTCCCTAGGGTGAGCGGATTTGATTGATTTGATTGTTTTTATGGATGTGGTGTTTCCATGTGCTTGTGATGCTATTAATCATGCTAATTGTCTTTAAAGGGAATTGAAAATGTTTGATAAAATCTTTTATTGCTTCTTTTCCTACTGGGTGTCACAACTCACGTCGTTTCATGACAAAAAATTCCAGATTTTATGGCACCACAAGGAGCTAATGGCGGAAAAGCGTAGAGATCGGTTTTGGTGCTATTATTAGTAGTTTGCATAGAATTTATGATTGGAAATTGTAATAAAATATCATAAAACTCTTTTAGATGATTTAATTAGTATTTTATTGATTATTAATACTTTAGAGATTATTGGGTTAATGTATAACCAATGAAAACAATGTTTATTAAGAAAATTCTATTTGATTAGACAATGAAAATTTCTGAGTCATATTGGTTTGACTGTTAATGATAATCATTCTATAACATATATATTCATGAATATTTTATAGTACACGTAAAACTCCTAGAAAATGAAGTGGTTAAAATAATAGAATTTTCTTAGTTCCAAAAGTATTTTTAAAACAATTGTTTATCATTATAATAAATTCAGACGTTTTCTGACAGATTCAACTATTTTGAAGTTTTCTTATTTTCAAACTATTCTATGGCATGTCTTAGGCTTAGGTGTCTCTGTAAACTTGAAGATAATTCTTTTTGATTTTTAAAATGATAAACTAAACCTGATTTGGAGTTGTGAGTGATTTTATACGATTTTTAAAAAATGAACTTTCTCTGTTTTTCTTTTATGCAGTTCTGGTCAACTACACGTTTGACTGTAGTCAAAATGACTTTAAATTAAACTAAAGATTATAGAAAATTTATGAATGGAACTATGCTCAATTAGGATTCATAATGTATAATCATAATAATTGTTGGAATTGAATTGTGTTCAGTAACATTCTTGGAGTTAACTGATTTCTGTTTCTGTTTTATGATTCTTCCTTAAAAATGTGACTATTTTGGATTAAATCTGAAACTCTTAACGGTAAAATTAATTTTCTGGTAAACTATAGTTCTTTAGGGTTCATGTGGGTTAAAAATTATGTTTATTTAACGGTTAGATCTTTCTAAAAGATTTTTTATGTATCCGCTGCGATAGAATTTTTGAATTGAACATAAATTAAATAGGCCCAAATAAATTACTTAAAGAGCTTGGGCTTAGTATCCGGGCTTCGGCTATGGTATCCAAGTAGCACTTTGGGTTTTCGGGCATGAGATCCGGGCAGGATTCGGGCTTGAAAATTGGGGTGTTACAAGTGGGAACTGAGTTTGGACTCAACTACATTCCAGAGCGAAGTTAATTGGTAGTAGGCTAGTGTCTGTAGCGGCTTAATACAGTTTGGTTTTCAATCTGGACTAGGTCCCGAGGTTTTTCTACATTTTTGGTTTCCTCGTTAACAAAATTCTTGTTGTCTATGTTATTCCTTTTTCCGCATTATAATGTTTATCTTTATAATTGAAATATCACAGGTTGTGCGTTGATCAATCAGAGTAGATACATCCAGCTTAGTTTGTTGGATACGACTTGATTGATCCTTGGACACTGATCTTTGGTACCGTCCAAGAACTCTCGTTGTGATTAGGTTTACGGATTCAATTCTGTAAATTTTCAAATCGCAAGAGAGATAGAGATAAAAGTCTAGACACTTTCCTTGATTGAGTTTTAAACTCTCGGAGTTGTGTTGAGTTTGTCCATACAGATTTCCTACGAAAAAGTTGGTGGTGTATTTTGGTACCCCCAGTGTTTTCACAAGACATCAGAAGTTTTTTTAAAGAGGAAAACTGCATCTGCAAAAAAACCTTAGGACCTCGTCCAACTTTGAACACTAAACTGTATTAAGCCGTTATAGACACTAACCTACTATCAGACTTCGTACTAGAATGTACTTAAGACCGCTTAACCCTTTAAGCAATTCATATTCGGTCATGTTTCTTACATTTCTTGAACCTCGCAAGATTTTACATAGTTGATTCCCTTAGCTAACGTCTTTTACAGTCTAAGAGTTGCTTCAACCTCAATGAAGACTTTTGGTACCAATCTGCTTTTAACAAACAATTTTATTTTATTTACCTTTAGCTTTTATTATTCAAGATCAAAATGATATCTTGTTTGATTTCAAACTGAAAACTTTACATCTCAGAAGGACTATCATCCGATAAAAAATTAGTCGGAAGCCAAGAAACTATCTGAGATCCAACCCCTTTTTGATTGACCACTCCTAATCTATGAAAGAGAAAATCTCCAACACGTACATTATCATCATAACTAGCAATGTAATTACGCAAGCGCTTTATAGAATCCATGGTATCTTCACCAAGCTCTCCTAAGGTAGTGAAAGCAAGTGTTCCAAACCCATAGCCTTGTGCCGTACACTTCTCCAAGTACTTGGCATTTTTCCTAGAGACCGCATTCTTTATAGCAATCCCTGGATAAAAGGTGCGGACCCCACCTTCAGTAAAGGGTGAAACGCCAGTCACATCAAATCACATGTCAGGCCTATTATCCTAATTTAACACGAGTATAACAGCTGGTCTCAAAGCAGTTCCATTGTTGGCAAGCAAACCCAAGTCAACCTCCTTCCTAGTCGGCATACCCGCTCGATAACACATGTAAGAAATAGTATCATGTACTAAATCGTGTCTAAACTTTAGTCCCACTTCATTTGCACAATGCAGGGCATGATCTCCAAAATCATCCATATCCCTTTTGTAGAAGGGACAAGCACCATCCATCTCAAGTAGGGGGATCCCAAATTTATATTTGAACACATAAATAAATTGCATGGCTCCAATATATTGATTGAGTCCCAGAATTAGAATTTCCATCATAAAATCCCATGCATGTTTTGTTTGCTTACATTGCCATAACGCAGAGTCACGATCCGACATAACATAATTGGTGGGAATGTTCTTCTTAACAACATCAAAGTAGATAGTTTCCAAAGAGTTCATAGAAAGGGTGGCAAAACTACTAATGCAAATGGGAGAAACAATCCCACACAGAGATTTGAAGGAGTCCATAGCTTGCTGAAGGGAAGAACTGCTACCACTAATACCGGTGTTCTTCAAAATGATAGACTATAAATCTAGGGCCTTCATACAAGAAGCAAGGTAACAATAATGTTGGGTGTCTTGTAAAGTGTAAACACCCAAACCACCATGTTTGAACGGCAAAGTGGATAGTCTCTGCTGAAGAAGCTCATAACCAGGTCGATTCCCTGTAATAATATGCCTAAGGAATTGAAACAACCTCATGTCAAACAAATCACGAGCTTCTAGTAAATTTTTTGACTTGGTAATATGTAAAGCGAAGTAAAGCCTAGAAACGCCCGTACAGTTTCCAAACAACAACAATTCACATTGAGGGTCTTCTAGCTTCTCTACAACATCAATAAGAGCCATAGTCTTACGAACCCTGCTGATCAACAAATCCTTGTTAAATTGAGCATCAAGATAGACCGGATCACCCAGAAGTTTCACTCCTTTAGATGGACTGATAATATTATAAGGAAAAACACTAGTTTCCATAGATATAGGATCAAAGGAGGGCCAAAACAACTCAGTTTTTGCTACATTCAAAATATACATAGCGCGCCAGAAACAGAACTAACGTTGTTGCGAATCGCTCGACATCCCCCGCAAGGGCAAGCTACAAGTCAATCTGTTTCAATCTAAGTTTGTAAATATGTTTGCAGTAGACAAGGTTAAGCAAACCTCACGAATCCGGAACACTTACAATCAGTTAGCTGAGAATCCTGTATTACTAACCACCTCTCAAGAACAATCCAAACAACTTAAAGAAAAGTTTAAATATTTATCTCGATGAATCACAAAGTCTGAGACGAAGAGAATTTTGTGATTTATATCTATCTCGTTGCTGATCCAATATTATGAAAACCTCAAAGATCGATAAGAACAAGATCTGGATTCAAGAACTGTCAGGTAAAATATAGTGTGACTAGGCTTCACGAATTCCTAAGTGAAGTCTTCAAAGTTATAACTAAAAAAGCGGAGGTCTAACAACCTCACCCAATATTTCGATTAGCAATCTGTATGGACAACTCTTAGTTGTTTTTCTAGAGAATCAACTAGACTCAATCAATAGAAAACACTCAAGGAGTTATTATCTCAATCTCCCAATTTGATTTACTCAAGAAAATGTGATTCGCGAGTCGAATCAAAGAGAGATAACTTGGATGGTACCAAAGACCAATATCCAAGTGTCAATCAATTTAAATCAACAACCAATAAGGTCGGATATTCTAATTGATTGAATAACTCACAACCTGTATTGTTTTAATTATATAACAAAATATAATGAGGAAAAGAAATAACACAGACACCAGAATTTTGTTAACGAGGAAACCGCAAATGCAGAAAAACCCCGGGACCTAGTCCAGATTAAACATACACTGTATTAAGCCGCTACAGATACTAGCCTACTCCAAATTAACTTCGGTCTGGACTGTAGTTGAACCCCAATCAATCTCACACTGATCCAAGGTACAGTTATGCTCCTACGCCTCTGATCCCAACAGGATACTGCGCACTTGATTCCCTTAGATGATCTCACCCACAACCAAGAGTTGCTACGACCCAAAGTCAAAGAATTTAGCAAACAAATTTGTCTCATACAGAAAAGTCTACAAGATAGATAAATCCGTCTCCCACGAATAAACCTATGAGTTTTGTTCCGTCTTTTGATAAATTAAGGTGAACATGAACCAATCAATAAAACCAGACTTATATTCTCGAAGAACAGCTCAGTTTTATCAATTACCTCACAATAGTCTTAATCGACGCAGCGAAAAAAGATATTATGGAATCACAAACGATGAGACGAAGATGTTTGTGATTACTTTTATATCTTGCCTATCGGAGATAGAAATCTCAAGCCAATTATTAAAATTATACTCGTACGATAGAAATAGCAAGATCAGATCACACAACTACAAGAAAAGTATTATCGGTCTGGCTTCACAATCCCAATGAAGTCTTTAAGTCGTTAACCTGGTTTTAGAAGAAGAAAACCAAAGGTTAAAGGAGAATCGACTATATCTTAGCAAACTAGTATCACACAGAATGTGTGGGAATTAGGTTTCCCAGTTGCTAGAGTTCTCCCTTATATATTCTTTCAAATCAGGGTTTGCAATCAATGTTAGCTTAGTAACAAAGCATTCAATATTCACCGTTAGATGAAAACCTGATTAGATACAAGCTAATATCTCTCAACTGTTAGATCGAAAACTTAGCTTTCCATACACACATGTACTTGACGATTTTGGGTTTGTGTAACCGTACCCAAACATGTACAATAGTTGTTTCAATATTAGTCAACCCAATGGTTAGCCAAATGATAACTTTCATATCAACCATATTCTTCTTCACCATAAATAGTCCAAATGACTCAAATGAACTAGTTAAAGAGTTGTTCAATTGCTATAAGATCTTATGTACCACACAAGACACAATTGAAGCAAAAACGATATGATTCACTTGAATCGATTCATGAACTATAAATCTACGGCTTGCAATAGCATTCCTTAGATAATTTAGATAAGTTCACGAACATCGTTTTTAGACAAAACTACTCAAGTTCGCAGACTGGGTTCGCGGACTCAAGTTAACCGGTTGGAGTTCACAAATTCCAACAGAAATTCTCAGGTTCGAGAGCTACGCATGTTCGTGGACTGAGTTCGCAGACTGGGTTGACTGCTCAAGTTCCGGTTTTCACTTGATCAACAAAGTTCGCAAACTTCGGTTCAAGTGCTAAGGACTTATACATATATGTGTTACCACAACAATGGTTATATCCCCCAGTGGTTATATTGTCTAAACTCTCATTTCAACCATTAAAACATTCTCAGAGGACGTCATATAGTTGTTATTCACAAACTAGTTTTTGTCAGAGCAATTTCCAAAGTGATTGAAACATAACATGAATTTCGTCAATAGGCAAAGATGAACTTGGCTAAAGCGAAAGCTTTACCAACACACATTTGGAGAAATAGATAAGCAAGATATACTCGGCTCGAAATGTCACATGTGTATATTCTTAGTCTACATAGTAATACGACTTTTGTCTCAATATAGGAGATAGAGTAGATATACTTTTGAGTGATAGATAAGTTCAAGTCTCCCCATACCTTTTAATCGATGAAGATCCACTAGTTTCTTGAGTAGTCCTTCGTCTTGTATGATGATTTCCATGGAGTTCTTGAGCTCAACTACACTTTCTATCCTAGTCCGAGACCTTAGCTATAGTATATTAGAAATCAAGACTTTATAGTTTTGATCACTAACATTGACAAACATACCTGAGATAGCAACGCATGCGAGTTCGACCGAGCAATTCTCTAACAATCTTCCCCTTTGTCAATTTTAGTGGCAAAACTATTAATACATATGGAATACAAAAAATATATAAATAAACTTTGTAGCTCCTATTCCACATGTCTAATCTTCAACAATACTCTAAATCTTCATCACTTCCAAGTAGTCCAATGATCCCAAAGGTTGTAAGTTTAGCATCATCGTTGTTGAAAATCCATAGCTATAACAATGAGAAAACAAGAGTTCTCAATCATTGTTATACAGTGTCATAGTATCATTACACTGGGTCAAAGTCCAATTGCATCACAACTTCAACAACAATACTATGATGATACTTCACTCCCCCTTAGTCAATACTCCATCTCACATGGAAACCACTTCCCCTTACATAATGATCCGAAAACCATATGTATTTGTAGTGCAAACTACATATTAATTCTCCCCCTTTTTGTCAATAAAATTGGCAAAGGTACAAGAATGGGATCCTAAATTCCTAATAAAATTTTCGTAAGAGACATTTCATGACCAAAGGTAAATGTGTATCATCTTGTTTAGATGCAATCATAAAGCCGAAGCTAAATGCATTCATCAAGGAGTTTATAAAGACGCAAGATGACCCCTCTAATATTCCACAGCCGCACTCCCCCACAAAGATTTGGCAATTAAGCACAAGTTCAAAAGAACTCTCCCCCATAATATGTCATTCCCTAAGGAACAACAAGAGTGACCTTAATTTCAAAAAAAAAAGAAGGATTTCTTCACACTAACAGAAAAGAATGGATGAATCAACTATAACAAGTTATACACCTACTGGAGTTCCAACTCAATTGCCCAAAAGATCGAGATGAGCATAGGGGCAAGAGTTACTGAAGTATCTAATGAACCAAAACAACACCAATAGACTGCCTTAAGTGCTGAAAAGTGGCAGTGTCTAATGGTTTGGTGAGAATGTCAGCCAACTGTTGTTCGGAAGGCACAAATTCCATATTTATGATACCATTCTCATAAATATCTCGAATAAAATGGTACCTTATGTCAATGTGCTTTGTTCTTGAGTGCTCAACAGGATTCTCAGTGATTCGAATCGCACTAGAGTTATCACAAAAGATCTTCATTATTCTAGTATCAAATCCATAGTCTACCAACATTTGTTTCATCCATAAGAGTTGTGTACAGCATGACCTAACAATAATATACTCTGCTTCGCATGTAGACAGGGATTGTGAATTTTGTTTCTTATTGTGCCAAGCAACAAGATTCAGTCATACATAGTAGAAACCCCCTGATGTATTTTTTCTATATTCTACACATCATGCCCAATCAACATCAGAATAGGCGGAAAAGTCAGTGTTAGTATCAAAAGTGTAGGATAGACCATACCCGATAGTGTGATTGACATAACGTATAATCCTTTTTGCAGCTGCAAGATGAGATTCCTTTGGATCAGCCTGAAATCTAGCACAACAACCAATACTAAAAGAAATATCAGGTCTAGTAGTTGTTAGATATAAAAAGCTTCCAATAATAGATCGATACATCTTTTGATCTACTTTTACTCCTTTCTCATCTCTATGTAATTAACCAGTAGTAGGCATAGGTGTCAATTTTGGAGAAGACGTATCCAAGATGAATCGTGTTACAAAATCCCTTGCATACTTTTCCTGGGATAAGTAAATTTCATCCTTATGTTGTTGAATTTGTAATCCTAAAAAGAATTTCAACTCACCAACATTTCTCATTTCAAATTCTCTAGCCAGTGAAACTTAAAAGTCCTTTGCTAGCTTCTCAGATGTTGATCCATAGATGATATCATGTACATATACTTGAGCAATGACAACGTTTTTCCCACTCCATTTGGTAAATAAGGTCTCATCAGCTCCACCTCTTGAGAAACCTTTCCGAATAAGAGAAGTGGTAATTTTTTCAAACCAGGCTCTAGGTGCTTGTTTTAACCCATATAATGACTTTTTGAATTTGAGAACATGATCTGGAAAGTCACGGTTTTCAAACCCTTTTGGTTGAGCAACATAGGCTTCTTCTTTTAAAATTCCGTTTAGGGACGCAGATTTTGCATCCATCTGGAAAAGTTTAACTTTGAGAAAACAAGCATGAGCTAAAAAGAGCCTAATGGCCTCAAGGTGTGCCACGGGTGCAAAGGTTTCATCAAAGTCGATACCTTCAATTTTTGAGTATCCTTGAGCGACGAGTCTGGCTTTGTTTCTAACAATTGTGCCAAATTCACCAGACATGTTCTTAAATATCCATTTGGTACCAACAATATTAACATTGGAGGGACAAGGTACGAGTTCCCATACGTCTTGCCTTTGAAATTGATTTAACTATTCATGCATAGCATTCACCCAAGCGGGATCATTAAGAGCTTCATCAATATTTCTTGGTTCTACAAGAGACAGATAACAACCAAAATTGCAAATATTTTGAAGTTGTCCTCTTGTTCTAGCTGTAGAATCTCTTCCTCCAATAATATTGTTTGGATCATGATTCCTTTGAACCCATAGGTGTCGTGGAGGGGGAACACGTTCTGGTTCATTATGGGAGGCCTGATCAGTGTCCTTCTCCTCGTCACTAGAAATATCAGGATCAGTAACAGTTGGAATGACTTCAACTGATTCCGATATTTCCTTGACTTTCTCAATTGTCTCAGTTGGAGGCAACTCAGTAGGAGAATTATCATGATGGAAATCACTAATATCATCAATAATAACATTAGCAGATTTCATCATGACTTGTGTTCTGAGATTAAATACTCGGAACCCACGACTGTCAGAAGCATAGCCAAGGAAAATACCTTCATCACTTTTGGCATCAAATTTCCCTCTTTGCTCTCGATCTTTTAGTCTGTAGCACTTACTTCCAAACACTCTAAGATATTGTAAGTTGGGTTTTCTACCATACCATAACTCATAAGGAGTGTTGAGAGTTTTAGACCGTAAGTATACACGGTTGATCAAGTAACATGTTGTAAAAACAACTTCTCCCCAAAATCTTAAAGGTAGATTTTTGTTACGAAGCATTACCCTGGCCATCTCTTGAATATTCCTGTTCTTTCTTTCGGCAACTCCATTAGCTTGAGGAGTAATAGGTGAAGAATATTGTTGAGTAATCCCCAGTTCGTCACAAAATTCAAACACTTTAGTGTCCTTGAATTCAGTTCTACGGTCGCTCCTAATTTTCTTTAGTTTACGACCTTGTTCGTTTTGGATTCTACTCACAATAATCTTGAATTCTCCAAGGGTTTCATTCTTATGAGATAAAAATGCAACCCAAGTGAATCTGGTGTAATTATCTACCATAACCAAAGCATACTTCTTGCCAGCAACAGTGGGTTGTTGAATTGGTCCAAAGAGATCCATATGAATTAAATCAAGTGGGGCTTTGGTGAGAATATCTCGAGATGATTTATGGTGAACTTTTGTTTGTTTACCCTTTTGACAGGCACCACATACACCTTCAATCTTTGCATTTATTATTGGAACACCTCTAACAAGTTCTTTGGTAATAATCTTAGTTAGAAGGCGATAATTGATGTGACCAAAATGTTCATTCCAAAGATGTGTAGATTCCACTTTAGTCAAATTGCAACAGTTTCTAAACTGAGTATCGAGATGATAACAGTTGTTTTTACCACGAGTTCCTTGAAAAATTACTTTCCCAGTTTTGTCTACAATGTCACATCCATTTGCATTGAAGACAACTCGATGTCCCTATTCACAAATTTGACCAATAGAAAGAATATTTGCAGTCATACCTTTTACGTAGACTACATCATGAATTTCAGGTACGCCAGGTAATTTGATCATTTCCTTCCTACTTATGTAGCAACATCTTCCATCTCCAAATGTTACTGGTCCTCCTTCATAGTCTTCTGTGGAAACAAACCAAGTAATATCACCAGTCATATGTCTGCTACATCCACTATCAAGAAACCATTGAAAAGGTGATGTCGATTTTAAAGCAAATGCTCCCATACTATTAGTGCTGTCCTTTTTGGTGTTTTCTAATAGTTATGTATCTCTTTTTAGAGACGGAAGAAGTTGTTTAGTTTTATTATAAAGATCACTTGCAACTTTTAAACTCTTTTGAAAAGACACACACTTATGTTGAAAGTGATTAGAGGAATCACAAAACAAACATAGACTAACACCTTTAAGCTTGGTAGAACAGTTCTGAGTCACATCAGTTTTCACAACCTTTATACGTTGTTTATCATCTGATATATGACAGTTCCTTGGAGAGGAACTATTAGAGTTACCCATATCCATTAAGGAACTTAAATTGGGTTTCAAATCCTTTAGGATTGCAATTTCTGCAATAAGAGCAGAATTGATCTGGATTTTTTCATCCAACCTTTGAAGGATAACTAGTTTATCAGAATTTCTTCTACCATTGTTTTTTAATCCCGGTGAAGCGTTATAAGAGACTTTGTCGTCCATAGAGTCAGATCGCTACAAACATATACTTGTAAGGTCTTGAACGTGTTTGCCTTCTCTGATACCAATTGAAAAAGCGGGGGTCTAACAACCTCACCCAATATTTCGATTAGCAATCTGTATGGACAACTCCGAGTTGTTCTTCTAGAGAATCAACTAGACTCAATCAATAAAAAATACTCAAGGAGTTATTATCTCAATCTCTCAATTTGATTTACTCAAGCAAATGTGATTCGCGACTCTAATCAAAGAGAGATAACTTGGATGGTACCAAAGACCAATATCCAAGTGTCAATCAATTTAAATCAATAACCAATAAGGTCGGATATTCTAATTGATTGAATAACGCACAACCTGTATTATTTCAATTATATAACAAAATATAATGCGGAAAAGAAATAACACAGACACCAGAATTTTGTTAACGAGGAAACCGCAAATGCAGAAAAACCCCGGGACCTAGTTGTTTGTGGGAGAAAACTACTTCTGCAGGTTTAGGTAATTTTGGGTGTGTGTGGATGAGAAGTGAATTTAAACCTTCAAAAAATGTGCTGCATGATGAGCACTTTTGATTTGAGAGATAATATGTACAATTCTGTCCTAAGCCAAAGACACGACCGTTCCAGATTTGTTTCGGTCACAGGTGAAGGATGTGAGGTTGATATTAGGGAGGGAAGCGAAGAAGGTGTTGAGAGTATGAAGGTGAAGGCTATTTGATGACTTGTTAACAGAAGGTTGAGCAGGCTAGCAAATGTTGCAGGCAGGCTCTGGGTGTCGAATACGATGGTATTAACACTTGGTTTTTTCTCTGTTCTGTTGGAAATAAGGAGGAGAACCTATTTATACAAGTCGATAAGACTTCATCACGTATCTCGTGGGAAAGTGGAGGAAGTGGAGTGATGGAGGAAGTGGAGTTGTGTGTTAGTGTCACATGGTTGCTTTCCCACTTATCCTATCATCGCTAACCGCCCATGTTTCCCTGACACGATCTTGTGATGGCATGTTGCACGCTGCACGCTGTAAACCGCTGCACCAATACCCCAGTTTGTATCCCCCAGTTGTGACGTGATTAACGTCTCGAGTGAGTCGTGGGACCCACATAAGGTAGCAAACGGGGCTAGGTAAAATAATCAAGTTATTTGTAGGCGCATATCGTATGCATGTGGTGCATTAAATATGCTTAACATACTTGAA
Organism: Papaver bracteatum; assembly: GCA_023529315.1. Classification (NCBI taxonomy): domain Eukaryota; kingdom Viridiplantae; phylum Streptophyta; class Magnoliopsida; order Ranunculales; family Papaveraceae; genus Papaver; species Papaver bracteatum. The sequence goes on along the minus strand of JAJJWX010003505.1, from coordinate 1,452,809 downwards.
GCCTACACAACCTTGATGAAAAGATTGCAAGTTGAAGTGACTCAACTAGCTATGTTCAGGCGTTGTTCGGAGGTCGCATGAGCATGACCCACCTTGTCCGGTTATGCCATGGGGAAGTGTGGAGGATGGTGATCACGGTGATACCTTGTTTTCCACCTAACTCCCTTCCTAGGCTATTCATCCAAGCATGCGAACTTGGACGGACGAGATTGATGGAGGAATAACCATTGGATTAGGGTTTGGAAGGCTTGCGAGCTTCCTTTTTCACCCTAACGGTTTTATGCCTTGGGAGGTGTGCATGGAGTGGATGATTGTCCCTGCATGTAAGTGGGACGCCACTCTACATGTCCACGCCAGCTGGAAATCAATCGGAGAAATCTGGGTCGCTCGTTCTAGCCTGCGATGAAGGATGGTCGAGATTAGAAGTGTCCTTATATGCCACCTTTGGGCACGCAAATAGAGACACATGACAGTCATGGGAGCTGGACGATTGGTTCACCATGGAGGTGGGCCCACGGTGAGCATGTAGACACCGTCAGCCAACAATTCCTCCTCCTGGTCATTCGTACACACCTGCCCAAAGTTGCATGGTCGCAACTTGTCGGCAAACCCTAATTTTAGGGTTTGCGGGCCCAACCTTCAAGCTAACATTTCCCAACGTCCGTGACTCCCACAGGCAAGACGATCATACCAGGGAGGTAGGTTGGTGGCGAGCATGTGCATGCTTGGTTTGCGACCATAGGCGCGATCTAAGCCATCCAAACACGCCTGCGATGACGGATGGCCGAGATTAGAAGTGACCTCGCATGCTACCTTTGGGAATGATTTTCGAGACGGCCAGCTGCAACCAACCATGGCCGGTTGGTTGGCCGTGTATCCGGGCCCACGGTGAGCATGCAGGTGTTGCCGGCCAGTGGTCTCGCCTATTGGTCGTTTCCGTGCGTTGGCCGTAAGTAGGGAGGTTTCGCCCTACGGAAACCCTAATTCCTTCAAGTTGCGGGCTCGCAACTTGGAGTTAGCATATTTGCACCTTCCACGGATACCATGGGGAAACCAATCAGTCCAGGAGGAAGGTAGGTTGGCGGTGAGCATGCGCGTGCATGCTACTCGGTCCCGCGCGCGATCTAGGCCGTCCAACCATGCATGCGAAGTTGGACGGATGAGATCTATTTTTGATTTTTTTTCAGCAAGTGAGACTAACATGGGTAGTCTTGCATGCGTTCAACGGGGCTAATATAACCCGCCGTCAGGTAGACTACGGGTGTTTGCATGTCGAACACAAGGCTTTGAGCATGGCATTAATTGTAATGCTGCAAACCTACAGAAAATCGGGATGGTTGCTACATGCTCCGCTATGGGTAGGTTATAATTCTCAGGGATGGTTGCACATGCTACAATGAATTATCATGGTGAGAAATATTCATCACCTGAAGGCTTTATCCTTTGCAGACGCGCACTTACAAAAATTGGCTTTTTACAATTTTAGCCTTTAAATAGAAATCCACCATCAACATTAAGTCCCCTGCCTAGCATGCAATGGTTACACTATTGTAGGGTAGGCATGAGATGGTGACAATTTGCATACAAAAATAACTAAAGTCAGAGTAAATACATGTTTACCGCGTGGGAGAAGGTATGTCATGTGTGTTAAATGCCTTGGAGCCGGTTGAGTTGATCCTTCCAATGGTAAAGCTTGACTGGGGAAGTACAGCTTGGTGGGTCAATCCACCTTGGCCTTCCTCTTTCTGTGTGCCTTCTCATATGCCTAGAAAGCATCGTGCATTCGATAAACATTGTTAATCACAATCCCGACTCAACAGCCTCAGAAAGCGGCAAAGGTGGACTTCTTTTCTCCTGGTGATCTTGTTGGACCGTGAAGCATATAAATAAGTTTTCCTGTATTCTTCTCATTAGGCGATCGTCTTCTTCAACATCTCAGGTATTGCTCCACACGTTGATCTCTTAAACGATTGGCGATAGTTGTGATTAGAATACTTTTTATGTGCCGCCGTAACTTATCTTCCTCTCTTTTTTGCAGTACATCATGAAAGGAGTTGGTGATGATCACTCTGCAGCTTCTTCAGAAAAAAGTTTTGAAGTTGATAAACCAGAAGCTAATGCACATGAGGAGGTGACAGCTAAAATTGATTCGCCACTTCGTGAAGTCGGCCATGCCGTACAGGGAATGTCTGTCTTGCATTTAACCATTGTCAGGGGACGGCTCCATGCTCCTTCAGTTTCAATCGATATGGAGGAGAAACAAATACATGAAGAAGCGTTGCGAGCGAAGTGGAAACGCGAGGCTTCACAAGCACCAGTAGGCTCGAGAACTGAAAGGTTTGCGGCTCGGTTGAAGAGACGGAGGGTTGAACACGAACGTCCTGTGGGTGATGGGAAGTGTGATTACCCAATACGTGGTGGTGTGATAATCCTTGACCCTGATATTGATGAGACTGAAAGTCCGAAAGTGATTGGCACGATTTCCAAGGTTGCAATGGATTCTGTAGAAGGTGCAGAAGATACGCATGCTGAAGATGTTGAGGCGGTAGCTGCTGTGCCCGGAGAAGAAGTTGAGGCGTCTCTGGAGAAAGCGGCACAAGATGTGGATCCCAACAGTGATGAAGACGCAACCAGCAATTGAGTTTCCATGTTATTCTTCTTTGTAGTTTTTTTTTATACTCGATGGCTACTGAGTTTGAAGTTTTCTTCTTTGCTTGCTTGTCTTGAACAAAGTTTTATTCAATGTTGCTTTCAAAACATGCATATTTTTTCAAGCTTGTGCCCCCCGACGTGAGTCCGCTCTCGTTGAAGTAGATCATGTAGGATACCTTCCTCCTCCCCTTTTTACATGTTTTATTCCTCCCATATTACCAGGATGGTATGAAGATTTGGTATGAGGATTTAGGGTTTTCTTTCTGGGTAATGGTGATTTGAAGGTGACTCATAACTTTGTGTGATTTTATGAGAAGTTATAAAAGGAATGAAATCTTGATTACTTGAAGAAATATTGAAACCCTAATAAGTATGAAGGCAAGCGGTGCCATCATTTTGAAGGAATTACAAATATTGTGAAAAGGAAAATTGTTGGAGGAATCCCCCCGGGGGGATTAGAGAGGTGATGTCGTGTCTTCAAGTGAGGTAGGGCTTGAGCCATCGTGAGTGAACAACCACACCTTCGAGTTTGTATGCATTGATGATCTTGCAGTAACCTCCAGGCATATTAGGCTGGACAGTTATTTTTACTGCCATGTTTCCAACTTGGAACGTGGTTACCTTTGCTACCATATCTCCGATTTGAAACGGATTTGGACTTGGTATAACAGCTTGCTTCTGACACGTGTCGTTCTTGACTGCTTCCAAACTTTTGGTGAAGCGCTTAAAGGGGCCAGCACTCCATTCACATCTCTTGGTGGTGGCCCGCCTGTCAGGTGAAACAGTCCCCTGTGGTCTAGCAGGACAATCATCCACTACTTGCAAAGAGGGTTGTTCAATGAGACTTACTTGGGCTTGGAATCTCTTGACGTAGGACAAAGGGATTTCACCAGGGAGTTGCGTTATGCTTGTGAGTTGTTGGTATAGAGGCAACAGGCAGTCTTCGAGTCTCCAAGGTTTGTTGGAAATCATCGGAGCTGGCTTGTTGGAGATTCTTCCAGGTACTGATATTGGTAAGGAATGCGCCTTATGTACCCACGGGTGCCCCAGACTCACGTCATAATCCGGATGTTCCTTAATTATATGGAATCTGGCTTGTGTTGGAGTGTTACCGATCTTGACATCAAGTTCAATGTATCCGTAGACATCCACAAACTCTCCTGCTGGGCTCTTGATCACAGTCGGACAACGGGTAGCCTCCTGCTTTGAGATTTTCGCAGCTTGCAGGGTCTTGATAGTAACGATGTTGAATTCAGAAGCTGCATCGATTGATGTGCTATCGAACTTGACATCTTTCAAATGGGCGACGGTCAAAAGTCCCCAGTTTCCTTTGTTGGCGCTATCTTCCAAGGAGGCTTGAGATGCTTTGGAACAACTTCTTTTTCGGGTACAAGCGCCCGCCTAACACAATACGGTTGAGGGCCATGAATATATCTTGACGTTGTACCTTGAAATGTACAAGATTTCACACAGTGTTCCATCATGGATTGTGCATCTTGCGCATAGAGTCTCCAGAGATCATGCAACTTCGGACAGAAGAGGGTCTCTGTGAACTCCTTCATTTCCCAATTGAAGCTCTCCTCTTCTATCTTTTCCCCAAGATTTCTTTCAACTTGTTGCAATCCTTAGTTGGGTGGTGGACAAACCTATGATAACGGCAAGTACTTAGGGTCTGCCATGTCTTTCTCGGTTGGTGGATTCGATAGAGGTAGCTTGATAGCATCATCCCGAATCCATGCCTCCAAGAGTTCCATTACTTCATTTATCTAAAACGGAAGCCTCGTGTCTTGATTGCTCGCTAAGGATCTTTGCATGTTCCCTTCCGAGGCGAAGCTTTATGCGTTTGAGCCGCACGCTTGGGTTGTTGTTCTTCCGCTGCTGAAGCTTTTCTCTTTCCGCCTTCGCTTACTACACTGACAGAAGGGCCAGTATTATACTGCTTGTTGATGAGGCGCCTGTTTCCCGATTATCTCGTGAATCGTCGCTCCGAACGATCCTGGTTCTTTCCAATAATGTGAAGCGGTAGTGGCTGAACGTTTGGCTCGCTTCATGGAGCTCGAGAACGTCTGGAATCCCAAGTTTTACAAAGAAAGGCGCGATATATGGGTATCATTCCGTTGATGCATAATTCCACCAAATGTCGCTCTGTGACATTTGGTTCATGGCAGTCCAACGCTTGTGTTCTGAACCTTTTGACAAAATCATTTGGATGTTCGTTGTTCCGTTGGGATATTCTCCCCAGGTCTGAGAAAGTAACTTGCTCAGATAAAAAAAAGTACTTCTTGTAAAATGCGCTGCCCATTTCACTCCAATTGGATATGCTGTCGGCTGCGATGTTGTTGTACTGTATGCGTGTCGTAACCACAACAAATTAATTAATATTTTACTACCTAATTAACAAGTAATATAGGGTAGTCAAGATCGATCCCACGAGGAGCACGAGATTCTAGTTGTAAAATTGTCACACAAAGGGCGGTTGAATTGTCACAAAAAGTAAATAAAGCAATTAAAATATAAAGGAAATCAAAAAGAGAGATTAGATCAAGGAATCCTTCTTCGCTACAAAACAATGATTAAAGTTATGTTCTTTTCCACTTCTTATTAGTCATAGATTATCACCAACCGTAGGATAGCAGGTTCGCTTAGCTAACCCCAAAATTCCTTATTTCACTGAGTAAGAGGTCCGCTTAGTTATCAGATTCTATTCAAAAGAACCACCTTGAGGTTCGCTTACAAGATGTAATTCCCCGAACGCATTAAGATTTATGAACTTAGGTTTAGTACTAGTAGTTAGACTCGGTTAGCTTGGTCTACTTTCTAGCGTTGTTTTCACACACAATTGCTCCACGGAATCCCTCCGCAAGGTCTTGTGTTTTCTACTTGTGTAAAGAGTCAAGAAACGATTACTTATCCCCTAACTTTCACTAGCTTTAGATTAATTAACAAATCAATTTAGTATGCATCCTAAACGACATATCAATCAAGCATAAACATTCTTATTAGCAAAAACAAACGATAATCATGTGAAAATTCAATGTAGATTTAAAACAAAACTCAAAACATGTTAAGAACTAGGAATTCATCCTCAATCAATTTAGTTACTCATGCTAAGTAGTTCACACAATAATAATAAAGAAAAGAAAAGTGTTATGTGTGTAAAAGTGTATCAATGTGTATGGAAGTGTGCAAAAGTGTATCTAAGTGTGTATAGAAAAATAGAGAACTTCTCTATTTATAGGCTTCAATGTTCTCCATATCTTCCAAGGAATAGAATCCCTTTCCCTTAGCACTTCAATTTCCAAATCCAAGCCTTTCTCAAATCTTCCATCTCCTCTTTCCAAATCCAAGCCAAATTCTTCATTCAATTCCAAGTCCAACTCTTCACATCCCATGAGAGAAATATACACAAAATTCTGCAACTTTGCTCGCCGGAAAACTGGGTTTTTGGCCGGAAATAGGCCGGAATTCGTCGCCGCCGGCAACCTGAAAATTATGTCCCGGTAAAGGTATATTCCGTTGGTCAACATTTATGACTAACGGTCAAACAGGTCAATTGTTAGTCAAAGGTCAAGGGGGAGCAGTCAGACACCGAGTAAGCTCACTCAGCTGTCTAACCCAGTCTAAATCATTCGTCTAGATCGGTCTTCGGACTCGTTCTGGATCGGTCTGGAACGGTTGTCGCCGGCACCGAGTTAACTCGCCGGAGTGGAAAACCGGCCGAGTTCCGTTTAATTACATGACTTTCCCAGGCCAAATTCCGGCCTTTTCTTTCTTCATGTCCCTTTAACAATCCTACCACACATCTAAGAAGTTTCAACAGCTTCTTTTCAACTCTTGCTTCTGTCACTTCAATCCATCAGTCCTCCTCCTATTTCTTCTTTGTTCAAACTCATAGCACATCAATTCCAGCCAACCCTTGAGTGTCACCAACACAACTTAATTCGATAGCAGCAATCGATCATCACCATCTGCATCTTCTATCAAACCCATTCTCCGTTTCTCTACAACTTAATCAAGATACCTTCACCCAAATCACCAATTTCCAACAGCAGCAGATACCCATCTCGTAATCTTGCTTGAATCGACAGTGGCAAACCTCCACCAAATCTCTTTGATTCATCAGCAATGGCTTCGATCCACCAAACCCTTTCTGCAGAATCTTAATTCACTTGATTACTCGATCAATTTTTTCCCTTCTAACTTCCTTCAAATAAAACCTCAGGAATCCCTAATTCTTCTTATTTTCATGACCACAGACACAACTCAACACCCATATCTTCTTCTTCATTCGATTCTCATCTTTATCAGTAAGACCTAACTGCTTTTCTATCTCGATCTTCAATTTCTCTAATGGCAACATCTCTTCTCGGCTAAAATGGAGAAGAACAATTGAGAACTAAAATGGGAATTGGTTCCCTTTCTCGATCTAATTTGGTTTTAAGAGTGGGTCGGCTATTTGCGCCCCAGTAAACTACACCCTCTGATTGGGTGCCTATATAAATAGTCACTTTTGATAAGGGCTAGCTATTTGGCCTCCCCTTAACCTGTGATGGCTGTATTTAATACTTCTCCAATAGAGGCGCCCCTTAACCGTGGGCTGTCTCCCGATAGTATTCGCCTAGGAAAATGACAATTATGCCCTTTGTTGCTCAAATTGAGCGATTTCTTCTTCTTTTCTCCGTGTGACTCCAGAGTACCTAATAACTCAAAAACACACGTAAAATACATAATTTACTAGAAAAATAGCAAAGAAAGCATAAACTCTTAGATAGTAAATTAGGTGTATTCTACACCTATCAAATTCCCCCACACTTAGACTTTGCTAGTCCTCGAGCAAATCAAAATAAAACTCACAACTTCAAAGCGTTCCAGCGTCCCAAGCATCCAAAGAGATATGAGGACATAAAGTTTCTGCATGCTAGTAATAAGAAGTTAGAAATACTAAAGAACATATTCTCATTCTTAAATGTTGAGTGAGAAATAACCACACCATAATGAGAGAATGCGTGTTTGAGAAACGATCAATAAGCATTTCGCCTCGACTTCTGCCTCACCAAAAGGGTTTTATGATAATTGCACTCAAAAAGATGACTTTTTTATGGGTCTCACATGTGTGCAGGTAGGATGAAGAGAGAATTCCTGCAACATGTTGAATGGTAGGAAGGATAACTTCCGAAATTTTGAAAAACCCACATCTTTTAACATTTTGAAAAACCATTTTTCTAACGATCTCTAAGAAAGGAAATCAACCACTTATATCGAGGATGAGATTACTTACTTACCTTCACATCCGATTGCCAATTATGATAACACCACTCTCACAGAATCCAATAGAAGCGTCTTCCGCTCCTCGTCTTCATCTTCTTGGTCTTCGGCTTCAACTATTGGTGATAAACACTTGAATTTCATAGATCCTTGACAATTTGTAACCTTTTTTTCCTTAAAATCCATGTCGCTTGAAACTTCCTTATAAATTTTCCTTCCCCACGGCTTATTCAAAACAAAACAATAATAGATATTTCTCTTGTCTCATATTTTTTTTCAATTCTTTTTTTTCTTTTTTTTTTAGACAAGAGAAACACAATACAAATCAAAGTGAAAAATAAAATAAACCATGGCCATGGAAAAGTACTGTACCGCTTGATTCTTCACAACTTGTATCGTCTCGAAATCATAAACTTCAATAATTCTCACCTTTTCTTTTCTTTGCTCTTGTAAATAAGTCTTCAACTTGTATGTAAAAATCTGCTCATTATATGTTGCTTTACTTGGATATAAAAATTTGCTCTTTTCTTGTTTCATTGTTGCTTGCAAACCTTGAACCTTTTCAACTTCCCTTGTAGATTTTGATGTCGCTCCTTGTTGATAATTGTGGTGTTTCTATGGACCCGTTGTTGTCGAGTGAGAGAATGGTGCTAACTGCAAATCGAACTACAAGAAGCAGGCTTTCATCCATAGACGTCACCCTCATGATTGACAAAAATTAGCACTCAAGAGATCAAAATAGTGCTGAAATTGGTGTGAAATTGGGTAGCTCACCATTTTACCCGGAATTAACGTACGGTGACACACACTCAAAAGAAGCTCTTTAGTCATGGAAGAATTTCTGGTCGGTGCCTCACATGATATGAAAATGGGTAGTCTCCACTAATGATTGATCAGCAACTCTAATAACGCACTTCTCCCTGCACCAAATTTGCATCACCGGCATGATTAAATCCATTATTTAACACTCTAACAAGCAAGAAATCGAACGTAGTTCCCTAACATTTCCAAGTTCAATTATGTCGGTCAGAATTCTCTATGTAATCATACCTAGAAGTATGCTAGTGACTCTAATATCTCTAAAAGTTTAAGTTTTTATGCAATTTTTTTTTAATGCAAAATATGCTTAGCCACTCCCCCACACTTAAACCTTACATTGTCCTCAATGTAATTGAATCGTCCAAGTAAAATCAAGGTGGGAAATCCTAATATGATATGGAACAAGAAAAATAAATAAACAAAACAAAAAGAAAATAAAAACAAAAGGATAAGAAATACAAAACCGGTGGGTTGCCTCCCACGTAGCGCTTGTTTTAAAGTCGACGGCCCGACATGGATCTTGTAAGATTCACTCCCCATATACTAACAATCGGAAAATTTGGGGATCCTCCCATGGTACCTGTTTTGCAAACAATAACTCCATACAAATATTAGAACAAGAAAATAATAGTAAAGTTATAGCTCGATAGAAATTTCCCCCACACTTATTCTTGTCCACACTCGGAAGTGTATGAAGAACATAGAATTTGGGAATTTCCATGGTTTCCTCTTGGAAAACCTGCATAGTTTTAGCATCAAGTGTTTCCAATGGTGGATATCGAGAAACAAAGTCATTCAAAAATACTTTCGAAGCACATACATTCAAACCAATAAGAGGTAAAGGAGAAGAATTAGTATGCAAATGGTTAGACAAACCTTGCACAATTTCTTGTATTACGGTATCCTCCTCATTCTTAAAAAATTCGAGTGAATTACTTACCTCTTGCATATCATGGTCCTCTATCAAACCTTGCAACCATTCTTCATCATTTTCTACCTTAACTAAAGTCTCGGCATCATCATAATCATTAGCAAGTTCAATTGGGTCTTCCACAATATCATTCAATTCGGTTTCATTATCGAGCATCACCTCTTCAACATTCTCATCATCGGAATCGGGCCATTCACTAAAATGATTTTTGTCGGTAAAAATTGTAAGATCTTCTTGTGAGGGTGTTACACCGTTTACAACAATAGGCAAGTCACACCCAATATCCTCCTTTTGAATAGGTGAAAGATCATTATTATGATCCGGAGTTGGAATAACTTCCTCATGGTTGCAACTTTCATACACTTCTGCAGACTCATAATTTTCCCTAAGGAATTTTTTCCAAGCACTAAATGCATCTTCCTCAAGCTCTACCTTTTGAATATGTGATTGATCATTATTAAGATCAAGGCTCGAGTAATCTACACTAGCTTCATCAAAAGTTTCCAAAGGTTGGTCCTTTTTAACATAATCATCTTCACTATCGGAATCACCATAATAAGAATCTTCATCGGTTTCATAGCCTTTATCCCGACGTCGTTTAAGTTCCATATGAATGGTACTACTAATTTCTGCGACAAGCTCTTCCGAATCTCCATCATCTTCCAATTTGTATAACTTTTGTGCAAGTTTACGGACATTAACACGCTTACCACCGTGTATAGAGTTTCTAGATTGTATATCCTTAAAAAGTGAAGGAAAAACACGATGAAGAGGAGTATATTCCCAACTCTCCGTCTTCACATTACTAGAAAACAATGTATTAGAAGCATAATTATCCATCCATCATTGTAATTGTCCACTTACATACCCGTCATAAGGTTGTTGATATGCATGAGAATATCCATAAGGTTCCGTAGGATTTTGATCATAGCCAAAAGATTGGTTTTGATTGTATCCTAAGGATGGTTGGAAGTTGCCATGATGTTGAGGTTGAAAACCATATTGATTGTTGTAATATGCTTGCTCTTGTCCACCATACATGGAAAACCGGTACCTGAAAAACAATTCTCAAAAACTAAGTTAGATACGATAAAGAATCCAACAAAGCAAGAATAAAGCAAAAAAATAAAAAGAAAACAACTAAAATCATCCGATGCTCCCCGGCAACGGCGCCAAAATTTATATGCGTGTCGTAACCACAACAAATTAATTAATATTTTACTACCTAATTAACAAGTAATATAGGGTAGTCAAGATCGATCCCACGAGGAGCACGAGATTCTAGTTGTAAAATTGTCACACAAAGGGCGGTTGAATTGTCACAAAAAGTAAATAAAGCAACTAAAATATAAAGGAAATCAAAAAGAGAGATTAGATCAAGGAATCCTTCTTCGCTGCAAAACAATGATTAAAGTTATGTTCTTTTCCACTTCTTATTAGTCACAGATTATCACCAACCGTAGGATAGCAGGTTCGCTTAGCTAACCCCAAAATTCCTTATTTCACTGAATAACGGGTCCGCTTTAGTTATCGATTCTATTCAAAAGAACCACCTTGAGGTTCGCTTACAAGATGTAATTCCCCGAACGCATTAAGATTTATGAACTTAGGTTTAGTACTAGTAGTTAGACTCGGTTCGCTTGGTCCACTTTCTAGCGTTGTTTTCACACACAATTGCTCCACGGAATCCCTCCGCAAGGTCTTGTGTTTTCTACTTGTGTAAAGAGTCAAGAAACGATTACTTATCCCCTAACTTTCACTAGCTTTAGATTAATTAACAAATCAATTTAGTATGCATCCTAAATGACATATCAATCAAGCATAAACATTCTTATTAGCAAAAACAAACGATAATCATGTGAAAATTCAAAGTAGATTTAAAACAAAACTCAAAACATGTTAAGAACTAGGAATTCATCCTCAATCAATTTAGTTACTCATGCTAAGTAGTTCACACAATAATAATAAAGAAAAGAAAAGTGTTATGTGTGTAAAAGTGTATCAATGTGTATGGAAGTGTGCAAAAGTGTATCTAAGTGTGTATAGAAAAATAGAGAACTTCTCTATTTATAGGCTTCAATGTTCTCCATATCTTCCAAGGAATAGAATCCCTTTCCCTTAGCACTTCAATTTCCAAATCCAAGCCTTTCTCAAATCTTCCATCTCCTCTTTCCAAATCCAAGCCAAATTCTTCATTCAATTCCAAGTCCAACTCTTTACATCCCATGAGAGAAATATACACAAAATTCTGCAACTTTGCTCGCTGGAAAACTGGGTTTTTGGCCGGAAATAGGCCGAAATTCGTCGCCACCGGCAACCTGAAAATTCTGTCCCGGTAAAGGTATATTCCGTTGGTCAACAGTTATGACTAACGGTCAAACAGGTCAACTATTAGTCAAAGGTCAAGGGGGAGCAGTCAGACACCGAGTAAGCTCACTCAGCTGTCTAACTCAGTCTTAATCATTCGTCTAGATCGGTCTTCGGACTCGTTCTGGATCGGTCTGGAACGGTTGTCGCCGCAAGACTCGAGTTAACTCACGGAGTGGAAAACCTAACAGTTCCGTTTAATTACAGGACTTTCCCAGGCCAAATTCTGGCCTCTTCTTTCTTCATGTCCCTTTAACAATCCTACCATACATCTAAGAAGTTTCAACAGCTTCTTTTCAACTCTTGCTTCTGTCACTTCAATCCATCAGTCCTCCTCCTATTTCTTATTTGTTCAAACTCACAGCACATCAATTCCAGCCCACCCTTGAGCGTCACCAACACAACTTAATTCGATAGCAGCAATCGATCATCACCATCTGCATCTTCTATCAAACCCATTCTCCGTTTCTATACAACTTAATCAAGAGACCTTCACCTAAATCACCAATTTCTGACAGCAGCAGATACCCATCTTGTAATCTTGCTTGAATCGACAGTGGCAAACCTCCACCAAATCTCTTTGATTCATCAGCAATGGCTTCGATCCACCAAACCCTTTCTGCAGAATCTTAATTCACTTGATTACTCGATCAATTTTTCTCGCCCTAACTTCCTTCATCCAAACCTCGTGAATCCCTAATTCTTATTATTTTCATGACCACAGACACAACTCAACACCCATATCTTCTTCTTCATTCGATTCCCATCTTTATCAGTAAGCCCTAACTGCTTTTCTATCTCGATCTTCAATTTCTCTAATGGAAACATCTCTTCTCGGCTAAAATGGAGAAGAATAATTGAGAACTAAAATGGGAATTGGTTCCCTTTCTCGACCTAATTTGGTTTTAAGAGTGGGTCGGCTATTTGCGCCCCAATAAACTACACCCTCTGATTGGGTGCCTATATAAATAGTCACTTCTGATAAGGGCTAGCTATTTGGCCTCCCCTTAACCTGTGCTGGTTGTATTTAATACTTCTCCAATAGAGGTGCCCCTTAACCGTGGGATGTCTCCCGATAGTATTCGCCTAGGAAAATGACAATTATGCCCTTTGTTGCTCAAATTGAGCGATTTCTTCTTCTTTTCTCCGTGTGACTCCAGAGTACCTAATAACTCAAAAACACACGTAAAATACATAATTTACTAGAAAAATAGCAAAAAAAGCATAAACTCTTAGATAGTAAATTAGGTGTATTCTACACCTATCATGTACCATGTATAGGCTCTCCCCGTAAGTGATTTGGAGAATTCCTTCAGGCGGAGAATGTGATTGTATTCGTGTTCTCCTAAGGATTCTAAAAATCGAGAGACGTGTTCACGAGCATTACCAGTACTATCGTAAAGGGTGAATTGAGGGGAGGTGTATCCCCTGGGAAGAGGAATCCGCTGCACGTCTTGTGGATATGGAGGTTGGTGTCGATGCGCGTCCATCGGATTTTCTTTGCCACGATTTTGGAGGAGTCTCTCCAGATCTTCCCGTGTAATAAAGTTGGATGGTCGGCTCCTTTCCCTGAGACGCTCCTGGTCCCTTTCTCTTGTGTGGTCAGCAGCATAAGACTCTTCGTTCAGGTAGGCTTGCGTAACTGAGGCACCTGCTCCAGGTGTGCTGAACGTATTTCTTGTTGGCCCTTGGGGCTGTCTCGACTCTTGCGGTAATCGATCGTTAATGTTTTAAGTAAGGTGAGTACCTCCTTCTGAGTGGTTGCCATGTCTTCCTGAGCTTTAGCGAGGGTTTCTTGTCTCTCCATCAAGTTCACCATGGTGATATGAGGTTGTCCTCCTTTGGGTCCTCAAGATCCTTGTCCTGAAGGGGAGTAGCAGTCGTTCTGGTGACGGACGGAGGTGTCATGCTTGAGGAAATGCCTGGATTTGCAGCCGCTCTAGCTCTTGTAATGGGAGGTATCACACCTACTGGAATGTCCGCTCCTGCTCCGCTGGTACTGGTGGTACTGATGGTAGAAGACGCAACTCCACGGGACACGTTGGTTGTACTGGCGGGTTGTATAGTGACACCAATAATTGGGATATCAGCGCTAGAAGTGCTGTCGGCGCTACCTCACTCGGGGTTGGTTGCTGATCTAGATCTAAGATCCACCATTCTTGAAAATTGAAATTGTATTGAAGAGATCGACTTCACAACCGATAGATTAACCTCCCACTGTGGTCGCCAATTATTTGTGGGAGAAAACTACTTCTGCAGGTTTAGGTAATTTTGGGTGTGTATGGATGAGAAGTGAATTTAAACCTTCAACAAATGTGCTGCACGATGGGCACTTTTGATTCGAGAGATAATCTGTACAATTCTGGCATAAGCTGAAGACACGGACGTTCCAGATTTGTTTCGGTCACAGGTGAAGGATGTGAGGTTGATCTTAGGGAGGGAAGCGAAGAAGGTGTTGAGAGTATGAAGGTGAAGGCTATTTGATGACTTGTTAACAGAAGGTTGAGCAGGCTAGCAAATGTTGCGGTGTGCTCACGGGTGTCGAATACGATGGTATTAACACTTGGTTTTTTCTGTGTTCTGTTGGAAATAGGGAGGAGAACCTATTTATACAAGTCGATAAGCCTTCATCACGTCTCTCGTGGGAAAGTGGAGGAAGTGGAATGATGGAGGAAGTGGAGTTGTGTGTTAGTGTCAAACAGTTGCTTGCCCACTTATCCTATCATCGCTAACCGCCCATGTTTCCCTAACACGATCTTGTGATGGCGTGTTGCACGCTGCACGTTGTAAACCGCCAGACCAATACCCCAGTTTGTATCCCCCAGTTGTGACGTGATTAACGTCTCGAGTGAGTCTTGGGACCCACATAAGGTAGCAAATGGTTCTAGGTAAAATAATCAAGTTGTTTGTAGGCGCATATCGTATGCATGTGGTGCATTAAATATGCTTAACATACTTGAAGCCTACACAACCTTGATGAAAAGATTGCAAGTTGAAGTGACTCAACTAGCTATGTTCAGGCGTTGTTCGGAGGTCGCATGAGCGGGACCCACCTTGGCTAAGTTATGCCATGGGGAAGTGTGGAGGATGGTGATCACGGTGATACCTTGTTTTCCACCTAACTCCCTTCATAGGCTATTCATCCAAGCATGCGAACTTGGACGGACGAGATTGATGGAGGAATAACCATTGGATTAGGGTTTGGAAGGCTTGCGAGCTTCCTCTTTCAACCTAACGGTTTTATGCCTTAGGAGGCGTGCATGGAGTGGCCGATTGTCCCTGCATGTAGGTGGGATGCCACTCTACACGTCCACGCCAGCTGGAAATCAATCAGAGCAATCTGGGTCGCCCGTTCTAACCTGCGATGAAGGATGGTCGAGATTAGAAGTGTCCTTACATGCCACCTTTGGGCACGCAAATCGAGACGCATGGCAGTCAGGGGAGCTGGCCGATTGGTTCACCGTGGAGGTGGGCCTACGGTGAGCATGTAGACACCGTCAGCCAGCAATTCCGCCTCCTGGTCGTTCGTACACCCCCGCCCAAAGTTGCGTGGTCGCAACTTGTTGGCAAACCCTAATTTTAGGGTTTGCGGGCCCAACCTTCAAGCTAACGTTTCCCAACGTCCGTGACTCCCACATGCAAGCCGATCATACCATCAAGGAGGTGGGTTGGTGGCGAGCATGTGAATGCTTGGTTTGCGACCATAGGCGCGATATAAGCCATCCAAACACGCCTGCGATGACGGATGGCCGAGATTAGAAGTGACCTCGCACGCTACCTTTGGGAACGATTTTCGAGACGGCCGGCTGCAACCAACCATGGACGATTAGTTGGCCGTGTAGCCAGGCCCACTGTGAGCATGCAGGTGCTGCCGGCCAATGGTCTCGCCTGTTGGTCGTTTCCGTGCGTTTGCCGTAAGTAGGGAGGTTGCGCCCTGCGGAAACCCTAATTCCTTCAAGTTGCGGGCTCGCAACTTGGAGTTAGCGTATTTGCACCTTCCACGGATCCCATGGGGAAACCAATTAGTCCAGGAGGAAGGTAGGCTGGCGGTGAGCATGCACGTGCATGCCACTCGGTCCCGCGCGCGATCTAGGCCGTCCAACCATGCCTGCGAAGTTGGACGGATGAGATCTATTTTTGAGTTTGTTTTCAGCAAGTGAGACTAACATGGGTAGTCTTGCATGCGTTCAACGGGGCTAATATAACCCGCCGTCAGGTAGCCTACCGGTGTTTGCATGTCGAATACAAGGCTTTGAGGATGAAATTAATTGTAATGCTGCAAACCTACAGAAAATCGGGATGGTTTCTACATGCTCCGCTCTGGGTAGGTTATAATTCTCAGGGATGGTTGCCCATTCTCCAATGAATTATCATGGTGAGAAATATTCATCACCTGAAGGCTTTATCCTTTGCAGGAGGTCATCTTACAAAAATTAGCTTTTTACAATTTTAGCCTTTAAATAGAAATCTACCATCAACACTAGTCCAGATTAAACATACACTGTATTAAGCCACTACAGACACTAGCCTACTCCAAATTAACTTCGGTCTGGACTGTAGTTGAACCCCAATCAATCTCACACTGATCCAAGGTATAGTTATGCTCCTACGACTCTGATCCCAGCAGGATACTGTGCACTTTAATCCCTTAGCTAATCTCACCCACAACCAAGAGTAGTTACGACCCAAAGTCGAAGACTTTAGCAAACAAATATGTCTCACACAGAAAAGTCTACAAGATAGATAAATCCGTCTCCCACGAATAAACCTATGAGTTTTGTTCCATCTTTTGATAAATCAAGGTGAACATGAACCAATCAATAAAACCGGACTTATATTCCCGAAGAACAACAGTTTTATCAATCACCTCACAATAGTCTTAATCGACGTAGCGAAAAAACATATTGTGGAATCACAAACGATGAGACTAAGATGTTTGTGATTACTTTTATATCTTGCCTATCGGAGATAGAAATCTCAAGCCAATTATTACAATTGTACTCGTATGATAGAAATAGCAAGATCAGATCACAAAATTACAAGAAAAGTAGTGTCGGTCTGGCTTCACAATCCCAATGAAGTCTTTAAGTCGTTAACCTGGTTTTAGAAGAAGAAAACCAAAGGTTAAAGGAGAATCAACTCTAGCTTAGCAAACTAGTATCACACAAAATGTGTGGGGATTAGGTTTCCCAGTTGCAAGAGTTCTCCCTTATATAGTCTTTCAAATCAGGGTTTGCAATCAATGTTATCTTAGTAACAAAGCATTCAATATTCACTGTTAGATGAAAACCTGATTAGATACAAGCTAATATCTCTCAACCGTTAGATCGAAAACTTAGCTTGCCATACACACATGTACTTGGCGATTTTGGGTTTGTGTAACCGTACCCAAATGTGTACAATAGTTGGTTCAATATTAGTCAACCAAATGGTTAGCCAAATAATAACTTTCATATCAACCATATTCTTCTTCATCATAACTAGTCCAAATGACTCAAATGAACTAGTTAGAGAGTTGTTCAATTGCTATGAGATCTTATGTACTACAAAAGACACAATTGAATCAAAAACGATGTGATTCACTCGAATTGATTCATGGACTATAAATCCATGGTTTGCAATATCATTTCTTAGATAAGTTCATGAACATCGTTTTTAGACATAACCACTCAAGTTCGCGGACTGGGTTCGCGGACTCAAGTTAACGGGTTGGAGTTCACAAACTCCAGAAGAAATTCTCGGGTTCGGAACTTTCGTCAGTTCGCGGACTGAAACTTAGCTACAACTCCAGCAGAAATTCTCGGGTTCGAGAACTACGCACGTTCGCGGACTAGGTTGACTGCTCAAGTTCCGGTTTTCACTTGATCAACAAAGTTCACAAACTTCGGTTCAAGTGCTAAGGACTTATACATATATGTGTTACCACAATAATGTTTATATCCCCCAGTGGTTATATTGTCTAAACTCTCATTTCAACCATTGAAACATTCTCAGAGGATGTCATATAGTTGTTATTCATAAACTAGTTTTCGTCAGAGCAATTTCCAAAGTGATTGAAACATAACATGATTTTCATCACTAGGAAAAGATGAACTTGGCTAAAGCTAAAGCTTTACCATCACACATTTCAAGAAATAGATAAGCAAGATATACTCATCTCGAAATGTCACATGTGTATATTCTTAGTCTATATAGTAATATGACTTTTGTCTCAAGATAGGAGATAGAGTAGATAGACTTTTGAGTGATAGATAAGTTCAAGTCTCCGTGTACCTTTTAGTCGATGAAGATCCACTAGTTCCTTGAGTAGTCATTCGTCTTGTATGATGATTGCGATGGAGTTCTTGATCTCAACTACACTTTCTATCCTAGTCCGAGACCTTATCTATAGTAGACTAGAAATCAAGACTTTATAATTTTGATCACTAACATTGACAAACATGCATGAGATAGCAATGCATGCGAGTTCGACCGAGCAATGCTCTAACAGTAACCTAAAATACAGTTTCTATGAAGATCCTAGGTTATACAAGACGACTCTACCTTAGAAACTATGATACAAGAGTGTCAAGGATTAAAAAATCATGTTGCAAGAGTCTCTCTATTTATATATTTTTAAGGCTTCAAGTAGCTTTGAATTCACGCTAGGATTGTTAATAATTCAAGCAAATACTTTTTCAGTTTATATAAAATTCTTATTAGGAATTCATGTATGTGAGATGTCTACTTTGAAATTACACGAAAGAATATACATAATGGTCTAGGGTTCTGGAACCATGCACAATAATAGTCCACATTGGCTAAGTAATCTTTGAACTTACAAGCACTAGTGGTGTTCAATAATACTCAAGATTAACCAATAATCCACAAGCACAAAGTGATTTTGTGAGTAAAGTTATCTTAGAAGTGTCGGTGACAGTTGTAGAAAAAGCAAATATAGTCATATAGAAAAGTTTGCGGAGTTCTGCTAATACTGAAACTAGACAAGTTTGCAAACCACTGACAGTTCGCAAAGTCAGGCACTAAGGGTTTATAAACCTTGGAAGTTCGCCAAGTTAGATTCAATGGGTTTTAATATTGGGTTAGCAAACCTTCCCCCAATTCGTAACACAGATGTACATGGTTCGCTAACTGATTTGCAAACATCTACAGTATGCAGAATTTAAACTGGCTTAGGTTACACATACAAGTATATTTACCTCGCGCCAATTAAATAATTCTATATTAGGCAATTTCCAAATGATAAACTTGAAGCAAAAATATTTTTTGAACAATAATTGTTTTGACTTCTGACTGAGATTGTTAAGGATCTACGAACATCCATTGCGTGAATCATATTTCTAGAGTTTAACCAAGATAATCTTGAATTTGAAATTTCTTCTATGTAATATTAAATATACTAAAATCATATGACATAGTCTCATAAGATAGAATGGTAAATGACATAAATAAAAAGGATAAGTCAGTCTCCACATACCTCTTCGTTGATGAAGTTCTCGCAAATGTCTTTTTTTGTTCTTCAGTTTTCAATTATTGAGGGTTATTCGGTGATGTCTGATTCAACTACCATTCTTTAATCCTAGCCCGAGACTTGACTTTAATAGACTAGAAATCAAGAATAGTTTTGTGCATCTAACATTGAAAACAATCTTGAGATGACAAAACTTATGAGTTCGACAGTGCGATGCTCTAACAATATCCCCTTTTGTCAATTTTAGTGACAAAACTATCAATACATAAAGCAAACTTTTCTGCTCAATATCCATCATGCTTGATTTCTTGAATCTTCAACATCCGCTTGAATTCTTTGTACTTCAAGTTTTTCCATGGTTCTGCATATGATCATTTCAGCACCTTTGTTGTTTAAGATCCATAGCGAATAACGACTTATGAGAATACTATCGTTAAGAGCTTTTTTAAAATGATAAGTCAACTTATTCAATGGTTGTTACATCGGTGCTTAGTACTTTTACCTACTACAATATAACTTTGATAAATTAATTATTTCGCTAAAATAATAACATTCTCTGGACCCAACTAGGCTTGCATAAGCCAAAGATTAACTCTATAAATTAATAACTTTTGTACAATAATATTTTTCTTCAGTCCCGAAATTATTTATTTATTGAAGTTTTACCGTACAAAGTTCAATTGTACGAAAACTTTGAAGTAATACTACAATGATATATCCCCCCCCTAGTCCTTACTTGTATCTTTTGCATTATAGGTAAAGCTCACAGCTTGCAATCCACTCCCCCTAACGTAATCCTCCAAAAAGCCATATATTATATTAGAATAATACTATTTTTTTGTCAACAAAGTTGGCAAAGGTGAAAGAAAAGGGATCTTAGTGAACTACACAAAAGAGTTATCGAGACTAAAGATAACATATAAACTTTTTAAGATGATTTCACTAAGTAAACTTAACGTCTTCATCAAGGTGAGATAAGGGTGCAGTCATCACCTATAATTCCATAGCTGCACTCCCCATAAAGATATAACAGTTAGGAACAACTTGAAAATTGAACTCTCCCCAATTTGATATTATTCTCAAGAGAATAACATGTACGACCTTTCTTGGACTACAAGAAAATGATTTCTTGGACATTAACAAATTTACACGTAAATTTGTATCCCAAATATTTTTCTCTATTCTCGTCAGTTACGAACAAAGAAGTTAAAAACAATGATCTTAATGTTAGAGGCATCAAGAAACATCATTTTGTTAACATCGGAAAAAATTATTCTCTAGGCCAGTTACGAACAAGGAGAATAATTTTAGCGATATGACTCGCATAAGAATTATATCTTACCTAACCATGTATGAATATATAAAGATTAAAGTTCTCGAGCTTATTCCCTATTGGTCATGCATTCCAAGAGGTAAGGCAACAACTAACACCATTTTATGGAATCCTTGAAATGTATTCATAAAGTATAATTATGGGATCAATATTGCAATTCTCGAAACAGTTTACTCGTCATTAACCAGTTACGAACAAAAGGAGTTCAGATCTTAACCTATGGGAACATATGAGATATACGTTCTAATCACCATAAGTATGATAGCAACGAACAATTGTCACAAAATAAGAAATACACGTAATAATCGATATAGATTGGATATTGCAATCATCATCATAATAAAATTTAACTAAATAAACTTTAATAATTAATAGATGGTAATATCTGAAGTAGCTAATATAGAACATATAAATAGGCTACTTCAAAAGCAGAATAAATTCCTACAAGTAGTTAAGTAGAAGCACATAAAATTACTCCTAAAATCTTGAGCATATAATTCATTCTCACTATTGAAATATTCATTGATGATGCGATCCTTCAATTCTTTAACATATTCAGAGATGTTAGTTAACTCACTTAACTATTTTAAGATCATATACCACATTTTTCCACTGGTTATACTTTTGTTCATAGTAAGTTACCTCCTTCAGAGTGTGATCGATCCGAAACTTCAAAGCATTCCTTCGGTTCACGAAGTCTTCCATGGTAGATATAAAATCATTGTCATTGTGAAAAATCGACGAAATACGGGGGGAAAAGGATTCTTCTTCATCTCTTGATGGTTTTTTATTATTGATTCTTAATGACTTGATTCCTTCAGAAAGAAAAACATGGACAACTTCCACAATATCTTTCTTTGTAATATCTATAGTCATTGAAGCCCTAATTTTATAGATCTTTTCCAAGGAGTTGGAACAAACATATATAAAAGAGAAATCATCAAGAAAATAATTCCATAAAATGAAAATAAGGAAACTGGTATTTTCAGAACATTCCATATAAGAGTACGTGAACCAGTACGAAACAGGTGGGTATGAGATGGTTTGTCCGTGAACCTCCATTTTAAGTACAAACTTTTGGATGCCCTTTTATGATTGTAAATTTGTACTAAGTGTTGTATATTTATCCATGGAGAGGAGTAAAATTCTTAGTTGAAGTCATTAAGTTTAATTTCAGCTTGAGTTAGAAACTCTAAGAGCATAAAATCTATTTTAGCTTGTTTGATAGAAGTTCTTGTGGATCATGTTCTCGTCTCTTGCTTAGGAGGCATATAGGCCGGTAGAAATCTATGTAATAATATAAAATAAGTTGATACCATATCAAGTCATTATACTTTGGAATAACTCTTAGTGATGTGGTAGCACTTAGTCATAGTTGACTAATTTAGAGGTGCGAAGAAAACAATGATATGCACAAGTCAAAGTACACATAGATGTTTACGTGACTACTGTTAAAGTAGTTTAATTTTATTGGAAACAATCTCGACAACTAAAGATAAACCTTTCATTGTCTTCCCTTTTAAGGAGAATATGATCCAGACATGATTGGATCCCATGAAACCGAATAAAAGACTTATTCAAATCCTAAAAGATTGTACAAATATACTCGAGTGACCTTGGCATCACAAAACATGGTTTTCATGATGTTTTGTGCAAACCTCATATTGTCAAGTCAATATTTTGAGGTTGCACACTTTTTACTCTTAAGAGGTGATGGGATGAGTTTGATACTCAACAATAGTGTAGCTAGAAGACACAACAAGGTCATTTATATTTTTATGATGATCAGGTTTTTTCTTACCTTTACTGTTCTTCATTTTTCCTTTATCATGATGTGGTTTAGAAGATGCTCCACATATGAAGTTCTTCGAGGTTTGATTCATCCTCTGCATGTCATCTTGGAGATTTATAAAAATTATGTTATTTTTTTGAATCTCGGACACATCTCTTGAAAATATCTGTTATTTCCATTATAAAAACATTATTTAAAGAGGATTTCTCCTTGAGGTTTGGCTACTTTACCAGCACCAAGATTTTTCTTATCATCCTTATATATTAGATCCTGCAAGAATTAAGGTATTATTTTGTGGTGCAAGAGGTGTTACCATTAAAATAGATACCACTGGTATTTTCAAAGGACTTTTGGCCAAAAAGCATGTCCAAGAGCCTTTATAGATCATTCTTCAAGGTATCAATCTCTTTTTGCTTAAGTGATATGGTCTTAGTGGAATTGTCATTAAGTTTGTCAAGCCTTTATTTTTTTACATGAAAAAAAGTTTCAACTTTGTCTAAGTTTTTTTTACAGTTGAAGATTTTCTTGGTGAAGTTCTTCACATTTCCTCAACAATTCAAGAATCACCTCATATGACTCATCAATTGAGTCAAGATTAGAGTCCACAAATGTTTCAGCTGTAAAAACTAAATTTTTTGTGCAGTTGTTGATGGTGGATTTTCAACAAAGGCTAAAATCGTAAAATCATGATCTTGCATGTTTTTGACACGGCTTCAGGAATGTATGTGAAACTCATATTTTAAAATACGTGAAAGCTCATTTCAAAATCTCTGACTGAGCGTACACCCTCTCAGAGCTCTGTATGAAATATGTTATTCGTAAATCCTCCTCGAATGAGCTTTTCAACACTTCACATATTTCATCAACACCTCTATATAGAATCGAAATGATTGGACAGCTCCTAGACATATTGCATACTAGTATAGAACGGTAACGTCTTCAGGATGCCACACTATTCCCTGACTACGTAGAGCGAATATGTATAGAATCTCTTAATGATTGGACGGCTCCTAGACATATTGCATGCTAGTATAGAGTGCTAACGTCTTCGGGATGCCACACTGTTCCCCGACTATGCACAATCAATATTCAGAATGAGTATGATGCTTTCATCATCACATACCTCATTCTCGAATAAACAATGCTCCTAGACATATTGTATGCTAGTATAGAGCAATTCATGGATTAAATTCTAGCGCAACATTCATCAATCGAATTCCTAAAAAAAATAATCTATTTTATCTCATTACTCCGTTTCATGGCTTATTCCAGACTGAATTCCATGAACTAGTAATAGATAATCAATTTATCTCACTACTCCATTTCATGGCTTATTCCCGACTGAATTCCATGAATTAGTTTTAGATAATCAATCTATTTTATTGCTCCTCTTTATGGCTTATTCTCAGCTGAATTCCACGAATAAGTAATAAATATTCACTGTTCAGGCATCTGGGCCACCACCGAGTAAGCTCAGAGAAAACGGTGCAAGTGTACTTAACAATAATGCACGGATGAGCACCCAAATGCATAAACGAGCATTCAAAAATATGGACAAATGAGGAAACCTATGCAAAATCAGAAAGGAAAATAATTAAAAAATAATAAAGAGGTGCACACAGATCAGGCCCACTGGACGGCCGGCCATGTCGCCGTGGCTGGTCCCACACCTCTTCCTTTTATTTTTAACTTATTTTATTATTTTTCCTTGTCTCTTGAAAACTCCTTGTTTAAGCAAACTTCCTCGTTCGAGCAAAACTCCTAGTTTCTCCACATTTCCTCAAATGATGAAAATTAATAATATAAAATAGGAAAGAGCAAGGGGCCTACTAGCCGTTGGCAGTCCCACATCTACCAATTCCTTATTTTATTATCATTATTTCTTCATTTATCTCATGAAACTCCTTCGTTTGAGCAAAAACCCGGGTTTTTCCATATTTTCTCAAATATTGCTCAAACTATCAAAAACCAAAAAGTCAAATGGTCACATGACCATCCGGGCTTTGCAAAAAAAATATTAAAATATTGGTCGCGCGAGCAAAATTCTACTTTCCCACTCAAGCAAAATCGATAATTTCAGTCAAGATCAAACTCTTCTGAAAATCCAAAATACTGCTCAAACGCGCACCAGAAAACACCAAAATTCTCAGGACTGAGTCACGGAAAATGTGGTGACACGGGCATGCCACCTTGACCGACCAAGGTCGGCCCTTAGGCTTACATAAACCGGTCTCACATCATATTAACGATTTTGACCTAATTAATCTTCTATAATTCATATTGGGTTCAAACTCTTTCCAACCAACTTGGAACTTGATCAATCGAACACCAGCTAGTCCCACGACCACCAAGTGCCAGTTTCACACCCCTTGGTCGGTCCCCCTCTCCATAATTAGGTTTTACCACCTAATGCTCATACGAGCACTATTTTAATAATGATTAAACGAGCATTTAATCATCCTTTCACCAACGGGCCTACAAAGGACTTTGGTGTACGCTCATTCGAGCATCTGTGTGCTACAAGGTCGGACATTATCCCATGTAGCTGGTCCATATATCACTCATTGAATGATTTTCAGTAAATCATCAATTGATCAACAATCGATCAAAATTATAGTTTCGAATCAAATGCACTGAAAAATATAATTCTGAACACATTCAAACCCTAATAATTTTATGTTGATCTAGCAATCAACATTCTAATTAATTATATTATTTGGCCCCGCTACCAATAATTCATGAATCGAGAAATATTTGCTCAAACTAACAATATTTATTTTACACTTAAGCTAGGAACATGTATGCTCAACTGGGTTCAGAACTCATTGATTCAACTATCAATTTCTCGACCGAGCAATATTTCCCGTGTTGATTCAACTATCAACATTCGAGAATTCTATTGATCCAGTAATCAATATTCTAATTTAATGTTTGGTCATGCTACCAATATTTTCGCTCGACCGAGCAACATGGTTTGAACGAACGACCATCCAATATTTCTGATTCTACGGTATCATTCGATCATTCATGATGTATTAAATCAGAAATGAGCATTCTGCATAATTCAACAATATCTCTGATTTTCTGTCGAACATATCAGAATAAGTCCTCAATCGAGCAACCTCATAGGACGATCATTCGAATTCCCAAAATATCATTATTACCTTGATTGGTAAAATGATACACCATAATTCAACAAGACTCAGTGTCTGAACGTGTCCCAGCAGACACCTTATGCTTAATCCATGAGTCCTATAGCATATCACATTCGTTCATTATGCCTCATCAATGCTAAGACTCATTGTCTAGTCAAGTCAACAACTGACTAATTAAATACACGTCTGCCTTGCAGACTCCATGTTCGTGAGACATCAATCATGTCACTTGGGGGGATAATTACTAGGGTTTAGTTTGGAGGCCTACGACACTGTTCACCCACGATGAGAAATGTGAGTAAGTCATGCAAGCGGTTAAAGAAGTTAGCAAAGTAGTGGATGGACGATCAACCAAGTATCTGCAAGACAGGGAACTGGTTTTACCACGATTTCCCACTTTCCCACTCAAACAACCTTCACACTTACTGGGATCAATGTGTCTACTATTTTGGCAATATAAATAAGTCTCTGAATCCACGATTGAACAACCAAGAATGATCTGGTGAACAACAATTTCTATCCACAAGAAATCATCACTCAATGGATCCGAACTTATTTTCACTTGAACACGACAGTTCATCTTGAATAAACCTCTAACACATTCACAATCCTTGATCATCATTGATCCCACACACTTCTCATCTTTCCTCCTAAAGATCGACCCTCTTCCCTATTTGTGACCGAATTGACTCTGGAACGACTATTATCTTGGTTTAGGCCGGAGTCCTACAGATTGATCTCTTGAACTCGAAGCACTCCCATGCAGTGCATCTATTAGAAGAAGGATTAAGCAATTTTCTCAGTCGAGGAGTCCCCGTATGCACGATCATCTCTTCACTTTCCTAAAAAACCAGCAAATCGTTTTTCCCTATCCACAACAGTCTTCAATGAAATGTTCACTAGGCATGTCATGAAGGAAAACGATAAAGGAATTATTTCCCTGATAATATTCTTTACTAGGATATTTTTTTTGCACGTGTCCAAAACCACGACATTTGAAGCACTGAAGGAGTCATCTTGAAATTGAGATATATGATCGATAGACCCTTTTTCAGAACGTGTGTCTCTTTGTTTCTCGAGAAGTTCCCTGATACGTTGTGTTATCACATACATGGTGGTGTCTATTTTATGAAGATCATTAAAACACTCATCATACAAAGATGATCCAACCTTTGGAGGAGGCGGACTTGGTTTTTTCACGGCTTCTAGAGCAAAAGATTTCTCTTTAGTTGTGTACAGTTCATGATCAAAGATCTTTAACTTTCCAACAAGGCTACTTCCTCAAACGAATCTTCGTACATACAAAGGTTTTTCTAGTCAGAAGTTAGTTTTTGAAGCCTTGATTCCTTTTCTGAGGTATTCATTTTAAATATGGTCTCCAAGATATGCCAAGCATCATTCGACATATTGCACGTAGACACATGATATTGAAGATCTTGGCTTATGGAATGGATAATAGTATTTAATCAATTAGAATCGCTCTTTAATATTGTATTATTACAATCATGGACGGTGTTGTCAATCTCTCAAACAACATCATTGCAATCCATCAGTTTCTCGATGGAACCTACAAGTATGTTTCAATATTATCTTATCTATCATGTGTATGATTTAAATGATGAACTTGCACCGTCTTTTCACACTGAGGCGCACAACGTGCCGTTGGTAATGATTCCGTCAGTTTCTCGATGGAATCTACAAGTATGTTTCAATATTATCTTCTCTATCATGTGTAAAAGACTACTTCCCGTCTCTACTTTAAGAGGCTTGCTTGTTGGATCCTGGTAACCATAAGAACTCGGTTCAACTGATTCAAATAATAACCCCAGAAACTTTCCCCTCTCTCACTTTGAGATTCTAGGAATTATTGTTTCCATCCGAAATTAAAATATCTTACTCATTCAGAATTTATTATCATATATTATTTTAGGATTTTTGCAATATTTTCCTAACAAAAACCAAAGGCAAAAATATTCTCCTTGTAACTGATTATGGAGTCTCTCTCTACATCCTTTAATACCTCTAAAAAATCCAATCAAATGGTCTCTTCACCAAATAATCAAGTATTTGCTATCACCAATCAAATGAAGAATGCAAATATTTGTGACGACTATGGTAGACAAATGAGAGGAACTATGGTTTCACTTAAAACTATCTCGGATTCTGCTAAAGAATGGAGTACCAGCTTGATAGGTAACATTTTCTCAGTAGATCCCATTGCAAATGAAGATGTTAAAAAATAAATCAACATACTCTTGAAGAAATATAAGAATAGGGAGATCCGCACAGTGGGCAGAAACATCTTCATTTTCAAGCTAAACTATAAAGCAGATATAGAAGAAGTACTAAAAAAATCACCATGGAATATCAAAAGATGTCATCTCAATCTGCAAAAGTATAAGGCTTTCATTCCCTATTAATGATTGGATTTTTACTAAACATGAGTAAACTAAACAATTCAAATATCTTTTGCTACAACACCACTCAACGGTAATTGTGAATGAAGCTCTTGAAGTATCTTGGAAAAAAGATCTTTACTTACCTTAATAACTGTAGACCAAGATATGGAAGCATGATTACTGCTAGAGTGAAGATATACCTGAAAAAACCGTTGCACAAAGAAGGACAGTAGAACACAGTATCAGGGGGAGTAGAGTTTCGTTATCATCAGGAGAGACAACCGCACAGTCTTTTTTAGGAATGTTACACTATAGACCATGATGGCGAAAATTGTACAATTATTGCTGATGATTTGATGATAAAGCGCATGAAGAATGAGAATTATATTGAGTATTGTTATGAGCTAGCTAGACAATATGGTGTATAAATATCTGAAAGACCTAGATGCTATGTTAAAAAAATATGCGAAGCAAGCAAACAACAAGCTAACAAAGACATGCAAGAAATAAAAGAGATTAGAGGAAGCAAAAGATCAAAAAATGAAGAGCCTGAACCAGATACCAACTGCAACAGTTCTCCCACACCTATCTTAGTTCCACATGATATCCACAAAAAGATTATGGAGAATAAAACTGAAACAAACTTACGCCCCATTGATAATGACATGATTGAGGAGTAATGCAATCTTGGGATGGAGTACTCCCGTGAAGAACAAGGAGGTGATGCGTATCTGGTAAACTTTTTAAACTCTGAGTCTTACTTTTCTTTGAAATTTCTCAATTTTGTTTAAGCATATTCAGTCATATAGTTTTCCTTTATTTTAAGTAGTATATATTTGTACGTAGGAAAATTAAAAAAATTTATGTTGTAATTGCCAAGGCTTATCTTAAAAATAAACTAGAGGCCACCTCCTTTATTTAAATAATCTGCATAATCCTAATATAAATTTTGTCTCTGAGACAAAAATTAACGATGATAGAATTCTCAGGTTTACCAAATCTATGCACTTCTCTAATACCATATAATCCCTTTTAGTTGGTCTTGCTAGAGGAATTTTCTTTTTATGGAAAAATGGTTTTGATCTGGAAAATGTCCACAATAGTGATAACATGGTTCATTTTATGGTAAAAAATGCCCGTCCTAGGGGAGAATGGTTTCTCTATTATATTTATTTATAATACTTCTTATAGTGAGCAAGAGGAACAATGAAATTATATTAAAAGCCTTAGTGGAGGAGTCTATATCCCCTAGGTGGTAATTGGTGACCTTAATATAACTCTAGACTCTGATGAGAGATTAAACCAAACTAGCTCATCTAATACTAGTATTATTTTCATGAAATTAATAGATGAATATGATCTTTCAGACTTACGAGATATTGGTAATTCCTTTACTCAGTCAAGTAATAGTCATGGGACTGGCAAGGTTAAATATGGATTAAATATGGGCATAGTAAATAGTAAATTAATTTGTCACTGTTCCCAACTCTACTTAACTCACTTGCACCAAAAGGGTCTGATCACACTCCGATCATGCTAGACTTAATAACATGCAATCCTGTAAAGGAAAAAACTGGAAGTGTTTATAGCACTGACTTTAACAATATGATTGTAGAGATGAAATTTTGAATGCTTGAACAACTAACGCCACTGGTTTTACAGCTTTTATTCTCACTAATAAATTATCCAACATTAGATATTTCCTATCCAAATGGAGTAAGGCAACGTTTGGGAAAATTCAATCTAGAATTACTTCTTTGTAACATGATTTATCTCGTTTTCAAACTACATATTTCCAAGGCAACAAAAATGAAATAATGAAAGTGGAAAGAGAAATTGAGAGTCTTAATGAGATTCATGCCAGCTCCAATAGACATAAGTCAAGAGATAATTTCTTTAATGATATGGACAAAAAATCAAGGTATTTTCATATTAGAGCAAATCAGCACTGAGTTAGAAACATGATTGATTCTTTACAGGCACCAGATAGCTCTTGGTGTCAAGAGAAAAACTCTATAAAGCAGCTTTTGGTATCACATTTTCAAAAAATAAGTACCACGGCTAACCCAACGGACAACTACTATTTTTTTCATTATGTTCCGAGGTGCATCTCTCTGGAAGATAATGTAATTCTTACGGCCATCCCATATGAATCTGAAATTTATCAAGCACTAATATCTATGGATCCATGGACTTCACCGGGCCCAGATGGTTCTCCGTCAGGTTTTTATCAGACACAATGGAAAGTCGTGAAGGAATATGTTTGTAAAATGATTAAAGCATTTTTCCATTCTGGTTTTTTCCTCAAAAAACTAAATAATACTAGAATTAACCTCATTCTTAAGTCTAATAATACTCACATGCCAGACGATTTTAGACCCATTGCCATATGTCGAAAGCATTCGACATGTTAGAGTGGGTAATGTTAAATAAATTTGGTTTTGATGAGCTTGTTAATCCACCAATGTGTTAGCACAACTCAAATTGAGATCATTCTTAATGGCTCGCCAACTAAAGCAATCATACGAAATGAATAAAACAAGGGGATCCTCTATCCCCTTATTTATTCATTATAGCCATGTAAGCTTTCTCAATATTTTTAAACCACCGTGAGTCAACAAATCGACTGACAGGAATGAAAATCTCTAAATCTGTTCTTAATACCAATCACCTTATATTTGCAGACGATTGTTTGCTTTTCTACAAAGCAAACTTCTTGAAGCAATTGAACAGTTCAGTGCTTGCTCAAGGCAGTTGATTAATTTTCCTTAATCGAAAATTTACTTCATCAAAAACATGAGTCCTTCATCTTTTCAAGACATGAGTGGTATCATGCATGTTAGACAGCTAGATATTAGTCAGGAAAAATACTCGGGGTTACCTTTCTTTGTTGGTATAAAAGAAAAAAAAATCCATTTTCCTCACTAATTGAAAAAATAATCAACAGACTCACGAGATGGCGATATATCATGTCAGAGGCAGCAAGATCAATCATGATGAAAAATGTAAATTCCAATCCACCACATGATAAGTTTCAAATTACCAGATTCCACCATCTTTAAGATGAATTTTACACAACAAGATTTTTGGAGAAACAAGAAATATAATAGAGGTAAATATTTCATTTCTTGGAGAAATATTAACAAACCTAAAGAAGAGGGTGGCTTAGGCTCCAGAGATCTCCATACATTCAACATAGCATTGCTAGCAAAATCGACCTGGAAACTTTGCACCTATATGCTTTAAGTCTTTCCAAGCCAATTACTTTTCATATGGTTATCTTCAATCCCAGCAAGAAAAGCAACAATCTGGTCATGGAGATAAATATCTTCAGAATTGGACTTCATTAAGAAATACAATTATTGGAATGTGGGGAATGGTAACAAAATATTAATTTGGAAGCATCGTTTGATTCCAGAGTTGGATGCACCCCCGTACCAAAACAAGGTGTCATTAATCATCAACACTACATATATGTCCACCAACTCTTCTCGGCAACTCTTGTAACTAGGATGTTAGTCTCATCTTCAATCTCTTTGATTCTTCTACAACAAGATCCATACTTAATATTACTGTGCATCATAATTGTGTGGATAATCTAATCTGGACTTTAAAGAGGAAGGACAAGTTTACAATGAAGTTTGTGTTTAGGAAAATGTTTAAAGAGGTACATCTACACAACTCAGTAGGACACAAAATGCAATGCTTATTCAAGAAGCTATAGAAACTACCCAGTATACCAATAGTTAATCAATTTCTATGGAAATGCATTAAAAACATTCTACATACAAAGGACAAACTAGTAAGCATGATTCAAGATGTGTATGTACTTTACCTTTCTGTTCAAAAGTCCAAGAATCTCCATCTCACATTATCATGGAGTGTACAATGTCTAAAGCTATTTTGTTTACTATATTGGGTCTGCAATTCAATAATAACCAACCTGTGGAGAATTGGGTATGTCAATGTGAGTGATTCGATAACTTGCATACAAGACTTATCTCGGAAGAGGACTTAAATATAATTGCTATCATTGCATAAACTATCTGGTCATCTAGATGCGATAAAGTATTTGAACGAACTGACGTCTCTCCTATAGAGTTAATTATAAAATGCGGGACGTATATCCAAACATAAATCCCGACTAAAATTGAGTATAATAACAGAGACATGCCAAAATAGGGAGAACATCCATTAGTTACCACATCATATATGAGTTTTTCTATAATTCTGATGTTAGCTATCGTGATAATTCTAAAACCAGTGGCATTGGTCTATTCCCCCGTGATTATGCAAGGCTGCAAAAAATAAGCGCAGAGTAGGTGGAATGTGAAGGCTTATGGGAAACGGTTAAATGATCTAAGGATCTAGGAATGAGAGCTTTGCATTTTCAACTTGACTCTAAGCTAGTGGTGGATGCAGTCAATAAAAAGAAGGATTTCAACACCTATTGGAGACTCCATAATTTGATATCGAAAATGTCTTTAGAGGCTTTACCTTCTGGTAGTGTACTTATGTGCCAAGTATAGGAATAAGGTAGCAAATATATTATCAAAACTTGCTATAATAGATAAAGTAGATAGAGTTTGGTCTAGTTCTCCTCCTAGTGTCATCAATGTGCAACTGTAGGAGGATGCATCCCAAGGAAAAACCCCTTTCTCTTTCCTGAAACTTTCTTTTTCCTCTCTCAAAGAAAAACTCTGAAACTTCCAGCCGTTTGAACCCCTCTATGCTCAGATATGCTTCATGGAGTAGGTCTGAGCAGATTATCAACAATCAAAACCTCTCCTCGCTCCGTTCTTCTCCTGCAATCCCTTTTATGATAGTTTCAAGTTTTATTTTCTGAAGTTCTTAGTTTTTATTTTAAAGTTTTAGATCTAATCCTTTAAGTTTGTTTTTAATTTTTGTGGTGGTGGGTGATCTTCTTCAGCACTAAGAATGTCTTCATCACCTTCGTCTTCATCTGCTTCTTCATCAGCATCAGTAGTAATTAGTTTCAAGACCGAGATCCAGACGCCGTTTCACACCGATTCCAAATATATCAGACCGATTCAAACACCGATTCCATTTGTTCCCGACCGATCCAGACACATGTGTTACTGCTACCTTCGTTACTTTGTAGTTGATTTAAACCTTGAGAAATGGTTGGATCTCTTAATGATCCTAACACTCCTGCTTGATGTAGATCTGTTAATGGGTTTGACTTTGTCTTCAAACCAAATTTGGCCATTTAACTTTGTTACCTTACCTTTGTTATCTTTGAATCAGATACATGAGATGGTAAGAAGTCAGTTTTATGAATTTCTATTGTAACTTTTTAATTAGCCATGCCTTTGGTGATTGTAAGATCGATAGATTGCTGAGTTCGAAACAATCGTCTCATCTTTGTAACCGGTTTGCAGTAATATTAATATAAATTAGGGTTTTATGAGGAAAAAAAAAGGAGGATGCATCCCATGTAAACTCTCTATTTGTTTGAAGGCTATTATTGGGGTGTCACACTCCAGTAGAGGGGCTTCACTTGGATTCTTAGTGTCCAAAAAAGTGGTTATGGGATATCCTAACACCAAAACAAAATGTCTAGATTACCCTTGAACTAAAATAAAAACTTAAAAACCTAATCTTTTCAATCAACCTCCGGACCAAAATCTTCATCCTCAACAACCGATTCAAGCAACTGAAGAATCAAAATTTCAAACTCCTCGACAACAACCCATGGTGTATGTTAGGTGTAATCGAACAAACCCATCTTTGTTTACTCGTTTTTGTGCTTAAAATAGGTTAGATTGAATGAAATCAAAGTAAAATTAGGTTTCAGTTACGTTTCTGCTGGTGTTACATCTGAGTTCGGGTCTAGGTTTCTAAACGTAAAATTTAATTATGAAGAACTTACGTCTAGGTTTAATTGAATTCAACCGTAAAATTGGATTTGCATGTAGTCTTATGTCTATGTTTAGTTGAATCAAACCGTAAAATTGGATTTGAATGAGTTACGGTTGGGTTTGTCATGCCACTTTACCAACCGTAATTAAACTTTTTTCCTATTGAAAACCAGATACGGTTAGGAGTTCATCCAAACCTAACCGTAAATATGGATTACGGTTGGAAACGAAGCTCAACCTAACCGTAATCTGTATTTACGGCCAGGTTTGGATTAATTCCAACCGTAGAATTTTATTTGCATGTAGTTTTACGTCCAAGTTTGGATAGTTCCAACCGTAGAAGCTCATCTACGTCCAGGTTTGGATAGTTCCAACTGTAGAATCTCATTTTACGTCCAAGTTCCTTTTCATTCCAACCGTATAATCTCATTTTACGTCCAGGTTCCTTTTCATTCCAACCGTAGAAGTGATTTTACGTCCAGGTTTGGATTATTTCTAACCGTAGAAGTTTATTTTACAGCCAGTGTGATTGACTAATTATTTTTTTCTTCTCTCTAGTTTTTCTTCCCACAAAAGTTTTGTCCCAGAATTCACTAAGCATACAACAAAATTCATTAATTTAATTATTATCTAATTAAATTAAATTAAAATTAACTAAATAAGGGTTGTTTGGTCATTACAAAATTATTTGAGATAAAGGGCTTTTGAAATTACTTATGAATGACCTGTTTTTATCCTATTAGGTGACGCCCCTCTAATGGAATGTCAGGACTCAATAATAGCCTTCATTCGTTTAAGATTCGTCATTTTTGAGTTAAAAAAAAAAAGTGAAGTCGAACTTTAATACATTAACATTATGACTAGTAGATATCATGAAATATGCTCCATCATATCTAATGATATCATGATATCACAATTTACTTGAAATGCAATATTTTTCGAATTCTAGCTTTATCGACAACTATACCGTAATTAAACAAAAATCCTTAATTTTAGTTAGTTTTCAGTATCGCCGATGCCACCGTTTCATATATGTAGCAGTGAGGACCGATAAAATACTGATACCCGATACAGCAAGGCATTCGTAATTTTGTATATAAGCTTCTCATTTTTTTTTAGTACTTTATTTTCAGATTCTTACAGAGAGACATTGTTTCTGTAAAACCTAAAATTCAATGAAGAAAAACTTCCCCAAAATTTGAAAAAAATCTCTGAATCTTCAGAAATGGAGAAAGAGATTGAATTACTATCTAGGGTTACAATAAACCATCTATTTCTCGCCCAATTCGAAGCATTTCGAGCATCAATTCTGAGTCTACGAAAACGAAAACCATCTCTAGCTATAAACATTCTGCAAGAGATAATATCTAAAGGTGGTAGATATGATGGAATTATCTGGTCAGAAACATGTTCATCACCATCACAGCTTACTTGGTTATCTACTATTTTACTACTTGAATTCCAACAAGATACTTCCACTTCATCGTCATTAGAATCAGAATCAGCTTCGTCGTCGATCTGGAAGAAAGATATTGAACCTGAGTTGTTGAAATTGAAAGTTGAATTTATTTTATTGTTACAGCTAAGTTCTTCCAAGGTTTCTGAGAGTATTAGTAATGTTGGTAGTGGTGGTGTATTGGAAAGTATTGAGAAAGAAGAAGAGGAGAATGTCGAGGGTTTTGATTCGAGAGTTGAAGATTTTGAGGTTTTGAAGGAGGAATCTGCTAATGATTTGGTTGATTTTGTGAATGTTTTGGATCGGTTATCGGATTTAGGGTTAAAGAGATTGAGAAGGGATGTAGTAGTGGGGGTTGAAGGTGTTGAGGGTTCTAAAGTTGTTGAGGAAGAGGAATTGAAATGTTTGAAGAAAGTGTTCTTGGATCAATCTGAGATTTTCGATGCTTTATGTTTGAATATTCAGAAGCAAATTCAGTGGTCTGATAGGTATGAGTCAGGGTTGGCGATTACTACTGTGGGAAATGAAGAAGAGAAGGTGGAGAGTTCCTCGACTGAAGAATTAATTGAGGAAGTGAAGGGGCTTAAATTGATTCAGAAGAATGTTCAGTTAGCGCATCTGGATGCTATGAATGATTGCACAAAGGATGATGATGTAGAAGGAGCGATTTCTCACATTCGGTTTCTTCATCAAAATTATGGAATTGAGGAGCATCAGTACAGGTATGTTATTAGTTTTCTGTCATTTTCTGCGTTGCAACCTAAACAAATTATGTAACTTGATTGTTATGAGCGGAAATATTAGAATAGATGCTTAGCTTAATGGAGTTTAACATTGTTTTTTGTGGTGTTTCGCTGGCTATCATTGCCCTGCAAAGTCTATGATGCTATATAAAGGTTTGTGATCATAACAAGGAATTGGGCCAACATCGTGTAGTTATAAACTGATTGTAGTTTTAGTACTTCCAGATTTACCCAGCTCAAAGTAGGAAGGTTGACTTCGTATGATTTGTTAATTTATTGCATTGCTATTCTAATGTTACCGTGAGCTTCAGTTTTGGTTAGGTCTAGAAAGAATCTATACGGGTCAGCTATTTGTTCATGTTAAAATCAAGTTTTATAAAACTACAATGCCAGATACATACACGGTTATAAATGCTACGGATGCCTTTCACATATGCACTATCAAGCATACACCATACGTGCCTTTATGTTCAGTTATGTTTGGCCACATTCTTTTCTTTTTGAACTGGATAAAACTTTCTAACCGAAAGAAGGATGTAGAGGAGAGTATTTAGTTTGCGAAAACGCTGAACAAGGGCCCCTCCTGTTGTTAAGAAGAGGCTGCGCTATCCATGGCTGCGTAAGGGGTTGTGTTATTATCCACGGGGATGAGAGGCACTCCTTTAACATATACGGATTGTGTTTGGCAGTTCTTTTCCATTCGCAGGAGATACTCTGAAAGCTGTTGTGTTCGGAAGAATATTGGAAAATGATCACCAATTCCTCTTTGACGCATCTGTAGCCTCCAGTAACCACATCCTTACTTTATGTGAGCATCTGGGAGCCATAAGCTGGATATATTGTTTGGGGTTGAGGGGTGGCAAAGCTGCTTAACACCCTCCCTACTATTCTACTTGTACAAATAAAGCCTTAGTAGCTCGTTTAAACTTCAGTTGTGGACCCCTTTCCTTAGATTATCTCAAAATAGGCCTAAAACACTCTTCACACTTATTCCTCGGGACTGTGACTTCTAGATCAGAGTGTTTTAAGGCGTATCTGGCGAGGCAGAAATACTGTCATATACTTATTCTTCTATTCTTATGTAGAACTAATATTTTTGGGTGCACTTGGAGTTTGATGTTGATCTGTATATGCGGACTCTTACTGTTTTAATCTATCTATTCCAAACATGGGAAGCATTTTTTCAACTGGTTGTCTTGTATGGCGATGCAGTCTGACAGTTCTTCTTGATCTTTGTTCATCTGGTCATTTTCTTGTTTTTCTCCTGGTACACTTTATTGAAACTATACAAATGCAGACACTAAAGATGTTTGCTTAATTGCATTTTGATTTATCTTGTTTTATGGTCTTACTAGGGTGGCTTTGCAAGAACTTACTAGGAGGATTTGGTGGAGTAGAAATGGTTATGGAAATACATGGCTTGCTACCCAGGAGAAAATGCTATCGATTTACGGAGAAGCTCTTTCGTCAAACAGCACCAACCTTGTGAAGATGATTCAGGTCCAATAAGTCTTAGTCAAACGCTGGCTGTGGCACTTATTACTTTATTACTGATTTTTTTTTAAGCACTGATCAGAAAACTTAGTTTCATGTATGATTCAAGGCATGGTTATAGTTCATGGCTTTATATGTTTTGCACAGAGTAGGTATGCTGTATCTGTAGTACTAATCTGCCTAAGTTAGTTTGTATGTGTCATGTTAGAGAAGCTTATATGTAATGTTATGTTGAGGGTGGAGAAGACCTTCCACATAAGGTTTAGGAAATAAGTAAGGGATTCTAGTTCGAATCCTGTTGGCCAATCGTAGCGAGTTCTCCCTTAATTACCTGGTGTGTGTGGGAGGGACTGTACATTTCTCCATGTCAAAAGAGCAAGGGTAAGACCTGGATTATCAAAAAGGGAAAGATAATTTATTGATGATTCATGAAAGATGCAGATCCAGTATTTGCTTCAAAAACAAAAAAGTACTTACTAATTTGGCTCACTGCCATGTCGGTGTGGAGGTTGATTGGTAGAAACTTGTATGTCCTATATGTAGTGAAATTCATTGTGTTAGCATTTCTGTGCTTACTTCCACCACCCTTCTTTTTCCCAAATAGCTAAATTAAATACCCTTATTTCCCCAATGTGTTAGCATTTCTGTGCTTAACTTGATTGATCCATTTGTCTCGTTCATATGAGTTATTTCGTGTCCAAGTCATAAACGTTAGGGGCTTATCTTTGGCAGTTTACCATTATCCTCCAGGTTATTCAAGATGAATTGCTCTCAGAAGAAGTGGAGATGTCTAGAGCATCTGATGCCAACTGGATACCACCTCTTGAGCGTCTGCAGAATTGTTTTGACAATGCTATGATTTCGGAGGAAAGAACTCCATCAGCGATCATTTCTTGCATGAGAGACATGTACCACTATGCTCGTGTCTCTGGTGTACATATGCTGGAGCTTGTTATGGATACTGCTCTCTCTGCTGTTAAAAGGGAACAACTTCAAGAAGCTAGCAATGTATGTGTTCAGTATCCTGTATATGTTGAATAAGTGAGTACAAGACATGAACAGTAGTTACACTTTCATTAAGATACACAGTCTTATGGGTGTATTCTGTAGGTCCATAACAACATCATCGTTCATGACAGGTTCTTTCACTGTATCCTCTTCTCCTTCCCTTGGTAGCCGTCATGGGTTGGGATCTATTGTCTGGTAAAACAGTTGCTAGGAGAAGATTGATGCAACTTCTGTGGACAAGCAAATCGCAGGTACTGAGGTTGGAAGAACATTCTCTGTATGGAAAGCAATCAGATGAGGTAACCTCCTTTCTAAATTACTGCTTTGTCGTTAAGTACCATAAACAAGCATCAGTGTCCGAAGACATGTCTGCTTTGGGCCATTCTTCAATCATTTGATTGCCACTTTTATGTCTTTTGACAGGTATCTTGCGTGGAGCACCTTTGTGATGTTTTATGTTATCAGCTGGATCTTGCTTCTTTTGTTGCAAGTGTCAATTCGGGCCGTCCATGGAACTCAAAATCCTCGCTACTTTTTTCTGGAAAAGAACAGATAGAGGATAGAACTGATGACACCCTTTCTGATCCTTTTGTGGAAAACTTTGTTCTAGAACGGCTTTCTGTTCAAACTCCTCTGCGAGTAAGTAAATCTTTGAACCGATGAGTTTGATGACTGTTATTATTTTGTTTTCTCTGCAATACGTATGCGTGATTTTTCTGGAAGTCTGGTTTTGTTCTTTTTTCCCAGAAAGAGAGACCGACAATCATTGAAAAATCTGGCAGATATAGGTCATTCCTAGGCATGATTTTGACCAAATCTACGTATGCGTGATTTTTCTAGAAGTCTGGTTTTGTTCTTTTTTCCCAGAAAGCGAGACCGACAATCATTGAAAAATCTGGCAGATATAGGTCATTCTCTAAGCATTATTTTGACCAAATCTACTTATCTGCAGGTCTTGTTTGATGTAGTCCCAGACATAAAGTTTCAAGATGCTATCGAGTTAATTAGCATGCAGCCCATTTCTTCTACTGCAGCAGCATGGAAAAGGTGGGAATCCAACTTTGCTTGATTTTATAATCATCTTTAGGTACTAATTTATCATTTGATAATCCTCTTAGTCTAAGAGTGACCATTATGTAGTATGATATCATTGATATGCAACACAGTCCTTATTCCTTGTTGAACACAGTCCTTATGTAGTATGATATGTACAGTCCTTATCCCTTGTACGTTAATTGGGAATATGCTCTGAAGAATTTAGCCAGATATGTTTATAGTTGATGTTAGCTTGGTTTTTGAATTAATGCTTAAACCTCCGAAGGGATTCATGATTTGTTATTTTCATTAAGGATGAATGATAAGTTTTGAAACACTTACTGAACATTGAAGGTTTCTCTATATGAAGATAGCTACCTGCTTTACATGCCAAACCGTTATTGTAAGTTGATGAAAGTTTCCTTTCACGGGGATCTACAAATTAACCCGTATAATTCATGCATGAACAGTGCTCATCTGTCGATATTCTTCTCCATATATATATCTAACTATCTGTTTGTATTATCTAGGTGTTACTTACTAAATCCTTTCATTTGTTAATTCTCTTCACGCTGTTTACACTTTCAGTGTTGTGCTTTTTTCCTTTACGTTCACTGATTGGAGTCCATGTATGTACCTTGGTAGGATGCAGGATATCGAACTTATGCAGATGAGATATACTCTTCAATCTGCTGTTCTTGCTTTAGGAGCCATGGAACAAAGTATTTCTGTTGAAACACAATTCTATCATCAAATGGCGTTGCTCCATTTGAAAGAATTGAGGAACCATTTAGAAGCTGTCAGTAATATTCCACGCAAGGTTGGTGGCATCGTGTTCTAATTCTCTGTAGTGACATTGTTATACTCTCTGTAGTTACCGGTGTGAAGGCTGGGGGTTTCCTCTTTATCTCGTTGAATGTTATCACCCATGTGTGCCTTACTTACAAGTCCTGACAGCTGAGTTTTTCAGTTCCTCCAAGGTGGAACCAGTTCTTTTTATCAGTTTTTAAATGGATACCATCTGTTGCATTGAGTTGTTTCTGATATTATATGCAAGTCGTAGTTAATAGAGTTTGCTGGTGTCTGGACTATGCAGAGTTTTCATGTTTTTTTTTTTTTAAATTGCAATTTGAGTTTCCTACTATATTTCTTTTGTACAGTCTTGCTAATTATTTCAGCCAACTAGTTTCATGACCTGTTCTTGGATGCAGATATTTTTGGTTGACATTATTATCTCACTTTTACACATGGATGGCATATCTCTGAATCTGACTCAATGTATCTCCTCCAACAACTATCCTGACTCCCCACATAAATTTACCAGACAAGTTGATCCTAGTGAATCATATGAGGGGGGAAACAAAACTGTAGTGTCATTCACTGGGATGCTACTTGAGATATTGCATCACAATTTACCTTCAGCTGCATTTGAGCAAGAGAACATGTTGAACAATGGTATGACTGCTGGTGGAAGACAGGCCTTGGAGTTCAGAATTTCGAAAGCTCAACAGTTTATTGAAGATTGGGAGTGGCGATTGTCTATTCTGCAGCGTCTTCTACCATTGTCGGAACGCCAGTGGAGTTGGAAGGAGGCGTTATGTATTTTGCGAGCTGCTCCATCCAAATTATTGAATTTGTAAGTCCACGAAGCTCCTTTTCAATTCGTGTACTTCATGCTTTAAACAAAATCCAGCCGACAAATTAGGAAAATTGTTTTTGGAAGGACTTAATAATATTGTGGAGACTTTACGACGAGCATGACACTAACACTCAACTACACATATCATATCATTCAGTGCATTTTAGTTTTATTATTCAATTCTTAATGCTGCCCATATATCCTTCTGCATAGAATCCTCAATTAGCACCGTTATGCAGGTGTTATCATCTGTCAAATTCTACTTTGGGCTATACCATCTCAATGGTGTCTTCCTTGTAATTTTGCTATTTGTGACGCATTATTTAACGCTTCCACAATTATGTATACACTATTCCTGTTATGTATCCCAATTTATTGAAACTGCTCACAATTAATTTGGGAATTATATGTCCTGAAAAAACAGGGAAAAAGCAATTGAATATGTAATTCTTCATTTTCTTAATTAGTTTATACATATACACAAATTGTATAATCACTTCTACTGGACATGCTTGTTCACAGTTGCATGCAAAAGGCAAAGTATGATATTGGAGAGGAGGCTGTGAATAGGTTCTCTTTACCCCCGGAAGACAAGGCTACTCTTGCACTTGCTCAGTGGGTAGACAATACCTTTAGAAAAACATCAGTAAGATCCAAACTGATTATTCTACCCATCTTTGAATTCATATTGCACATGACATTTGTATCTGTGTTATCTTGCATTACTGCTTCATCATGTATAACTGATTGTATCTCTGGTCATAATCATGACTTGCAAATTATTGGAAAACCTATAGGGATTTGGCTTATATTATAAAGCTTCTGCAGTATAGTCTCTGATTTAAGGAAGTAAACTTCGTTGCATCTTTTCCAGGCGGAAGATGCAGTAACACGTGCTGTGGATGGA
The DNA here is from genome assembly GCA_023529315.1 of Papaver bracteatum. Classification (NCBI taxonomy): domain Eukaryota; kingdom Viridiplantae; phylum Streptophyta; class Magnoliopsida; order Ranunculales; family Papaveraceae; genus Papaver; species Papaver bracteatum. The sequence continues at coordinate 1,410,461 of JAJJWX010003505.1, read as the reverse complement.
AATATTAATGCCATACAGGAATTAGATTTTACATCCCTTCGTTCTGAGATTGGTTCTTTATCTGCTGTAAGTGTCGATGCTTCAATTCTTTTTCCTTTCCCTTGTTTCTCATAATCCCTGTTTTATGCTGACTTGTGTTTTCTTTTTAGATTCTTCTGTGTATTGACGTCGCTGCAACTTCTGCTAGGTCCGTGAATATGTCCAAACGGCTTCTTGATCAGGCAAAATCAGACTCTTAACAACTGTCACTTTTTTCCTTACATCATCACCCTATGAATATACATTTCCGATGATGCTGTCATAAAAACAAAATGTTTTGCTCATTATAAAACGGTGGCATTTTTTATGCAGGCTCAAGTTATGCTATCTGAGATCTATCCAGGAGGTACTCCAAAGATAGGTTTAACTTACTGGGACCAGGTTCAAGAAGTAGGCCTTATTTCTGTAAATAGGCGCGTGCTTAAGCGTCTACATGAATTCTTGGAGCAGGTATGTTTTAAATGAAATTCCGCATTAACTTGCTCACTTTAAAATTTTTTTTTTTTTAAGACCTTGCATTTTATGAATAATGTCGTACTGCTTTCACTGTGTAGTGGCATGGTGTTTTATTTCTGCTATCACTCTATTAGTTACTTGTCAAGGGCACTTTTGAGTACATCGTATTCCAAAATTCTCATACTCTGTTTCCTCAGGAAGAAACACCAATACTTCAAGATATTCTTTCTGGAGAGATGAATATTACTTCATCCAAGGAGTCCAACCGAGAAGGGCAAAGGCAACGTGCTCTTGCCATCTTACATCAAATGATTGAAGATGCTCACAAAGGAAAACGACAGTTTTTGAGCGGTATCATTTTCATTTCGAATTGGTATCACATATATAGTAGTTAGTATTTTGAAGTTACAGCTGCAAGACATTAATAACTTCTGTATGACTCCAGGAAAGCTCCATAATCTTGCCAGAGCAGTTGCTGACGAAGAAACAAATACAAGCTATGTGAAGGGCGAAGGTCCCTATTCTGATCGGAAAATGCTCTCGAGCATCGATAGGGAAGGGGTGCTTGGTCTTGGGCTTAATGTTAGCAAACCCTTTTCAGTTAATACAGCAGTTGGTGAAAATAGTGTGCAACCAGCCGGTTATGATATTAGAGAACCAGGAAAGAGATTATACGGTCCCCTAAGTTCTAAACCTGCTACGTACCTTTCAGCATTTGTTCTCTATATTGCAACTATTGGTGATATAGTTGACTTCATTGACACGACTCATGATTTCAACTTCTTTTCACTTGTGTATGAATGGCCAAAAGATGTAAGTTTCGTATTTTTGCTGCTAATTGTTTGAAGGGTTTCTCAAGTATAATATTATTACTACATCAATAGGAAATTCTGGTACCAATAATTAGTATGTAGTTTGAGCTTGGAGTTTACATAACTCCTTGGATGCCTTTTTGGGTCTCAATAGGCTTTGTGGAAAGTGGTATGAGTAGACATGGATGAGAGTTGCGATTTTTAGTTATTTGATATGTCTAGCACTCTTTCATTTTTAAGAGTATCTTTGAGCCTTAATAAATACAGAGGTAATTCTAATTCATGGTTGACAGTATTAGTAGTTTGTTCCTGTTAGGATATAGCTTGGCCACTTATGACTTTGAATATGTAACAATCTTCTTGATCGTAAGTTCAGTTACTCCTGAATTCTTTAAAGCTGTTATAAATTTATGATTTTTAGCTTAAAAACTTGATAGAAGGGCAACTTATTTTGCATTTTTGACAGTGTTTCTTTGAAAAAAAAAGACACTGATCAGGTGGTGTCATGATTGTCTTCTATTTTCTTGTAGGTTTTAACACGTCTTGTCTTCGAGCGAGGCAGCACTGATGCAGCTGGTAAAGTAGCAGATATAATGGGGGCTGATTTTGTGAATGAAGTTATATCAGCATGTGTACCTCCTGTTTATCCTCCTCGGACTGGTCATGGTTGGGCTTGTATACCACTGCTACCTATGTTTTCTAAGATGAGCCTGGAAAATAAAGTAAACCGCGCCTCTAAAGAATTTAAGCCTAATTCGCACAGCCCGTGTTCAGTGACTCCCGGAAATCCTCTTTACCCTCTAGAGATGGATATAGTTAAGCATTTGGCTAAGTTGTCCCCAGTACGAGCGGTGTTAGCTTGCGTCTTTGGGAGTAGCATACTAAATAGTAGTAGTGAATCATCTGCATCCGGTTCTTCGGGTGATGAACTAATACAAGCACCTGATGCGGACAGATTATTCTATGAGTTTGCACTTGATCAATCAGAGAGGTAGGAATTCCTAGAGAGACACATACTTTAGAAAAGTCTAATACACATGATTGTTGATTTGATAACAAACTTTGCTATTCCTTTAAATTACAGGTTTCCAACTCTGAACCGATGGATACAGATGCAGACAAATCTTCATAGAGTATCAGAGTATGCTGTAACAGATAAACGCACTGCTAAGACTGGTGAAACCAAACTAGAGGCAAAAGCTGCTGTCAAACGTTCCCGTGAACCTGACAGTGATACTGAATCAGAAGTAGATGACATGGTTTTTAGTGTCCATTCTTCTACAAATTTGCCAGAATACACTGATAAAGTCAGTTCAGGTCATGACCTCTTGCAAGATTCTCCGAAGTCTGAAAATCTGGATCAGGATCAAACTATTTTCCTGTCTTTTGATTCAGAGAATGAAGTGCCATATGAAAAAGCTGTGGAGAGGTATTCATCATCTGGTCTATTTATTTAGTTAAAAGGAATTCTCTCTTGATGTTGCTCATATCCATGTTTACTATCCCGTTCACCTTTGACAAATAATCCCTTTGTTAAAGAACCTCTCTGCCACCTTCAGTTGAGCTGCATCTGCTAATTAGCTTATTCGTAGAGATTCTTCATCTGACATTTATCCATGTCTTTGTTACAGATTAATTGATGAAGGAAAGCTCCTGGACGCTCTTGCTCTTTCTGATCGCTGTTTACGTGACGGAGCTTCTGATCGGCTACTTCAGTTGCTTGTCGAGCGTGGAGAGGAAATCCAGTCAGTATCAGGACAAACCCAAGGTTATGGTGCACATAACAGCTGGAGTAATAGTTGGCAATATTGTTTGCGGTTGAAAGATAAACAGCTGGCAGCCAAACTTGCTCTCAAGTATGCATTTATAATTTTAGTGGAGATATGATTAGATCATTTGTGGTGTTGATTTTTCATAGGCTTCAGATTTAATTTTTTTTCTAGTTCTTCACTCAATATTACATGTTTATATCTCAGGTACCTGCACAGATGGGAGCTAGATGCTGCTATAGATGTCCTCACCATGTGCAGCTGCCACCTGCTTCCTACTGATCCAGTTAAGAGCGAGGTACATGATTAGTATAGTGTTGTACCATATTAATCCATTTGCTGCTGGTGGAGTTGGTCAAGCTTTAGTCTCTTCTTTGACCATATGTACATTAATATTGGAGAGGGGTTGTGGGCGTGGAGGTTCATTTTGATTCTTATTGGTAAATTCTTTTACATCATTAGGTCATGCAAATGAGACAAGCTTTGCAGAGATACAGTCACATTCTATCCGCAGATGACCATTATACCAGCTGGCAAGAGGTAATCATTTTCTTTTTCCAGGCGCTACTGGTATTTTCACCCGTAGTGCATTCAATATTAAAATCCCGCAGACTGATGTGTATTATATATCATCTTTCCCACACTACGGACTTCTATTTGTAACGCAGATATATATATATATATATATATATATATATATATATGTATTTTAGGTTGAAGCTGAATCAAAGGAAGATCCTGAGGGACTGGCACTTAGATTGGCTGGGAAAGGTGCTGTTTCTGCTGCGTTAGAAGTAGCCGAGAGTGCGGGTTTATCTATTGATTTACGAAGAGAGCTTCAAGGACGGCAACTTGTGAAGTTACTAACCGCTGATCCTCTTTGTGGTGGAGGTCCTGCAGAAGCTTCACGGTTTCTTTCTTCTCTTCGTGATCCTGATGATGCTCTGCCTGTTGCTATGGGTGCAATGCCGCTGTTATCAGATCTGCGTTCAAAGCAACTTCTTGTATTATGTTTCTCCTTGCTACTAAATTTTCATATTTGAATGTTAATAATTTTGCTGCAGCTTACATGTTTTTGTTTCTTCTGCGTAGGTGCACTTCTTTCTGAAGCGAAGAGCTGGAAATCTCTCGGATGTTGAGGTTTCACGTCTGAACTTATGGGCGCTGGGTCTTCGTGTTCTAGCAGCCTTGCCGTTGCCATGGCAACAAAGATGTTCATCTCTGCATGAGCATCCTCATTTAATATTAGAGGTTCTTTTGATGAGGAAGCAACTGCAATCTGCTTCTTTGGTACGATGCGTTTCCTTTTACATTTTTGCACTCCCTAATTTACTCATGAATTGTAACCACCATATCTGTTCCCCACTTTGTGAAGGGATTTTGTCTACAGAAAGTTGTATTTCGTTGATTAGGAATTTGAATACGGCAATAAAGAGACCCACCCAGGATCCTCTTTCAGATTACCTATCTTTGACTATAAATTTGTTCTTTCTATTTATTCCTGCAGATATTGAAAGAGTTTCCATCCTTGAGAGACAACAACCTAGTTCTCATTTATGCTGCCAAAGCGATTGCTGTCCATGTTCCTTCTCTTTCAAGAGAACAACGGATATCTGTCGCAGGTCCAAGACCAAAACAAAAAATAAAACCGGGCACACCCAGTAGATCAAACTTTTCCAATAGCCTTAATAATTTGCAGAAAGAGGCTAGGAGAGCTTTCTCATGGACTGCACGTGATAATGGAAATAAGCCTGCTCCAAAAGAGGTCTACCGTAAAAGAAAAAGTTCGGGACTGTCGCCATCTGAAAAAGTTGCCTGGGAGGCAATGACTGGTATTCACGAGGATAGAGTTTCGACTTACTCAGTTGATGGGCAAGAACGGCTTCCTCCGGTTTCTATTTCTGAGGAATGGATCCTTACTGGTGATCCAAACAAAGATGATGCAGTTCGCTCATCTCATCGATATGAAAGTGCCCCTGATATAGTTCTGTTTAAGGTACGCTTCACCATTACAGCTACTACGAAAATATACAGTAAATTAGCTGATTGGCATTTGACATGCTAGTGCTTAAATATCGTACACATGTTCACAACATCCTGTTGGAATAAATCAGCCTCATCAGTAAAACTAGGTACATAAGCGCTGTGGTAATTGATCAACGATACATGGATTTTTGTCGGTGTGGCTCAATGTCGACGTACAACTTGCATCAAGCCTGTTGGGCTCAAAAATGGTTTCTATTAGTTGGTATATGCTAGCGTTCATAAAATGGATAGAGAACTGACTTGTCTGCAGGTAGAAGTACATCAATGTTCTTGCTTTAGTGATATCAGTACCAGTTAGTCTGGCCCATTTGTTGAAACAAGCTTAATCTTAAATTAATCGTTTACCAGGAAACTCCAACTTAGTCTTTATTTTTTCTTATGGATGTCACGCCTCATGATATAGTTAGGTATTATGCGTTTGTTAATCTGCTAAGCTGTTGGTCTCCAGGCATTGCTTTCGTTGTGTTCCGACGAGACAGTATCTGCCAAAGGTGCCCTGGATTTATGTGTTACTCAAATGAAGAGTGTTTTGAACTCCCAGCAGTTGCCACTGGATGCAACTACAGAAATAATTGGTCGAGCATATCATGCGACAGAAACTTTTGTGCAGGTATTCACGTTTTGCATTGAGTAACCATTATATACTTATATAGGTGTGTTTATGAGGCAAATCCAAGTATTCCCCTGGGAGCCAGTTTTGAATGACCATGTTCATTTAGGGGCGTCAAACTGTCAATTGATGCTGTTATTTATGGAAGAAATATATTGCTTCTCCTGTTTTTTTTTTTTTGGTTGACGAGGAGTAATTATTTTTAATAGAACAGGAGTGGAATTAATAATCTAACCCAGTAAACCAGAGAGTTTTAATGTCCATAGTCTGGTTAGACATTCAGGTTTAGCATTAGATTAATGGATGGGGTGGGAACCCCTGTTCAAGTCGATGACAGTACTCAAGATCTAAAACACGCATTTCTTGATCTAATATTGTTCGATATATGAGTTAAGCACTAGATAACTGGGCCGAGATAATGCCTGAGAAGTACCAATCCCTGGAACAATTTATCTAGTTTGTGGAGATCTTACTCCACCTAACCCTAATTGTCAGCCACAGAAGTGGCTTGAATTTTGTTTGATGGTAATAATGGCATGCTGCATGCTGGCATTTTCATTCACTGTTAATTCCTTTTAACTCTCTATTGCTGCATATTGCAGGCGCTCCTTTATGCTAAAAGCCAGTTCAGAAAACTTGCTGGAAGTAGTGACTTGTCTAGTACTTATTCAGAAAGAAACAGGGACAATGATGATACATCTTCAGATGCTGGCAGTTCTAGTGTTGGTAGTTCGAGTACAGATGAGTTGTCGGAACTTCTTTCACAAGTAGATATATGGCTAGGACGTGCAGAGCTTCTTCAAAGTCTTCTTGGGTCAGGAATTATTGTTTCTCTTGATGATATTGCTGACAAAGAGTCGTCGGCACGTCTGCGTGACAGATTAATTGGATATGAACGGTACAGCATGGCTGTATACACTTGCAAGAAGTGCAAGGTAAAAAAATGTTCGCCTGGATCTATGTTTGATGTTTCATGGTTTTCATTTCTTTTGTCTATTTACCTGTGTACGTCATATCTTTGGTTTTAGATCAACGCTTTTCCTGTTTGGAGTGCATGGGGACTTGCTTTAATCAAGATGGAACATTATTCTCAAGCTCGTGTGAAATTTAAGTATGATTTCTTAACTGGAGTGAAGAGCATGTCATAACTTTTTGTGATGCAAAAACTTGCTTGCATTTGGTAAGAAGTTTATGATGCTTGTCTAATCTTTTATCAATGGTCCAGGCAAGCTCTGCAATTGTACAAGGTTGATCCCGCACCTGTCATTTTGGAAATTATTAATACAATTGAAGGTGGTCCACCAGTTGATGTATCAGCTGTTCGCTCCATGTAAGTTGAATGCAATTGGAAATGCTTTTTCGTTTTTTTTTCCCCTTCCTTTTTTTGGCATGAACATCCAAGCGCAAAGCCTGGTTGGTTTGAATTCAGGTCCATTCCTATTGCCTGCCTCAATTGTTTGGGCCAGTTAGCAAGACTAAATGATTTTTGTCTCAAGTCTAGAAGGAATCGAACTTAGAGCCCTTGTCCAGCCATCCTATCAACCATAATCTCCTCTAAAAAAAGGCTACCGTCATTTAATAAGATTAAATTTAAATGTTTATCAAATTTGGTATTCTGTGGTAACAGATAAAAAGCATTTAACTTACGATTCATAATGAGTGCATCCACCGTCCTGTCCTACATCTGAATGGGAAAACGATCATGCACCTGGTATTTCATTTTGTTTATGTTCTATGAGGAGTTTTGACCCAAATGTTAAAACTTAAAATCATTATCCGGGGAAATAAGGGTGTCCTATTATTTATCGTTTCTTTGAGGTGACAGTACATGCTATTTGCTAATATCAACTGGTACTGCAGGTATGAACATTTGGCGAAAAGTGCGCCAACTATCTTGGATGATTCTCTTTCTGCTGATTCATATCTGAATGTTCTATACATGCCAACTACATTTCCCCGTTCTGAGAGGTCCAGGCAGTTTCGAGGATCTTCAAATGACCTCTCTGAATCATCTATGTTGGAAGAGGAGGGCCCTCGCAGCAACCTGGACAACATTAGATACCTTGAGTGTGTTAATTACTTACAAGATGTAAGATGCAAATCAGATTTTACAGTTCGGCAAATTCCAAGCATCACTTTTAGGTCCATATATGCAGTTTGATTTAGTTTCTTCTTGAATCTTCACTCACATTAGTATGTATTGCAAATAGGTAGAGATTGTTAGTGACTTTTCACCTACATCAGGATACCTGCGGCTAGCGCATCGGAGTATCCGTTGCATCTCAGATATTTTTGATATTTTTCAGATCTTCCATTTTCCAGTTGTCAGCTTTTTTAGCAGTTAGTCATTGCATGTGCTCTCTCATTTTCCATCCACTCTTCCAGTTATTGTTTTCTTTAAATTTTCGCATGCTCCTCATTATTTGTCTTGTAACATAGTTCTATTTATTCCTTCTTTTTTCCAACAGTATGCACGCTATCAAATGCTCGGTTTCATGTTCAAGCATGGTCACTACGACGATGCTTGTATTCTGTTTTTTCCTACAAATGGTCTTCCTCCACCTCCTCAGCCATCATCGCTTGCCGCGGCTACTACTTCTTCATCCCCTCAAAGGCCTGATCCCTTGGCAACTGATTATGGAACCATTGACGATTTGTGTGACTTATGCATTGGTTATGGTGCCATGCCTATTCTAGAGGAAGTGATTTCTACAAAAATGGCATCTACTTCATCCCAGGATGTTGCTGTGAATCAGTACATAACTGCTGCCCTTACCCGCATATGCAACTATTGTGAAACCCATCGGCATTTTAATTATCTTTACAAGTTTCAGGTAAAATTAACTCTTATTTTGTTTGGGGCAAAAAAATCTTGGTTTCAGGGTTCAAACAAATTAACTCTTTTTTTTTTTTTTTATTTATTTTGATTCAAAAAAAAGAAAAATGTTGGTTTTTTGTTTGTAATCTCTATATCATTTTTTGCTTGAAAAGTTAGCTGATTTCCGTCTTTATTGACAAATGTTGAAGTCGTCTAAATTACCGTCACTCCTGTTCAGACGTGCTAACTTGTGTATGCATGATCAATAAATGAAAATAAATGGTGCATAGGTTTGTATGCATTGTGGAAAATTCTTATCTAGAATGCACCTGTAAATGTGGTCTTACCCTGCGATATCGCCTGTTTTCTGCTGTTCTATACTTTGAGATATTGTTTATGAAGGTCGAAAATAAATTTCATTTTTTTGCATTGAAAAATTATTTTCTCATCATTTGGTGCTTCCTTGGTTATATGCATTGTCGACTTTTATTGCAAAGTTAATGTTGTACGCCTTGTTGATTTTTATATCTTTGATGGGCAATGAACAACTGATCTTAGCTAATATAGCTTCTTTATCTTTTATAGTTTCCACTATGGCACTATCCCATTGTCTGATCCTGATTATTAATTCAATGGTGCAGGTAGTAAAGAAAGATCTTGTTGCTGCTGGGCTTTGCTGTATTCAATTATTTGCGAATTCTTTATCTCAAGAGGAAGCATTGAAACATTTAGAGAATGCCAAGGTAGCTTGAAGTATTGCACACTTATTTTTATTTTTACTTCCTCATTTAGCTCTTCTTCACTTTTGTAATGCATCAAAGCATGTGATATATGATGCCTACACTCTGATGTCAGTCTGAAGAAAACTCAATTGCCTGCACACAAAAGCTCCATCAAAATGATCTTTTTTATTTTTACTCAAGCAGAAAATTGCTTCAATGCTAAGTTTATCTTTGTAATGGCTAGATCCACTTTGATGAGGGATTGTCGGCACGACATAGAAAAGCAGAAACATCAAAGATTATCTCCAAGGGTATTCGTGGAAAAAGTCTTACGGAAGAGGAGCTTGTCAAAATCGCTGGCCGTGTAAATGTTCAGGTTTGAGACGAATCCAATGAAAAAAATTCTGCTTTTAATAATATTAATATTTAGTAATATATAGAAATAGTTACGCACGCGGTAGTAAATCTTTAGTTAAGTTCTTGGTTGCCGTGCAGTCATATCATTTGTATTAAGCAACAATTTTATGAACATGGTGAAAACAAGGAAGTCATTATTCGTGCTTGAGCATAATACATATCAATATATAGTAATGGCTCCAGTGCGAATACTTGCGAAAAAAGTCACAGCTGAAGTGCTGCCTTACTCTGGCTCATAGTCCTTTGTATACCTTTCTTGAAAATCACGACATGATTTTCATGTCTGTCAACTGTGCAGATGGATGTTCTGAAAGCCTTCAATGACATTGATGGATCACAGTGGAAGTACTCTCTTTTTGGAAATCCAAATGATCCAGAAACTTTCAGGTTTGTATTACCTTCATTTTGCTTGATTCCATGTGTTTGTGCTAGGAGAACATTAACCTTAGCAGGGAGTTACCTCCCGAATACCGTTTAATGATGCGTGGTTAAATGATGAGTTTACACACATTTCTGGTTGAACATGAATATGAACAACACATCAAATATGCATCTTCCTGCTTAAGTGACATCATGTAGTTTCCACTGTTGGGATTATGTAGAGGTTATCTCTCCAATGTTCACCTCCTTTCATGTTTTATCTGGCAAATCTAATAATGTCACCATCTAGAAGAGCTTCCTGGTGAAAAGAACTGTTTGAAAAAGTTGTTGCCTCCTATAATTTCACAGGAGAAGGTCGGAGATTGCAGAAACTCTATCTGAGAAGGATTTCGATCTGGCTTTCCAAGTGATTTATGAATTTCATCTTCCAGGTACCAGATCCCTGACTCGTATTCTTACTAAACACATCTTTTGTTAGGAGGTCTAAGGTTAATGCACTAGTATCACTTTTTTTAAGGGTGGAACTGCTTCGTTATTTTAACTTGCATATCTGCTTTGCAGCTGTTGATATCTATGCTGGAGTTGCTTCATCACTTGCAGAGAGAAAAAAGGGTGGTCAGTTAACGGAATATCTAAAGAATATCAAGGGTACAATAGATGATGAAGATTGGGACCAGGTAATGTTATTGTTACTATCTCTGAACTATTTCTGTTTAGCTTTCTTTTTTAGGTTAAGAAATAGAAACAATGGGAAATATAATTCAAGCAGAAAAGGTATCCTATGTGGAGGTGAGGAGCTAACTGAATGAGTGCAGTTTTGCTTGCTTCCCATCATTTTCTTGTGATGTAATGTGCATGAACTGAAATCAAATTAAGATGTTTTTTGGTTGTACTGGATGTCAATGATGTTTTACAGTGTCTGGGTATTATTATGTAGGTATTGGGAGCAGCAATTAATGTTTATGCAAACAAGCACAAGGAACGTCCTGATCGTCTCATAGACATGTTACATAGTAGCCACAGGTACTTCTTCTAGTTGTTCACTTCTCGTAGGGATTTATATTGCGAAGGATTTGATTTTTGATGGAAATGCCATAATGCATAAAGTCGAGAATCAACGTGGTCAACTAACGCATCTTGATAAATCAAGGGTCTGGATAAACTGGACTGGCAGACATTTTATTATTTGTAGGATAATTCCCTTATAGGTATTGGTAAATACTCAAAAGGTAGTTATGGTGACAAAATGAAGCTAAGAAACCTACAAACTATTTTTTGAGGGTTCTGCATCCCTAAATCATGGAAGTAAACATTGACCTGAAGAGGCAGGATCTGACTTCCTTAGCCACAAAAGTAGGTCTTAACACCAAGTGTACCCAATGACTGCGGGTGTGTGTGGTCAGGTTAGTACGAGGAAGACCTTTAGTTATCAAGGGAAAAAAACAGAGAAAAAATAACGAAAAAGATTGCGACCAACAAGTCACTCAATGCAGGAGGTGTAGAAGTGTGGTATTTATTTCTTACCATTGTAATACAGGAAATTAAGTGGACGAGCGGTCCTTGTGGGCATTAGCTATTTTACAGAAGAACTGCTAGTATATCAAACCACTGTCTCTTTTGCAAATACTTTATGAATATTTTGTTATCTCATGGTGTGTCATAAAAAATTGTGACGTTTGTTTATTGATTCTCGATATGTTGTGTTATGCTGATCCCAGTATTGTTCATGCTACACAGGAAAGTGCTAGCCTGCGTGGTTTGTGGTCGTCTGAAAACTGCGTTCCAAATTGCTTCACGAAGTGGAAGCGTGGCCGATGTTCAGTATGTAGCTCATCAGGTCATCTTCTCCCCTAAAATTTATCCATTCGTTAGTTTTTCCTCGCTAATTCGGTTACAGAAAGCTAGCATAAACATAATTGTTAACGAAATTCTGTCATTCGTTTGCAGGCACTGCATGCAAATGCACTCTCTGTACTTGATTTGTGCAAACAATGGTTGGCTCAGTACATTTAGTTTTTGGTTCTGTGATTAATGTACATTGTACTTGAAGATCTCGTGCCACCAAATGACCATCTGAGTGCTGATTCCGAGCTTTATCTTCAAATAGTTTTGGAACATTTTTTTTTTTTTTTTAGTTTTTTTTTTGTAGAGAACCAATTTTAACATTAGGGTCCCATTATGGGCTGAAGTTTACTAGTGTGATTATTTGTAACAGATATCAGAAGAGGCCTGTGGCAAGAGAGTATACTAAAACAAAAGCAGAGTGTAATTAGAAAAAAAATCAAATTGGTGCAACACTGGACGTTTTGGTGACCCTTTTCTATAGGGTTTATATTTTTTTTTTTTGCTGCCAAATATGAAAATTTATAAATTAAGGAATCATAAGAAGAATTAATTGGGGGATATGGGAATTAATTGGGGGATATGAATTACTTCCCCCAACCCATGGTGTGTGTTAAGGGGTGACTTTTGGTTATGAATATACTAAAATACCCTTCCCTCAAAATAAAATAAAAAACTTAAAATCAAAAAACAAAATCATATCCCCATTTCCATCTCCACTTCTTCCCTCAAAATAAAAATTAAAAACTTAAAATCAAAAATCTAAATCATATCCCTCATTTCCATCTCCACTTCTTATTAATCTTATTTAGGGGTAGTGTTTTGAAACCCAAATATTCTCCATTCCCTTTCAAATTCTAAACTCTCCCCACTCTATATCAAATTCTCTTCACCTCACTTTGGAAACGAATTTTTTTTTTATTCTAAGTGATGAAGATCATCTTAAAGTGATGATGACCATGCCGAATTGATGAAGACCATGCTTGTCTGGGTTCCAAACATATGGTCTTTATCAATTCCGGCATGATCTTCGTCACTTCCATTTTGAATTTTTCTGGCTTTAAAAAGCTTGAAATAGGCATGGTCGATTGATATGAAGACCATGCCGATATTTTTCCCAAGCATAGTTTTCATATTTATTTCCTATGCGTAAAACAATCTTTGGCATGGTCTTCATATCAACTGACCATGCCGGCACCAAGCTTTTTAAAGCCAGAAAAATTCAAAATGGAAGTGAGGAATACCATGCTTTAATTGATGAAGACCATATGCTTAGAACACGATGCAAGCATGCCCGATAATTTCCTATCAATGCCGGTAGTCAAGTGAAAAAAAAATCAACATTCGGATACTTTTCATTACGTTCCTTTAGGCATAGGTATTTAAGCAAAATACTATGCTGGAACAGGTATCTGCAGACGCCTTCGAAAAAACTATTACCATGCCGGAAAACTGTTCAAAACCGAAAAAAAAAATCAACATTCGGAAGATCAAAACCAGGAAAAAAATCCCCGAACCCCCCCGGATAGTGGCAAACAATTTATGAACATTTCCAACAATTGCCGGCATGAGTTTTTGGTTGAATACCATGCCGCACCAAGCTTTTCAAATTGCAACAATGGTGGATTCAAAGAAAAAAATCAATTTTTCAACCTCTTATTATCATTAATTATCTCATCACAATCATCTTCCCATTTTCAAAAAAAGAAATTCCTCTCAAATATTTTTTCCTCTCCTTCTACTCTCACCCAAACACAAATAAAAATACACACTAATTTATCCCCCAAATACTTAACATTTTACTAATTATACTTAATCACTAATCCTAATTAGTGGGGGCTAGATTAGGAATTAAAAAAAAAATTACATAGGGGGTCACCCAGAATTGCTATTGGGACACCTATTTTGTCCCGTAGCTATATCCCCCAATTAATTCCCATATCCCCCAATTAATTCTTCAATCATAACATTGTCTGCCAATAAAAGGCTCTCAATGATACTTGGGGATTTATCAAACCATACCCTATCGAATCTATTTTTCCTGCTGTACTTAGCTAATTTGTCAGCAGGTTTATTACAAATTCTAGAAACAAAATGACATTTCCACTTGTGGGTGTTTTTAAGACTCTCTAACGCATCAAGCAAAATGTTTTCATTTTCCCAAGCAATCCCCGGTGTAGAGTGATTGATGTAGCTTTCAATTCCCTTCAGGTCCGTTTCCAGGACTATGTGTGTGTGCTTCAACTCTTTATTCCAGGCAACATCATGGTAGAATGCCAAACATTCCGCTTGCTCCGAACTCGCTATTCCTTCATAGCATTTTGTAACGCATCCCCACCAGTTTCCTGCAAAATCACGGAGAACAAGTGCAATTCCAGTTAATCCAGTCGTTTTATCATACGAAGCATCACAATTTATTACATAGTATGGAGCTTCCGGTGGTTTCCAAAGCAAATTAGGATCGGGTTGTCGACCAAGAACTGGTTTCTGTTCATTTTTTTCATAAATATTTTCGATGTATACAGCAAAAGTCAGTGCTCTTCTGGCAGTTGTCTTTGGAGTTGCCTTCTTTTGTTGGAATTTGACTTCACATCTTTCATTCCATATGGTCCATGCAACAATCATAGCCATATTTAGTCTTCCTTTCCGCATGTTATGATGACTATCCAAGTTCATCCAGTATTCAAATATGTCTCCAATTTTCACGTCAATTCCCGGTGGCATACAATACCCTCCTGGTATAACCATCCACACCGCCCTGGAGAAAGCGCAGGTGAAGAGAACATGGACCGTGTCTTCCTCGAACTGGTTGCAGAAAGGACACAGACGACTGATGTGCCCCCAGTGTCTGGATAATCTTTCATTGGTCGGCAGTATGTCGCTCAGGCATTTCCACCAGAAGTGTTGAACCCGCGGCCAGTTTTTTAGCTCCCAGAATCGCTTCCATAGGATATCGGTGCCATGAATGTTGAGAGAGACAACCGTATCTCCAAGACTTTCTTCATGTATTTTGTTGTAAGCTGACTTCAGCGTGAAAGCTCCATTTTTGGTAAGATTCCACACTAGTTTATCATCACCAACTGTTGATATTCTCATCTTCAGGATCATATTTGCAATATCTGGTTGAAAGAGTTGTTGTAGAAGATGGGCATTCCATTGCTTGCCATCCTGAGTTAACAGTTCTTTGACCCATATAAAATCTTCACTGTTGGTTGAGTCTTGTCTCGGTGTAGGTGGTTCATTCAATCCTATAATCCAAGTATCCATCCAAATTTTTATTTTATCGCCTCTTCCAAAACTCCATCTACTGTTCTCTTTAATAAATGTGATTTGATTCTGTACTCATCTCCAAGTCCACAAGCAGCTTTGTTTTTTACCAGATAAAATCAAGCTTGTTGAAGGAAAATACTTCGATTGTATAGCCTTGACCCATGTTTCATCTGGGTTGCTGCATATTCTCCACGCCGTACGAACAAGGAAAGCTTTGTTCAGAGATTTTAGATCTCTTAATCCTTGCCCTCCCAGGTTTTTATGTAACCTTAGTTTTTTCCATGAAGCCGTGTAGGTACCTCGCTTTTCAGTGAATCCCCACCAGAAATCCCGTTGTATAGAATTAATTTGCTTGATTGTTTCGCTAGGAAGTTGCATGCAGCTCATAGTGTACGTCGGAATGGTATTTGTCACCGTACGTATCATTAAAGATTTGCTAGATTGAGACATTGATTCTCCATTCCATTTTGATAATCTTCCTTTAATCCTCTCAACTAAACCCGCAAAACATTCAATCTTTTTTTTTCTAATGAGTAGTGGTAATCCCAGATATCTTTCATCTTTTTTCATGCTTGGAACTTTTAATCTTCTAGTGAGAATTCTGCAGAATCTCTGTGGCACATGCTTGCTGAAGTAGACACTTGATTTGTTGAAATTAACTGATTGACCAGAAGATTCACCAAAATCTTTGATGATCTCCAGCAGATTGTTAACACTGTGCATATTCGCGTTTATAAACAGCAGGCAATCATCGGCGAAGAAAAGGTGAGAAATGGATGGTGCACCTGTTGCTATTTTAATACCTTGTATTAGGTTTTTATGCTCTGCCTGAATTAGCTGTCGGGATAAAGCTTCCACAACGATAATGAACAAATAGGGTGATAGCGGGTCACCTTGTCTCACCCCACGAGTTGGTTTATAAGCCTGACAGGGACTTCCATTCAAGAGGATAGATATTTGAGTAGTGCTTATGCACTGCATTATTAGGTTGTACCATTGTTGACTGAATCCCATCTGAGACATGACATCCATTAAAAAATGCCATTCGATCCTGTCGAATGCCTTTGACATATCCATCTTCAATGCCAGATGCTTTGAAGAATTTTTCTGAATATTCATCGTATGTATTATTTCTTGCGCTAGATGTATGTTATCAGAGATTTGGCGTCCTGGAACGTACGCAGCTTGTAGAGGGGAGATGATCTTTTTCATGACCTTCTTTATTCTAGTGGATAGAATCTTGGAAATGATCTTGTATGAAGTGTTGCACAGAGCAATGGGGCGCAGATCATTGGGAAATTGTTTATTTTTCGTTTTCGGTACCAGTGTTACATTCGTTGCATTAATACTTTTGAGGATGAATCCAGTGAGAAAGAATTGCTTCACCATGTCAAGCATGTCTTGACCTACAATCTCCCAGTGGGATTTGAAGAAGCCAGGAGGAAATCCGTCTGGGCCTGGGGCTTTCCATGGTTTCATACTTTTTAAAGCTTGTTTTATTTCTGCATCTTCCGGGATCCTCGTCAGCTCACTGTTTTCTTCAGCCGTAATTACTTTGGGAATACATTGTAACAGACTTTCATTCTTTGATGGATTTGTGGTTGTATGAAGATCGTTGTAGTGGCTTACTAGAAGGTCTTCTAGTTCTTTCCTGGTGGTGCACCAATCTCCATTCTCATTTTTCAATGCGGAAATATTATTTCTAGATCGTCGTCTATTTGCATTTGCATGATGGAATTTTGTATTTCTATCCATTTGAAGAAAATACTCATCCCTAGCTTTTTGACCCCAGAATTCGCTCTGAATTTGGTGCCACTGTTCTATCTGTCCTTCTACATCTTTAGATTTTTCACACGTATCTTGGTTTGTAGTGCTTTGTTGAACTGCCTCCAGTTTTTGGTGCAACAGTTGAATATTGCTATGAATGTTTCCAAACTTCTCGCGATTCCATTTTGACACCCGTCTTCTAGTGTTTATTAGTTTATTTGTAAACTTGAATGCATGAGAACCCTCGACTGGTCGATCCCAAGCAGCTGCAACTTCATTTTTCAGGGTGCCATATTTTTCGTAACACTGGAAATATTTCCAATTTCTCTTGGTATCACCATTAGCATAAGTAGTATCTAACATGATTGGGCAGTGGTCCGACCCTAGCTGTGGAAGATGTAGCAATTTTGCGTCCGGATAATGAACAAACCACTCGCCATTGACAATAGCTCTGTCTATTCTTGATCTCCTTACTCCTGTACCATGCACGTTACTTGACCATGTGAAAGATCTGCCAACGTAGCCCATATCCTCAAGACCGGCTTCGTGAATTAAGCTGACGAAAGGAGAGTCCCTTGAGGATGACGCCGAAGTACACTGGCTATGAGAATTTCTTATTGAAGTAGTTGAAATATGGGCTCTTTCTTCATTCGTGAAAACCAGATTTAAATCCCCCATGACCACCCATGGTTGTTTTATGGTATGGCTTGACTCTTTAATGTAGTTCCATTGAATCTCCTTTTTTTGTGGGTATGAAGAGCCATACATACATGTCAGCAAGTATTCTGGCTTTGAAAGATCCTCCTGCACCAAAACATTAAAAATCCAAGAGGATGCATGCACAACATTACATTAAAAACCATCCTTCCACAGTAGAAATAAACCACCGGCTAACCCGACTGATGATATGAATCTATTGTTTGGGTATTTATAACGTTTTGTTAGTTTTTTCATTTTGTATTCCCCTATTTTGGTCTCAGATATGAAGATGATGTCTAGGTCGTATTTGTAAATTAAATCCCACAGATGGTCTCTCGTGGTTTTATTTAGAAAACCCTGAACATTCCAAGCTATGACTCTCATACTTGAATAAGCAGAGAAGGAAACAGTTGCAAAAACCGTACTATTTAAGAAGACACAATTTAGATACCTATAGTGCGAAAGAAAATTAATAGACGCTAGATTTTTATAGAGTTTAGATATGATTACCAAAGCAGCAGGAGCTTCATCCACATCATTCCAGTCCTCCTTCTCCATCATTACTCCTTCTTCAATCCAATCATTCTCCATATCATCAGCCCCAGCAGAAGATGATTTTTTTCCAGTATTATTTTCAACATTACTAGCATTAACCTCATGATGAATATCAGGAACCGAACTCCTCGATCTTTTAGATTTTCTCTCTTGGTGTTGTTGATCTTCCTTAGCTTCCATATTTTTCTTGTTTATACTAGCTTCCGCAATTCTCTGAATTAATATATTCAGGTTTATCACCACTCCATAGGTTCTTGCCAATTCGTGGCAGTATTCAGTATATTGCTCATTAGTGTAACCTCTGATTCTTAAATCTTCCGCAGTATTCCCGCATTCGTCATCGTTGTGGTCGATAGTCCAACACTCTTTGCATATATTGTGAGTCTGTTTTTCCCAGTGATATTTTACCCAAGTTACTCCTCCAGCCGCTGTGTTCCACCAACCACCCCTAAACATAGGTTTAGTTAGTTCGATATTAATTCTGGCTGAAATTATGTTTCCATACCCCGGTCTGCAGTTCTCTGGATTAGTCCAAATCTTGTCCCCCAGTTCTATGATAGCTTCACTAATAACAGCTTCCGAGTGATGTTCTAGCAGGATTTGTTGAAATTGCACATTCCATTCTTGATGAGTAAAAGTCCAATCTTTAATAGCGACTGTTGAATCATATTCTTTTAGATTTAAATGACATTTCCTAACATTCCACGTTCCTCTTTTCATAACTGCCAGCATTGTTTCTTTTGAGAAGAACTTGAAAAGGAAAACGTTTCTGTCGACAGCCCTCATATCTTTGAGCTTCCATCTTCTCCATAGGGTCATCAATTCTTTTCTAACATCATCCGTTTCCATTGTATCTTCATGGAACAGTTTTCCTATTGCTGTATTCTTCCAATCCTCAGCCGCTTCTGCGATAGATTTTTGCGAACCAATCGGTTTTCTTAAATTACGGGCAGTGATATCTCGAATGGAAGTTATTTGAAGTTTTTTTGTGATAGCTGAAATTTGGTTGTTTGAAGATGAGGCCATAACATGAATTGTGTTGCAATGTATTGTTGTAAGGATGTTGATTGACGAAAAAAAACCACTGGTTTGACAGGACACTATGTAGGCAAAGTTTAAAATTTCTTCAAAGATTATATCCCTTGGGTGCAGAAGATGATTCTCAGAAAACTGTTTTATTGCCTTCAGGTGGATGATATTGGTCCGTCGAGCTTGAATGTCATGGACTATTGGAATACGGCTCACGTTAGTTAGATGAACACGCATGACATAATGTTGATCATTGATGTACTTAATGAACCATTTAATTAACCCTTTTTGAGCCACGCATGTTGCTATGGATGGGCGTCTGTCCCTTGAGTTTGCGACATCAAGGTGTGGAGGGCTGGAGGCACATTATCACTCATAATTTGATGACAGGTAATTCGATTAAATAGAATACTTTGCTGTTGTACTTTCTGATGAATCTCAGCACTATCACAATACTTTAAAGAAAAAAAGCATTCCTTTGAAGAAGCAACAACGGATTGTTTAAGAACATTGTTGCAGACCCCTTGTTGGCAGCTAATATTGGTAATCATATTATTCCCTTTAATTTGGATGGCATCCCACTCTTGCACGTTCCATGGTTGTCCAAATTCTGACAGACATTCACGTGGAGTCTTTTGCTGAAGAATCTTTTTCAAGATTGTAACTCGGAATTGTCTTCGTTGTCGAGTCGTTGAACTCCGGAAGAACAGGGAAAAACTCCGATTCCCAGAGAGATCATACACATGATCATTTTGAAAATAATACTGGTACATATTGTTGGTAGTCATCTTGGGACTGATGATTTGCAAAACTGCTAGCTGGGATGATAATACTTGATGCGACTGTAACAATAATGTTATCAGAAGGAGTAAGATGTACATGAAAGTCCAAAACTGGATGCTCGTCATGATGTGGATTAAAAGAAGCTTCTGCAAGAAAATGAATTAACCCATTAGATCTTATTTTGAAAGTTTCTAAACATAAAAGTAATGAAAGGAAAAAAGAAGGTTGTTTTGATTGCCGCTCTTTGATTATATACTACTCAGATGAACCATTCTGCAAGAAGATGAATTGACAATTGCTGTTAGATTTCCGTATCAGTTGATTCAGTGTTTTATGTCAGTTGATTCAGTGTCTACGTAAGTAGATTGTACAACTTACGTAGACCATGGAGGTGATCCTATAGGGTTTATATATAGTGAATATAAATTCTTTTAAGCCCTTTAATTGCTTTCTTTTTTCATAAAATTTGCCGGGTTTGCTCGATAAAGCAAGGATAAAAATTGCCAGTAAGAGGTGAACCGGTAAGAGCAACACTAGACGGTAAAAAGGAGAAACAGCCGAAACTCCTTGACAGGCGTTAGGGCTGGATTTAGGGCTCCCCATAAACGCATGCAGTCATGTCAAATTTCGACCACCCTTGTCGGCGATCAAAAAAGAGGGTCAGGAGACCTTAGTTGCCTCTGTATCTTATTGCCAAGCAAAAATGGCTTCATAGTGGGACTTCTGCAGCTCACCTTCTAGGTCCTTGGTTCACTTGGCCACCAATCACATGAAAATGCTACTAGTAACCCAGAGATATCGGTTTAAAAGTTCCTCCAAACAAACTGCCTAAAAGAGAAACAGAAAGTGTACCTGGGGATACATTTTCAAGTTAAGTTTTAACATGCTTTATTTCTGTCCACTGTTGGTATTCTATTTTCTGAGATATTCCAGACATGCATTTTGCCTTCTGAAAAACATGATTGTTGTTCAATTCAAGGCTGAAAGCTTATAAATATGGGCACTCTGAGTTTATCCAATGCAGATCAAGCTTAACAAAGAAAAGTGTTAGAGAGTTATGTGAGAGCTGTAGGGAAGTGAACCAATTCTGAGTGACAGACTCTCTAATGTGGATCTCACCTCCAGCTTTAACTTATGAGCAAAAATAAGGATGTAAATGTTGAAAGTAAGAATTGGATAAAACTAAATTAATAGTGATTATCACCTTTATCAGTGTTCAGTTTAGTTTTCTCCAATGTCTTACATCCAGCATTTCCTACAATAACAACAACAACGGAGAAGACAAAACACGCAAGTAGTCATGAAGTCGTAAGTGAGAGTTGAAGGAAACTGAACCAGTTACGAACTGCTATAATTTGTTGCAGTCGGGTTCAATTTCCTCCAACATCTCATATCCGGCTTCCACGACAAAGAGAAGATACTTTCGATCTGTAAAGGATAAAAGTTGAACGTGTTGAAGTCATATGTGAGAGTTGAAGGAAATTGAACCAGTTGCACACAGCGATAATGTGGTGCAGTTGGGTTCAATTTCCTCCAACATCTCATGTACGGCTTCCACGGCAAACAGAAGATACTTTCGATCTGTAAAGGAGAAAATTTGAACGTGTTGAAGTCATATGTGAGAGTTGAAGGAAACTAAACCAGTTGCACACTGCTATGATGTGGGGTGCAGTTGGGTTCAATTTCCTCCAACATCTCATCTACGGCTTTCACGAGGAGAAGACCGTCGATATGTGAAGCAAAAATCTGAACGTGTTGAAGTCACAGGCGAGGGTTGAAGGAAAATGAACCAGTTGCGCACTGCTATAATTGGGTGCAGTTGGGTTCAATTTCCTCCAACATCTCATCTACGGCTTTCACGTGGAAGAGAAGACAATGTCGATATGCGAAAATATCAACGCGTTCAAGTCACAGGCGAGAGAGTTGAAGGAAATTGAACCAGTTGCGTACTGCTACAGTTGGTGCAGTTTGGTTCAATTTCCTCCAACATATTAATCTCCGGCTTACACGATGAACAGAAGATAATGTAATGTCAATCTACAAGTGAGAAAATATAAACGAGTTGAAGTCGTAAGCGAGAGTTGTAGGAAACTGAACCAGTTGCACACAGCAATAATGTGGTGCAGCTGGGTTCAATTTCCTCCAACATCTCATTTGCGGCTTTCACCTCAGAATGAAGATAATGTCTGCAGTATGTTTAAGAGAAGATATGAAGGTAAAGTCTGTAGTTGGGTTCAATTTCCTCCAAATGATTATGTAGCTGTAGTAGGTTGCCGATATCCTACTAAAATCTATGCTGGAGCTGTTCTTTGCTGCAATAGTGTAAATCGGAAAGTTGTAGTTCTCTATGAGTTGAGCTAAGATAAACCTTTGCCCGTATGTAACTAAACCATTTACACTATTATCCCTTTGAAGAACGAACAGTAAAACAAGTGATAGTAGAAGCTGGCAGTCTTTGTATAGAAGAAGCATTTGAAAGCATTTCAATTCCAAGTCTTCATTTCTTGTCTTCTGTATGTAACTAAACCAAGGACAAAGGTAGTGATGAACTCGGTAAGGTTTGTTTTCTTATCGCACGATTATATAAAAGATGTAATGCATTTCTTTGAAGCAAAGAGTTAACAAAGTCAAGGAACCAAATGATTCTAAAGAGCAGAAGGATCTAGCATTAAATGGAGTTAAATTTGATTTTTAGTATTGATACTAAAATTATGTTATTTCATCTTATCGAGTGTTATTGGTTTTAGCGTTCTCTACATCTTCCTGACGGCATAAATAAGAAAGATCTTAATCTTCTAGGGGTGCCATCAAGCTAAGCTTTGATGATGTTATGTTGTTAATGTTTTCTTTGAATTGAAACATATCACAATCTATGAATCTAAGTACAACAGTTTGTGTTAGTGAGGTTGCACGCTTGCACTAAGATGGAAAGACGAGGCCAAGTTGTAGATTTCTGTTTAAAATAATGCACCTTTGATAAGAACAATTTTTCGGGCACTACTCAAAAATGGACGGGACTACTAAGTGATAAGAATGTCTACCATATACTTATATAAAGGTGTCCTAAAGTATTTAAATGACTAACCTACCCTTAACCTAATTAAAATTAAAATTAATCTAATAAATATACATATACCTAATCTAAATCATTAACAAAACAAAATCAAAAACAAAATCATAACAAATACATTATTTTTAATTTTTCACAAATCCGTTACTATTAAAGGGTTCATTTTCTTCTCTTCTTTCCGCTTCATCGTCTCGATTCAAAGAAATTTCCACAAACCCATCATTACTTGTGATTCGTTTTTGGTTGAAAAAATGAGCAGTAATCATCAAAATGAGTTGAAAATTGAAGTTGCAGAGAGAAGTTAGGCTAGGAATTATGTGAAACAATTTGTCGAACTAGCTGAACTCAGCTTTAATGGAGTTTTTTCTTTTGGAAAAAGTTCGGTTACCTAGTAAAAAAATATTCCCAACCGAACTATGTCGCAATTTTTTTCTCCTAACCGAACTTTTCTCTGAAAACATACATATCGAGTTCGGTTACATCGATTTTTTTTCCCAGTCGAAATTTTAGTTCGGTTACGTCGCAACTTTTTTTCATTTTTTTCCCAGCCGAAATTTTAGTTCAGTTACATCGCATTTTTTTTCTCCTAACTGAACTTTTCTCTGAAAGAAAAAACTCCATTAAAGATGAGTTCGGCTGCCTGTGTTTACAGAAACATTAGCCGAACTACACTTGCAGATGAGTTCGGCTAAATGTTCTTCAGATGTCGTAACCGAACTTTATTTCCATGGTCGAAATCAATTTATAAAATTTTCATTTTTTCCAAAGTTTTGGCCAATTCAAGTAACATTAACTAAATTTGAAGTATACCAAAGTACCCGAAACCCTCATTTCGAAATCAACCATCTTAAAAATAAAATAAAACCTCTCTTCTTCTTCTCAAAAATTATTCTTCTAAAAACACCCGACTAATTAATCTAACCTCACTAATCACTACTTAATTATTTAACTAATCCATACACTAACTAATCCTTACCCTAACTAATTTAACTAAGAAGGGTAAGTTTGGTATTAACATAACCAAAGAAATGAAGAATAGTCCCACTCCATTTTTGAGTAATGACCAAAAAATCGTTATTTAATAAAGTAGGAAATACCATTTGGTCCTAGAAATAATATATTAGAGAGGGTCTAGTCCAGTTGACCCAGTCAATTGTCTGTTTGGTCCTATTTGATAATATAAATTATCATTTGGTCTTAAAAATTATCATTTGGTCCTACGCTGATGTCATGGATGATGTAAATGTCACCCTGTAGTGGCAGAAATACCCTTTTGGATAAGGACTATATATATGGTCAAAAGGTAAGAGAGAGGAATCATTCTCAGATTTACTTTCTCTCTCTTCTTTTCTAGATCTAGTTTTTCTTTTCCTCTCAAATCTGTTTTCCTCTCAAATTTTTTCTGCTGCTGTAAACAATGAAAATTTGGTGAGTTCTAGGGTTTTGATTTTTGCAAAGATGATGGTTACGACTTGCAGAGATGAAGACGATGAAGAACGACAAATTTTTTTAGGTTATCTTCTTTGTTTTGCTACTGCTGAGCATCATTGAGTATGATGATGAAGACGCCAGTAGATTTTTAGTTTCGTCAATTGTTGTTGAAGATGTAAACGATTTTGTGAAGTTTCAATGTCTTTGCATATGTTTGAAGATGAGATGAACTCGTGTTGAAGATTAGATAAACTCGTGTTTCAGATCTGGTTGATTTGATTTCTTCATATGTTTTATATAGTTCATTCTGTTGATGATGTTCTTGATTACTTTCTTGATTTTTGAGGAATTATTTCTTCTTTTTGTTTGATTACGATCTTGTTTTTGAATGTTTTGTCTCTGCTGATGATGATGATGAAGAAGAAGAAGAAGATATGTTGCTGCTGTTGACGATGAAGACGATGAAGTAAAATCAAAAAAACGACCAAAATCTGCTGCTGCTGTTGTTGACGATGAAGAAGATGAAGATTTTGTTGTTTGTTGTTGTTGTTGACGATGAACTAGATCAATTTTGATGTTTTTGTATGGAGTTCATTTCTAGGAATGAACTCTGTTTTTTGATGTTTTTATATGGAGTTCATTTCTCGGAATGAACTCTGTTTTTTTATGTTTTTGTATGGAGTTCATTTCTCGGAATGAACTCTGTTTTATTTAGGTTTTTATGTGGAGTTCATTTCACGGAATGAACTCTGTTTTTTTAGGTTTTATATGGAGTTCATTTCACGGAATGAACTCTGTTTTTTTAGGTTTTTATATGGAGTTCATTTCACGGAATGAACTCTATTTTTTTAGGTTTTTATATGGAGTTCATTTCACGGAATGAACTCTGTTTTTTTAGGTTTTTTTATGGAGTTCATTCCTGGGAATGAAGTATGGTGAATTTTTTAGGTACTGTAGCAAGTGGAAAAAGTGTAGTTATTGTAGCAAGTGGAAAAAATGTAGTTACTGTAGCAAGTGAAAAAATGTATTTACGGTAGCAAGTGAAGAAAATCGTCAGGGGAAAGAAAAGGGTATTTTTGTCCATTTAAGTATTTTTAAAAATTATGGACCAAACAGTAAAGGCGTTTGACCAAAGGACTAAACAGACATGGGCCCACCTAAAAAAGGACCAAACGATAATTTTCCCTTTAATAAATTCACTTCGAGCCTTTTTATGCATTCCGTTTGCTCGACTCTGGGCATGAAAATGCCATTTTATATGCATGTGCATTGGGAACCACATTGTAGGCGACTCCTGTGGAATGCAAAAATGTGTTGGCACGTTATAAAAAATCATTCTTGGAATCGACAAATTGTGTTCATCTATTATAACAATCGACAAATTGTGTTCAGCTATTATTTTTATTTTTTTTGGTGTTCGGGTAGTATTTTTCAGATTCTGCATTATAACTAGGTCTGGTAGTGAATAATCAGTAGCTTGTCTTAGCAGGTTGAGGGTGTAGTCGATATTGAGTCAGTTCTATTGGCTTAGGGTCTTTGTACTTGTGAGTAAACTATTGTTGTTGTCGATTGGAGCAAGTTGCTTCAGTCCTTCTTTTTTCTCTCGCCTGTTCTTCTTCTAACTTTCTTTCACTATTTATATTTTTTTTATGTGGTATTAATAAAAAAAAAAATCAGAGTGTAGAAGAAGAAGATTGTATTTCATAAAAGAATGTAAACATTACAACATTTAATACTGTTCCGACAGTATTAATATAACTATTACATTGACTAAGTCAAACTAATTTTGACTTGACTATTTGACTTTTGTAATTGACTTATTATAATTCCTAATAGCCTCCTGCAAGTTCATACTAGCAGACACAGTAAGAACTTGAAAAACAAAAAACAGACAAGAGAAAAATAGTTCAAGTAACACCAACAGAATGAAAAGCTAAACCAGTAAAATGAGGAACTTTATTGTCAAAAGACAAGTCTTCTTCAGCTGCAACAAGAGAAGAATTCTGACAATCTGCAACACCTTCATAACTAATAGATGTCGTCTGTAGCAGTTGGTGAAGCAAAGTAGAAAAAACAGGTAAATAGTGACCGTTTGTAAAAATATCTGCAAGTTGATGTTGAGATGCAAACATGCTGAATCTTTAAAAATCCTTTGAGAACCAAATCTCGGATCACATGATATTGAACTTTTATGTGTTTGGTCCTGGCATGAAGCACGGGGTTAGATGCCAAACATATTGCATAAGTATTGTCACAATTCATTTCTATAGAAATATGTACTAGAATATGTAATTCTTTGACCAATTTTGATAACCACTCTAATTCAGAAGCAACAACGGACAAACACTTATATTTTGATTCAACTGACGATGTGGAAAAGTTTGTCGTTTCTTACTAGAGAAATATTAAAGAATTATCCATAAAAATTACATAACCAGATGCAGATCTTCTTGTGTCAGGATAGGTAGCCCAATCAGAATCTGTATAAGCCCTTGTAGAAGTAACATCACATTTTCTCAAAGTAAGACCTATTCCAATAGTTTCCTTTAAATACCTTAGAATCCTTTTTACTAGCAAAAAATGAATATCTGTTGGAGCATGCATAAATTGTGACACACAGTTCACACCAAAAACAATGTCAAGTTTTGTAATAGCTGTGTATTATAGACCTCCAACTATAGTTTTACAAGTTAAGTTCACGTGCGTTGCACGTCGACAAACGCAGGTATTGTCAATTTTGCAAAACTATGACCCTTTGCAACAAAATGCTTTATAACAAAACATCAGACAAAGTAACAAATCAATTTTTTCTTTAAATTAAACATCTAGATATACATAGTGACAACTTTCACAATGAATTAAATGTGTATCACACAATCCACTTGCACAATGGTGCATTCAAATTTTCATTTATTAATGTTGTATTTTGCATTCAAAAATTTCATTTATCTAATGTTATATTTTTTATTTGATTTCTTAAAACCTATAAAATTATGTCATAATATGACATACAGAATCACCTGATGGTAATCTCGACAACATAAAACATCAACAATATCTCAAGAAAGTTCCCCCTTCCTTTTTACTTATGATATATATACACAATTTTATCAAAGACAACAGACAGGTTTGTGCTTGGGTAATTTTATTCACCGAAGCAGCTATGTATCAAAAATGTAATAATTTGAAACATCTATGCTTAAAAAAAGAAACAATCTGAAACATCTGATGGTTCAATAACTGGTATGTTCATCAAATTTCACAACTCTAACATAATGCTGACGAGATCCTCGATCTTTCTTAAGAAAAATAAGGTTATGTGGTTGACCTACTTGAGTTGCGGTGGGATCAGTACCAATCGCATTATACCATACTTCATAATAAAATCCGTCTTCAAAGTAATTCTTGCAAGCCCGAAATCTCAAACCTTCGTGTCAACTGTTATTGAAGTAATTCTTACTTTGAATCAAGGTAGTTAATTTGGGTAACAGTGGACTAATTCCCCAACCCTAAATTTCAGTTCGTCTCTCTCGGAGAGAAAGAGAACGATCGAAAAGAAGAAACTCGGAGAGAAAGAGAACGATCGAAAAGAAGAAACTCGGAGAGAAAGGGAACGATCAAAAATAGAAATGATGTTTGTTTCGTAATCTTACAGATTAACTTGATCCGACGGATGTAATTGAAGATGGACATAATCCAACCGAAAATTCTGAAAAACAGTTTGGATCAATAATGCGTGCGACGTACCAAAAATATATGCGGGAACGAAAAATACGTGCGGGAACAAAAAATGGTTAACGTTTTCAATAAATCTTGTTGGCATTAAAGAGGGGTGAGATATTCTGCCGCATCTTTTAACAACATACCATCATTTATAGATGATCTAGATTCTTTAATAACTGGTGTATCACAAGGTTTACACTCAAGCATATTATCTTTTGTCAACAATTCTAAAGTATACTTTTTCTGTGTCAGAACTATAGAATTTACATCCCTTTCAGCTTCAATACCCAAAAAATAACTCAAATCACCCAACTGCTTCATTGCAAACTCAATGCTTAAAGCTTGGACTAAAGAATTCATAAGTATATCAGAGTTACCATTAAGAATTATATCATCAACACATAATAGAAGTATCATCATATCATAAGCTGAAAGTAAATGAACATTGAATAATCACATATTGATTTGGGAAAACTAAATTTGAGTAAAAAAATCACTAAATCTATCAAACCAGGCTCTTGGTACCTGTAAACTCTTCTTCAAATGACATGCATAATATGGAAAGTCAGGATATAACAAACCCTTGTGGTCGAGCCACATAAACATCTTTATTCAAATAACCATGCAAGAATGCATTACACACATCCAACTTTTTAATATTCCAATTATTTGTAACTGCTGAAGAGATGCTTAACAAAACAATGCATAACATGATCTTTCTTAAGGTTTTTGGTACTGTTTGTTATCTTTTTTTCGGGCATTCTAGGACAGATATTCTTTCTCCAAAGTCTGTCAGATGTATTTTTATAGGATACAGTTCCTTGCACAAAGGGTACAAATGTTATGATCATGTACTTAGAAAACTTTATATATCTAGAAATGTTGTCTTTTCATAACAGAAATTTTGTTGCTCAAATGAGTTTATTATATCTGATCTTAATTTTGCTTCTTCTTCTCTCATCACTAAACTACCTTCTTTCCAGTTCTTCTGCTTCTTCAAGTTCAATTGTAACCAGATCTATGAAAGAAAGAAATAGAGTTGGAATTATATTAATAAGATAAGTTGCAGTTAAGAAAGCATCAAACCAAAAATGTTTTGGACAAGATGCTAGAGATAAAAAGTTCCACTAACTATGAGTACCTATTGTAGGAGGCAACTTGAGATGATAAAGACCTTGATGAAATTCACTCAGACTAATCTGGGTTTTCTTTACTAGGTCCTGAAAAGTACAATATTAAGAAGAAAATTCAGCTACACACTTTAACGATTTTGTGAGTTGACCCACAAAGATTAGATTGGATTTAAAAGATAGTATATGATAAATATTTTCTATTTTTTTTAAAGTAAAAAGACATTATTAGACTAAAATAACAATAAAAAAGGTATTTTACCGGAAACTGGTTGGAACCCTAGCAATAAGCTGGGATCCAACTCCCTTATGAATAACAAGGCCTATTTTTATGAAATAAAAAGATGCCTACTCTAACATTGACATTGTGGCTGGCTAAGCAGTTCTTTAGTTTTTTCGAGATGACTTTGGTATCTTCACTAAGTTCACCCAAGGTAGAAAAATCCAAGATACCAAAACTGTATCCATGGGAGGTGCACTTATCAAGGTACTTCTTGCATTTACGGGGATTGGTGAGGAAATGGCCTGACTGGGGATGAATTTCCGGATGCTATTATTCTTAAATGGAGAGACATCTGTCACATCAACACACACATATTTTCCATTTCCCCAATGTATACAAGGATGTCCGCTGTCCTCAAAGCGTTATTTCCGTACGATAATAAACCTAAGGAAACATCTTTCCTGGCGAGAACACCGGATTTGTAGCAAATATCGGTAATTATATCCCTAACCAGATTATGTCAAAATTTGAGCCCTACATCACTGGCACAGTGTAGCGCGTGATCTCCAAAGACATCCATGACTCTATTACAACTCAGACAGGTACTATTGTTGTCGAACAATGGAATCCCCAACCGATGACATATAAATGTAGAGAACTGTCTAGGCCCAACGCATTGGATAACCCCACTTATCGGGATGGATAGAAGATATTCTTGCGCGTGTTTGATTTTGCTGCATTTCCATAAGGTGGAGTCTCTCTGAGTCATGGAGAATTTGGTGGGAATTTCCTTGACAACAACATCAAAGTATAGGACCGCCAAAGCTCGCATAGGATGGGAGCGGTGTCGACAACACTAAGAGTGGAGTTTGAAATGCCACACGACTGTATAAATCTGATCCGGGTTTGATGTAAAGTTTCACTTGGTTCAAAGATGAGAGTGTGGCCCGATATAGTGTTATGCAGTGACTTAGTCTATAATTGAGAGGCTAAGAAACATAATTTAGAGATGAATTTTATAGTACCGATATGGCTAACGGATACATGGGATCCATATGATAATTGAACATATAAATTTTTAGGCGCGAGAATATACTTGGAAAATAAAGTTAGATCGTAACAAGTATGATGTGTTGCACCAATATCAATAATCCAAGAAAATGATTGAAATTTATTATTATTACTTGTAAAGTTAGTTGCTGCTATAAGAGAATCTTCTATACTAGCATTAGTGGAAAGCATAGTCAGTAGCTTTGAATATTGTTCTTGAGTGAGGTTGAACAATAGAGAAGGTAAACTTGATGTTACAGTATCCATATATGGATTTTGAGAAGAAGAAACAAGTGTTGTACCTTCCTTAAATTTTCTCGGGTACCTATAAATTTTATAACACGTATCTTTTATATGTCCTACTTTGTTACAATGCTCACAATAAGGTCGTGGATGTTTGTTGGACTAACGAGATGATGAACAATCATTCTGGCGATCTTGATTTCTTTGAACATTCAAAGTGATGGAGTCGACAACACGTACTGACATAAAGTTGATTTCTTGCTGCTTTTTTCCTCGACGGATCAAAGAGTATATCTTTGTTGTTTACGAAAACGGATACATAGTATCTGACTACGAATAGCAGAGAATCGATCATTCGAGATTTTAAGAAACTATATGGAATGATCATTATTATTCTTTTCTATGGTTGTTTTTCCGTGTCCACAAAAAAATTAATCGATCACAACCGATGAGTTTAAATCATCTTATAGAATTTCAGTTTTGTATAATAAGTGGAAACATCCATTCCATATTATTTGAGACAAGCAATCATATGCTTCAGTTGATAAATTTGTGTTGCATTAGACTGAGCAAGATGCTCTTGAAGATCGACCTATATAGCACGAGTCGTTTACGCATATAAAATGCTAGACCGATGTCAGGAGTAACATAGTTCAAAATCCAAGAACTTACCATATCATTACTTAGATTCCTCTTGCGCAACTTGTTTTCATCAATTGGTTTGGTGATTGTTCCATCAATGAAACGAATCTTATTTTTTTGCACGTAAAGCCATCGTGATGCGATGACTCCATGTTCCATAATTGTCGCCAGAAAAAGGAGGAGATAGCAACACCGCGGTTGGATTATCAGAGTGATGCGTTTTGATAGGATCTACAGAAGTGTTGATGGAATAAAGGTTATTATTCTGTGATTGAACAACATTCGAATCAGATGTATCTTTCCATGTCATTGTGATGAGATTTGAAAAATAAAAAATTGATAAGGTCTATAAATCTTAGTCCCCAGCTGATACCATATCATAATTGATTATGGACAGGGGATTTTGTGTCTTCAGTAATGGAAGAATATAAAATGAAACTTATATTTATATCGCGATGTTTACATATTTAGGAATAAAAATAAAAGGTAAATAATTTAGTTCCCTAAAATACAAAATTCTATACTAATATTTACATATATATCTTAAGCAATTCAATTTGAAATCAATGTCTTCTCCAAGAATCTTCAATCATAGCTAGCTCATCCTCATTTCCTTTTGGTACATCTATTGCGTTTCCTTTTATAAGCCGACTAATTGATATGTATATTTCTCACAACATGAATGCATATTCTTTGCATTAAAGAAAAAATTGATATTGCATGTGTGGAATATTTTCTAACATGCAATCGTGAATCCTAACAGATTTCATTTACCCCTCCCATATATACAACGTTGCCAAAATCCAAATCGATTTCCACTTGGAAAATCAAAAGACTTTCCCGCCATAACCGTGAAAATATTCATTTCATAAGCATCTCGAGAAGTAGATAATCTTGGGAATTAGTTTAGTAGATCCAATGCAATATATGGAGATTTATGCATAAATATGTTATGCGGGTTTAGTCAGGGTCCGTCCATATATAAAAAAGAACAAAGAAATGGATATATTCTAATATTATCAACATTTTTTTCACTAATCTCACTAAAATTTATTTTTCCCGTGGTCTTATAGGCCGGGATGCTGTGAAAAGGCTAGTTTTCATTAATTTGTTAGGATGGTGTGGAAGATGAAGACGGTTTTTTCTACAAATGTTTTATTCCAATCAGATACATATTTCAATCTCTATCAATTTATTATGTTATATTACTATGGATTAACCATGAGTAGTTTATTGTACATTCTTGGTAAAGCTTATATTATCATCCATTGTTACAGTAAATAAATGTGTTGGTATATTTTCCATTTCTTCAAGAGTCCCAACACAAATTCCTAGGCACAAATGTTATCCCACACAATTAGGTATGTTTTCCCCTTATTCAACATAATTTGGTCATTAGAAATAAAATCATTTTGTTCAAAGGTTCCTAGGAACTCTTTCATTTATTGTTTTCTACTAATGGATTAAAGATTAGAGATAAACTTATGGGCTGGGGTTTTTATGAAGAGATTAGTTATCTAATGTGTTAGAACATTGTGGAAGATGAAAACTATCTTTTATGCAAATGTTCAATTTCAATTAGATAGAGATTGAAATATCTATCAATTTATTATGTCACATTACTATGGATTAGCCACGAGTAGTTTATTCTATACGCTCAGTAAAGCTTATATTATCAACCATTGTTAAAATACAGAAATAAGATGGTATGTAAACGGAAAACCAAAGAGAATAATAAGGAAAAGGAAAAGTTATTAAAGTTGTGTATAAAACCTTACCTTGGGAAACTTATACTCCGAAGACTCCTTAGGTTTGTATTCCTTTATTATGTTACTTCTATTTTCCTTCTCCTTCTGTTTATTTTTTCTTATTGTCGTTGCAAATTGGTCCAAAATACCAAACTGCCAAAAGATAATAATTAGTTACAATAAGAAATTACTAAAACTAAATGTAGATATATTGTGTAAAGAACATACCGTGGATACTAAATTTTGCTGCCTTATTATTATATAATTGGCACATTGCTTCTTCAGCACAACTAATTGCATCCATTATTTGCATTCCTTCTAAAAACCTATTAGCCAAGAAGCGAATATTAGTAAAAGATATCTGAGTAGAGCGGAAAATTCAAAGATAAACATGGTCAGTGGTTTGAAAAGTGGAAACCTTCATCAGTTTATTCAGGACTGAAATGGGCTTGGTCTGTTTTGAAAGATGATATTATTATTGTCATTAATGGTGGAGTCAGGACTGTTAAATGGACTGGAAACAAAAATGGTGAATTCACTACTGCTTCAGCAGTTGACAAAATAAGATTTAAGCAGCAGAAACTGGTATGGCCTTCTTTTATCTGGAAATCTTTTCTGCATCCATCTATTTCTTGCAACATCTGGAAGCTGCAACAAGGGGTTTATGTTGATGATGAAACAATGAGAAATGAAGGGTATGAAATGCCTTCTAGATGCTGTGTGTGTGTAGCAGAGCAAGACAACATGCAGCATACACTTTGGGAATGTATTTTCAGTATCCAAATTTGGAATTGGCTATGTTCAGTTTTTGCTTTTCCACAGCCTTCTTCTTTTGCAGATATATATCAAGCAGCAATAGCTCATAGTCCTCTTATTAAGGAAGTTTGGCTTACTACAACTTGCTCAGTAATAAAAGAGTTGTGGTTCCTGAAAAATGCAATATTATTTGAGAATGGGAATGTAGTTGCAGAATAACCTACAACTACACCCTCAATAGAATTAGTAAAAACTCAAGAAGTTCTTGATGGTGAATGATAACTTTCTTATTAATTCTCTTAGTTGATTACATAGAATTATCAAAATGGAACTAGAATAGTTACAACTTTTTCTATTCTCTCTCCTAAGATAATTTCTTACACTCATTAAAAGAACCTCTCGAATTTTACATTTGAACTCCTATTTATAGTAAAACTTATACAGCTGTATATGAATTGCGAAGTATCGCAATTCATCCTCGCAAAATTATTTCATCCTCGCAAAACTTCATATTTCCCCACACTACTTCTATCATCGTATCATTTTATAACTCTTTCCTCCTTTATTTATTACGATACTCGTGAACTATTATCTTGCGATATTCAGTACCTACATCTTGCCTCTTCTCATGTCAATTCTACGAAGAAGAAATGTCATGAGAATCCCTATTCTCGTAAATTTAGTGTAGTTATTACCACCCATCAAGTTCGCAACACGTCTTTTTACTTTTCCCTTATCTTTTTGACACGTTTCTTCGTAACCGTTCTTTTCAACCGTTCACGCTTACTCGTATTAATGAATTTCTATCTTCATAAAACTCTCTCTATTTATAAATATTATCCTTTGTTTTTTCTTTTTATTCTCTTATCTTATTCATCTTCTTCACCACTTCTGCCTCTGCAATCTCTTTTATCTTTTTTCCTTTCTATTTTCCATCTTATATTCAATGGCACCAAAGAAGAAAACTATTGAACAAATTAATGCGGAACTTGCTGATAGGGACCTCATTCTCTCTGAGATTGAAGGTTATGATAATAAATCTTCTCTCTGTATGAAGCTCTTTACCAACTATGTTTGGGATGATCAGAAAATTTTAATCTCACGAGGTCAAATCCTCGCAGGTCTTCCTCTTCCTCTTTATGATGTTAACTTTCCTCTATTCTATGAAATTATTTCCCACCCCAATTTTTCTTGTGCCATTTACCAATTGACTGGTGATTGTATTCGCCTCTTAGTTGAATTCGCAAATCGTGCCGCTTTTGGGAAATCTTTGTATTCAGTTGATCTTAGGAAACCTGGATTTGAAAATATGGAAATTGTTGCTGCCAATTATACAGTTGAGGGTTTCTTCAAAAATTACACACTAATTCCTGCGAGGAAAGAAGATAATCGTTGGGGTGTTCGTCTTCATCGTAAAGCTAATATCGCAGCAGATGATCTTCTCATGCACGATATTGATTATGCTTCAGGAAATAATAAGACACCTCGTCGTTCTAATGATGAAGATTGGTATAAGTACCCTTTAATATTATCGGGTTCTTATATTTCTGGGATAGTAGAACTTCATGCGAACCTTCGTAACCGCCATTATCAACCTTGGGTTTTTATAAATTTATGTACTTCCATCTCCTTATCTTTTTGTTACCCTTTAATTTCAAATGAGGTAAGAAACATTCTTGTATTTTTCTAAACAATATATTGTTGCCTCTGTTTCTTATCCTTATTTG
Organism: Papaver bracteatum; assembly: GCA_023529315.1. Taxonomy (NCBI): domain Eukaryota; kingdom Viridiplantae; phylum Streptophyta; class Magnoliopsida; order Ranunculales; family Papaveraceae; genus Papaver; species Papaver bracteatum. The sequence goes on along the minus strand of JAJJWX010003505.1, from coordinate 1,374,703 downwards.
AATTTGCAGGTTCCACTTCTTCCTGAGATTGCTGCGAGTGAAAATAAGAGTTCTACTTCTTCTAAAAGGTTTACTGCAAGACAACAAACTCTTCGTTCTGCGAAGGTTACCCAAGCTTCTGGTAGTCAAGATGATGCTCTTCGCAAAGGGAAAAGGAAACTTCAAGATGTTGTTTACGAGAGGAGTAAAAAGAAGAAACTCTCAACCAAGTCTCATTCCAATGTAATCTCTTCTAATGAGAATATTGAGGAAGATCTTGGTGATGAAGATGATAAATTTCCTGAGAAGGACTTTAGTTCTAATTCTGATACCCTTTCTGATGAAGGAGATGATGATAATGATGTTGATGAAGGTGGAAATGAAGATTTCAGTATTCCAGAAACTTTTGCCTCAGCAATGGTTAGAATCTCTTAGGCTTTCCTCCATTCTTCTCGTGGATTAGGGAATTCTCCTACAGCGAATGCTCGCAAACTTATTGCGAAGGCTTGTAAAGTTCCTACTGTAATTGATAATAACTCCCTCAAAGGCATTTCAAGATTCGTCTCTTCTGCTTCATTATATGCTTTAGGTAGCATGGTAAGTTTCTTCTCTATTCCTTGTTTATTTCCCTTATTTTGTTGATTTCTAACCCCTTTTTTCTTGTTTAGGTTGGAAGAGTTAGTTGTGCAGCTGCTTCTGATTGGGAAAGACGTCATTCTATTGCTGAGAAGAAAACTTTAAATCGTTGTAAGAAGTTATAGGTTGAAAATTCAAATCTCCGTCAGAAAGTAGAGGATTTAAGTATTGATAACGCAGAATTAATATCCCGTCACGAAGATAATTCACAATCTGCGAGCATCGCAATTGATAATTCTTCTCTTCTTGAGGAGAATAATCAATTGAAGCTTGAAAATTCTTCTCTTCGTAATGATAAGAAGCAATTAGAAGGTAAATTCTTTGCGATGGTAATTATTTTGATTACTTTTCCTTCGTAATTTGCTAACCAATTCCTTAATTTCTCTCCTTGCTGCAGAAAATTATGCGAAGATGAATAACGATCTGGAAACTATCCTTGCTAATCGTAATAAGAAAATTTCTGATTTGAGATCTCAGCTTCTAATTTCCCAGCATAACCATAGTTTATATGTCAAGCGTTTTCGAGTTAAGATGACTCGCAAGATTTGCGAAGATAATGAAATTCCTCTCAAGAAGTACCATACGCTCCTTTCTGAAGAAATTCCTAAAGATACTCCATATCTGGAAATCTCTGATAGTGAAGTTGAAGATGATAGTGAAGTTGAAGAAGAAGATCATTTTGATGGGAATAGATCACCTGAAGAATAACTTCACTCTTTTTTGTATATCTGTTTTGTAACTTCACTCTTTTTTGTATGTCTGTTCTGTTTCTTTTCAATACAACACTTTCTTCTTGATTGCACTTTTAATCAATCCAACAATTTCTTTTTTAAAGCTTAATTTGAATTAATCTTTCTTTGATTGATTATTTCCCTTATTCACATAACTTGATCATGTGGAGAGAAATAATATATCTTAAAGATTTAGCTTAGTACTCCCTTTCCCCTTATTATTTCTCTTCAAATGATCAACTATCGCTGGAAGTATTAAAATATCCTTCTCAATTTATCTTACGAAGTTTCTTCTTATTGTGATTATAAATAAAAAATCCTTCCTTTGAAGTATAAGAAATATAAGCCTTTTTCCTTTTGCGGAATGTTGCGAAGTAAATAATAAATTTCCCCTTGAAGTATAGGAAGTATGAAGTATACGAAATATGAAATACCCTTAAGAAGTATAAGAAGTATAAAAATATCTTTGAAGAAGTATTAGCAGCATTCAATTCATGAAGAATTGCCCAATATATGAATAAGTATAAGAATTATTACTCATTGTATGAAGAAGTATAATAAGTACTTAACCTTCGCAAAATTAAATATCCGTTGAAGAAGTACAATAAAATATGATATATTCTTGAAGAAGTATAAATAGTATTGAATTTGTGGAGAAATATTCAATATATGGAGAAGTATAAGAAGTATTTAATTCTCGTAAAATTTTACGAGTATGAACTTATCTGTATTTGATTGCTATCAAAATTTCATCTTTTGTTAAGTCTTCATGAAAATTCTTCAATGATGTTATCTTCTTTGATAGGACTTCTTGTAAAAATTCTTCAATGGTATTGACGAAGCTGTCTTCTCTTCAAAACTTCATAATGTATATTCTTGTATAATTTCTTCAATGGTTTTGATGTAATGAATTTCATTAATTTCTGTGGTCTTATCATGCCTTCCTAAGTAAAGGTCTTATTTTGCCACCTCTTTTGTAGTAAATTTTTGTATTTGTGATAATATGACAAGTCTGTACATTCTTGCGAACATACAATCTCGTGACATTATCGTCTTGCGATGAAATCGCAGGACGTTTTTACACTTTCATGTAATAACCCATTGATCTCATCTTAACTTCTTTGTTTCATTCTGCGAGTTCTTTTTGTATGTTTTCCTTCTCTCTCTTTTTTTTTTTTTTTTTTTAGAATGCTCGCAGAACTTCATTTGTTGCACAAATATGACAAGCCTTTATGTTTTCGCAAACAAGAAGCCTCGTGACATTTGCGTCTTATAGCACGTATCAGATCCCTAATGGAGGGTGCTGCCCTTTATATTCCCCCTGGTTTCCCCTTCAAGGAAGCGTACATCGACCATACAAGGTTAGCTCTTCCCATCCGGTTCTGCCAACAACCAGCTTTTGATCGCAACCTCTTATCCTTTTTGCCTATAGGGCTTATAGTTACGAGGTTGCACCCTATGGGGTATCTTTGGGCCAAGTGCATCATTTGCCAAGACTTGTCAAAAATGGCAGATGTGGTTCAACCTCACCCGTCACTCTTGACTCAACCGTGTACCTCGGCGCCTTGATCGTTTTCTGCACTTCTTGGGAAAGACAGTATGCCTTAGTCGCCCAACCTAAATCCTCTTACACCGCATTTTATATTGCGTAATGTCGCTAGATTAGGTGAGAATCCAAGGTGTCTAACCCGGATAGGTACCCCATTATTGGGTTGTACCCCTAAATTTTTACCATGTACTAAGGGCCCTTGGTGGTGTTCCGGTTACCCTTAGCCACGTTTATAGGTACCCCTTAAATGACGTACTTTAGGACTTTGCCTCTTACGAAATATAGCTTCGCGAACTAGGGTGTACGCCACAAAGGTTTGCCTCGTATAAAATTTTCTCTGCTCTCTTTCTTTTTTGGAGGCTGATCACAGATTGCGGTCTTTTATTCGCAAATTAATGAAAGTTTAATCGCAATATAAATTTTGAAATTTGTAACTTTTCCCAATTTCCTGCGAGCAAACAATATTCGTAAAATTTATCACGAAATAAAAATTTTTGTTTTGCAACATACCTCCTTTCCACGAGCAAACATACTGATTACCTTCTTGTTTTATTATTTTCCTTCTTCTTTCTTCGCAAATCACAACCCCTTATGATTATCGTAAATTTCTTGTATGATTATCATCGTCATTTTATTCTCTTTTTCCTTAATCCTCCGCCATTAAATTTTCACTTCTTTTCACAGCCTTTGCTCTTTTTCTCCAATTTTCCTTCTCAGCAGTTTTTCCTTCGCAAACTTCTACTTCTGTATCGTAACATTTTTTTCCCTCAGCCCAATCACCCTTGATAATTCCAATACCCTTCATATGAGGAAACTTTATGCACTGATGTAGAGTGGAATCTACGCCTAGAATTCCATGAAGCCATGGTATTCCTATCAAAGCATTATATGGTGATTCGACATCAACAACGCAGAACAAAATTTCAGTTCGCATTCCACTTAATGGAATTCGCATGCTCACTTCTCCTTTGGGATTGTTAGCAGTTCCATTAAAACCATAAATTCTGTAAGTAGAAGGTATTAAATCTGCATCTTTTCCCCCCATAGTTTTGTAAGCAGAATAAAAGAGAATATTGACAGAACTTCCCGTATCAATCAAAATCCTATTAAGACCAATTGATTCTTCCTCCATATCATCTTCGTTTTCTTCTATATTCATGTAGATTGCTAATCTTACTACCAATGGATTATCATGTGCTTCACAACCTTCTGGAATTTCAGTGGCTTCAAAAGAAATTTCACGTTTCTGCCAATCTTCAAGTCGTGAAATTTTTGCGATGTTCATTACTTCCTTTCCTTCACCATCCCTCGCATATACCCTACTTAACAAATTATCATGAAAATCCTCTATGGTTTTATATGAATGAACAATGGAATTACAGAAAACATTCCTTGCTTTTGATCCCACTTCTATATGTAGGGTTTCTTCTCCCTTTTCTTGTGCTGTGTTCTCCCTGCGAGTTATGGCTGGAGCCTGTGGTAATTGTTGCGATTGTGTCTGCTTAAGTAAAAATTGATTTAGTTTTCCTTGATCAATCATTCGCAAGATTATCCTCTTGATATTATGGCAATTATTTGTAGAATGTCCATGAAAATGATGATATGAACAAAATTCATGACTTCTTGGACCCATTGGTGGTTCCTTTCCAATGTTCCATGGAGTTGGTATATGCTCTACCAGGATAATTGCTTGCCATATCTTTTCTACGCTTGTATTCAAAGGTGGCAACTTTATCTCTTCCCTTACCATTCTTTGACCTCCTTGACCGTTGTTATAATTTTGTCTTTGGTTCCCTTGTCCAAAATAATTTTGCCTTTGTCCCCCATAATTTTCTTGTTGTTGATCTAATCTTGGAATTTGGTTATTTCCTATTCGATTATAGAAATTCCTCTCTCTATCATACTCTTCTTGATCTCCACTACCCATTGCTACCATTTTTGGCTGGCTATCGTTGATTTTCTTTTCTTCTGAAATTTGCGAAGAAGTTTGTGAGGATGTTTGCGAAGTACCTGCTACTACATTGATTATTTTGGGAAGTAAATTTGCTCCTCCATCTTGATTGCTAGTGTTTGCTACTGGATATGATTCCATACTGTTTTGCTTTTCCTCTAGTGTAATGTATTCTTCTTGCAATTCTCGTAACTCTGTCATCATTATGGAATTATTTCTTCTGAAGATTTGAACATATAATTGTTCAGTTGAGAACATCGCATTTATGAAGGACAGAATCAAGTATCTCTCATCCACGCGCCCTGCCATATCACTGCACATAGTCTTCCATCGTCTTACCAAATGCTTCAAACTTTCACCCACTCTTTGTTTTAAACCAAATACATCTTCATTACCAAGCCGTGAAGAGTGATTTGTGATATATGCTCCAAGGAAAGTTGCTTGCAAATGACTGAATGACGTAATAGTGTTCTTAGGGAGTCCTTCGAACCACTTTAAAGCTTCCCCTGTTAAACTCGATGTGAAGTACTTGCATAACACATCATCATGATTCTCCCATTGTAACATGCATCTTATGTATGCTTTAATGTGCTGAATAGCACATGAAGTCCCATCAAAGATACTGGTAAGTGTGGGCAAATTGCATTTGGGTGGAATTCCTCCCAATTGTACTTCTCTAGCAAATGGAGTCCTCGCAGCTTCTTCTATTGCTTCATCTAATTGCCTTCTATCTCCTCCTATTCTATTGTTTATCATCCCTCTCATTTCTGCTAATTCTCGAAAGATCCGTGCATTTTCCTCAGAATTCTCATCCATTGGTCTTTTTAATGCAGCTTCTCTTCTTCTACGTTCTTGCGCTTCCTCCCTTGCGATCCTTCGCATTCTATCATATTCTTCATTAATGTTTTCATTTGCATAATTTTGCAAATATCTTCTTTCTAAATTATCATAATTGTTCAGTCGCAGAGCATCTTGGAATTCTTGTTCTTCCCTTTCTATTCTTCTCATTCTTCTCATACGAATATCAGGAATTTATTCTTCTTCATTTCTCCTCCTTCTGTGATTTATTTCTTCTTGATTTGCTTGTACTCTGATTCAAGAGTTTGGTTCATTCCTTTCCACTTATGTTTGTTGATTTACAATTCTTCTCTTAATTCTTTCATACTCAACATTTTGTTTGTTACGAGCCTCTTCATATCTTCTTACTCCATTCTCATGATTGTTTTGATGTACTGCTTGTTGTCCCTCAGTTTCTTCCATAAGTTGTTGTTCTTCCTCTCGATTCTGATTGTTTTCTCTAGGATTTAGCCTTGTTCGTAAATTCTCCATGTTTTGTTCGTGGTTTGGTATTAAAATGAAACGATTCTCTTGATTTCTTTCACCTTGATTCTGCGCTTGTTCTTGAATATTATTTTCATTATTGATTATCGGTGAATTTTGTCCTTCTCTTTCTGTTCTAACATTTGATCTTGCAACACTTTGAGATTTCCTTCTTTGTAGCATCTCATTTTCCATCCTCAATTCTTGATTTTGTCTTCTTAAATTGGCACGTTCTTCAGCTTCGATCATTCGTTCTTTTTGGATTCCTTGTCTCAATGTTTCTAACATCTCCCTTTCTCTTTCAAGAATTGTTCCTCCCATCAACCTCCCATTTTCTTTGATTTGTGGTTCTCTATCTTCTTCTTCTGGTGTATAAGTTCTCCAAGTGTGTATACTCACTCGATCATGATCTATTATTTGTTGAGCTTGATTTCTTCGATTACTCCTTCTCCTACTAGGTTCTTATGTTATATTTGCTTCTCCTCCTGCGAGTCTTACACTTCTTCTTACTTCAGTTAATGGTTCTGATGTGTTTCTTCTTCTTGTCATTTTTTTGGTACAGGAATTCTTCAAGTCCCTGTTTCTAGCGCCAATTATGTAGTTGCAGAATAACCTACAACTACACCCTCAATAGAATTAGTAAAAACTCAAGAAGTTCTTGATGGTGAATGATAACTTTCTTATTAATTCTCTTAGTTGATTACATAGAATTATCAAAATGGAACTAGAATAGTTACAACTTTTTCTATTCTCTCTCCTAAGATAATTTCTTACACTCATTAAAAGAACCTCTCGAATTTTACATTTGAACTCCTATTTATACTAAAACTTATACAGTTGTATATGAATTGCGAAGTATCGCAATTCATCCTCGCAAAACTTCATATTTCCCCACACTACTTCTATCATCGTATCATTTTATAACTCTTTCCTCCTTTATTTATTACGATCCTCGTGAACTATTATCTTGCGATATTCAGTACCTACAGGGAAGGTGAATGCTACCAGCTTCAAATGCAGAATTATTCAAACAGTTCATGAAGGAGGAATTAGAATGCAAGGTAAAAGATGGGCTAACAACTATGATTCACAAATAATCAATTTCTTTGCCTTGCAATCTAGACTAGTTAAGTTTAAGTCATAGAAATGCTTGTTTTGTTCTTTAAGTTGTAATTCAGTCCAGTCCTTAATTTTTATGTAATTTCCTTTAGGCCCCTGTAATACTTTTGTTATTCAATTTAATAAAAATATGTGATTGAGCAAAAAAAAAAAAAATCTGAGTAAAGCGAATAAAGTGGTTAACTTGCTGATTGTGACAAGTTTTATAAATTTACTACCTGAATTAGCTCTTTGTATTAAAATTTTCAGTAAAGAAAGACAAATACTACTTCATAGATAACTTACTTTTGAAGGGCAAGAATATACTGGCCAAAAGTTCCTTCATCTTGGAAGCAATTCACCCGAACACATTCATTTCCTCCATTAGTGAAATAATAAATCGATGCCTAAAAAAAGATGAAATTGGAGAATTAGACTATTGTAAAACAAAAAGAACTAAATGTACAAGTTAGATTTAAGTATTACATAACAACTTTCTTTTCAGAGTTCTTGTTCGGATTCCAGCTAGCCAAAACGGCTTCAACCTTCTCTTTAGGGAATTTAGGGTCCACGATATTTTTCATTCGGTAACTCTCCAAAAATCCAAGATATTCCTCCATGGTAAAATTTTTCTTCTTCTGTAGTCTATTCCTTTTATTTTGTCTATACGATTACCTAGCTATTTCAATCTTCAAACATAAATAAAAATATATTAACTAATTTATTGTTGTTCACTTGCTTTGAATTGATACCTGGTAACTAGTTCTTTGAGAGTCCCAACACAAATCAATTTTGTATTTTGGAATGAAATCATTTTTTTCAAAGGTAATATTACTATACTCTCTTTCATTTCAAGAAATAATATATTAAAGACTAGAGATAAGATTATAGGTTGGGGTGTTGTGAAGAGACTAGTTAATTAGCATGTTATTTCCCATCTAAGTTATGTGCCTATGCTTTCTCTCATCAAGGCCATTTTGTTCAGGGGTTTTGGGACAAGAAATTATAATGGCAATGCAATTATTTGTAAGATAATTCCCTGAAGGACCTTTAACAAGCTCACTTGCACCATCAGTTTGAAAAGATTTTATTTTTGTGGAAAATAAGTTTTCAGTTAAACTCTTAAAATGAATAAAACATTTCAAAACATCTGAATTTAGCTTCATTAGATAAATCCAATGAAACCTACTAAAATCATTTATGAAAGGAATATAATATTTGTATCCTTGTAAAAAAACATGTTGGAGAAGGAACCCATTCATCACAATGAATTAAGATAATTGAGTAAGAACATGAGAAGGAGAAGATTGAAAAAACTCAATCTTTTACTTTTTGCAATTTGACACGGATGGCATAAAGAAGTAGATTTTGAAGAATTCAGAACAATGTGTTTAGAAGACTGAAGTTGTTGAATAACTTTAGTGGGTGGATAACCTAATCTACGATGTCATATTTCTGGTGAAGCATATAATGAAGAAAAAGCCAGATGCAAAGTGGATGAAGAAATGCGATAAAGATTATTAACTACTCTACCTTTTTCCAAAAGTACATTAGTAGACAAATCTGTAATCTCATATCATGTTGGATCAAGCCTAAAATAAGAACTAGTATTTGTTATAGACTGAACTACTGATAGTAAATTATGCTTCATATCTGGCACATGTAGAATGTTTTGTAGTTGAAAACTAGCATGTTGAGTATTCAAACTAGAAGTACCAGTTAAAGAGATGGGTAAATACTTACCATTCCCAATTCTGACTCTCTCATTTCCCTTGTAATTAGAAGTATTCTCCAGAAGAGATAAATCACCCATCATGTGAGTAGAAGCTTCATAATCAGACAACCACAGTGTTGAACTAGATGGACTATCATTTTTTTGCCTGTAGTCTATTCCCTTTATTTTATCTATATGATTCCCTAGATGTTTCAATATTCAAAAATATAATAAAATAAAATAATTAATTTATTGGTCTTCACTTGCTTTGAATTGATACCGGTAACTAGTTCTTTGAAAGTCCCAACACAAATCAATTTGGTATTTGGAATGAAATCATTTTTTTTCAAAGGTAATATTCCTAGACTCTCTTTCATTTCAAGAGATAATATATTAAAGATTAGAGTTAAGATTATGGGTTGGGGTGTTGTGAAGAGACTAGTTATTTAGCATGTTATTTTCCATCTCAGTTATGTGCCTATGCTTTCTCTCATCAAGGCCATTCTGTTCATGGGTTTTGGGACAAGAAATTCTAATGGCAATGCCATTATTTGTAAGATAATTCCCTAAAGGACTTTTAACAAGCTCACTTGCACCATCAGTTTGAAAAGATTGTATTTTTGTGGAAAATAAGTTTTCAGTTAAACTCTTAAAATGAATAAAACATTTCAAAACATCTGACTTTAGCTTCATTAGATAAATCCAATGAAACCTACTAAAATCATCTATGAAAGGAATATAATATTTGTATCCTTGTAAAAAACATGCTGGAGAAGGACCCCATTCATCACAATGAGTTAAGGATAATGGAGTAAGAGCATGAGAAAGAGAAGATTGAAAAAGTCAATCTTTTACTTTTTGTAATTTGACACGGATGGCATAAAGAAGTAGATTTTGAGGAATTCAGAACAATGTGTTTAGAGTAGATTTTGAGGAATTCAGAACAATGTGTTTAGAGTAGATTTTGAGGAATTCAACAATGTGTTTAGAAGACTGAAGCTGTTGAATAACTTTAGTGGATGGATGACCTAATCTACGATGCCATATTTCTAGTGAAGCATTAATGAAGAAAAAGCCTAATGGATGGAGAGACATGAGTAAACTCCAACCGTGGCTCATCAAAGGTATTATATTTAGCTGCAAAATAGTCCAAGAGGACTTGAGAGGCACACAGTTCCAATCCTAGATTAGGTACTCTTAAAAAAAAAGGTTTAACAATAACTTTACAAATCAAATCTAGGTTGGGTGCAAGATTACCAGTTTGTGACATGGGCAGGGAGGTAGGCACATCATTATTAGTCACATCTATAACTCCTAAATCATTTTCCAATGTCGCAGCATGCTCACATTCATAGAACAATTCATAAAGACCTAGTTCATAATCATCATCATCCAAAGTTTTATTCTCATGCATGGACATATCCAAAGAGACATCATGTTGTGACCTAGGTATAGAATCAGACACGTCAATTATATTTTCATGCTTAAGATCATTAGTGTCGACAGGAGATTCAACATTTTCTAAGTCAGACACAAGAAATGTGTCATGCTCTTGTTCACAGGAAAATTGCACAGGCTCAAGATCAGTATCAACATCGCATGTATATGTAACACTAGAAGAAACATCATTCATTAAGGTCGAGGCAGAGAAGCCTAATGTCTCTGAACTCAAAGGTTCGACAATATTTTCAGTAAAAACATATTCTTCTAACATAACATCATCATCATCATCATCACAGAAATTCATTTCCTTATTTAAAATCGTAGTATTTCTAGTCCCTTCATTTAAAACAGGTTCATATGCAATATCTGTTGTACGAGTAAGACTAGGCATACTATTTTCACATTTTATTTCATTAGGACAAACAAACATTTCATCCTGAAATTCCTCCCTTCCTACATTTTGTAAACGAATCAAATTCATTTTTAATAATGCATTAAGTTGTTCAATGGAAGGAGAGTCTTCAACAGTAGGAAATTCATAATCAATGCTATATGGTTTATCATGCAATACAATCCTAGCATTATTTTGTTCGATGAGTCTGAGATTTTCCTCCACAGATTGAGAAGTACAAAATTGTTCAACTTCCCACTGTGGTGGATGATACATGTGTGCATGGTCATTAGGGTCTATAAAATACTGATCGCAACCTTCGAAAGGTTGATGATGGTCCCAATGACTATCAGATTTGTAATCTGTTTGCATTTCATATTTTGGATTTTCATGATATTCTCTAGATTGCCTAAAATCATGCAAAATATATCAATTCTCAGCAGGATGGCCTAAGCCTCCACATAAGGTACAAGCATAGATTTCAGATTGCCTAGAAGAATTATATGCGACAGATTCATGCATTTGCATTTCTAAAGCTGCAATTCCAGCTTCTAACTGGTCCAAAAGTGATGATTGTGAGAGTTGGGCACTGTAAAGATGTTCATTTTCACCCTGTGGTGGATGATACATGTGTGAGTAGTTATTAGGGTCCATGTATTGATGCTCAGGACTGTGAAAATGTCCATAAAAATCCCTATAACTAGTGACATCATGGTCTTTTGTAGTTTCATAATGTGAAGCATGCCCGTAAGCAAGCTCTCTGATGGATTTTTTTCCATCCCCACCTGCAGACCAGAATCCTGACATGATCTCTAACTAGCACTAGGCTTGTTGCAGAGATTGGGATGTACACACTGAAAATGACCAATATTTTTTTTTTTCATTATTGGTTTTTTTTTTTTTCAAGCCCGTTCTCTAATTACCTCGGGCATACATTAGAAAAACAAAATAAAAGAAGAAAAATCATAAACGGAAAGTAAGTTCTATGCAATCGCAAACAAGGCTGACTCTACCACAGAAAACCTACTGATTTCTAGCAAACAAAAAGCATGATGGTTCCACTTAGATTGTTTTCTAGACCAGCTTCTAATCCTTCGAAATGGAATTCGTTACAAACTGAGCAAACTCCTCCGGAATCAATCCGAGTTTAAGTAAATTGAATAGAGGCGAGGGAAGCTGCTAGAGCTTTGATACCCAAGGCCTCACCGTATTACAAGGCGGCGCAGTCACGCATTCAATTTACAGAAACCGTCATGAACTTCGAAGTATGCTTAAAGAGTAACCAATATTTTTCGAACGACTCTCCTACTAAGCTCGTTACCTTATAGGTCTTGTTCTATTTCAAATTTTAAAGCTTAGGTTCATGTATGTATCGTTTTCCTAAGGCGGGAAAGAAGAGAACGGTGATGAAATCCGAACCCTTATCTTGTATGTCCAGTCCTTTCCCTTTACTAGGAAAATAAAACAGCCGTATTCAAATCCTCAACATATATGCAACCGAAGGAATACAATAACTCGCTAACATGGGATTCGCGAGTGTTTCGACAAACTTACCTCCCGTACCAGACGGGGATGAAACGTTGTTGTCGACTCGGGCCACGACTCCTATGTCATGAACGAACCCGAGGGGCCGAGGTGATATTGTAATCACCGTCCTTCTCTACAAACAGTTTGATATTTAATACTACCCTTCCGTAGGGTTTAAAAATAAAAATAAAAATAGAATGTCCAAAGTCCAAAAATAAAAATAAAGTGCAAAAGAAAAAGAAAATTACAAGAGTAGAGGAATCCTAATACAAACTAAAAATAAAATAAACTTTTTTTTTTTTTTTTTAAATAAATAAAATAAAAACTCCTTTCGCTTCCTTCCTTTCCTTCGCCTTTACAACAACTACTCCGGTACCTGTTGAGATCAAAAGAGGTAGTTAGGGTTTCGAAGTTTTAAAGCAAAAGCAAAAAAAAAAATAAAAAATAAAAAATAAAAAAAAATGTAAAATTGACAGTGAATAGTTGCTGCTACAGTGATATGTACCTGTTGCTGCTACAGTGATATGTGAACAGTCCAGGAGATGAAAAATGAACTACACCGCTACCGAGTCCCCGGCAACGGCGCCAAAAACTTGGTAGGATCGGAAAGATACCTACTATTGTGTATACTGCAAGTGCACAGTGTCGACAAGCAACACAGGGCAAGCACAGGTCGAACCACAGAGATTTGGAGAGTGTAGAAGTTGATTCTAAATCCTTACTTAGAACTGATTCAGAGAGTAACCAAAGGGGGTTTGATTTTGTCGATACGACGAGATATTGGCAAAGACTTAAACAGAAAGTAATTTGAATTAAAGTAAGCAATTAAATCAAGGTGTAAATACTGAGAATATGGATACTAGGGTATTCAAATCCACCACTAACTTATGATATGCATTCAACTTGTAATATTATTCTTGTCCTCACAGCAGATTCAAGTCTACCGTATATCTAAGGTGTTTCTCCGATGGATAATTTAATCACAACTAAAGTATTTCTCCAAAGCATTAATTGTCTAATTAAAGCACAACTAATCTGAGGATCAATATTTGGTTAAGCATGAGTTGTAGCATAATCAACATAGATATATTCTAACTACAATGGATACATGGCATACATTGTGAGAGCAAGATGTTGACAAACTTGGATTAAATTATATCTTTAAACAATTCTAAACTTTCAAGAACAAGATACAAGATATGAATACATACCAATGAGTTGCGGCTTCATTTAAACCCTAGCAAATGAAATTAGAACATGAAGAACATTACAACAAAATTGAAATTTGATAAACTAACATGAACAAGCTATTATTGGATGAGTTTTCAACACAACAACCCTCTCTATTTATACACAAAAATTCTCTCACATTTGGGATTCGAAATTTACTGTAGCAACCACTCAACAATTAAACAAAACATGTTTTCTTAATTGATGGATAGAATGGAATACAATGGGGGTGAGGTGGATGATTTGGAAATAATCCAATGGGGGTGAGGTGGATGTTTTGGAAAGAATCCAATGGGGGTGAGGTGGAAATGGATTTGGGTCTTGGGTTTTGGATCATGGGTTGTTTAATCCCATGAATTTGTAAACAGGTTGCCACTGATGCGCGAGCAGGTTGCAACTCTTCCAACTTTCTTCTCTTTTGTCTTCTCAATTCTTCCAAGCTTTATTTAGTACTTAAAAACACAAAATTAATTAATACAAATATTTATTCTTGAAGATGGTAAGAATGCAGAATTTGGGATAATATATGACTTTGAAGCGCGAAAGATGAGTTAAGTGCCAATGAAAAGGTGTATGAATATGCAATATTTGGCACTCATTAGTTTGCAAGCTTAAACCCCTGGATTTTGGTTTTAAATGATGTTATGCAGACTTGTTATGTGTACCATGAAGTCCGAACATCCCGAACTAATGTTTTCAAACCTAAACATTTAAGAACCTTAAACACAGATCAAGTTAGGTAGAAATGAACGATAAGCAAGGTACATGAATCATTATAAGTACGCTAACCAAATAAAAACACAAATATTGATCAAGTTTATAGATATACCTTTTTAGAAGAATCCAATCGAATTCTACATCCTTACCGAACATAATCTGTGTGCCCCAATTCTCGTGCTTTCCTCACCGTATACATAGCAGGGCATTCCTTGGTGAGGATGCCCTTACAATATAATAAAGTTGTGCCGAGGTGAAAAATGTCTTGCCCACCATAAGTGACTTTTGGATTATCATGAAAGAGATCGCTTTTAGAACCTTTCACGTCCAAATCCATTTTTCCAAAGAACTTTTTAAGTTCCATCATCATGGATACTGCCTTCTCCATAGACATGGAAATTTCTGGGAGATCATTCCATTTCACACTCAAAACATCATCGAATTTCTTTGATATCCACTTCTGAGTGCGTTTAGGAACAATCAGAACTTTCTTCCCATTACTTTCTTCTAGATTTGTCGAGAGAGAATTGGATTGACTATTCTTTTGAAAGTTAGTCTTTCTACAATTGGGAACGTCGTATCTTGTCTTCTTCTTTACGAAGTTATCCTTTTGATAACCATTACGATTGTGAAAAGGCTTCATATGACGTTTATAGGCAAATCTAGGTTGATCACGGCACTGATTCCTTTGTGCTGACTTTGGAAGTTGATAAACTTTGCTCTTTTGAACCTTAACTGCCGGTGAAGGTATTTCACTTTTGCCATCGGTGGAAACCTTTTGTTGAGAAGAATCACTAGCCCTGAAATTGTTTACCTCTTTGCTAATACTTGGAGCATCTATTCCCTTATATCCCAATCCTCGTGAATCACGATGATTTTTACTTGCTCCTAGCATAATGGTTAGTTTTCTTGAACTAGTATTGAACTTTTTCAAGTTATCTTCCAACATCTTGATTTTAGCAAGAGTAGCAGCTAAATCAGCCTCAATATATTTTTCTCGAGCGAGACAAGCACTTTATCTGTCATAAAAACTTGTTTGCTGGGAGGTAATCCTTGCTTCAGATTCTGCAAGTTTCTCTTCCAACAAAAAATACTTTTGATAAATATTATCACATTCAAGAGACTTTATACGTAGGTTTTCCTCAGAATCCTTGAGGATCAATTCGTTAGAACAATTTGAAACATAAACACATGCGTAACATCTTCTCAATTTCTTGTTTTCTCGACAGAGAGGAGTCAGGAGACGCGTGACATGAGAATTTGCCATCTTCTTGTTTTTCAATGAATCCAATGGCTTAACATACTCTGATATTTCCTCATCAACATCTCTATCAATATCTGAGTCACCTTCATCAAAAAGTTCATCCAACTATTCTTCTAGGCATGTTTCCCATATACCAACAATTTCTACATCACGAGGATGTTTAGATATTGACCTTGATGTGACCGTTCTCTCAGGTTAATTTAAGCTTTGAAAAATATCTGGTAAATTTTGAACTGGTACGTTATTAGAGATAGACTCGTCCATAAATTCAGATCGCTTCAAACACAGACTTATAAGGTCTTAAACGTGTTTTCCTGCTCTGATACCAATTGAAAAACAGGGGGCCTAACAACCACACCCAATATTTCGATTAACAATCTGTATGGACAAACTCCAATATAGTTTCTAGAGAATCAACTAGACAGTCAGACTCAATCTAGATAAAAATATATCAAAGAGTTTATATCTCTCTCACTTGATTTGATCTTTACTCAAGAAAATAGAAATCTGCGAGTCTTTATCAAATACAAGGAGATAACTTGGATGGTACCAAAGACCAATATCCAAGTGTCAATCAATTTAAATCAACAACCAAAAGGTCGGATATTCTAATTGATTGAACAACGCACAACCCGTATTATTTTAATTATATAACAAATATAATGCGGATATGAAATAACACATACACCAGAATTTTTTAACGAGGAAACCGTGAATGCAGAAAAACCCTAGGACCTAGTCCAGATTAAACATACACTGTATTAAGCCACTAAAGACACTAGCCTACTCCAAACTAACTTCGGTCTTGGACTGTAGTTGAACCCCAATCAATCTCACACTGATCCAAGGTACAATTATGTTCCTATGCCTTTGATCCCAGCAGGATACTACGTACTTGATTCCCTTAGTTGATCTCACCCACAACTAAGAGTTGCTACGACCCAAAGTCGAAGACTTTAATAAACAAATCTGTATCACACAGAAAATTCTACGATAATAGATAAATCCGTCTCCCACGAATAAACCTACGAGTTTTGTTCCGTCTTTTGATAAATCAAGGTGAACATGAACCAATTGATAGCCAGACTTATATTCCCGAAGAACATATCAGTATTATCAATCACCTCACAATAGTATTAATCGACACAACGAAAAAAGATATTGTGGAATCACAAACGATGAGACGAAGATGTTTGTGATTACTTTTTATCTTGCCTATCGGAGATAGAAATCTCAAGCCAATTATTACAATTGTACTCATACGATAGAAACAACAAGATTAGATCACACAACTACAATAAAAGTAGTATCGGTCTGGCTTCACAATCCCAATGTTTAAGTCGTTAACATGGTTTAGAAGAAGGAACCAAAGGTTAAAGGAGAATCGACTCTAGCATAGCACAACTAGTATCACACAGAATGTGTGGGGATTAGGTTTCCCAATTGTTAGAGTTCTCCCTTATATAGTCTTTCAAATCAGGGTTTGCGATCAATGTTAGCTTAGTAAAAAAGCATTCAATATTCACCATTAAATGAATACCTGATTAGATTCAAGCTAATACTTGTCAACCGTTAGATAGAAAACATAGCTTGTTATACACACATGAAATGCACGTTTATAGGTTTGTGTAACCGTACCCAAACTTGTACATTAGTTGGTTCAACAATAGTTAACCAAATGGTTAGCCATATGATAACTTTCATATCAACCATATTCTTCTTCACCATAACTAGTTCAAATGACTCAAATGAACTATTTGGAGAGTTGTTCAATTACAAGGAAATCTCATGTACTACACAAGACACAATTAAAGCAAAAACGATTTGATTCACTCGAATCGGTTCATGAACTATATAGCCACGGTTTTCAATAGCATTCCTTAGTTTATAAAGATAAGTTCACATACACCGGTTTTAGACATAACCTACTCAAGTTTGCAGACTGGGTTCGCGGACTCAATTTCCTGGATGGAGTTCACAAACTCCAGCAGAAATTCTCAGTTTTGAGAACTTCCGCCAGTTCGCGGACTGAAGCTCACGCACTTATCCGGGTCTCTTGATCAACAAAGTTCGCAAACTTTGGTTCAAGGAATAAGGACTTATACATATATGTGTTTCCACAACAATGCTTATATCCTCCAATGGTTATATTGTCTAAACTCTCATTTCAATCATTGAAACATTCTCAGAGGACGTTATATAGTTGTTATTCACAAACCATTTTTCGTCAGAGCAATTTTTAAAGTGATTGAAACTTAACATGACTTTCGTCACTTGGTAAAGATGAACTTGGCTAAAGCGAAAGCTTTACCAACACATATTTCGAGAAATAGATAGGCGAGGTAAACTCGACTCGGAATACCAAATGTGTATAATCTTAGTCTATATAGTAAAATGACTTTTGTCTCAAGATTGGAGATACATAGACTTTTGAGTGATATATAATTTTAAGTCTCCACATACCTTTTAGTCGATGAAGATCCACCAGTTCCTTGAGTAGTCCTTCGTCTTGTATGATGATTGCCATGGAGTTCTTGAGATCAACTACACTTTTTATACTACTCCGAGACCTTAGATATAGTAGACTAGAAATCAAGAATTATAGTTTTGATCAAGCAATGCTCTAACACTTCATTTTTGGTTCTTCGACGAAAGAGGAAGGATCCACGGACATTCTTATATGTACACTATCCATACAAGATTGAACCAATTTTTTTTAGAGTACAAATGACAATGAATTTGAACCCAATATTTTGATGATACATTCTTTTTATTAATCTCTAGATTCCAACGAAAAATGAGCACAATCCGAGATGTATAACACCATCGTCTACCACTTAGAAAATCAACTGTTGAAAATTAACGGTCAAAATTTCAATCAGTAGATGGTGAGGTTTGGTATATCAATTTGTGCTCATTTTTGGATAGGAATCTAGAATTTAATAAGAGAACATATCATCAAAATTTATTTCAAATTCATTACTATTTGGACTTTGAAGAAAAATTGGTTCAATCTTATATGAATAATGTACATGTAAGATTATCCATAATCCATCCTCTCTACAAAGTGAGAATGTTATAAATACTCTCCATTTTGGTTGACATTGCATAATATCCCGATAGGTGAAAAATAACTTTTTTGGAGTTAACTTGAGAAAGTTACTTCCACTTTTTGGAAGCAACTTATATAAAATTGCGTTCACTTCGGGAAGCAACTTGTGCTAGTTGAGTCAATTTCTGAAATCAACTTGTGCCAGTTGGTTCCACTTTTCAGAAGGTAGAGATACTTTTTAAAATTGAATAAGAGTATATTTTAGAGCGAAGGTTGGCAATATTACGTATTCTAAAGAAAGGGGCAGAAACAGTTTGACTCTTAAAAAACCCACCAACCATGTGCGCTTTATGAAACCAGTTGGACCGGCCGTGTGAGTTAAAGGGTGTAGACAAATCTGCCTTCCTGGTTGAGTTAATATGTGGAGTTAGAGTTAACTGCATAGTCTCGTATCCGAATAAAAAATGGTTGTGAAGAGTTTTTTTTTATTCTGCACGAAAATTGGCTTTCGATAGTTCCTCAATCAGTTCTTCATGTCCTTCAGCATCTCTTCTGTGATCTTGGATAGACAAAGACCGGAGATGGGTTCTTAGTGATAGTAGCATCCAATCCAACCAAGTTTAAAAAAAAAAAACAAGCATAACAATTGTTATAGATGAGCTGCCCCAACACGACGAACAAACAAATAATGAAAAACTCCATAAGTAAGTGTTACAGATGAGATGAATACTCATCTCTGCAGATTCATTGCAAAGACTTCAACAGATTCGCAGCTGAGCAGATACAACTACAACCTACTTCTGTCCAAACCATCCCTTGCGCCTGCTATTTCACACCTTCTGATGTCCACACCACCACCACTTCGGTCACAAATAACAGTTCCCAATCCAACCAAGTTGAAACTACAACTACTGTTCAAACAACAAATGGCACGACAAAATAAATAGACAACATGTTTTAGATGATCATATAAACTAAATTGAGTACCATACTAACGATGATCATATAAAATTAATTGGGTATCATACTAACACGGTAGTATAAAATAAATTGGGTAGGATGTTCTCATCTATCGGAGTCATATTGGCCATCGACCAAATATCCACAGAGCTATATAATCTAGTGAAACAATATTTTTAAAGTTGTCGAGAACCAATATATACCCAGACACAATTCACAATTCTCTTTTACAACTAGCTAGCATCTTTAAAGAGGTCCCAAAATATTTATTGGGTATTTCTTCAGGGGAGTCCAATAATATAACCTGGGTGCCTCCTTAAAGGAATCCCAAAATATTTATTGGGCACTTTTTGAACTGGGTCAAATAATATAAATTGGGTACCTCTTATACGAGTATATCAGACGATTCAGTCCATATACCCCAAGAATCCAGTTTACATAACAGCAAAATGATGTTGTATCCCATAATGGGCCTCATATATCACTTGCAAGTGGCAACCTATCTAAAAGGTTTTTCATTGGCAGTAGAAATATAAAATGTATCGTGTTCCATCCACTTTTCCATGGTTCCAACCTCACATTACAGTTTGTGATGACAGGGTACTGAATATTAGCACCTACCCTCATTTAACTGTCATAAGTCTGCCACATAATATACATGTTCTACTGAAGACTAACTGCTATTAAAATAGAATAATCTTACTCGTAACGCCGTGTTTCCAGCAACCTCCATTGCAGCATCACCAGTATTGGCGAACAAGTTAACATAGTGTAATTACGAATAGTAGTTAATAATCACATTGGACGACTTCTCTATGATAAAATTGAACAAGCATAGTCTCTATTTGTCGAGTAAAAGTAAGCAAAAGTGATTATGATTAAACATGCGAGACTAAACTCCTCACTGAAACATGTGAAACTATTGATCATCAAAGTTCCAAATTTCCAAAAAGCCACAAGCTCATAAGTCATAAGCTACTAACTTGAAAGAAAACAACTGTAAACACCCGATATGGGATAAGTTGATAAGGTTTCATCAGTTCAGTGTATGTATGACGTAATCCACGGAATATACCAACTGGCAAGGATCAATTACATAATTCAACCACGAGCGGAACATTTGTTACATTTCAAACAATTACAACATGAAACTTAAAAAGACCCTTCGCAACAGCAGAAAATGTGTCGCTACTATATTCAAACTAGAGTTATTAAGGGAGTTACATAAAGCATGTCACCTGGAATTTTAGGCGCAAAACTCACCGCATAAGTGATTGCATTCCCTTGATAGCAGATCGTATGACTCCCCAGGCCACTCTCTTCTAAGTTCTCCCAGGATCTGGTTAACTTTGTAAATTGAGGTTGTTGTTGTCCCGAGGACTATACATTCGCGATATGTGTGCATCGGATTCTTACTTGGTGGGCAACTAAACACTCCAGTGCCTTGGTCACAATACCCAAAAGACCATTCCTCATTCCCATAGACCTGCCACAGACAATCACATTAGTATCTGGACAACATAAACTGAAAGTTATTACCAAATGTCATAAATAATTACAAACTTGCAACACGAAAAAAAAGGCTTACAAGTTAGAGTAAGCCACGCATGAATTGACTGGTAAAAGAAAATGTAAGATAGGTGATACTGATCCAAAAATGAAAAACCATAATTCATGAAATTACACACATCTTGAGCTACTTGGCTCATGCAAGAACATAACAACAATAATCGGTAACTCAAGTACTCAGTAAAAGTGCTTAATTCCTTTCACTAATAGAATTGTAATTTGCGATTTACTGACCACATTGAACATATATGCTTCCTTCACAAATTAAATAGCATCATCATACTAAGTACCTCAATCTGACTTTTCTTCAGTCTCACAACCCAACAAACTACAAAACATGCCCAATCCTTAACTTAATTTACTATCAATCAATGAAAAAATTACTTCTTATCATCAAAACAAAACCAAAAATAATACAATCAATATCCCCCACTAACACTAATCTCCTTAGGTATCAAAACTCTTAGAATCAAAAGCATACTTCAGTTCCAAATACTAAGCAAACAGCATTTTTAAACAAACTCAAATTTGATATAGCCCCCAAAATATCAGAAAACAAGCACAAACCCATAAATTCACCCAGAATTTTAATTCCCTCACATCAAAAACTCAAAAACATATTGCCGGAACTGCAGTACAAATGAAAAGAACCCATCAGAGATATGCACTTACCATTCCATAGATACCCGAATAGCCAAATGTATAGCAAGACTGTGTAGTTAACCCTAACTCCAATCTAACCCTAACTCCACATATTAACTCAACTAGGAAGGGCAGATTTGTCTACACCCTCTAACTCACACGGCCGGTCCAACTGGTTTCCTAGCGCGCGCATGGTTGATGGGTTTTTAAAGAGTCAAACTATTTCTGCCCCTTTCTCCAGAATACGTAATGTTGCTGACCTTCCCTCAATATTTTAAGGGGTGGATTTTGAGGGGTGTTAAAATAATATTTCCCAAGTACAAAATATGCCCTTCTAAAGTTCATTCAACCGATGTAAATGATTCACTACATTTATAATATTAAGTGTCATTATTGGGTCCCAAAGTGGTATCTAAATATAGTCAACACAGTTTGGCACATTTAACAATAGACAAGCAATCATGATTGGGACACAAAGTGGTGGTAAGCCACAGTTTCATAACTCCTTTTTCAACATCACGGGCCTAATATTCCTCTAGATTTTGTTTCACTTTGAAGACATATTTTGTCTCTCCTAATACTGAACTGTATCAAACCATTCAGTGAAGACATATTTCAGATTTCTACCAAAAAAATAAAAAAGCAAATTTTATGGTCAACATCACTGGAATGAAATCCTGGCTAAAGTTGGGTATACCCGAATCAATTGGGAGATACAAAATTTAAACCCATCCAAATTAGTGTGCTAAGGGGTGTTTAAAAGGTGTTAAAAGACCAAATTCCATACTATTAATACAATAAAACAACCATGACGACTAAAACATTTAAAAAAAATAATCAAAATCTTTCTTCAAAACTCTAACTATACATGATGAAATAAAAATAAAATAAAAAAACGAGTTAAAAGTCTTTTGTCGACCTTGCCGGCTAAAATATAGTCGGCAGGGTATAAGGTTAAATACCGTGTCAACTTTTCATCTTTGAAATTAGTCGTTACAGGGTCGTCACGGTATCCATCCCCCATACCTTGCCGACTATATTTTAGTCGGCCGGCTATGAAATTAATAATCATGCATTTCTAAACACCTTTTTCTTTGTGTCAAAAATCCTATAGTCAGCAGGGTAGTTTTTTGTCGACCTTGCCGACTTTTCTTCAAAATTGAAAATGTTACTCAAAATCACTCAGCAGCTTTGCAATCCTGTTTGGCTAGTGTGGTTTCATTTCCATTACAAAAAGGAAAAAATCCTACAAAATCATAACACATAATCCATGAGTTCAATCCAAATAATACCTAATTTGAGAATTTCAATTCAACTAATTAACTAACTTAATTAACTAACCTAAACACATTATTAGTGTTAATTAATCAAAGATATATTAGTCATTTTGAAAATGAATGGTTAAGGGGTGTTGTGTTTTATTTCATAATGACCCGAGTTTTGTCTTATTAGGTATACCCCAATTAACCTGGATAAATCCCAATATCGCCAGGAATAAAAATAGTGATGCATGGTTGGGAGCCGAAGGATCATAAGCAAATGTAAAAATAAATAAATTACAATATCTATTCTATTCTCCTTCGAATGAGGAAGAAACCACTCTTGTCCTTCCGATTAACTAGATGATTCATTAATGAAGGAGGATCCCTTTACATGGCTTGTGTGATATTATCTCACACATTACATGTCCTTTTTGCGAATAAAAACCAAACGATAACGTATTTAAAGCTAAGATTTTGGGGATATGTTCTTCTTATAAAGCTCTACATACCCACCAAAAATAAGCACATTCTGAAATACCAAACCTCATCATCTATCAATCTTATTTTAAACGGTTGAGAATTTGTCGACTTTCGACGGTTGGGTTTCGAAGTAGTAGATGGTAAGGTTTGGTATTTCAGAATGTGCTGATTTTTGGTGGGTATGTAAAGCTTTATAAGAAGAACATATCCCCAAAATCTTAGCTTCAAATACGATATCGTTTGGTTTTTATTCGCAAAAAGACATGTAATGTGTGAGATAATGTCACACAAGCCATGTAAAGGGATCCTCCCTCTTCATTAATTATGCAAAACATAAAAAATATTATCTCTTTCAAATTATTGAAGAAAAAAAAATCAATTAATTAATTTTTTATCCAACGTACATATCATTTGAAAAACAAAATAAAAGGGAGACTTTAGGTTTAATTAAAAACATATTTTATGATTGATAAGTTTAATTATTATTAATCGTATGTGATAATGGCGCCAAATACAAATTTAATTGAAGAGTTGAAAATTTGCAAGAAAAGAAAGATCAATAATTCATTTATTTTGATGCATAATTCATATAAGTGATGAAGTATAATTTAAATTCCACAACTTGTTATGAGTTTTCAATCATTTTCTATAGATCTATACATATCGGTTCATTTTATTGATGCATAATGAAGCTCCATCCGATCTTATACGAAGAAAGGGAAAACTATGAATATATATGGCTTTTGTTAACGTGTATCTCAGGATATATGTTAAGAATGATTTTTATATTATTTATTTGGGTTGGAACCTCTCTTTTGGTATTTTATTTTTTTTGGAAATAAAAATCAGTTATTCCTAGAAATGACTATTCCACATTTACCCTTGTTAAATTAAATTAATTATATAAAAGTTCACAGACATTAATTGATTTTACTATGTGGGTCCCGTATTAGTGCCATTCTTTCATTCACCATATCATATCTTCTTTGACCATCTCATTTTCTCTCTCATGCGAAAACTTCTCTCTCATGCGAAAACTGAGGCGATTCTATGCCTAGATTAAAAGTTACTAGTAAACACCGACAGTTACCAGTAAACACCACCATTTCTACCAAAATCTCCATAAAATAGCCAGTATCCACCGTAGGCCACGGCGGCGATTGTCGAAAATCACCAAAACATCGAGTTTCTAAGTCTCCAATCTTCATGTTAGTAAGACACCCAGATACTAAGACACAAAGACACCCAGATACTAAGACACAAAGATTCCTTGTTACTGAGTTAGAAAGACACCAAAAATTCTTGAGTTTCTAAAGACACCTTCAATTCAGCGACAATTAGCCTCTTTAAGAAACAAAGTTTTTTTTGATCTAAACAAATTAGCTACTAAGAGTTCTGTTGATTTTGGTGGGATAAGTCTTTTTTCTCGAAGAGAGGCTTAAATCAAGTGAACGGACGATTCAGGACATTAAATCTATCTTCTCAATCCCCTATTTTTTTTTCTCTCTTTATTTTATTTAACCATTCATTATCTAACATGTTCCTTTTATGGTGTTTGTTTCAACCGGATTTTAAAATCCCTAATTTCTTAGTTGTTTAATTTCTTATCTTTCTCCTATTTTCTGCTTCTGGTTGGCTGGAATCTTAAGTTTTTATTTCCCTAGTTGTTTAAAACTATTTGATTCACTTTCAATCTCTTTCCTTTGTTATCAATTTCCTTCCGTTCTATTCTGCTATCTTTAATCTGCACTATGAATTTCTTTAAATCTTGCAATAGAAAAGTAGATTACATCTCAATTTTGATGCCAATTTGTATGATTTCAGGTACCTCTAAACACAACTGGAAAAAAAAGGAAACTACTGCATCGACCGGGGACTCAAAGTTTTTCTAAAATTAGTCCACTGAGTTCTGATAATGAATTTGATCTGGGACTCAGTTGCATTTTTTTAGCTATCCAAGCTGCTGATTTGGATCAGTGTCTAGTCTTGATAGGCTTATCATGCTTTTCTGAGGAGAAATTGATCTTCAACAGCGAAAATGATATGTTGGGGACTGCAACAACACAGGTATGTAATTATTACTTTAACGGAATTTTTTTAGAGAACCTTTTGAACTTAATCTTCTATCAAATGTTATTTAGAATCTTTGAAATGTGGTTAACAAGTATCTCCTTGGTGGGCAGAAACATAAGGATTAGAAAATTTAGATACCCTGAAATATCATACTTCTGGCAGTTTATAAGTTTGATATCCTGGAATTGTCAAGGATTAGGAAAGCTAGAAACTCGTCATAGCCTGTTAGACATTTTAAACAAGGAAAACCCGGATATTATTTTCTTATCAGAAACTAAACAACAAAGTATGGAGATGAAAAACATTTTAAGAATGGTAAATGTGCATAATTTTTTCCTTGTTCCGCCTAGAGGCTATGCTGGAGGTCTGTGTCTTATCTGGAAAAACAACGTTAACATCCAAATAGATGACCATGATCATAACTTTATCAATGCCACTATCTTTGATCCCATAAAAAAAAGTAGTTGGATTCTATCTTGCTTCTATGGTAGCCCATATAGGAAACTAAAGCTTAACTCTTGGAATATCATAAATCAGATGGCAAAAATTGTTGACAAACCCTGGATTATCATTGGTGACTGCAATGTAGTTCTCCATGAGGAAGAAAAGAAAAGTAGGTTTTATTTTAAGAAAAATGAAGCCAAAATCTTCAACAAACTTATCAATAAATGTAATCTTGTATACCTAGGGTTTACAGGGTATACCTACACTTGGAATAACCATAGACATGGTGACGAAAATATCGAACAAAGACTTGACAGAGCTTTTGTAAATGACAAATGGAACAGAAAATACCCAAATTCGAGCATAAAACACTTATCCCCTGTAGCTTCTGATCATGTTCCGATAAAACTTAACTTGCACAACCTCTGGGATGATGGCCCAACACCTTTTAAATAATTTAGTGAGTGGATGAAGCATGAGGATTGTAAAACTATAATCCAAGATAGTTGGAACTCTTCTGTTAGAGGGTCACCGGCTTACAAGATTAACAAGAAGCTTGGTAACATTAAACACCGGCTAAGAGTGTGGAATAGAAATATTTTTGGAAACATAAACAGTAACATAGAGAACATAAAGAAAAAACTGGCCAGTAGTCACACTTCTGAAAACTACCCAAACAAAACTAAAGAATTAGCCAACCTAAAAAATGAACTGGCGAAATGGTACACTATCAAGGAAAAATTATGGAAGGACAAAAGTAGAGATCAAAATTTGGCTTTAGGAGACAGGAACACTAGGTATTTCCACACAAAATCTAAGCAGAGATTTAGACGAAATAGAATTGAAATGATTAAAACGGAAGATAATGTTTGGTTGAATTCTAGGGAGGAGATTGCTGAGTGCATAACTCAGCATTTCCTAAAAATAGCAACTACTGTTAAACCTGAAATAGATGATAATCTAATAAACCTTATCCCAACTACTGTAAACCAAATGGATAATGACATGCTGTGTGCTACTCCTTTAGAAAGTGAAATAAAAAAGGTACTTTTTTCCATGGAGCCGGATAAAAGTCCGAGTCCGGATGGCTTTCCACCCAATTTCTTTCAACAAAATTGGGAAACTGTTCGCAATGATTTGACTAAAATGATACAAAACTTCTTTGAAAAAGGGAACATCTCAAAAGAAATGAATGCCTCATTCATCTCTTTAATCCCTAAGACTTTGAACCTTACCACTCTTGTGGAATTCAGACCTATATCCCTAGCCAACACTAGTTATAAGGTGATTTCTAAACTCATGGCAGGTAGAATGAAGAGCCTTCTAGGCAAAATAATTTCACCGTACCAATCTGCTTTATTCCAGGAAGGCAGATTGCTGAGAATATCACTTTAGCCCATGAAATAATACACAAGATGAAAACCTCTAAGTCTAAGAAAGGGTCTATGGGACTAAAGATTGACATGTCCAAAGCATTCGACAGAGTCGAATGGGACTTCCTAATCAAGGTTATGACTAGAATGGGATTTAACAAAAAAATGGTGCAATCTGGTGTATGAGTGCATTTCGACCACTACACTCTCTGTTATACTTAATGGTTCCCCGACGACTTTCTTTAAACCTTCTAGGGGATTGAGACAGGGATACCCTATCTCCCCCTATCTCTTCCTCTTTTGTATTGAAGCGCTTTCAAGAACCATTCAAAATGCTGAAAACAATGGGCTAATTGAGGGTATAAAACTGGTTCATAAAGCTCATTCGCTGAGCCACCTTCTTTTTGCCGACGACTGCCTAGTATTTTGTAAGGTTAGTGAAAATTCCTGTCAAAATTTGGTTAATCTGTACAAAAAATTTAGCATGGCCTCGGGACAACTCATTAATCTGAGTAAGTCAGGGGTGTTTTTTAGCAAAAAAACGGAAACTTGTATTCGCAAAAGAGTTAAGGAAATCTTAGGTGTCACTGCTATTCCTTTAATTGACAAGTATCTAGGAGCACCTTTGTTCACTAACAGATCAAAAATACAGTTCTTTGAACCCTTACTTGATACGCTGAGAGGTAGAATGACGGGGTGGAATGGAATTAACTTAAATAATGCAGGGAAAACAGTCATGATAAAAAAATGTAGCTTCCTCTATCTATGTGTATCAAATGAATTATTTTAAAATTCCGGTTAAAATTTGTGATCAAATAACAAGAATGCAAAGAAAATATTGGTGGGTAAAAAATGAAAAGGGTTTAAACGAAAAGGGGAAAAAAGGTATTTGTCTTAAGAATTGGCCTTCTATGTGTAAATCTTGAAGAAGGAGGTCTAGGTATAAAAAATGTAAAGAACTTTAACATAGTCATGATAGCTAGGATGGGTTGGAATCTTATTCAGAATCCTGACTCACTTTGTGCCACTATAATGAAAGCTAAATACTACCCACTTTGTGATCTTCTGCATATAAATTGTAAACCAAAAAAGAGTGACAGTTGGCTTTGGAAGGGTTTGCTAACAGGGATTGCACAAATAAAAAAATGTTGTTTCTGGGATTTAGGTAATGGTAATAACATTGACATTTGGCAGGATTGTTGGATCCCAGGGGTTAAACAGCCGCCCTTTAGAAACTTGACTGACACTGGGGGTCTTAACAAAGTTAGTGATCTGATAACATACAAAAAAAATGGGATTTTGTTAAACTAAACAAGTGCTTTGACAACCAAATAGTACAAAAAATTGGAAATATTACAATTTCAGGTGAAGAAAAAATGGATACTCCAAGATGGACTTTAAATGAAAAAGGTATTTTCTCTGTAAAATCTTTGTATAACCACATTAATTCGAATGGTAATCATGAGTCTAAATGGAAAAGAATATGGAAAATGAAAACTTCTCCGGCAGTGAAGATTTTTATTTGGAAAGCAGCACACTCAATTCTACCTAATAGCATGAGAGTGGCAGCTGTTCTACCGGATATTGACACCAAATATAAGTTGTGTAGTGAAATTCAGGACACTTTAACTCACCTATTCTTACATTTCAACTATGCAACTCAGGTATAGATGCACCTTAATTTTGATATGGATTACATTAGAAATGGAACAAGAAACTTCAGTGAATGGCTAACCGATTGCTTTGAAAATACTAACAAGGGAGATTATGAAATTGAATGGCATGTTTTGTGTAGCACTATAACCTGGTTTATATGGAAAGTTAGGTGTGACATGGTTTTCAAAAAGAAAAGGCACAATAGTGTGACAACTGCAAACAACATTATCAGATTCATCAACAGTTACAACACTGTAAACAGACTGGGCCATAACATTATGAATGATCTTTATTACAATTCTCTAAATGATGTTGTGCTGAGAATTATAAAGTACCCCACTGAGGTGGCAGGAAAAAATTTGACAATGAAATTACATATTGCACCGACTTTTTTTGACTGTAACCTTAAAGCAGGTATTGGATTAATTCTAGTTGATTATACAAGTGTGGTCAAAGAAGCAAGAGCTATTAATATTGACAGCACACCAATAGAAGAGTTAGAAAGAGTTGGAGCGGAAGCCGCGTTCCGATGGGCAATTGGTTAGAGTGGCCACAAGATCTCCTTTAGGAGCGATTCAGAGCCAACTCTTGTTCTGCTGGTGGGAATGTATGCGGAAGCTCGCAAACAGAGATATATGATCAGTGAAGATTTTGGCAATACTGAAAAGTTTGAAATGAACTTTAGAGCGGAGGATTTTACTTTAGTAAAAACAATAGATATCATATGGGCGGTAAAACTCTCTTTATGTTGTACAAATTTTAATATTACGCGTACCTGGACTGAAGATAGATTATGGGAACTTCTGAACTTCCTGAACTCGGAAATATGTGACCAAAATGTAATGAATAATCGTAATGTAATGTTCTGAGGTCTCCTTCCTCTTTTATTAAAAAAAAAAAATCATATCATATGTACTAACATAACGAGACATTATGCACCATGAGACATAACATAGGGTAGTTGCACAGATAATTTTTTGAGAAATTTGTTGATTAGTCCAGAAACCCGCGACCCGTTTAATCTATGGTCCATCCATAAAAAACATTTAATGGGTGGTCCAAAAATGTTTTAGTCTTGCAAAAAGACTTGCCTGCCCTTTTTATTGTACGTGCAGATATTAGAGAAATAACTTTTCTCTTTCTTTATTCCATTAAGACGAACTCAAAAGAATTTCTCTTTCCAGGAAGACTAAATACCTCTCATTTCCCCCTACCTTCTTCTTCTCTGTAACCAATCTTCAACAAAATTGAAGAAAATAAACGAAAAAAACCCTTGATTTGGTGAAACCATTACAAAAATCAATCGAAACCATCATAAAATCAATTGAAAAACCAGATCTAAACAAAAAAAAATGGTGAAAAGAATAAGAAAAATCTGTTGATACTCAATCAACAACAAAGGAGAATAAGACGAAATCTGTTGGTATTCAACCAATAGCAACGAATAGAAAAGAGGTACTGCTTCTAATACAATGAAATACAAATCCAATATATGTAATGTTTTTACTTCTATTTTTTTCATTTCTTATACCAATTTCCTTATATGATCCTACAATAGATATCAGTATGTACTGCTAAAAACCTTGATATGTACTGCTTAATCCTTCTACTGCATTTTTTTTGTGATATGTATTGTATGTATGTTATGTATGATTCTATAGTACATATCAATATGTACTGCTGTAAAAACCTGGTTTAGATTTGATATGTACCGTTGAAAGAAATTTGTTCTCCAATTAGTACATGTCAACATGTACTGATGGATAAATATGATAAATACATGTTATTTTTATGTTATATATATATATATATATATATATATCAATATTCACCGGGTAAACCCCTTTTATTGGTATGTACTAGTTAAACCCCTAGTACATATTGACATGTACAGATGGAAAATTGTATTTTCTGATGTATGAATACGAATAATACATATTAAAAGTATCTTCGTTATGTAGATAATGTAGTGCATGTTGTTCAAATAAAAGATGGAGATAATGTAGTGCAAGATGTTCCATTCTAGCCGAATCATCCCGTGGGTATCAAAACACTGTCTCATTTCCTATAAATATGTACTATGGAAAACCCTTACATGCCAATATGTACTGTATATACTATGATCATATAGTACATATCGATATGTACATATCATTATGTGTTGTATGAACCCCTACTTTATGCTTGAATAAATACTGCAGTACATATCGGTATGTGCATAAGAAAAAGGTGATTCATTGACGCAGTACATACCAATATATATCGCATATATATATATACCCCTAATTTGTTTGAATATGACCCTGCAGTACATATTGATATGTACGTAGGGAAAAAGTGGTTTGGTTATGCAGTACATGTGAATATGTACTATATGTAAACTCCTGGTTTGTGCTTGAATGTGATTTTATAGCTGTATTTAGGTAAAAAGTGATTCGTTGATGCAGTACATATCATTATGTATTGTATGAACCCTAGTTTATGCTTGAATATGACCATGAAATACCCATTGATGTGTAAATATGGAAAAAATAATTTGTTGGTGCAGTACATATCAATATGTATTATATACAAACCCCTAATTTATATTTGGATATGATCCAAAAGTACATTTCGGTATGTTCTTGAATGTGATTTTATGCAATACATGTGCATATGTATTGTATGTAAACTCCTTCTATAATGGTTTGGTTATGCAGTACATGTGAATATGTATTGTATGTAAACTCCTGGTTTGTGCTTGAATGTGATTTTATAGCTGTATTTAGGTAAAAAGTGATTCGTTGATGCAGTACATATCATTATGTATTGTATGATTATGCTTGAATATGACCATGAAATACCCATTGATGTGTAAATATGGAAAAAATGATTTGTTGGTGCAGTACATATCAATATTTATTGTATACAAACCCCTAATTTATGTTTGGATATGATCCGGCAGTACATTTCGGTATGTGCTTAGGGGAAAAGTGATATGGTTATGCAATAAATGTCAATATGTATTGTATACAAACCCTTAGTTTTTGCTTAAATATGACCTTATAGTAAATATCTATATGTACTTAGGAAAAAAATGATTAGTTAGATGTGATTGTCTGTTGATATAGTCCTTGAATCTCATCTAATATACGTGCTCATAGAATTTCTTTGACATTGCAGTTGTGCTCATCTTTAAAGGAGCGGTAATCTCTAACATAGCTCCCACCATAGCATCTACTAGTCCGCTCTTGTGATTTCTATTACGAGAGCAAGGACTTGAAGCAGCTGCAGAGTTGCGCTTCTTCGGACCATTTGATAAGTCCATATCATTTCCTGAAGGATAAAACTACAAGAAATATAGCCTTGAGCAAGCATTGATGACACACTTTAATCAACAAGAACCAAGCAATCTCAGCACATTCCACCCAAAGTTTTGGAATCCTTGAAACAAAATGGTGAATGGTAGACTTCTTCGCAGGACTGACACGATGGAACAGAACAACAAAATATGATAACGTAACCATCAATAAAAATGTTACCGACGTATAAAAATTGAACATTGTACCTAAAGAAGTTCTTATTTTCCTTTTGAAACAACATTTTTACTTTCTTCAGTTGTTACATGTCAGCAATTCATTTACTGTAGTAAAAAGCATAGTGATATGGATTTATGTTGGTTTCCTTCACTGCTTCAAATAGTAGGAGTATTCACGAAACATTGGGTAGGGTTATGATAACTCAATCATATGAAAGATATCTACAATCATAAAAATACATAATGATAAGTAATATAAAGTCAATGTTATAGATTTGACTCCCATAGTTCAACGAAATTCCAAACTTCAAAGGAATGTCATTAATATAAAGAAAATATTTGACTCCTCTATAGAAAGTATGAGGTGTACAATCCCTAGGTTCAGAATTGTAAAACTTCACCCCATTAATAAAATTAATCAAGCTGAAAACAAGAGAGGTACAATGTAGGCATGCAACATAATTTCTTGTGGTTAGTATCTTCTTCTTTGCAATTTGCATAACCCTATAGTACATGTCGATATGTACTAGGTGAAACATTATTACATATCGGTATGTACTCGGTATCTGACTCTTCAAGTTGATGAGATAATTTCACCCGTTTTTCTAACAGACTTGATGGTTGCCAGTCTGCTAACTTGAATAACTTGTCCGCTGCATCTCCAGAGGCCATAGTTGCAACTGCTGTTTATTCTTTGAATTTAAGATTTCTCAGACTCCACCGTAGCTTGTCTCATTTCATTCAATTCCTGTCGTAGATTTTTCAACTGACAAAGACACAATAAAAACTATCAAGATCCAAGACTTAACCATTAATGACTTAAACAACTTATACTATTAGTTGAGTAACCAGTAGAATCTCGAAAAGATACTACTAAAATTCTTGTAAGAAGTTGGAATTCAAAATGAAAAATTACAGTACATATACAAAATGTACTGCGAAAAATTAGAAGATATTGATATGTAGTGGGTACATACTATTAGATATTGATATGTAATCTAAACAACAATTATGATTAGTTCCAAATCCATGTTAATACTATCAAAATTGGAGCTGAATAGTTGATACCCATTCAAATACAATACATTACTAAGTATTATTTCCATAAAGGTTCATAGCTACTATAGATTCAATGAGTGTGGAGCATTAAAAAATAATAAAAATGCCAAACCTCAAGGATATGGATCGTCAATTATTCATACATCATGCAGGTAAAATGCCAATCATAGGAATAGAGACATACTTCCACAATACTGGAATTATAGGGATGTAGACCTCATAAGTTAAGTGCATCCTAATTGGCACTAAAGTGGACCTACATTCTCCCTTGTAAACTATAAGCTCACTGATCACTTCACCAACATATGAATTGGAACTGAAAGTACAACAACAATATTTAAGTAAATTTATTCAAAGAATACGAATCAAAACCATAAGAAAATAAATCAAATGAAATTAGTTCAGCCTAATTTACAAAAATCTAACTGATCAATTCCCAATATCAATCAAATACTAATAGTACAACTGAAAGCTTTTATCCAATTATAAAGCCCTTACTGATTCATCCCATGTCCAATTCGTGTTCTTATAAAAAAAAAGTTAAAATAATTTCATGTCCAATTAGCTGTCTACTGACTCACTCCTGTCTCCTTAACATTTTCATTTCCTCGCACTCATGTCTTTGTTACCATCGAATTATAAAGATGATGAACTCAAAAAGAGAGAAACAAAAAATCAAACTCCCTTGTCGATGCGCCAATATGTATTGATAAAATTATAATGCATCTCATCCCTTGTGAATGTACCAATCTGTATTCCAAATGCAATACCAGATGCCACAAAAATCCTACACCAACAAATTATGTTAATACGTAGGATCCAAAATAACATATCAATATGTACCGAAGGAATATATATACAATCCAACAATACATATTGCTATGTACCCAAGGAAAAAATATATATGATCCAACAGTACATATTAGTATGTACTAGGTAAAAACCTAGTGTATTCCTAGTACATCGAGTGAAAACCTTGTACATAATAATATGTACTGAGTGAAACCCAATGCAAGGAGAGATCAAGACACTTTCCATCTCATGTAAAATACAAAAAAAAATTCAACTATAAAGAGACACAATCATCTAGAGAGCAACACAAAGTAGTGAAAAAAAAAGGATGGATTTCTTCTGCAGTAGGGGAATCTTAGAAGCAAAGAAGATGGGGCTATTAAATATCATAGTACCGGTGAGTTTGTAGTCAACTACTCGAGGGAGATATTGTATTATTCTCGCGGTAATGAATATTATTTTTCTTTCTTATACATGATTCACACCAATTGCACTATGGGTCTGAATTAAGAATGCACTATGGGTATCGACTGCAATCTCTTTTACAATTTTTTAGTTCTTACTATTCTTAACTGTACATTTCTCAACAATCCTTAACTGATAAATTTCATTTCCCTTGAGGCAACAACTTTTCTTAAGTCTCTTAGACGAGCCTCCCATAAAAATAAATGAATATCATTATGGTTATCATCAAAAAATCAAATGGTTACTTACCCA
Organism: Papaver bracteatum; assembly: GCA_023529315.1. Classification (NCBI taxonomy): domain Eukaryota; kingdom Viridiplantae; phylum Streptophyta; class Magnoliopsida; order Ranunculales; family Papaveraceae; genus Papaver; species Papaver bracteatum. The sequence goes on along the minus strand of JAJJWX010003505.1, from coordinate 1,339,557 downwards.
AATCCTAGCAGTTTGCTCTTGGGAAGTCAAGCTTCATTAAATCACGATAATCACCATTTTTCTCAATCATTATGGTTATCATCAAAAAGACGATAATCACCATTTTTCACCATTGGAAATCACGATTTACTAAGTCTGAAATCAGCCAATTTGAACAATTTATAAAAGAAACTCTAAAAAATTAAAATTATAAGAAAAAAAATTGAGAAGAAAACCTAAACTAAAATCAACAACAAAACAAATAAACTTACCAAATACATAAAATTGAGTTTGAGTTCGCTTTATAGAACCATCTCTTCTAGCAACTTTCCGTATTGGATTAATTTGACAATTGATGAACCAGAAAGATTGAAGAAGAAAACTCACTCTCTCTCTCTCGCTCTCTGTCTCTTTAGATTATCGACAAAAGGTTAATTTTGGTATTTAGAAAAACGTATTATAGAGTATCATATATTTTTGGACTGGGGAATGAATTTTTTGGTCCAAAAACATGTTTTTGGACCAGCGATTAAATTTGTTTTAGTAGTGGATCACACACTAAGCGGTTCTTCTAAAAATGGATTAACCAGTAATTCCTAGTAATTTTTTTTGTATAAAGATGGAACAGAACTATTTTCTGGGTGTGACCATACGTGTCCGATCCAAATTTTGGCACCATTCCAATAGTGAGCATCAGCTCCCATTGCGATGTTTTTTAATTAAAATTGTGTATACACGAATAAGAAATAGTGGTGTGCTATATTTGATTTTTTTTTCAAGCATGTTATAGGGGCGACAAGGTTTATTAGAGGGGCGGTAATGTAATAATAATGTCCCTCTAGTTGGTTAGGGGATGTCTTATAAGGGGTGTAAATTGATTAGATTACCCTTCCCATTTTTTAACCTAAATCAAAACTAAATTGAAAATTTGTTTTCTTTCTTCTTCTCTCCTCCTCCTCCCATCAACCGTAACCTCCATTAAAATTTAAAATTTCATCGTCTTCGATTAATAGACGATTCGAAAATTAATTAAGTTTAGTGTAATGACTTATATGAGGCATGTTTTGAAAACCTAGTTAAGATTTGGTTTATTTTGTTCAATTTAAGTTTAATTTCTATCAAAAATTAGGGTTTTATATGAAAATTGAAATTAAAATTTCTGGGTTTATGTGAGTTACGGTTGATTTAACTCAATTACGAACCGTAGAAGGAGATTTTGATGTTGTTACGTTTGGTAATAGTTCGATTACCAACCGTATGTTCTTATATCTGAGAATTTTCTTCAGTTACGGTTGGTATCGAGTATTTGGTTACCAACCGTAACTCGATTCTGTTGTTCAATTTGATTACCAACGAACTCGCATTTAATTACCAATTACCAACCATAACTGGTTTTACGATTGGGTTTTCTTCAAATTTAACCAGTTATGGTTGGTAGTTCATCTTTTGCGAACCGTAACTTCGATTTACGGTTGGTTATGAGCAAAATTCCAACCGTAATTAGCTCTGAAAATGTAAAAAAAAAAATGAATTTTTTACATTTTTTAGATAACTTTGAGCAACAAAAAACTAGTTGGGGCTAATTTAGAAGTATACCCGGTCATATTCAGGTCCCGGTTCTTCATTTTTTTGGTTAATTTCTTCAATTGATTGAGATTGACCATCTCCTCTAAACTTTTTTTTTAACTCTAAAAATCTGATTTTGGTTTTGATTTTGAGTTAATATAAGTGAAATTAATCATTAACACTAAACTTGATTATCATCACTAAACTAGGTTATCAATTATGAGGGTTAATTTGTCATTTCCATTTTTTTTATAAGGGACACTTGAATTATCATGTAATGACCCTTTTTGTCTTATTACAATACCGTCCCTCTAATAAACCATGACGCCCCTATAATAGGCTTGTTTTTTATAACATCCAGATCAGTGGCGGAGCCAGACTTTCCAACCTGGGGGGACGAATATATATAGCGGAAGATAACACTAATGGCGGCAGGAGGCCGCCCAAATTTTTTTAGGGTCATTTGCGACAAAAAATACAGAACTTGCCTCAAGACTCCACAAAATATCAATACTCCATAAAATTTTGAAATGTATGTAAAAAGTTAAACAAATGAAGCATATTATAACAATTTTATAGAATCCAGAGGGAATAATTATGAAAAACCTTAAATTTCTAAGCCTAAAATGATCATTTTGTAAATTCTAGGGCAGCTCCACCCCTGATCCAAATGCATACAAATATTTGAAAAAAAAAATTATAATATGGACGGGCTCTGTGGTGTATTATTGGTGCATACAAATACATAAACACTAATATGGGTCCCATGCTATTTTAAGATTAATGTGTGAGTTCTTTAATGAGCGAACCTCATGAAAAACTGACTATTATCTGGAAAGGTGCAGCCACAGCCCAACTCTTGAAAAAGCTAACAACCATGTGTGAGTTGGACACTGCTCGACCAGGGCCCAGGCGCGTTAACTAGACCCGTTTTTTTTTCTAACCTACCCTCCCTGGTCGGGTTAGTTCATTGTGCCGTAAAAAATAAATCGGTACGAAACTAAGAATGTCGTATAAAATAATTTGGGTACGAAACTATGAATGTTGTATAAAATCAATTGGGTACAACAATCACAGGTCATGATGTTCTTATGACTGTACAAGTTACAATTGATATCAGATAAAGACAGTGGCTGTGATAAGCAAAAAAGCTAAGAAGTTTTGTTGTGCCTGTACCTTTCTACAAAATACAAAATACCAAAATTGACTTGAAGTTTAGCAGAGCCCTTCTTTCCTCTTCATGGCGTGCATGAGAGGATAATGGGCATACACTGATGCTGATCAAAACAAAGAAGATGAAATGAAGATGAATAATAAGAAGGGTAAATGATGTTATTTGAGTAGTCTTATTGAATGAATTCATGGTTAACTGAAAAACAGATCAACTCTATTGATTGATTTTGTGAAGCTTTTAGTTGATGAATGAATGTGCAGAAATGGGTTACGTATAGACTGCTATTTATAGATTTAACTTCAGCACTTATTACAACTCTAAAAACTCCAACTCGTTTCGTAATTAATCATTTTAAGCTTCTTTTCTTTTGCCTGTAGGTCTCATCACAAGGACATCACATCCATCCATAGAATTATTGGAGATTGGTGATTTGCATGTTTGTGGATGAATGATATTCGAGATAAGAATCAAGTGAACATCTATGAAAATATTTTTTTGGCGGGATAGACACTATAGGTATGATAAATTTATGATAATGAACTAACCCGACCAGGGAGGGTAGGTTAGGAAAAAATTGGATTTGTTAACTCACATGGTCGAGCGAGTCCAACCCGCACATGGTTATCACCTTTTTTTTGAGTCCGCATGTGCTTGTACCTTTCCACGGATTGGTGAATTTGTCTGACGTTGCTCTTTTTTAATCTTGCACAATAAAATAAGGTTATTTTTTTAAGGGTAAATAAATATGACATACTTATTTCTAGAAACACCAAAATTATATTCCCAAGAAACTTAAAAAATCTAAAGAGATTTACAACTCCCAAAACAACTAAACAATATAATAGTCATCCTTAACATGTATCCTGGGATACAAATTAACAAGATACATGAACGTTATTCAAAGGAAACCCACGATTTTTATAACAGTCGTTTTACACTTAGGGCGGACAGTTCCAGAGGGATCATATTATTTATTTTTATTTATTTTTTGTATTTTTTTTAGTAAATATCAATTAGTCCTAAGAATAATATATATTAGTGTTAGTTTGATCATGTGGACCTAGTCAACTGTCTGTTTGGTCCTTTTCTTAAATATATATTATTGTTTGGTCCTAGGGTGGACAACCAGTGGATGATGTCATAGTTCTTTAATAGTGGCAGAAATACATTTTTTTTCTATTTTTTCTTTCTCTAAATAAAAACTTAAGTCACAAGTGTTGGAGATTTTTCTTATAACAAAAAAACAAAAACAAACAATAACTCTGTATTGAACTTTGAATGGGTATAACCTTATGCTCAGATGTTGGATTGGGGCAAAACAAAAGTTTGTTTTGGGTGAAATTCAATGACTCTTGCTGCCAACAGATGTGTCGATTGAATAGAGATTGATTTCCCTTGTCAATAACCAGAATTCAGTAGGCCAAGAGACATGTTCTCAACATACATGTTCATTGGGTTTGAATTCAAGTGTTATGCCTGTTGGAAAACAACAACCACCATGAAGAGACATTACCTTTCTGATTAGATATCTGTTGGAGATCAACAGACACCAAGAAGAGATGTGATGTTTCATGAAGGGATTTCAAATTACTATAAATACCTTTGTATTGTGGACATTCTATACACATCAAGTTTTTTTAATCTTTTATCTTCATTAGTTCTAAGCATCATCAGTAATATAAGAGTGATTCTAGTTTGTACAAGAAATCACATCTTGTAACAAACAACTCCATTGTATCCTGAGAGGTTGTCTTTGATTAAGCCCTTGTGATTAGTTGGGGGAAAACATACTTAAAAGAAAGCGATTTTTCGTGCCTTGGAGTGATTAATCTAGAATTCAATTTCTCGATAACAAGTGTCCGAGCTTAAGCAGCTGGCAGTCAAAGCTAAGCCGCCAACGTCAAGTTTGCTATGATAAAAAATGTGACTATATTCTTATCATTATAAATTACACTCACTTTTAAACACTCAACTCACACCAAAATTCACTTTTCTTTTGAGTTTTCTATACCACTTTTTTTTCTTTCTAATTTGTATTCTAGTATTTTAAATTCCTCAATTGAAATGTCTTAAAAAGCTATTGCATTTTTTTGTGAAGCCAAACTTGAAGCTGCTCTTGATGAGATATGTGCTAATTTAAAAAACAAAAACAAAATGGTAATAGGGAAAGAGCGGTGCAAATTTTAAAAGTTAATCCAGGAAAATGTTCTGCGAAGAGGCAAAGAAGAGATCAAATTTTGAAAGTTAACAAGCGAAGTTAAAAAAAAAACAAGGAAATATCATTCAAGAGCGAGTTGAATGGAAGATACATCAAATGCAGATAACCATGAGGCGAAAAATTTCCCGAGTTTTTCTTATTGAAGTCTTTATTTGAGTTTTTATTGTCTAAAAATGTATATTTTGTAATAATGAGGCAGTAATATTAATTTGAAAATTTTAGAACTTAAAATTTTGACTTCCATTTTTAGTTAATCGGTATTTACTACATTCAGACTTACATTTGGTTAACTTGATTACATTTAATAAACGAAAAATAACATCAAACTAAATTGGATTGAATCCATGTACATGAACTTTATAGTGTAATCAAAGAGATTCGTTGGATAATGATAATATTTATAACGATATAATTATAACAACTATTTTTTTGAAAATTACCAAAGACTACATAATAACAGGTCTATTTTTCTTACATTATGTTTCATGGATAACCCTAGTTTGATGCGATATCCTTATATGTATTCTAATGTGTCACCAAGTAGATTGTTCAAGAATCATGAATGGGCATTGAATCACTACCGGAAAATATTAGATATTTACAATATCAAGATCCTAACTGTCTTTAAAAACCACAAATGCTAGATGATGCTATGAAGGATAAAGAAGATGAAAATGTACATGCATTTTGCAAAATCTTGAAACTTAAATCCAAACTGAAGATTTCGCGGCGCGACAGCTATGGAGAGGAAAATCACCCAAAAAAACTTGAAACTTAAAACCGAGTTGAAGAAGTCACAGCGTGACCACTGTGGAGAAGAAGAGATTCCAACAAACTTAATTAGTGGATGTTCAAGCCCTGGTTACAACTTTTTTATGCACTTGCACACCTCCACAAAAGAAGGCACATATGGAAAACACTTTTGGAAATGTCCTATGTGTTTTAAATTGTAGTGGACTGATTAAGTGTATAAACTGATTCACGGTCGCTTTATGTTTTAGTTTGGTGTTATGTTTTCTTGTGCTTAATCAATGAAAATGTCTTTGTATTTGCACCATCAATGTAATATCGCAACTGATTGAACCTGTTAGAGCATTTCTCGGTCAAACTCACAAGCGTTGCTATCTAAAGCTTGTTTGGCAAGTTTAGTGATCAAAACTATAAGTCTTGATTTCTAGTATACTTATAGATATGTCTCGGACTAGGATAAATTGTGTAGTAGAGATTTAGACTTCACGACGTTCATCAATTGAAGATGAAGAACTACTAAGGAGAGCTTGTGGAACTTCATCAACAAAAGGTATGTGGAGACTGAAACTCATCTATCACTCAGAAAGTGTATTTCTACTCTATCTCCTATATTGAGACAAAACTTGTATAACTATATATTATTTGATTATACACATTTGATATTTCGAGTTGAGTTTAACTCGCTTACATATTTCTCGAAATATGTGTTGGTAAGCTTTCTCTTTAACCAAGTTCATCTTATGTCCTTGATGAAAATCAAAAGATGATCATATGAAAATCGCCTTGTAACATCTCATTTGGTGTAGACTCGAAATGTTTTGTATTGACTATGTCAATCACTTGAAAATAGCTCTGATGCTAATAGTTTATGAAAGCAACTATTGTTATCCTCTAAGAATGTCTCAATGATTGAAATTGAGTTTAGAACACTTAACCATGATTGGATTATAAACATAGTATGCGTACTTGCATATATGTTGATCCAAGACTGGTATAGTATGCATACACGTATGCGTACTGGAAAGGTCAGGTACATTCCGAGAGCCTTGGTATGCTTACTTGTACGCGTACTAGCGAACACAGTTGAAGTCCGGGAATTTTTGTATGCATACCCGTACGCGTACTGAATTCAACTGATGTTTTGGATGTGTGATAGTATGCGTACCCCTTCGCGTATTGTCGGACACAGTCCAAGTCCGGCTACTTAAGTATGCGTACCCATTTGCATACTTGAGCGGGTTAAGTTCTAGAATCGATTGTGCCATGAAATAATACATTTATATAAAAGGAATGCAATCTTTTGAAAACCGTGGCTATAATGTTCATGAATTGATTCGAGCGAATCAAACCGATTTTGCTTCAATTGTGTCTTGTATACTTCTATGAGAATATAAACAATTGAACAACTCTATAACTAGTTTCATTTGAGTCATTTGAACTAGTTGTTGTTAAGATGAATAAGGTTGATATGAAAGTGTTCATATGGTTAAATATTGTTGAGCCAACCTAGTGTACGCGTTTAGGCATGGTTATCCATATCTAAATGAAGGTACATTTCATTTGTGTGTAGCAAGCTAAGACCATCTAACGATGGAGAGATATTGCTTTGGTTTCAAGCAAACTTAGATTGGATCTTAGATCAGGTTTCATCTAAAGGTGAATATTGATTACTTTTTCCAAAGCCATCAAACCCTGATTTGAAGACTATATAAGGGAGAACTGATTATTTCAATTAGTTGAAAATTGCTTTGATGCTAATAGTGTGTGAAAACGGCTATTGTCATCCTCTATTAAAGTTTTAATGATTGAAATAAGAGTTTAGAACACTTAACCAACATTGGATTATGAACATGTTGCGCACTCTTGCATATATGTGATCCATGTCCAGGAACCATAGTATGCATACCCATATGCGTACCTGTTGGTTTGAGAAGTCCGGGAACCTAAGTGTGTGTACCCATACGCATACTGGCATAGGTTTATGTCCGGAATTTTCTGTTGGGTTTGGAGGTATGCATACCCATTCGCATACTGGCGAAAACCAAACTTGGTTAATCTATTTCAAGTATGTGTACTCGTTTGCATACTTGAATGGTTAAAGTTCTAAAATCGGTTTTGTTATAAACAAATACATTTATATAATAAGGAATGCATTCTTTGAAAACCATGGCTATATTGTTCATGAATTGATTCGAGTGAATCAAATTGATTTTGCTTCAATTGTGTTCTTGTATACATATATGAGAATATAGCAATTGAACAACTCTTTAACTAGTTTCTTTTGAGTCATTTGAATTAGTTATGGTTAAGATGAATAAGGTTGGTATGAGAGTGTTCATATAGATAACCTCGGTTAACTACTGTTGAGCCAACATGGTGTACACGTTTATGTACGGTTACATAAACCTAAAAGAGGGTACATTTCATTTGTGTATAACAAGCTAAGTTCGATCTAACAGTTGAAAGATATTAGCTTGAATCTAATTAGGATTTCATATAACGGTGAATATTAAATGCTTTATTACCAAGGTAACTAAGATTGCAAACCCTGATTTGAAAATTATATAAAGAAGAACTCTAGCAACTGGGAAATCTAATCCCTATACCTCATGTGTGTTACTAGTTGCATAATTTAGAGTCGATTCTCCTTTAACCTTAGGTTTTTCACGAAACCCTGTAGGTTAACGACTTAAAGACTTCATTGGGATTGTGAAGCCAGACCCAACTATTTTCTCTGTAGTTACGTGTTCTGATCTTACTTTTACTATCGTGATTGAGTACTATCTTTTACAAGATTTGCTTGAGATTTATCTCTGATAGGTTAGATTGAAAATTAGTCACAAACATCTTCGTCTCATCGTTTGTGATTTCACAATATCTTGTTTTGTTAATCGAATGGGATTATTGTGAGGTGATTGATATTTCTAAGTTGTTTCTGGAATATAAGTCTGGTATATCAATTGGTTACTATTCACCTTGATTTATCAAAAGACGGAACAAAACTCGTAAATATTTATGTGGGATACAGATTTATCTATTCCAATAGACTTTTCTGTGTGAGACAGATTTTTTATCAAGTCTTCGACTTTGGGTCGTAGCAACTCTTGGTTGTGGGTGAGATCAGCTAAGGGAATCAAGTGCGTAGTATCCTGCTTGGATCAGAGACGTAAGGAGCACGACTATACCTTGAATCAGTGTGAGATTGATTAGGGTTCAACTACATTACAGTCTGAAGTTCATTGGTAGTAGGCTAGTGTCTGTAGCGGCTTAACACAGTGTGGTGTTCAAAACTGGACTAGGTCCCGGGGTTTTTCTGCATTGGCGGTTTCCTCGTTAACAAAACTTCTAGTGTCTATGTTATTTCCTTTCCGCATTATATTTTGTTATATAATTGAAATATCACAGGTTGTGTGTTGAATCGATCAATTAGGAAATCCAACCTTTGGTTATTGAAATTGATTGATCCTTGAACATTGGTTTTTGTTACCGTTCAAGTTATTTCTCTTTTATTCAATCGGGCTCGCAAATTCCTATTTGCTGATTGCAGAGTGAATTGAGAGATAGAGATATAAAAATCTTTGATATACTTTTCTCTAGATTGAGTCTAAATGTCTAGTTGATTCTCTTGAAAGTATATTGGAGTTTGTTTATTCAGATTTCCAAATGAAATATTGGGTGTGGTTGTTAGACCCCCGCTTTTTCAGAGTCCACTATACCAACTGCTTCTGATTTATCTGTTATAAATTCAGTCCCAGAAGCTAAATTGAAATCCCTTCCTATTGGAAAAGATGTGCTTGTGTCTTCCCCTAATCAAGGAATATTCACATCACATGGAAGGAAGAAATCTCCCAACAATGGTGTTAAGTTTGTTCTCTCTAATCACTCAGGTGATCAAAAAGTATGTCTCTTTTGTGATTCAAAAGGATATGTTGAGCAAAAGAGGAAGTCTAGGTTGAATGAAAATTCTATTATTCGTCTTCAACACGCCTTAGATTTAATTCTCAAAGGTACTGACATTTGTATGTCTAAACCAATTTGTTTTAGTACTCACCCTGTGTACCCTACCAGGAAAGTCAGTTCGACGTGTTCCTCAAATGATCAAGCGCATAACAGTTTTCTTAACACAAATTGTTCTAGAAGGACTCATGGATCTTCTTCAGTTAAAAAAGGAGATAGTGTTGTTCTTGATGTGAAAAAGGTGCCAGAAGAAGGAAGAAAAAATGGAGATATGGAAGACAACCTAAACCTGATAATTGAAGGATATATAGAGATCATTAACAAGATGTCAGTGCCCTCTAATTAAAATTCTTCAGGTAAGAATCCATACAATGAGTCGTATTTTGATAATAATAAGTTTTATGATAACTTTTCGCATCAAAACGGTGTTCCTCCAAAGATTAGGAAAAAGAGGTTTATTCGAAAACAACATTCATTTGATGAGCTCAAGGTCCATACTTGTGATAATTAATCACAAGGTTGAAATCTCACTCGCAAAAATCCTGGTTGAGTGAGATATGATCAGGTATACTTGATGGAAAAATGTTTTATGATTCTCTAGCTATTTTCTGATCGTTCTTAGCTGGATTATCATTCACAAACATTTTTGCATAAGTATTTGTGTTTGGTCTTGTCAAGCTTTTGATTTTTAATTTCTTTTTGAATTTTTGTTATGTCAAAATGCTACTCTTATGCTCTAAATTTTTCTCTGGTGAGAATGTAAAATTTATTGAGCTAAATTTTGTGAAATTATTCACATAGCAAAACATTGATGTATAAACAGTTTTCTTGTTTTACGTTTTTGCTGCTTGGGTATTTTCGGCTATGGGTCAGGTTTGTGTTCGTACGGATACCCATGTTACATGTCACGGACCAACTTTGGAAACCCTAAAATCTGTTTACCTGAGAAACCATTTAAATACCAAAACCTTTTGTTTGAGTATGCATACTCCAGGTTTTTGTTTATCAAGAATGGCTTCTCCTCCTTGTTCTTGGGTTTTGCCGGAAGATTTTGTTGATAATTCTATATACTTAAAGTTTGAATTAAAGAAGAAAAGAACCATTGTTCATGCTGACAAATTCAATCATGGTACATCATGCTTTTATGTATATTCTCATCAAGATAGAGAAAAGGTTGAGATGGTCTCTTCTGAAGTGGTTCATGGTTTTCTCAATGATCTCGGGAAAGCAAAACTGAAGATTAGAACTCTATGAAGGATCTTTATATATTACGAACTGAATTGAAAAAGGTTAACTCTGACCTTGCTCTCATGAAGCCACATGTTAAGGATCTTCTTAAAGAGGATATCTTCTCCTAAGATGCAGTCGATGCTGTCAATCACAAGCTTAAAGGTCTTGAAACCCGTGAAGATTATGCACACAAACTCTGATTTTAACGTGTGATCGGTTTTGTTGTTCTTTGAGTTGTTTTGTTTTCTCTTAATGTCTAGGAAACTTCTTATGAGAATTTATTCTTATGTTTTAAGAAGGATAACTAGGGTTTGGAATAACAATTATTGTGATTACACATAGCTATTTCCAACGGTTTACATCTTGCAGTGTTTTTATGTTTATTTATTTAAATTCTAAAGTTTATTTGGAAGATGTTTTTGCAGTATTAATCTTTATGGTTTTATACATTGCAAGTTTGCAACTTGTTATGAGATATGTGTGTTTGCGTCTGTGAACTATGATTGTCACATATATGCTCAAAAGTTAAGTCTATTATATGTCATTATGCAAATACTGATAGAAGATAGAATGAACTTTTGATAACAAAAGTTAAGCCTATTATGTCATTATGCAAATAATTGATGGAAGAAAGGATGAACTTTGTTCAAGGGGAATTTAGGAGAAGATGAAGAGTATGAGAAATTGCAAGAGAGTTGTTATTGACAGTAACAGCAACCGTATTACATAGTATAGTATGCTTTATATACAAGTAATAAGAGAACCCTAGATACTATATTGGGCCGCACATACATGGGCTACAAGCCCTACAACACTCCTCCTTGTGCGGTTCAATGACAAAACTTTATACATAGTGCTTCACATATAGTGCTTTGAATGTAGTTCTTCAAATGTCGTCCTCTCCTTGATGACTTACGCCGAAATCAATTGCCTCATTAAAACTTTTACAAGGAAAAACCCAGTGGGATAAAACCTTGGTACAACTCTTCACATGTAGTACTTCACATGTTGTCTTGTATTTTACATGTAGTTCATCACATGCAATACGATCCTCAAAGATCGATGAGTCTAAGTTAATTGCCTCGTTAAAACTTTGTCAGGAAAACCCAAAGGGACAAAACCTGAACTAAAGAAAAAGAGTACAATAATAAGCAAACTCAGAACATAGTTGAACTCGAATGTGTTTCCTCATTAAATCCTTGACAAGGAAAACCCAGTGGGATAAAACCTTGACGAAGGGAAAAGAGTACAACATGACAGATACAGGTAAAGGTGATCCATTGCAGATGATCACTTTGCTTTGTTGAAGTTCACTAGTTACTTCACAACTCTTAAGGAAGAAAATCCTCGTGGGAACATAGACTTAGCTGGGAAATTACATTCCCGGTGTTTGTTGTTGTCTCATTAAAAACCTTGTCGAGCAACAAAACCCTGTGGGAAAAAGTAACCTCGATGAAGAAAAAGAGTTCAACACACCATTAGATGCTCCCCCTGATGTTAGACAATTTTCATTAGTCTAATGCAGTCAAAAGGAGTTTATCACACTGTACCTTGGTGACTTGAAATCTTATTAAGACCATGTTGTTGATCCTGGAAGTTACGTTGCTTAACATACTATCGCGTTTCATTTCTTTGGTTCAGATATTTTCAGTAATATCAACGCGATCTTTATGTCTTCAACGTTCAACATACTTGATGTTTTTAGTGTCATCTCGCTAAAAACCTTGTCGAGTAACAAAACCCTTTGGGAAAAACTATTCTCGATTTAAGGGAAAAAGAGTACGACACAACTTCAATTTCGAAGTAAATTATGTCGACATCATATCCTTGGATCCTCCCCATGATGTTGGCATCTCCCCATGATTACTATCAGAGTTGTTCTAGACAGTTCCCTTAGTCATGTATTTTTCAAAACTGAATATTGGTAATGACTTAAAAAATAGTCTACCATATGTCCCTCTGATTACTTTCGTTGGAGAAGAGATTATTGATCCTTCATAATCAACAACTTTTGGATTGCACTTTCATTAGCATTCCTTTTAATGTCTTTGCTGGGAAAAAAAACAAAATTTATGTCAATGGTTACTTTTAAGTACATGATTACATTCACTATACCATTCCAATGACATTGCGTAGGCGCTGAGCTATATCTAGCTAACAAATTCCTTGAGGATGCAAAATTTTATCGAGTACATTATTATACTAAGTACAACAATGCGTCTATTGTACTTAGATATGGGAATTTCATCTCCCAACACATCTTCGTCATTTTCTTTTAGACGAAATGGTCACTTACTTACATTTGAACCTCGACTAATCATGGGAGTGCTATCAGGATGCATGTCTTTGTTAAATTGCCTGACAACTTTAGACAAATGCAAACTGGTGGGATGATATACCACAATCTCAGTATTCGGTCGAGCTTTCCCCAGATTTTTCATCTCAAATTCGGATTCCAAATACCTTTTACGGTCTCTTATTACATCAAGAGTACCCATCATGTCTGTACCATCGACATAGATAGTTATAATTCAAAATCAGGAACTTTCTTGTGAATACGCAAGGAAAATAACTTACTTGTCTATCCCCTACAAATCAAATAGTCACTTGGACGGGTATACCACATCCGCATGATTGCTTGAATCTATAAGTGAGCGTTCTATCTAACTATAAACGCACTCTGTGGTTTAGAGTCATTTGATTTGGGAAACAAAAGTATATCAAGTACTTTTGTAAATATCTTCTATCTCTTGATTCTTTCAGAGATACATAACAACCACATACATATGCTGCATTTCAAGTCTTTTTGAAATTACCAAGCTAACTAAGTAGCAAAATGCTATAATGCTCATTACAACAAAGTAAAAAATTCCAGGGCTTTGTGAGATACCTCGCACCACAAGGAGAGTCTTTATACCATTACGACTTCATTATTCTCACTGTTCTTTGTGACAAATAATCATGTATGTCCACAGGCTTTACACTTGGTTGGTTAGCACTACCACACCAAATACCTATATATTTGTCAAAGAAGCAAATTCTACCTGGATTGTGTAGGCCAAATATGCTCTTTATTGTTGATATTCAAACAATAAGAAGGATGGTTCGATCTCATCATGCTTGATTTCCTTTAATAACTGTATATGAAAATAATAATCATTAATATGATCACACGATCTTTCCATTGACTCGTATGTGCTCTCATAATCCACTTGGGATGTCATTGTTATCTGGAATCGTTAAACTTCAGAGCGTCCTCCTGTATTGATTCATGGACATAGTCAGAGACAATCAAATGAGATGATTTCATTAATGATACAAATTAGGTTGTGCCTTACTCACCTACTTCCTTTCTAGGTGAGGATTGATCGAACCAAATGGTATCTCCAACTTCCTTTATGGAGCCACAACCTCAATCACACTTCCACTAAGTGTAGTCACAACACCTTAGTCTATGGTGTATATCCCGTATTGAGGATTTGTAACTTGGAAGGTAGGTTTGCAGCTGGTATGTGTGATCTCATCACTTTAGCGAAATCAGTTTACATTCTGAAAATCAAATATTCTTTATCACTTCATATTTACATTTATGGAGTATAAGAATCAATATGAGACACAGTGGGAATACACCACGACGATTTCTGTCGTTCCCTTAGAAAATACTTTTTCTTATCTCCCCCTAATGACGGGAAGACTGTCTCATTAAAGTGATACCCCGCAAATCTAGCGGTAAGAGATCTCCTGCCCAAATTTTTAAAATGCGGATAATTGTTGGGAACTCATTTCCAACATAACTACTTAACAGTTTTGAAGACCCATCATAGTACGATGTGGGGTCGTAATGGAACATATATAGTGCAACCAAAAATGAGTAAGAACACGAATGTCAGGCTTAAATCTAGTTACCAACTGGTACGCAGAAAAAGTTGACTAATATTGGGTTCTAAAACAAATTAAGTAAAGATGCGTTAATATTGCATATTCCCCAAGCAGTTAAAGGTAGGTCGTACACATAACCTATTCCTTGTACATCATCTATAACCATTGATGATATCCTTTGGGAGACCATGACATATAGGATGCTCTGCATTCATCCTATTAAATATGCAATAACTATCAAGTCCTTTTGATGTGCACTAGCTAGCATTTTCAAGGGTTGGTGAGCCCTTACATGTAAAATATGTGCTAGTAGTTTTTCAAACGCAAATTTCTTTGGAACTATAATTAGTCCAAAATTTAAAACATTCAACAGAGCCATAAGTCACTTTAATGGTCCGCATTCTGCATGAATATTTTTATAAAGTTCACCTTGTTTTCTTTGTAATATGGAAATTTTACCATTTTCATTTTAGGATGGTCTCGATCCTGTTTTATTGAAGACTTTGTAAAAATGAGTGATATGCTTTCTTACCTAAAAGCATAATGGGAAGGGGGTTGTGCATCTAGTATTTTAGAAAACACTTATTGAGAGATATGTCGTCACTTTGCATTCTTTCAATCTTTTTCCCATTTTCGTTTACTCAAATAAAGTGATATTTGTATGAGTTCTTTCAAAACAATCATCATGTCACAACCAAAGTTTCTTTATGGTTATGCCCAAAGCCTGTATGAGTCAGTTTCCAACATTTCATTGTTGGAGTCAATATGATTCAATAATCCAAATATTATAGTGAATTACATTGCACTAGATTGACTCATTAGTTTCTCTAAAAATATTTTTCCTTCCATATATATTAGAGACTATAAAGGATGCAATCAATTACTTGGGAATTTAACAAGGTGTGATTTTCTCTTGGTACATCTAGAGATTTTGCGACGTATTTGTTCTATCTTGAAGAGAGAAAAAAATGAGCAGTGCTGCGCTCGATAAGATAGTCCATTGGCCAGGCAAAGTTCTTGTTGCCATTAAAGTTGATGTGAAAATTGGTTGCTATTATGATACACACATTACATTGTATGTACCAACATCTATGACCAGGTGCATTTCCAACTCTTTCATTTATGATGGGAGCTAGAGTTACATTTTAGCTTCATCCCATATCCAGTTGATACATGTACTTTGGTGTCATTACTAGTGGGGAAAAAAATACATCTTTTTGTCCCATGATATATATGTCCCTTTTCACATTCTTTATACGAGTCATTACGTCTAACCCTCATTACTTTGGGGTTCTTTCCATTTTCAATTTTGCTACATTTAGCTTAATTTGAGATTTGTTTTTTCAATAGTCCAAGAGAATCTCACTACATATATCAACCGCTTACTTTAGGTTGAATATATTACTAAAGATAATTCTCTTGTTGTCATACTTCAACATATACCGGTTTGTTGGTATTATGGATGGATTAGAGAAATGAAAATTTTATGACTCATATCATCTTTTGTGAGTTCTTCCATAAAAATTGGAATACATGTGATTTTATTTGAACGTATGTTTTGAAACTATTGACAGATTAATAGTCGAGCAAGTGGATACATTCCACAGAACATTCAAAATAATTGGGAAAATATCAAGTATCCAATAATGGTGCTCAAATACTTCTAAGCCCCACATGAATACATTGGAATTGAGTTGGTAGAACCAATTAAAAAAAAAACGCCATTCAACTATATCCAATATCATATTCAAGAGAACAAATAACATGAAGACCAAAATTCTTAATGATTGAGATCAATAAAAATAATTTAAATTGAGCATATAAAAACTCGCGTTATAGTTACATACCTCAGAATTTGGTTCCCACCGTATATAGGAAGAACCGGTACCGACTTACTCACGCACGTCCCAAAACCGGAAAACAGGACATGACAGAGCTGCACCAGGTCGGACATGACAATGCTGGGTCGGGTCGGTTGGACAGTGCTGGGTCAGGTCGGGTGGACAATGCTTTTCGTCCACGGATTTCCTTCTCCCTGGAGTGCGAACAAACAGGGATACGTTTTCTCCCATAGCGAACAGGAGGAAAGCATACGAGATTGGATTCCCATTGATTTTGTTCCACCGCCATTTGGGCTTACATTTTCCTTTGATTTTCCTTTTTTTTTTTTTTTTGGTTTTCTTCCGATCTAATGTAAAGGCCAAAAAATCAATGGATTTAGTTTCTCCTCGGAAGGCAAACAGACCCTTTCATGACTAAAAGACCATTTTCGTTCTCTGTTTTCACGAATAATATCTCCCACGGAGATGAACAATCACCAACATGAATATGCAACAATCAAAATAAATATTATAATATGATTTATTTTTAAATACTAAAATCAAAATTAGGGAAAAATAAATAAATAAATAAATATATATAGATCCAACTTAGTTGTGATTTGATTCCAGCGATTGATTGAAATCATCCATGTAAAAAAAGAAAGAAAAAAAAAAGTGATCCCATATAGCTCTGCGGTAAAGCATCGGGCATGATAACGTGTTCAAGGGGAAATTAGGAGAAGATGAAGAGTATGAGAAATGGCAAGAGAGTTGTTATTGATAGTAACAACAACCGTATTACATAGTATAGTATGTTTTATATACAAGTAATAAGAGAACCCTAGATACTATACTGGGCCGCACATACATGGGCTACAAGCCCTACAACAAACTTTTATTTATAAATATTAAGTTAATTACATGTCTGTATGCAAATAGTGATAACAGATAGAATGAATCTTTGATTATTCCGCAGTATTGGTCTTTCCCTGATCCACATCTTTGTGAATGTATTGTGTTGCTCCGTAAGTTTTCTTATATTGAGTATGGCCAATTGAATTGATCATTTCCTTTGTGGTTAATTCAATTGAGATTTTTGGATACAAATTCATGTTTCATGTGATTTGATTATGTCCAAAGAATTCCTTATTTTTCTTGTAAAAGTAAGGTCACTCTAGATGTTCTTTCGGGAATGAAATTTTATGGGGAGAGTTATTAATTGAACTTGTGCTTAGTTGCCAAATTTTTGTGGGGAGTGCGGCTGTGGAATATTGTAGGAGTTTTCTTGTATCTTTATAAACTTCATGATGAATACACTAAGTTTCGACTATGTGAAATCATCGAAACAAAGTTGACATGTTCTCTTTTGGTCATGAAGAATCTCTATGAAAATTTCATTAGGATCCCACTAGTTTTCGTACCTTTGCCAATTTATATTGACAAAAAGAGGGAGAATTAATGTGCAGTTCACACTACAAATACATATGGTTTATGGATCATTATGTAAGGGGGAGGGGTTTTCATTGTGAGATGAAGTATTGACTAAGGGAGTGTGATACATATCACCATAGTATTGTTGTCAAAGTTGTGATACAGTTGGACTTTGATGTTGTGTAATAATACAATAACACTGTATAACAATGATTGAGAGCAACTGTTTTCTCATTTTTATGGATATGGATCTTCAACAACTATGATGCTGAGTTGAACATGTTCAGAATCACTGGAGTACTTGAAAATGACGAAGATTTCGAGTAATGTTGAAGAACCAAGGAGATCAAGCATTTGGATGAGAAGCTACAAAGTTAATTTATTTTGTAATCCATATGTATTGATAGTTTTGTCACTAAAATTGACAAAGGGGGAGATTGTTAGAGCACTGCTCAGTCAAACTCGCAAGCGTTGCTATCTCAAGCTTGTTTGTCAAGTTTAGTGATCAAAACTATAAGTCTTGATTTCTAGTCTACTTATAGCTATATCTCGGACTATGATAGATTGTGTAATTGAGCTTTAGACTTCACGACGTTCATCAATTAAAGACGAAGAACTACTAGGGAGAGCTTGTGGAACTTCATCAATAAAAGGTATGTGGAGACTGAAACTCATTTATCACTCTATCTTATATATTGACACAAAAGTCGTATAGCTATATAGTATTCGATTATGCACATTTGATATTTCGAGCTGAGTTTAACTCGCTTACATATTTCTAATATATGTTGGTAAGCTTTCTCTTTAACCAAGTTCATCTTATGTTCTTGACGAAAGTCAAAAGATAGTCATATGAAAATCTCCTTGTAACATCTCATTTGATGAGGACTCGGAATATTTCGTATTGATTATGTCAATCACTTGAAAATAGCTTTGATGCTAATAGTTTGTGAAAACAACTATTGTCATCCTCTAAGAATGTCTCAATGATTGAAATAGAGTTTAGAACACTTAACCATAATTGGATTATAGACATAGTATGCGTACTTGCATATATGTTGATCCAAGACCGGTATAGTATGCATACCCGTATGCGTACTGGCGAGGTCAGGTAAAATCCGGGAGCCTTGGTATGCGTACCCGTACGCATACTGGCGAACTCAGTTGAAGTCCGGGAACTTTTGTATGCATACCCGTACGCGTACTGAATTCAACTGATGTTTTGGAAGTGTGATAGTAGGCGTATCCGTTCGCATACTGTCGGACACAGTCCAAGTCCAGCTACTTAAGTATGCGTACCCATTTGCATACTTGAGTGGGTTAAGTTCTAGAATAGGTTGTGCCATGAACTAATACATTTATATAATAAGGAATGCAATCTTTTGCAAACTGTGGCTATAATGTTCATGAATTGATTCGAGTGAATCAAACGGATTTTGTTTCAATTGTGTCTTGTATACTTCTATGAGAATATAAACAATTGAACAACTCTATAACTAGTTTCATTTGAGTCATTTGAACTAGTTGTGGTTAAGATGAATAAGGTTGATATGAAAGTGTTCATATAGCTAACTTCGGTTAACTATTGTTGAGCCAACCTAGTGTATATGTTTAGGTACGGTTACCCATATCTAAATGAAGGTTCATTTCATTTGTGCGTAACAACCTAAGACCATCTAACGGTGGATAGATATTGCTTTGGTTTCAAGCAAACTTAGCTTGGCTCTTAGATTAGGTTTCATCTAACGGTGAATATTGATTGGTTTGTTCCAAAGCTATAAAACCCTGATTTGAAGACTATATAAGGGAGAACTCTAGCAACTGGGAAACCTAATCCCTATACCTCATGTGTGATACTAGTTGCGACTAGAGTCTATTCTCCTTTAACCTTAGGTTTATTCCAAAACCATGTAGGTTAACGACTTAAAGACTTTGTTGAGGGGTGAATGTGATTTTGGTCCTACCCATCCTAGTCACACTTGATGACCACACTTACTAGGAATGGTAAGAGACAGAGTTTCCTTTCCATTGTACCTTGTCTTCCCTTATATAGACTTTCCAAAAGCCCCTCCTTTTATGACATCATGTCACATGTCCTAAACTTCCTCAATTACTTCTAATGCCATTCCTTCCTTAATATAACCTCTTTTTTCTTCATTAATCCCTTCCATATCCCTTTTGCTCCATGGGTATTTCTCATTGAACTTGGGCATAGTCCCCATATCTCATGTTGAGTTTGCCTCCCCCTAAGGGGCACCCTACTCCGCTAAGGGGTATTATCTTTCATGTATCATCAAACTTCATTGGGATTGTGAAGCCATACCCAACTATTTTCTCCTTAGTTGCGTGTTTTGATCTTACTTATACTATCGTGATTGAGTATTATCTTTTATAAGATTTTCTTGAGATTTATATCCGATAGGTAAGATTAAAAGAAGTCTCAAACATCTTCGTCTCATCGTTTGTGATTCCACAATATATTGTTTCTCTTCCATACGATTAAGATTATTATGAGGTGATTGATAATACTTGGCTGTTCTTCGGGAATATAAGTCTGGTTTATCAATTGGTTCCTATGCACCTTGATTTATCATAGGACGGAACAAAACTCATAGGTATTTCTTTGGGAGACTGATTTATATATATATCAATAGACTTTCTAGTGCAAGACAGATTGGTTTATCAAGTCTTCGACTTTGGGTCGTAGCAACTCTTAGTTGTGGGTGAGATCTGCTAAGGGAATCAAGTGCGTATCAACTCTAAGTTGTGGGTGAGATCAGCATGAGATTGGTTAGGGCTCAACTACATTCCAGTCCGAAGTTCATTGGTAGTAGGCTAGTGTCTGTAGCGGCTTAATACAGTGTGGTTTTCAAAGCTGGACTAGGTCCCGAGGTTTTTCTGCATTTGTAGTTTCCTCGTTAACAAATTTTTTGGTGTCTGTGTTATTTCTTTTCCGCATTATATTTTGTTATATAATAGAAATATCACAGGTTATGCGTTAAGTTCAATCAGTTCTTGAATCCGACCTTTGGGATATTGATTGAATTGATTGACACTTGTATATTGGTTTATGATACCGTCCAAGTTATTTCTCGTATTCAATCGGGCTCACAAATTCCTATTTTTTTGATTGCAGATTGAATTGAGAAATTGAGATATAACTCTTTGATAAATTTTCTAAAGATTGAGTCTGACTGTCTAGTTGATTCTCTTGAAAGTATATTAGAGTTAGTCCATTCAGATTGTCGAACGAAATATTGGGAGCGGTTGTTAGACTCACGCTTTTTCAGAAACTTTCTTATTCTAAAGGAAACTATATATGTTAGATTAAAGAAATTACACAAGATTAAAGCAAATACATTTCATTAAAGTTTACTACATAGCCGTTAAATTATAAACCTGGTTAAGTAACGTTGTCGTTCAGCGACCGGATGGTGGAGCATCTAGGAAGCCAAAAGGGTTAGAATAAGCTTCATAAACGAAAGGTGAGCAGTTAGATAGTTGCTAACTCGCTAGTGTTCTTTGTACCACTTTATTAGCACATTCACCGTTCAATTTACTGCGGTTAATATGCACCTGAGCTGCAAATTGCACAACTTCACGATTAATTAGATTAAAACGATGCAACAATTCTTGATTCTCACACGCCGTTTATGAGGAAAATATTGCAAACCCCTCATTCCAGAAAACACCTCATCCAAGAAAACCCGAATTGATACAACTTGATTACTTTAAGTATTTTCTCTTGATTGAAAAACATAAGCTCTACAAATAACTAAATCCTATTTTGAGTAAACTTAACGCAACGAACTCTGGGAAGTATTTTTAGATGAGTTGAGAAGAGTTGGAGTCGAGAAGTGTAGAAGGTGTGAATTTGGAGTTGAGGAGAGTTGAATTTATATGAGAAAAAAATTAGAGTTGTTGGGCGGCAGAACTTCGGTCACTCGGTTGACCTTCAGACACCAGCGATTGAAAATAGACCGCACATTGAATCAAGAGTCGCGCCGCGTGACAAGAAAAGCCGCAATGGGCAATCCCACAAATTTGCTGGTTTGTCCATCCGTTTTTCATGTTCGTCCATTCCATAGTGAGAACAAAAATGGGTAAATCTATCCAATAAGAATTTCCCTTAGGTTTGAACTTCCAACTCTTTGCTTATGGCACCTAGTAAACCCGACAGTAAAAGCTTTTAATTGGAAAACACTAATTGACTTCTAGCTTTTAATCGAGTCTAACATATATTCCGGTCATTATTTATACATCGTTTTCGCGTGGAACTCATCATTTTCAAAAGAATTTAATATTCGTGTTTATAGGATTTCGAACCGTTGTATCACCAGACGAAACACAAATTGAAATCTAGAATCTATTTCTAGATGCCACAATTATTACGGACAGAAACAAATGTATCAATCGACAATTAAATATAGTCTTTCTACATTTTACCGTGAAAAACTCCGAAAAAGATCTCGAGAACTTTTTCTGATTTTTTTTAGATCTTACACCTCAATCCATGGATTATAAACACACTAGACTTAAATTCCTTCGTTCCATAAAATTAATCTTATAAATGATGTTAATCCATGGTTTAATTAGTTTGGAATTCTATGAAAAGTCTTTCCTTACTACTAAACATTGCTTTCTTTTTGGAATTCTATGAAAAGTTTTTCCTTACTTTTCGACATTGCTACATAAGATATTCAATTGGATTAACATCATTTATAAAATTTTTGAGACCACAACATTATCTTACACCCACAGTGGTTTTCATCAAGTTATACAAAAAATTTAGAGACCACAGCATTAACCTCTTGGACCACAGCATAAAGAAAGTATTAACAAAATTTCTCCTACACCAAACCTTCATAGAAACTTGCCCTATAATAAATTTCCAAACTTTTTTGAGTGATACTTTTCTCAAGATTACTTCCCAGAAAAATCAGAAGTTCAGAACTCTATAACGTTTACGTGATGATCTACTACTAGTATTTCTCCTCTGAAATTCCTAGCAAGTAACCAAGAGACCTTATCTTACCAGCTGATATACTGCGAAAATATTTTGAGTAGGGTCGGCTCTACAAGTAGTCAGGGGCGGAGCCAGAAATCTAATTAAGGGAAGCAAAAAAATTCTAGGGGGTGCAACTATGATAAAATAGGCTTAAAACCCCAATAAATTAAAAACAATGGGCTAAATTAGACTTTGGAGCTAGTTTGGCAGGTGTGCAATTATACACTAGCTCCGCCCCAGCAAGTAGTTCATAAAAGGCCAAGTAGAATTGCCAAATTGCTCCGGCTGTTGAACATGCATGACCTTTCCCGTGTGCATCATTAATAACGTTGACCATTATATATGATTTTTATAATATTACCACCTTCGTTCCATGAAGTCGGACATCAGACAAAATTTATATTTATACAGAAAAAGAGAGAGAGAGACAAATTTAAGCTTCTCCTTTCTTCTTCTTCTTCCTCATTTCATTTTGTTTTGGTACTTCTTGATTCGATATTCATCTGGGGATTCAACTCCTGTGAACGGACATCGAATAAACGGAACGATGCCGTACACAGATAGCATAACACAGTCACCGGCACCGTTGCTAGCGGCGAGATCACCGGCGACATCGACAGACAGTACAATGATGTCACCGGCGCCGTTTTTAAATAGCAGGTCAGCAGTTCCAGCTGCTGCTTCTGCACCGTCCATGTTAGCTCGACGTAGGAGTGGTGAAATAAATAACTTAGCAACACTTTCTAGTAGTATTCTGCCAGCTTTTGGAACTGTTATTGATGGTAATTATCTTGATCTTAAAAGATTCATCATCGCACCCTATGATCGTCGCTACAGGCAAGTATATCTTTCTCTTCTTTTGCTGTTTCTATTGCTAGTATTCAAAATTTGTACATGCAAACAGTGTTTTGTATTCAGTTTGACCTTCAAAGGGTCAGTTCTAGAGCTTAAAAATAGTCTATCATTTACGAGTAGCACCTACTACTATGGTTTAGTTTCATTTCTGTTCTGCGTAATTCAACCCCGGAAAATTACTTAAATTGTTCTTGTGCCATGATACAAAAATGGAATTTTCCGTCTTCATCACCGCTTTATTTTCAATCTGTGGGCTATTTTTCATCGTTCAAATCTAACTCTTAAAAAAAAAATATACCGGTGTCATACGTTAAAATATACTAAAAAAAAATCACCAGTGTCATAGGGCGGTGAACGGGGCTAGTAGAAAGTAGAAACTGACATTATAATAGGGCGGTCGGTGAATGAGTAGAGTCAAAGCTATGCGAGGCAGTAGGCAACTAAAAAGAGACTTTATGAGAAGTCAATAAAGTAGCTGGAGTAGTTTCTTGAAAGGCGGATCATGCTGTTATTGTAGTTAACGATTACGTGTGTTGAAACAATAATATCACTGTGCCGTGCACACACTTTGGACGTGGGTGCACAATACACCGATAGCCTACAGTGCACTTTCAGTTTTACAATCTGTTTGACCCTTCAAAACTCCATGATTGTTAAATGTGGGTACCAATTCATATATCCAACGGTTAAATTTTTTATTGTTTTATATGGATTGATACCAGCCTTTAATAATTCATTTAAACCCAAAAATAAGTTAAATTAAAAAAAACACTATAAACTATTTTCCGGAATCAGAGTGAGTAATATACTGTTAGAAATAGGTATTAGTTTTTGTTGGTATAATTAATAATTTAATGGAATTGCAGGTGGTGGCAACTGTTTCTAGTGGTTCTAGTCATATATTCAGCATGGGCATCCCCGTTCGAGCTTGCATTCAGCAAGGTAGCAACAGGGTCTCTAATGCCTGTTGATTTAGTGGTCGATGGCTTCTTTGCCATTGATATCGTACTTACTTTCTTTGTTGCCTACTTGGATAGGACCACTTACCTCCTTGTAGACGACCGCAAAAAGATTGCAGTGAGGTGATTTTCTTCTCGTCCATTTTGTGATTGACCAGGACTTCACCACCTTGGGCATGTGTGAACAGCATTAGTATGGTCTCACCTTGGGCTTTAGTATTTGTTTCACTTCCTTCTCACTATTCACTTTTTCTTGAAACAGGTACATGACCAAGTTCTGGCTTCCATTGGATATAGCCTCAACCTTGCCATTTCAGCTCATATACAGAGTTATAACTGGGAAAACAAAAACAGGTGCTGTTTTTGGTTTCCTCAATCTCCTTCGATTCTGGCGACTACGCCGTGTTGGCAAGCTTTTTGCAAGGTCAATCTTATTTTCAACATTCCATGACTAAAAAATATCACGGCTTTAGCCGCTTTACTACCTTAGAAGCTAGAACCTATCATGAAGTTCTATGTTCTAAGTATCTTTATCTATCTTTTTTTCTCACACTTGAATCAGGTTGGAAAAAGACACACGATTCAGCTACTTCTGGACAAGATACATTAAACTCATTTCTGTAAGCATTTCCCGGGACTACCATATTTATGCGACTTCACTAGGAATAGGGTGTTGACAAAATGTATCAGCTAACTAACTTGGATTACTCATAAATTTGGTTTCTGTCATTCACAGGTGACCCTATTCATAGTGCACTTTGTAGGTTGTTTCCAGTACTGGATGGCTACCCATTACTTCGATAAAGAGAAAACATGGATTGGTGCTCAATTAGGAAATTTTGAAGACAGAAGTATTTGGATAGGCTACACATATTCTTTGTACTGGACTATTACCACTCTAACGACTGTTGGCTATGGAGATCTGCATGCCCAGAACACTAGAGAGAAGATTTTCAACATCTTTTTCATGTTTTTTAACATTGGTCTCACTGCTTATCTCATTGGTAATATGACCAATCTTATTGTGCATAGTGCCCATCGAACTTTTGCAATGGTAAGCCCTAGACTTTTTCCTTTCCATTGTTCATTCTAACTTGCACTAAGTTTTCATTCAAGCAAAATGTTATTTCTCTTAATTAACTGTGTTAACTTGAGAAACGGCGTTGCAGAGAGATGCAATCAATAAAATATTGAGATTCTCTAGCTCAAATAGACTTCCAGAGAACTTAAAAGAGCAAATGATGGCACACATGCACCTACAATTTAGGACACAAGAGATGCAGCAAGACCAAGTGTTTCAAGATCTACCTAAAGCAATAAGATCTAGCATAGGTCAACATCTTTTCACAACAACTGTTAAGGGTGGTTACCTGTTCAATGAAGTTTCCGAAGATCTTATTGTTCAGTTGGTAAGCATTTCTTTCTGATTACACCATCAGTTTAATTGCAACGTCACCAATGGCAATAACGGTATGCAAACTTCTGCAGATTACTGAAATGAAAGCAGAATATTTTCCACCAAAAGTTGATATTATTATACAAAACGAAATACCGACAGACTTCTATATTATAGTTTCCGGGCAAATGGTAAGACACTAAGACATTTATTCCACTGGAAACATATCTCCTTTCTTGAAATGCCGAGGTTAATTAGTCTGCTGTAACCTGCAGGACTTGCTGACTTACAAAGACGGAACAGAACAGGTATTCTCTCATAATTTACTTTGCCAATGATAGATTAGTTAGTTGTTAAATGCATGGAATATATATTAGAATGTAAATTAACCAACTTCCGCAACAAATTTCAGTACATGAGTATAGGAGAACTTCATTACATAAATCATAAAACACGGAATGTTATAACAATTCTACATAGAAAATGACAGATATGTGAGAGACAAGACACGTAAAAACACTTACTGTTTCGTTATTTAGTTCAACATACTGACCATGAATGAGATTTTACCAAAGCATCATCCAAAGAGTGCACCAGAAATTACATGAGGTTTTATTTTCCACGAGTCATCCTCAAGGAAAATGCGGAACTGCATACAAAACTAGTTAGGTGATAAGTCTGATGACAGCCAGATGACAGATAGTCATGTTTGCTGAGGCGCACTAAAGATGAAAGCTTGTTGACGTGCCATTAGTCTGTTTAAGTGTTTGCAATGAGAGTTAGGCAACAGCTAATGAAAGGAGTATGTTAAACTCGGTGATTTTTATCAGGACTAGTGATAACATAACACTGTTATAGCATATGAACCATATAATGTGATGAACTAGAGCAGTGAAACGTGGTATGATACAAACATATGAATGCTAGTTATCTTGACTTCAAATAAGAACATATTCCTCTGAAATTCAGCATGGTATGAGATCCATTTTGCTATGTCAACTCTTAACTCTGGTGCTTTTTACAGGTTTTATCAAAGTTAGGCCCTTCGGAAATGGCAGGAGAAATAGGGGTGCTTTTCAATATCCCACAGCCATTTACAGTGAGGAGCAAGAGGCTTTCCCAGGTTATTCGAATAAGTCATCAGCATTTTAAGCAAATTGTGCAGCAACATGCTGATGATGGATCGCGAGTCATCTCAAATTTCACTGAGGTTTGGACTTTGGATTTCATACAAAAACATAACAAATAAAAAGCCACTGAAAACGGTGAAATTTTGTGCAGTTTTATTTTAACTTCTCATGTGATTCTTCCATCTGCAGCACTTAAAGACCATACAAACAGAGATACTCGAACAAATTCCCTTTGTAACAGAATTTCTTGGTGACCTCCACAATATACCCAAGGTAAGAACAACATAGTGCGCAAGAAATGATGTTGTTACAATGTTCAGCAGTATCTACATAGCATGTTATCCTTTTATATGCCATATTTATAGTTCATTCTTACCATAACTAGAAAACATAACTCATCTAGCTGGTAAAGTGTAAAATGCTAATTATATGTGATTGCAGCGGAACATCTCGAGAGGGGAAGTAAAAGACCGCGAAGCATCGTCAAGAAATGCTAAAGGTAAAGGTTTATTACTCAGACCTATACTTATTATCATTTATTATTATGTCAAATCATCTATATCTAAAATTGAAAAATCTTGCAATTCAAAAAAACAAAATTTGGTCTAGCCAATCCAAGGGAAAACCTAGTATTGGGACATTAGGTAGCATCATATTTACAATGGATGGAACCACAGGCCAAAGATACCTAGATAGCTCAGTCTCTTCAACTACTATCAATTGTTAAAGGAGTTTCATGTATACTAGCTTGTCAAGCTAAAGTTTCCCATATAATGTTTATTAATGAAGTTTTCATTTTTATGTTACGCCATCTGATGCCCGGCAATTCTAAAGAATGACAACTTCTAATGTTCAGAGAGAAAGTTAAGCTCCACGGTATACCTCCACGTATATATTTTGAAACATTTACGAATTATGGTAAAAATATGCAGGAGTTCCAGCAAGTCCTACACGTGCCCTCATGAGGTTGATAATCCACGGGCATCATCCAGATGAAATAAATACAACAGAAAGCAACAAGCCTGGAAAACTTATCCATTTGCCAGGATCAATGGAAGAGCTTTTGCAATTGGCAGGTATTGCGGATTGAATATTTTTTTCTAAAGTTTCTCGACTTCCAGTTTTGCAAATAAACTCAATTTGTAATCTAGGTTTAACTAACATTACCTCAAATAACACACATTTCTAATAAGGGATTCAGAATCTTGCAGTACTGTTTAACTGAATAAAGTCAAGACTTTAGGCTGATAGTCGATAGATGAATTACACACACAAGCACCACAAAATTAAACACTAAGATGAAATGCAAGTTACATAAATTACATTCGAAGTAAAAATGATCATTTAGGTACTTACAAATGAAAGATGCACCTATAGATGTCCTTAACATATCATATGCATGAAACTGTGGTATGTCAGGCGGATAGGGTATTTAACTAAAGTATTAACCTTGTTTAATGGATGCAGAGACAAAATTCGGTAAAACGGGGAGCAAGATTATAATGACTGATGGATCAGAAGTGGAAGAGTTGAGCGTTTTAAGAGAGAATGATCATCTGTTCTACTGCTGAGAGACATATTCTTTTGCTTCGTTTCATCCAACATGTATAAATTCGTTTCAAGAATGTAAACTAATAATGTAACTAACCGTGATATGTATCTATCAAAAAGTTCACTTCAGTAATATCTAGTTTCTCGAAACATATAGAGCAGACTGATATAAGCAATGTACCTTTTGCGGCTTAAATCCCATCTCTCGTGTTGAGAGTATCTAAATTCTTGTAAGCAGCTTTCTGGAAATGAAATCCTTGCACTTGTCTTTTCTTCCATTATTTCGCTTGCGCTTGATCAATTTCCCTGTTTTGCCAGTATTTTTTTCCTTACAAATGAGATTTCTCTATATGTCAAGATTATGAGAAAAAAGTAGCAAAGAACACATCAAATGATCAGGAAGCATAAAACTGGTCTAGGAATTGGGGAAGAGAAAAGAATCTGATTAAAGCATACCTGCAATATCTAAATGAACAACAAAATGATCTTCAATTTTGAGATCTGGAGTTGATAGACTTATCTAACAGCTTTACTCCACAAGCAGAGATCGGCCATAATTGAACAAGTATCAAAAATTCTCAACAAATTCCCCTTTCGAGGTTTACAGATCTCGTAATTCGAACAATAAATTACGAAACTGAAACAGATAAATGGAAGAGAAGATGATGGATTCATAAATTAACTTTTATTGCTCCTTGAATTGAAGGTTTCCATGTTTCTTCCTGCATAATGATTCGAGCATTGTCCTGATTAAAGTGAGAAGTTCCCCAATCAGAGATATAGCACTTCAATTCATGAATTAGCTCGTTTGGCCTCACCTGAGCCTTGTCAAAGATGAACAACCACGGTGAAATTCATAAACCTGATTTTCATGTCCTCGCTGAATACAGAAGAATTGAAGAAATCTTTCTAACCACATGTCCAGAGTGCCAGCTAAGACACTATCCATAGAAACCAAAGTATTCACGATTAGAGAAAAGTCTGTTGCATACTCACTCATTAGCACTTGGTTGCTATGGATAAATGAGTTTATATCTTGGGGAAGTTGTTTTTTCTGTAATCAATCAGATTGTGGAAGATAATCGGATGTCAGAAGGTGCAGGTTGCAGTGTTCATTCGCAAGAGCTAAACTTTCTCCTTCCAATGGTGCTGCTTGGGCAGAGCTTGTCTAGGTTGGGAGGCAAATAAGATATTTTACCTTTTGGAAGTGGACCGAATAGCTCAGCCAAAGGCCTTGGATTTGGGAGGTGTAAACATCATGAGAAATTATGCTACCAATAGCACAATTTGAATGGATAAACGATGTGGCGTTAATTAAACCTGGCTTGATCGGGGTATACCCAGATTAATTAGGGTATACCCAATTTCAAGGGGACATGGTGTGTCATTATTAAAAAGAGTGATTTTACTTTAATACCCTTTAACTAATTAAATCTTAAAAATAAACCAATTTCTTAATTTCATTAACCCTAAAATTAAAAAACTAAACAAATCTTAATCTTCTCTTCTTCTTCTTCATCTTCATCTTCCATCAACCAAAGCCACATAAAAATCTTCAACTTTGATTTTCCAAAAAAATTGTTGACTCTACCAGCGAAAAGAAGACTATAAATGATGTTTAAACTCAAACACATCATTGTGTTGTGTGATTTGATTGTTATATTAGGTTAGAAATCGAAAATTATGATTTATGTGTTTTAGGTCGGCAGGGTCGTAACATGCATATCTTGTCGACTTTTCATAACAGCCATGGCGGCGACTATAAAAAATTTCAACAGCCGGCAGGGTATTTTTTAAATATCTTGCCGGCCAAATACAGCCGACATGGTATTTTTTAAATACCTTGCCGGCCAATATTTTTTTCAGCAGCCGGCGATTTTTTTTTTGTAGACCTTGCCGACTAATATTTTTTAATAGCCATCTCCTGTGTGTCAAAAAAATAAAGTCGGAATGTTCTTCATTTAAATACCTTGCCGGCCAAAAAATGGTCGGCGTTTTCTTCATCCAAGGACCATGTCGGCTAAACCCGGTCGGCATCTTATTCAAACGTATACCATGCCGGCGAAATATAGCCGACACCTAATTCAAACGTCGACCTTGCCGACCTATCATATTTTTGAAAACCAATTTTTTTTTATCTTAATCGAACTCATAAGACAGATTAAAGGTTTAACCTATTGAATTTTTATTTTCAAAATTTTAATCTAAACTCAATTAATTAACCTAATCAGTTTTTTAGTGTTAATTAAATAAGGGCATTTTTGCCATTTTAAAAATATTTGGTTAAGGGGTGACCTCTTTTACTTCAAAATATCCCTATTTTGTCTCATTTGGTATACCCCAATTAATCTGGGTACACCCAATCAAGTCGGGTAATTAAAGACCAGGTATTATTTTCCAACAAGTCCAACTATTATCCAAACGGATTAAGCATGTGCAACAAAAAATAAATAAATCCATTAGGTTGATTCTCTTGCAGCTTGCTAGGTCAATCTAATGTTACAAGTCGGACAAAAAAACCTAGTCATTAAGAAGGGGATTTTAATAAAGTGCCACACTTCCAATTAGGTGTTCAAGAAAATGCCACCGTTTTTTCCAAAGTTTATAAAATGCCACACACGTTAAGTTTTCTGTTAAGGCCCACTCTATTAGTCAACTGTCATTGAAAAAGTCCAAAACATGTGGCGTTATTACCAAACTAGCCATCTCAATTTCATAACAATGTTGCACAAGACCGACCGAGCAACCGATTGAGTCGAACTGATAAATCGGCTATATTATAAACCATTGATCTGATAAAATTTTCTAATCCTAGCCCTCTATTTCATCACACATGTAATAACCTAACCCTAAACTAAGAGACTGATATGTGCATTATATGATTTGGTCGTGATTGGAGATAAGCGTGTAAGTCAGTTATTAGATATGTTCGTATGTTTCAGTTAGTCAGTTATTTATATGTTTCATGGTTGTAAGAGTCATGTACGGTTGGAACTCTTTAAGTATAAATATCAAGAAGAAGAAACTAGTGAGGATTATCTCATTAGTGTTTATCCAAATATATCTTCTTCTTTTCTGCATCTCTCTTTCTACCATCTTCTGTCTTCTTTCTTTCTATGTCTTCTTCCCTTTTTTCTACTCTTTGATAAATACCCACAACATAGGTATCAGAGCCAGAAATGGCAGAAGGTACAAGATTAAAAACTATGGATGGTGACGTTAGAGCACTGAAGGATAAAGTTGAAGAACATGAAAAGCAGTCTGAGATGACCGCTAAATGTTTGACAGAAATCACCCAAACCAACAAGAACTTGACGGAAATTATTCAAAAATTATCTTCCTTTGAACATTTATCCCTTATGTCGACCAACACTCCTGCAGCACCGAATTCATCACTAAATTCTAATTTTAACAGGAGATTTATGAAGCACAATTTTGGTGAAACTACTAATCCGTGGCATATAAAATTTCCAAAATTTTTTGGTGATGACCCTAATGGTTGGATTTACAAGGCTGAGCAATATTTCTATAGCAATCAGGTAGATGAAAATCAGTGGCTTAACATTGCATCTTATAATATGGAAGAGGAAGCGCTGCAATTTTATAGGTGGTTCAGCAATGCTCGTGGCCAATTTTCATGGAAGGATTTAATAGTCGGATTATTACAACGTTTTGGGCCTAAGGAATTAGAAGATCCGGCAGGAGCACTATCAAAACTGCACCAAACTGGGACTGTTGCAGAATACCAAAAGGAATTTGAACGTCTATCAAACCTGGTTCATGGCCTCTCAGAAGAATTTCTTGTTAGTTGTTTCATTAGTGGTCTTCGTGATGATATTCAACCGGGTGTGCGAATGTTCAAACCGAAAGACCTTATACACTCAACAAAATGGCATGGTGAAAGGAAAAATAGAACTTTGATTGATATGGTTAATTGCATGCTTATAAGTTCTAGTTTGCCTAATTCTTTGTGGGGTGAAGCTTGCTTACTGCTATCGAATTAGCACGACTTCAAGAAGAGCAACTTTGTGCCACCACCATAAAGACTCCGCAGTCAAAATTCCCCAACCAACAACCACATCAGCAATTTCGACCATCACCATACCAACAATTTCGACCTCATTCACCTCGCCCCTGGATACCACAAAACCATTCATCTTCAAATTCAGTCCCCAACAAGCCACAATCTAGTTTATTAGGACCACCTCCAAAATCTGCACCACCATTTCAGCGGGTCTCGGCAAACGAAATAAAGGAAAGAAGAGAAAAGGGACTTTTTTACTACTGTGATGAAAAATATTCGTTCAGACATACATGTAAAAATCCACGAATTTTTCTTTTAGAGGGATGTTTTCCGGAATCATATTGCAAAGCAAGTGAAATTGACGCTCCTGTAGAATATAAAAATGGAAGATGCCTTAATGTGAAGATAAGTCTTCAACAAGTACCTGTTGTTGCTGATTTCTTTGTTCTTCCGTTGGGAGGTTGTCAGGTAGTACTGGGAGCACAATGGCTACGTACTCTTGGACCTATTACTTGGGATTTTACAGCCATGGTTATGTCTTTCAAACTTAACGGAATGCGACATCATTTAAAGGCCACTGAGTCTGATTCTGTAGATGTGTTGGAAGCGACCGAATTTACTAAAGAATTTTCGCAAACTGGAAAGGGGTTGATGTTGCATTTGATTTCGTTACAAGAGGTACAAGTTACGGATGATGTTCAACCGGAGCTTAAAGTGATATTGGATGAATTCTCCGGTGTGTTTTCAGAAGCGCTTGGACTACCACCTAGCCGTTCTCATGACCACAAAATTCCGTTGTTAGATTCACATGGACCAGTCAATGTGCGCCCTTACAAGTACCCTCATTTTCAGAAAAATGAAATTGAAAAGTTAATTAATGAAATGTTGAGTACAGGAATTATTCGAACTAGTACCAGTCCATACTCTTCGTCAGTATTGCTAGTTCGCAAAACAGATGGTAGTTGGAGAATGTGTGTTGATTACAGGTCCCTCAATGCTATTACCGTCAAGGATAAATTTCCAATTCCAGTGGTAGATGAATTGCTTGATGAGATTTATGGGGCCGTTTATTTCACAGAGTTAGACCTGCAATCTGGATATCATCAAATTCGTGTTTTTGGCCCTGACATTCCCAAGACAGCATTTCGTACTCATGAAGGACACTATGAATTTTTGTTAATGCCGTTTGGTTTATCTAATGCTCCCTCAACTTTTCAGTCCCTGATGAATGAGATCTTTCGACAATATCTCCGTAAATTCGTGCTAGTGTTCTTTGATGATATTCTTATTTATAGTGTCAATTGGGAAGATCGTTTACAGCATAGTACTCTCTATTTTACAGCACCATCAGTTGAAGGCAAAGATGTCAAAATGTGATTTTGGAGCATTTCAGGTCACTTATTTGGGACACATAATATCGCAACAGGGTGTAGCCGTTGATCCCAATAAAATCAAGAGTATAATTGATTGGCCAGTGCCTAAGAACATCAAAGCTTTACGTGGTTTTCTCAGTCTTACTGGTTACTACCGTAAGTTTATTCGAGGATATGGTACTGTAGCAGCCCCACTTACTGTGCTACTAAAGAAAAACTCTTTCAATTGGAGTTCACAGGCAACCGAAGCTTTCAATCAGTTAAAGGAGTTACTTACTCAACCTCCTGTTCTCAGTTTGCCAAATTTTTCTAAAGATTTTGTTATTGAATGTGATGCATGTGGAGTGGAAATTGGTGCGGTTCTCATGCAAGATCAACGTCCAATTGCATATTTCAGAAAGGCATTAAAAGGTCGAGAACTTTCTCTATCCACATATGAAAAGGAAATGTTGGCATTGGTTAAATCCATTCAGTTATGGCGTCCATATTTATTGGGACGACCATTTGTTGTTAGAACAGATCAGCGCAGCCTTAAGTATCTCTTGGAGCATAGAATTACTACACCAAATCAGCAGCGTTGGTTACCCAAAATTCTTGGATTCGATTACACGGTTGAGTACAAAAGGGGTGCAGCCAATCGGGTAGCAGATGCTCTTTCTCGTCAAGCAGAATTTCAATGTTCTTCCATATCTTTAGCTAATTTTGGGTGGTGGTTAGACATTCAACAAGAAGTTCAAAATAATAATTTTTATGGTACAGTCAAAACATTGGTTGAGTCTTCCAGTGAAGGGTTCATTAATTATCAATTCATAGATGATATTTGGTTTTACAAAGGGAAAGTTCTTATAAGTCCTACTTCTGTACTAATTCCTCAAGTTCTGAAGGAAATGCATTCATTTCTGACATCGGGCCATTCTGGATATCATAAAACACTTGCTCGTGTTCAAAATTCATTTCATTGGAAGGGGATGCGAACTGCAATCTGTGAGTATATCCGTAACTGTGAAGTTTGTCAGATATATAAAAGTGATACAACAAAACAAGGAGGTCTCTTGCAACCCCTTCCTATTCCAGATCAGATATGGACTGATATATCTATGGATTTCATTGAAGGACTTCCTAATTCTCGAGGTAATTCTGTCATCTTGGTTGTTGTGGATCGATTGTCGAAGTATGCACATTTTTTATCTCTCTCTCATCCTTACACGTCTGTTGTCATTGCTAAAGTATTCTTTGATAATATCGTTAAGCTCCATGGTGTACCCAAGTCTATTGTAAGTGATCGAGATGCCACTTTTACCAGCCAATTTTGGCGTGAGATTTTTCTATTGCAAGGTACACAATTGTGTATGAGTTCTAGTTATCATTCGCAAACAGATGGGCAGTCTGAGGTTGTCAACCGCACTCTAGAGAATTATCTTCGTTGCTTTGTTGGTGATCACCCTAAAAAGTGGGCTGACTGGATTTCGATGGCCGAATTTTGGTACAACACCAGTGTCCACTCTTCCACCAAGATGTCTCTATTTGAAATTGTATGTGGCTGCAAACCCCCTACTTTACTGTCATATGTTCTTGGGCTTATTAATTGTGAATATGAAACACATGTTAGCTTCTAGAATGGATGGCTTCTAGAATGGCCATTATTTTCTTCCTCCCTTATTTCTTCTTCCTCCCCTTTTTGACAACATCCCTTATTTTTCTTCCTTTCCTTTTTGACAATATGTCTTTTGTAATGTATATAAATAGGTCACCTTGTAAAGAATCAGATACACAATCAATACACAAATTATGAAGTGAGAACCTTAAGTTTTTGTCATGGTATCAGAGCCTAGTATCCAAAAATTCTAGTATCCAAAATCCTTTACATTATCGTTCAATATGTCGCGTGAAGATTATCAACCTATCACCGTAAAGTTTGATGGAACAAACTATAACCATTGGTCCTTCCTTATGAGAAGTTTCCTCAAAGGAAAAGCTATGTGGAAATATATTGATGGTAAAGCCAAGAAGCCCAGTGTTGTCTCTCTTGGTCTTTGTTGTTACAGATAAAGAAGTTGATCCTAGCAGCAAAGACAAAGGAACTGAAGGAGAAAGCGCTGAAGACTGGGAGATCAACAATCACAAGATACTCACATGGATAAGCAATACAATAATCACCTCCATAAGTATGCAACTTACTGGTTTTGAGACTGCCAAAGACGCATGGGAGTTTCTTTCAAAAAGGTATACCCAAATCAAATTTGCTCAACGTTACAAACTAGAACAAGATATTCGTTCTATGAAGCAGCAGATGGATCAGTCGATCTCAGACTTTCATTCTGAGATGTCAATTATATGGAATCAGCTAGCACTGATGGAACCCAATTGGACTATAGATATCGAACTGTGGCGAGAAATACGAGAGAAGAGTCGCGACTGTTCAACTCCTAATGGCGTTAAGAGATGATTTTGAGACTGTAAGAGCTTCAATCCTTCATCGATCTCCTCTCCCTACTTGTAGAAGCCGCATTGTCGAGCTTATTACTTGAAGAAACTCGGAAAAGGATCAAGCCGGAGATACCTGCTGTGTTTGCCGTTCCTTCGCGTGGAGGTTTTAATAATAATGTCAACTCTCAGAGAAACTACCGTGACATGTCACAGGTTCAGTGTTACAACTGCAAGAAGCCTGGTCACTTGGCCAAGAACTGCACTTTACCAACAACACAGAGTATGTCACAAACATCAGCATCTCAAATTCCAACTCACCAAGGATCAAACTCACAAATTCAATGCAATTATTGTAAAGAACCCGGTCATACAGTAGGAAACTGTACATCTCCATTTTCAAGAAACATGAGAGAAAGAAGAAGGTTAAATGGAACTGCATACACATCTATGCCTTCCATTCTTGCAGCTTTTGTGTTAGAAAGAAGCCATGAATCATCATCATCTACATCAAATAATCTTGCTGATATTCAAGAGATGCTCAAACAAGCCCTTGCAATTGGTAATAATAATTCTACAACAGCATCGCTTTTTTCAGTTCCCACAGGTACCTTTTCAAATGGTTGGTTTCTTGACTCAGGTGCTTCTAATCATATGCCATTCAATTCTAATGTATTTGAAAGCAAGCATCCTATTGTTACACCTAAAATCCAAACTGCAGATGGATCCTAAATAGCTGCTAGTCATATTGGACATGTTAAAGTCTCAGATAAAATACGTATACCTGATGTGTTACTTGTTCCAAAGATCAAGATGAATCTTATATCAATTGGGCAACTGTGTAATCAGGGTTTTAACATTTATTTCTTCTCCTTTGGTTGTGTAATACAAGATCCCAGGACAGAGAAGCTTGTTGGGATAGGCCGTAGAGTTGGTAGATTATATCTCCTTGAAACTCTCAATGTTCCTCAACAATCAAAGAATGAACTTACTGCTGCAGTTGCAAACTCCCTTCCTTCTACTGTGTCCCCATTTATGTCTTGGCATTCTAAGCTAGGCCATGTCTCTTTTCCGCGTCTTACATATATGATCAATAAAGGACTGTTAGGAACAATTCAAGTTGATAAAGAACCTTATTGCATTTCGTGTAAGTTGGGTAAACAACCTGCGCTTCCTTTTAATAATAGTGTTACACATTCAGTTGAACCTTTTGATCTTATTCATTCAGATGTGTGGGGAAAGTCTCCCATTGCCTCTAAGGGAGGGGCTTTATATTATGTTATCTTCATTGATGATTTTTCTCGTTTTACATGGCTATACCTTTTCAGTTCCAGATCAGAATTTTTGAAAATATACACAGATTTCTCTAGAATGGTCAAAACTCAATTTAGAAAATCCATTAAAACTTTCCGTGCTGATCAAGGAGGTGAATACATATCAACTCCTTTCAAAGAATTTCTCAAAACAGAAGGTACTATTCTTCAGTTATCTTGTACAGAAACTCGAACAAAATGGTATAGCGAAAAGAAAACATCGTCACATCATAGAGACAGCTAGAACCCAACTTCTTTCAAGATCAGTTCCATCTAATTTTTGGGGTGAGTCAGTCCTTACTGCAGTTTACACAATAAACCGCATTCCATCTATAGTCACAGGAGGAATATCACCTTATGAACGTCTCTATGATAAGAAACCTAATTATTCTGAGCTTCGTGTCTTTGGTTCAACTTGTTTTGTTCTTCTCACGAAAGAGAACGAAAACAAACTCGATAAAAAAGAATGCTATCTGTGTGTTTTTAGGCTATGGTATTGAACAAAAAGGTTATCGTTGTTACGATCCAGAAAGTCGACGCTTACGTGTTTCTCGTCATGTTACATTTTGGGAAAATATACCTTTTTGGTCTCTTCCTAGTAGCAAGTCTTCTACTCTAGAACAGTTTACGTATCTAGATCCTTTTGAGGATATATCTCTATCCAACTCTCAGCCTACAATTATTCCATCAACCACCACAGAAGTCACTCCTCTTGAAAATTTCGAAACTCCACATGACCACTCTATGGAAAATCCTGACATTGCTTCTCCAGAAGGGGATCTTGTACCTGAAAATGATGTTTTGCCTCCACGAACTCGTCGACCACCAGCCAGGTTTGCAGATTATCATTGTTCTTTGTCATCCATTTTATCTATGCATGAACCAAAATCATACAGGGAAGCATCTTTAAGTCCAGTCTGGCAAACATCTATGAGGGAAGAACTCACAGCACACAAGGACACTGGTACATGGGATATGGTTGACTTACCACCAGGGAAAACAGTTATTGGAAGTAGATGGGTGTACAAGATAAAAACAAATTCAGAAGGCAAGATAGATCGTTACAAATCTCGTTTGGTTGCTCAAGGATATACCCAAGAATATGGTATAGACTATGAAGAAACATATGCTCATGTTGCTCGTATGACTACGGTACGTACTCTCCTTGCTGTTGCTGCTGCTCATAATTGGAATATGCATCAAATGGATGTCAAAAATGTCTTCCTTAATGGAGAACTTCGAGAAGAAGTGTATATGAGACCACCACCAGGAATGGTTCATTCTCCAAATCAAGTATGTAAGCTTCGTAAAGCCTTGTATGGACTTAAACAAGCACCACGAGCTTGGTTTGAGAAGTTTTCTAATGCTATCCTTCAGTATGGATTCAATCAAAGTTCTTATGATTCAGCAATGTTTACTCGATCAACTAAGAAGGGTATGGTTATTCTCCTCTTGTATGTTGATGATATGGTTATCACAGGTGATGATCTAGAAGGAATTACTGCTCTTAAACTTCATCTTAGTTCATGTTTTGAAATGAAAGACTTAGGTTTTTTAAGGTATTTTCTTGGTATCGAGGTCGATAAGTCATCTGATGGTTATTTCATCTCACAAGTAAAGTACGCCTCCGAAATTCTTCAACGTGCTGGGTTAACAGATAGTAAAACTGCAATTACACCTCTTGAACTAAATGTGAAGCTTAATCCCTTCGAAGGAAAAGTTTTATCCAATCCTACATTATATCGTCAGCTTGTGGGAAGTCTAAATTACTTGACTATCACAAGGCCAGACATTAGCCATGCGATTCATGTAGTTAGTCGGTTTATGTCTGCTCCAAGGTCCACACATTATCTTTGCAGTACTTCGGATATTACGTTATATCAAAGGCACCTTGTATCAAGGTATAAAGTTCTCATCTACTTCTGATCTTTGTCTTCATGCATATTCAGATTCAGATTAGGCTGGTGACATCACAGATAGACGCTCAACCACAGGATATTGTGTGTTTCTAGGCAAATCTTTGATCTCTTGGCGTAGTAAGAAACAAAGTGTAGTTTCTCGGTCTAGTGTTGAGGCTGAATATCGAGCTCTTGCTCATACAACTTCTGAGATTGTTTGGTTACGATGGCTCCTTGAAGATATGGGAGTTCATTTATCAGAACCTACTCCATTGTGTTGTGACAATAAGGCTGCTATTCACATTGCCCATAATGACGTGTTTCATGAACGTACGAAACATATTGAGATCGATTGTCACTTTGTACGACATCACTTCAAGGAACAGACTATTGTTTTACCTTTTGTTCGCTCGGAATTGCAACTCGCTGATTTATTCACCAAAACACTGACTTCAGCTGAGTTTTTTTGGTTTCCAAACTCAACATGTGTGTTGCACCATCTTGAGTTTGAGGGAGGGTATTAATTGTGAATATGAAACACATGTTAGCTTCTAGAATGGATGGCTTCTAGAATGGCCATTATTTTCTTCCTCCCTTATTTCTTCTTCCTCCCCTTTTTGACAACATCCCTTATTTTTCTTCCTTTCCTTTTTGACAATATGTCTTTTGTAATGTATATAAATAGGTCACCTTGTAAAGAATCAGATACACAATCAATACACAAATTATGAAGTGAGAACCTTAAGTTTTTGTCAGGGCTCACTAAGGTACAAGTTGTTGATGATCACTTGAAAGACATACACCACGTTCTTACTCTTTTAAAGGAAAACTTGGTGCAAGCTCAATCTCGGATGAAAAATAATACAGATTTGAAGCGCGTCGACAAGGAATTTTTAGTTGGTGACTGGGTTTATCTTCGACTACATCCATATAGGCAAACTTCTCTTGCACTACGCCGAGCTATAAAACTTGGTCCACGTTTCTATGGACCCTATCAGATTCTAGAGCGGGTTGGTACAGTGGCTTATCGTTTGGATTTACCTGCTACTTCGAAAATCCATCCAGTTTTCCATGTTTCCTACCTTAAGCAACATTTGGGTACGATCAGTCAAGCTCAAGATAATCTTCCTATTGTTGACAATGATCATGTCATTCAACCATGTCCTGAGAGAGTTTTGGAAGAAAAGATTACTCGTTATGGCTCTCGGGAATATCGTAAACTTCTAGTTAGTGGAAGGGCACAGAACCTGCTGATGCAACTTGGATGAATTACAACAAGTTCACTCATCGATATCCAGATTTTCACCTTGAGGACAAGGTTGTTTAAAGGGGGAAAGAATGATATGTGCATTATATGATTTGGTCGTGATTGGAGATAAGCGTGTAAGTCAGTTATTAGATATGTTTGTATGTTTCAGTTAGTCATTTATTTATATATTTCATGGTTGTAAGAGTCATGTACGGTTGGAACTCTTTAAGTATAAAATAGATTTTGCACCCGTGCGTTGCACGGACCTAGATTTTTTGTAGAGAATTTTTTTTTGGTGTTACTGAATTTTTTTAGGGATTCACATTTTGAAGCATGAAACACAAAAAATAGGCAATAAAAATATTCAAAATTTCCGTGCTCGTGCACTATTTTGGTGTTGGTGAATTTTTTGTCATTTGCATCGCCATTTAAGAACTAATTAAGTTACGTCTTCTCTTCCGTATAATGTAATAATGAATCATATGTACCCATTTATGATGATCAACAATCTCACCTGCTCCCAAGTAGTTATGGCTTCACAAAGATCAAACTCATACAATTACTTCTCAAGTTTACTTACACCGATACGTCTTTTGAAGGTATTAGCTAGCGTACTCTTGATAACTCTTAGGGTGTTGAGGTCTCACTACAAACCCATAAGCATCCTTGTTTACAAAAATGTGTGTAAGACTTACTAATCATACGAATAAACACCAAATTTTCATTACTCTTTGTAACTGCATTACAACTTAATCACCAGAAAAGTTACAACATGAAATGGTGAGCTCTCGTTCATGTTAATACTTACCATACTCCAAAATCTTAGCATGTTTCTTAATTCCACTCTTAATAGCTCCCTGGTGAAAATAAGTTGGTAGCATCCAAGAAGTACTTGCTCATATCATCCATTAAAAAAAAGTCTAACTTGAATGGAGAGTTCTCGTACACCTCTTTTTTCACCGATCAAACAAAGCATTTCCTGCAAGGTTTTACTGCGACATTGTAGTAATGGACTGAAACTATTCTTACTGATGGAGTAAATATTGACTGATTCATCACAAACATATACTTCCAAATCCAAATCTAAAGCTCTTTTCCAGTAGCAAGTACCGGGTCGAGCAGGAATATTGACTCGTAAAGACAGTATCCCCAAAATTACGACGAAGGTTTTATGCCGGCTGTAGAACGACCTAGATGCAACTTGCTCAAGGGCAAGAGTAATCCTTGACACCTACCATGTCAGTTGTTAAGGACAGGGAGTGGTTCCACTGTCTAGTAGGGTTTACACATTCACGACCGTTAGCTTAGCAGATCCACTTACATCCCTGCCCCGGAGACAGGGCTACTAGGAGGATCTTTCCCCCATTCACTTCTGTCCTGGTTATTTACCAGTTCGCAATTGAAGAATTACTAGCCCCACACCCTTACCTTTTTTCCCAGCGGTGATCCCTCCAAAAGCCGCCAAAACGGCCTTAACGCTAAACAATACTGGGTAATCGTGTCCACCTGCAAATCAAGGGGTAAATTCAAAAGTAAAAGTACACGTGAGGGGTGACGTACGTACCTCAGTCTCGGGGGTTTCCTGCTTCCCCGTTTGTCCCTCCGGTTCTCACCCTATGAACCCGCGTCTGGTGTGAAGTGCATGCCTCATTCACGTGGATCGCCTCCCTCCATGCTGCTCTGTCAAGCGCCAACTCTTGCTCCAAGCCTCGGTGCCTCAGGTCCCGTTTAATCAGTTCATCCCATGTTAATTTTTGTCGTCCACGTTTCTTCATTCTTCCTACTGCCCGCCTGATACGCCCTACTCGTACCGGGGCACTCGTCGGTCTCCGTTGTAGATGTCCAAACCAGCGTAGTCGATGTTGGATAAGTATCCTCTCCAAAGGTGCTACTCTCCAAAGGTGCTACTCCCACAAACATATACTTCATCACTATGAAATTGAATTACAACTACATAATATCGCAGTCAGTGACTCTACCTGCAACATGAAGCATACCTTTAGATGACTCAAAAAAAACATATAACATTTAAATTGAAATACCAAACTGCATAATATGATTTTACCACTTGGTTAGCAATGCTTAGATCTTCCAGAACTTATTCAGTTACTGCAACCAAAGAATCATGCAACCTCCCTATTGCCAATCTATCTTCTTTCTCAATGTTCAGGGAATCTACAACTGCGTGCATAAAAAATACATAGGCACCCAGTATACAACATAAAAATCTATTTTTTTCTTGTCAAACTTAGACATACACATGTAAAACGAAGACCGTTGCTTCCCTTCCATTATATTGATTGATTATTTGAAGCCTGGAAAAAAATAAAGTAACAGAACTTCAAGTGATTGATTTCTTTATCAAGAATAACCCTAAAACAGAGTGATATAATAAACTAAATCGTGTCAAACAAAAACTCTTTGAGATTTAAGTTTTCTTCTTGCCGCAACAAACATGAAGAAGTATTATCTTGGTTGGATAGGGTTTCATGAGGTAGAAGGAGAGTAGGGAGAAATACGGAGGAGGAAAAACGCGAGCGAAGATTAGATTACGCTTTTGTATGGTTTATGGGAAGGCACTAATCACCTCATGGTTCCTTTTGTATAATCAATTACCCCACTGCAAAAAATAAATACAAATATGTATGTATAGTCAAAAACAAAACAAAAACAAAAAGCAAATATCGTGGAATTAAGTTACTGTTACCTGAAGAAGGGGAGAATACTATCAGAACATGCCTGTAGGAAGAAGAAGAAACTGAGAGTGGAGAAGAAGCGGCAAAAAGAGAAAAGATGGGTAAAGAAGAAGAAAAAAAATCACGTAGAAATTAGGTTTTCATGAATTGTTTTTGTGCGCGGTACGGAGAGAAATGGGGTCGAGAATACTTAAAATCGGTGGTGTGAAAAACCGAAAATTTATTATTGGTCAAAATATTTTAGTGGGGCCAGAAGCTCAAGAAGAAGAAGAAACTAGTGAGGATTATCTCATTAGTGTTTATCCAAATATATCTTCTTCTTTTCTGCATCTCTCTTTCTACCCTCTTCTGTCTTCTTTCTTTCTATGTCTTCTTCCATTTTTTCTACTCTTTGATAAATACCCACAACAGAGATACTCACTTCATCTTCTCTTCTCGCCTCTCTTTCCCTTTTTCTTCTTCTTCTTACAGTCACGGCCACCACTAGAATCACCATTTTATTTTTCTCTTTCAGTGATTACTTCAATTTCTTTGTGAAAGTGGTAAATCTGTTCCTAATCAGATTGTATTGGGAAAAAATGGGGGAAGATGCTGTAAGGGTTTATTACATAAGGGGTTTCAATTGGAAGGTTGTAAAATCAGAAAGAGGGGTTTCATGATTTCCTGTAATGGTAATGGAAGCAGGAGATGATTGTTTGGTGGAATTAGAAGACGAAGCTGCACTATTTTAGTCGGTAAAATATGGGTTCAACTCAGATTTGATTTTGGATTGATTTAATTGGAGAAAGTGATGACGATTTAGGC
The DNA here is from genome assembly GCA_023529315.1 of Papaver bracteatum. Taxonomy (NCBI): domain Eukaryota; kingdom Viridiplantae; phylum Streptophyta; class Magnoliopsida; order Ranunculales; family Papaveraceae; genus Papaver; species Papaver bracteatum. The sequence continues at coordinate 1,294,873 of JAJJWX010003505.1, read as the reverse complement.
TTGGTCGAAGCAGGAAAGAGCTACAGAAGAAGTTAGGGTTTGAACGACAGTGATGCTAAGATGGAAGAATGGGAATCTGAGAGTGTGTAATTGATAGAGAAATCAGGAAAGAATGAGAAAAATTGTGTTTGTGGTGGTGTTGCAGAGAAGAGAGCTTGCTGCTGTTATGAGGAAGGAAGAAATAAGTTGCAGTTGAAGATGGTGTTGAAGTTGATAAGATGGGAGTATGATGTTGATGTTATGAATGGGTTATGACTTTATGTACTGTAGCAATTCTTAGTAATGGCTATGACAGCAGAACTATGTTCTGATTCCATTTTGTTTCACGGGAAGGAATTCTTAATCTGGTTTATTAAGATGTATCAAGCTGGTGGTTCCATGATATCCATCTCTACCTCTTAATTGATTACATTTTTTAGGTTGTGAAGAAGATGAACGATCTTCAATTAGGTCCAGTCAACTCGTTACTGAGTGCCGATTTAGTTAGGCCCGAGTTGAGTAATTTGAGGGTTTTGATGTCTTTTAACAATGTTGAATTATTGCCACGTATACTTTAACTTCCGTTAACCGTTTTCTCAAAACAACGAGATGGAAAAGGTCAACAGTGTGTCATTTTATAAACTTAGGAAAAAACGGTGGCATTTTCTTAAACACCTAATTGGAAGTGTGGCACTTTATTAAAATCCCCAATTAAGGACTATTGTGTCAGAATGCTAGGACTCTCATTTTCTCTTGGACTGCACTTACCTAGCATAAGTGGAGTCTTCAGAAGAATCATGTTTAGTTGGAGTACCTTATAAGAAAAACCTTATGTAATATTTTTTACCTTTTCTCTCTTCTCACCTCTTGTAAGAAGTACCTATCCCCTGTTACCCTGTACATTCTTCTTTTTCTTAATACAATTCAAAAAAAAAAAAAAAAAATGAACACTTGAGAAATCTCCCTGAAGGTACACAAACACATAAAGGGAGCTTCTTTGGCTGTTCTTGCATCAGCTACTCTTGCCGCTGCTCTAGAATTAGCTCTGATGTATGTGATGTTACCTGCAACGTTTGTTACTATTAAAACTAATCCAATCCTGATGATCATAACATCAGATAAAAGTATTGAAAGATAAAACAGATTTGTGCACTCTAACTGAACAACATGATCCCCCTGTATAGAATTATTTGTGACAGAACAGAAGAGCATTTGTTAAAAGTCTTAATAAAATCAAACTGATATCTTTAAGCAGCTTAACAGGCTAGGCTTCTTATACCTATTTACTTGTTCAAAGCAAGATTTATTTCTATCTTCTAAACAAACGAACAACTAAAAGAAAGTTTACATTAGAACTTATTCAATGTGGTATATAGCCTTTTTTTAGTTGTACTCTAACTGAACAACATGATCCCCCTGTATAGAATTATTTGTGACAGAACAGAAGAGCATTTGTTAAAAGTCTTAATAATTTGTTAAAAGTCTTAATAAAATCAAACTGATATCTTTAAGCAGCTTAGCAGGCTAGGCTTCTTATACCTATTTACTTGTTCAAAGCAAGATTTATTTCTATCTTCTAAACAAACGAACAACTAAAAGAAAGTTTACATTAGAACTTATTCAATGTGGTATATAGCCTTTTTTTAGTTGTACTCAGATAATCATGTAGCTCAGTTGAAAACTTAAGATTAAAAAAATGAAACAAAGAACAAACAGATCAAAATAGCAAAAATGAAAAAAAGCAATTGATAAATACATGGGGCAAGCAGGTTTATCTAGTAAACCTAGCGAATGAATTAGATGAATTGACGCTGCCCGCAATTTCAATATCAACAGCTCAATTCTTTTCAAAAGTATTATCAGATTCAGCAGTATTGGGTCAATTTTTCAACCTAACAAGTAGCAATGTAGCATCCATATGCCTAACAGTTCAGACTAAAAGGTAGCTTACTTGATATTAGTGCCTTTTTTAAGTCGTAATTATTCTGAAGTAATATGCTCCTCATTTATATATTAATCAATCCAGCTTGACATTATCTACTACCCAATATGCTTTATAGCTAATCTAAAGTTCTAAACTTTCCATTATCACTTGACATAACCTACAATCTTAATAAAGGCATGCATGGTTTTCATAGTGGACCTCTACCCTAGTTTGAAGTTCCATTGCCTAACATATAAAACTAGTACTGAGAACCACAAAGTTCAATGAACAACCAGCCTAATTGCACCATTTTCTAGAAATACAAGAGCAAAATCATAGTTAGGATCACAATGAGTTTCTTACCTCAGCCTCATCACTCAGATCCTTCTTCTGCTCGTTTGACCGGTTCGCCGTCTCTTCATCACCAGTAGATACCGCAATAACTCTTTGTCCAATTGGCTCTTTTGATAACCGCTGAACTTCATATTTAGGTATACCCTATTTTTAGAGAAAGAGGAAACAAAAGTAGTGATGGTTAGATAGTATCAAAATAACTTCTTCTTCTTGAGAAACCTGTTCCAGCATAAGAACCCTATTAATAATTCATGATAATATTTGACCTAATAAAAAAGGGTCACATTCAGGCACATATTGCTGCAGAGCAAGCGATACTATTTACAGACTGATTTAAAGATTCACAACAAGAAATCAGATTTATTCATTTGTTGGTTTTCGAAAATATATGTAAACAAGTAATTTAGTCTTTCCAGGAAAGTCAGGACAGGTACAAAAAACAGGTAGATTTTACGAAAAATGAATTAGTTGATCGGTTTTCATTAAAGTGAAGTTCACAACCAAGTTCTAATTAAAGATACCAAACAAAACAATCATAGATAAATACATTTATATTTAGTTCACCTCATAACTAGCAGATGAGTGGATAATTTCTCATGATCGAGCACAGAACTTATCATCATCATACTCATCACCAAGACTAACTCCTTACTGATCAATAACATCATCTTCGCACGAACTACCAACCATGTGTCTCTTTGATTTTTCTCCTATGTCTTTCAACGAAATAAAGGTGTTTATGTGAGCAATTGGCTTGGCAGCAGAAAAATAATCAATCGAAGCTTTATCATCATCGGAAATCCTTTTCAAAATTGCCGTCTTCATGTCATAAGAATAAAGCACAAAGTTATCATACTTGAATATGATTTCTTCGTTCTTCGTTAGTAAAATAGGCTCAAATCTCCATCCATAAGAACCCACTACCCCTTCATAATCAATATCAAAATCCATACACCAAGACTCCTTCAAATGACTACTTTTCTTGAAAGACCAAATTTCCATGCGCAATTTATTCATGTAAAGACACAAATTCCCTCCCAATTCTATAAGTCCACATCTATCACCATACTTACGGCCAATCATACAAGGAGGTACCGGGAGCAACCGAAATTCTTCGTTCGCCAAGTTGAAGGCCACAATTTTATTGAAGGTATGCCAGTAAATATCTCCATTTGAATAGGCCCCGCCTCCAATTGTATTCAACATGAAAGAAATTTTACCTTTTGATCTCCACCCACAACCACTACCAAGCGTGTATACTTCAACATTTCCTTCGTGGTTAATGCTGGGATAGTAAATTCTAACAACCTTGAACTCATTGGTTGACCTAACATATCCAAATCCACATGATATGAGAGGATACAAGTGACCCTCTCTTTGTATTATGCCATCCGGCTCAGACATATCGACATTATCTCCTTCATTTACTATTAATCGAGGAAGATAAACATATTCTCTTGTGATGGGATTACAAATATATATGGGATATGTAACAAGATCGTGCCATATCACTATACAAACCAAACCATTGCAAGAGCCAACTAAGTGATCGATTATATAATCAGGGTCCATAGATTGATGATAAATCCTCTTCAAATTTTGCTTATAAGAATATTTTTCATCCGTGCTAATGCGAATTCTATCACTTAATTGTCCACCGTCAAAAAGCAAAACTGTACCATTAACACCATTAAGGCGACAAGCAAAAAAGAGACTTGGTTCCACCTTAACAACCATATCATCATTATTGCCAACTCCAGATACACCACCGTCGAGATGGCTAAGCTGGCGTACATACCAATTTACACTCTAAAACTGACTCAGTTGGAACTCGCGAAAGGAGATCTAACATAATATCTGAAGGAAGACACTCCATTGATGATCCTTGCACTGAATAAAAAAACATTCAGATAAATAATTTCAAGCAAATTGCTAACATGTTCTAGTGTCAAATATTTTTATGTTCAGATGGCAAAATTAGAATGTTTGTGATCTAAAAGTCAAATTTGTTCTCTTAAACACAAACCGATCTTCTTAAACAAAAAAAAAAAACATTCAGATAAATAATTTCAAGCAAATTGCTAACATAGTAACATGTTCTAGTGTCAAATATTTTTATGTTCAGATGGCAAAATTAGAACGTTTGTGATCTAAAAGTCAAATTTGTTCTCTTCAACAAAAACCGATCTTCTTACATTACAGAAAACTTAATCAATTGATTCTTCAATAAAATCTCAAAACTTAAAACTGAGAATTTGGATCATACCTGACTGTTCTTTTCTTTTTACTTCTATTGGACTTGAACAGCGGATTGTAAGATATAATATCCTTCTCCAATCAAGCCACAACCTCTCTCTCTCTACGTAGTGTCTTATGCCGATCTAAAAAATTGTTGAAGAGCAGGGAAAGAAGTATTGTTATGAAATTTGGGGGAGAAGGGAAAGAAGTACGAGGGATTCTAGCGAAGGTGTGCCGGAGTCTAACGGGGGTGTTCAGATGTTTGCTTATGCTGGGATGGGATGTTAATTTGTTAGAGGGGCGGTGGCGGTATCATTGAGGTCTTTGGGCTGGGTGGAAATACATGAATAAAGGAAAAAAAATAGTGTAAACTCGCCGGAGGCGATTTTGCTCTAGCAGCTGCTAGAGCCCTTGGATGGGTGAATTTAAGGGTGGTGGTGGTTTATGATGGAAATTTCATTTTTGCCCTTGGAGTAAAAAACTGAACTGGGAACCACCACCGTTGGATTCACCATCCAAGGGCTCTAGCAGCTGCTAGAGCAAAAATGCTCTAGCGCCGCTAGAGCAAACTTTTTTTCAAACTCGCCGGATTGGGGTATACAAGAATTTAAATGGACTTAAAAAGTAGTGGGAATGTTATTTATGCCCCTACTATCCATGGGTCTTGCACAAATACCCTTATCCATTATGTATATACCCCTCATATTTTTTAAGGAAACCAATTTTATTAGTATTCCCATATATGCCTTCTATGTATTAGACTTATCAACATTCTCTTTTAAGATCCGAAGAAAATAATATTTCGATTCTCTTTCCTCCTCCTTCAAAATCACTACCACCTCGTCCTTCAAAATCACCACCACCTCTGCCACTACCACCATCCCTCCATATCCACCACCTCCGTCGCAACTTTAAACCAGGGAGAAGAGAAATCGTGTGAGAGATAGATTTATTCGCTGCAAATTCTACCATGGAAATCTCTCATCTCAGAGAAATCGACAAAGAAAGACATCTTCGTCGAATCTTCATCGATCTTAAATTGAATGTTCTTCTTCTTAATTTAAACTTGTTTATCACTGAGTTTTTCAATATTAGTTGAAGATTTAGTAGATGGATCTGATTTAGTCTCGATGTTGATTAAGGGGATCTGAGATTTCGGCCGTGAATCGATGAAGAGAAGAAATAACGAATCTGTGATGGAAATGGAAACTAGGGTTTGAGTTGTTGTTTGAGATCATGGAAGAGATGGTTGCGGTTGCTGCTAGAAATGAAATTCGAATTTATGAATATCTAGGGTTGAATTCTGATGCCGATAATTGAATTGAATTGAACAGTGGAAATTGGAATTGAGGTGATGTTTAGTGGATGTAATGGTGAATTTGAAGGCTTGGAGCAGATGATAGTGGAGTTTGACAGTCAGTGTTGGTGAAACTGGGAAGCTTCAGGTTGATTGATTGAAGAGGGAATTGGTGTTTTGCTGTTATAGATGGCTAGGTCAAGAATGCAACAACGGAGGATCTGGTGGTACTAATGGAATTGAAATAATTTTATGCAGTGGTTGTATGTGAGATTGCAGGTGGTTGTTGGTGGTGCCGTAATTGGAATCTGGTTGTTGTGTCACAAATGAGAATGGGTGTTGCAGGAACAGAAGATGGTTGTAGATTGTTGGAGATGTAATGGGTTGTATAAAGGGCAGTGAAAATGGCTTAACGTTATGTTGGTGTTGCAGTTATATTGTTGGTGGTGTATCTGGTGTTGTTGGTGGTGGCGAGGAGTTGGAGGGGATCTTTGGTGGAAGTGGACAACATGAGGCTCTTCTGTGGTGGTGGTGGAATTGGTATAGGTGGTGGATGAAAGGTGAAGGGAGGGCTGGTGGTGAAATCTGCAGAGGATTGGGTGGTGCACCAGAGAGTGGAATTATGGATTATGGCAGTGGATAGAGGACATGGTGATGTGGTGAATTTGTTGGAGGAGGTGGTTAAGGTTTTGGGCAGGCGGAGGTAATGGAGGTGGAGCTAGTATGGTTCCAAGTTGGTGGAAGTGCAGGTTTTGGGGGGAAATTGAACTAACTAATTTTCTGTTTTTTTTCCTTTTAAATGAGAAATCATAATTGGTTGATCAGGTTTTTGTATTTTGAAAAGTGTGTTGTTTGCTGTAATCTTTGCAGAGGAAGAAAATGGGTTCTTTTTTGGATTGGAAACAACACCGGCACATGTTGAAGACAAGCTTAATGAAGCTGCTTTACTGCAATTGAGTTGTTGTTGCAGGTAGAGTTTGCAGTAGCAGAGATGAAGGATATGTTGTTTTGTCTGGTGGTGGTTTGAATTGTTGGTTGGTGTTTGAGTCATATGAAGCCAGAGATGAAGCTATTGTTCAGGTGGAATAGGTACTGAGATTACAGGGAAGCTTGAATGCATTGGTGGTGCCAAGCTTGGAGGTTGCAGGGAGGCTACTTTACTGCAACTTAGTTGGCTAAATTTCAGGTATACTCTCTCTTGATGCCATTATCGATTCAGTTAATTTTATTTTGCTTGAATAGTGTGATATTGAACTGTAGAAACATCGAAAATAGCTCCATTTCGATGGTGTGATATTCAACTTGACCAAGTTGCTTCTACTATTTGGAGACAACTTATGCTAGTTTCTTCCAACTTTGAAGACAACTTGACCAAGTTGCTTTCACTTTTTAGAGGCAACTTGTGCTAGTTGCTTCTAGATTGGAGGCAAATTGACCAAGTTGCTTTCATCTTTTGGAGTAAACTTGAGCTAGTTGCCTTCACTTTTGGAGGAAACTTTTGCTAGTTGCTTCCAGATTGGAGGCAACTTGAGCTAGTTGATTCCATTTCGGAGGCAACTTGGTTATGCTTTTGAGCTCGTTGACGAATTTGTGGTGCAATGGTAACACAAGGTTGTATTGATTTGCTGATGATGGTTGTGTTGTTGATGCTCATGATTTAAAGTCAAGAGGATAGATGAATGCTTAGGAACTTGAGCATGAACTCAATATGTATCCAGGCAGTGAAATCTGAACAAGAAGTTGTTACTGCTTGTGTGTTGTTGATGGTCTTTGAGTAGGGGCATGGAAGTGACTGCAGTTATTGGCTCATGTTGCAAGTGTGCATAAACGGTTGTGGTCATGAAGCCATTACAGGTAGAGTTGCGATAGCGAGAGATGGATGGTGTGGTGTTGTATGGTGGTTGTTTTAATTGTTGGTTGAACATTGATGGGGTGGCGAACCTGTGGTGCAATGGTAGCACAACTGACTATATGTCAGAAGATGTGTGTTCGATTCACACTAGGTTCACTTATTTGTGTATAATTTTTATTATTTTTAGAGACAACTTGTGCAAGTTGCCTCCATATATGGAGACAACTTAGGCTAGTTGCTTTCACTTGTTGAAGACAACTTGAGCTAGTTGCTTTCACTTGTTGAAGACAACTTGAACTAGTTGCCTCCGATGTGGACACAACTTCAGCAAGTTGACTCCACATGGTGGTGGTGGTTGGCGGCGGCAATGGTGGTTGACGGTGGTGATGGTTGTTGGCGGCGACGGTGGAAGTGGACATTGGTGTTGGTTAGCGGCGACGGTGGTGGACAGTGGTGGTGGTTGGCGGCGGCGGTGGTGGACAATGGTGGTGGTGGTCGGTAGTGGTGGTCGGTGTCAGTGGTGGTGGTCGGTGGTGGGAAGCGGTGGACAGTGGTGCTGGTTGGCGGTGGACAGTGGTGTGGGCATTAGAGATTTTTTTTTTTTTTTTTGAATAGTGGTAATGGTGGTGGTTTTGTATATACACTATATAAAAGAGGGTATTTTAGTAATGTATTAGGCTTAGGGGTATTTGTATAAGTTGATAAGGGTATTTTAGAAGGGGCTCTATAATAAGGGTATTTAAATAATGTTCCCTTTTTAAGGTTAATAGGTGATCACAAAGAGTTATGAAGTTGTCCTTGCCAGTTCTAATCCATAGGTGATGTCAATTTCATTTACTCTTTTCATTTTCTTTCTTCGTCAATTTAATGATCAATTCCTTTTTCCTACTGTATATTTCATCATTTTAGAGTTTTTTTTTGTTATCGATTAATCCTTTCAAACTCTATATAGCACTTTAATATGTTGTTTGATTGGGTATTAGGTCGGAAACTGTTAAATTACAGATGTGTGGTCATCAGGGTATCTCTTCGTCTACCTTGACGATCATTATTATTCGTTATATTCCTAGGTTGAGTATCGTGATGACTTTTCATCTATAAAAGTAACATTTATATAATCATCACGATATTCATCTTTATACTTTGCCGTAATAATTAAGGACGTCATGTTTTGAAAACTTGAATCTTGTCGCCCAATAACTGCCATAAAATAGTTTTTTTGTGTACATTTTTGCTATTAGTCGACATAGTTGGGAAAATTACTTTACGACTTTGTGTTGATCGCCATTTTGTGCAATTTCAACCATGACGACTAATAACAGCTAAAATCAACCTTTTTCCGTGTCCCATTTTCCATTTAGTGGTCATGTTGTTTTATCTGTAATTGTGACGACCTTGACGACTATGTCTTAGTCGGCAAGTTATGAAATTAACATCGTGCCGACTAGTCGTTCATTTGTAACACCTTTCTTTGTATGGAAAATTTCATTTGGTCGTCATCATGGTTTATTACTAACGTGTTGGGTTGGCTATAGGTGATCGTTATCTTCAATTTCACTAGATCATGCTGACTTTTCATCCTGTGATTTTTAAAATGATTGATGATCTCTATAATTTTGAGAATGAAACCACTAAACAGCTGTATAATTCCCTTTTTTATAAGTGTTTGGCTAGTGTAGTTTCATTTCCGTTACAAAAATCCCAAAAAAATTCTCTCAAAAAATTTCAAACATAATTCATAAGTTAAATCTAACAAAAACAAGACTTCATAACTTATATTCAACTAATTAATCTAACTACATTAATTAATGCTAATTAAACAAGGATAATTTATTTATTACTATAAATATGGCCAAGGGACTTTAAGTTTTACTACTTAATGACACTATTTTGTTTTATTAGATATATACCCAAATTAATTTGGATATACCCCAATTTGGCCAATGAAATTAACGTTTCGCCCGCGCTTGCGGAATTTGGACTTTCTAGTGCTACCCCCAAAAATCTTGGTACTATACGGTCCTGTTTTTAAATCATGTGAAATTTTAGTTTTTTTCTTTTTTATGAATTAATCTAAATTGTTACCGATGCCATAATATTAGAGTTTCTTTCCTACCTTTTATTTATTTTATTTTTAAACTTTTTATGGTTGAAAAGAAAACCAACAAAAAAAAATCTACATGGAAGTGAGACTCAATTACTGGTCAGATAAGTGATATACGAAGAAGCGAAGGTTAATCACTGGTCAGATAAGTGGTGTTCTATAACCTAAGTTATTAAGGAATGAGCCACAACATTGGAATTCTTTTTAATAAAAGCTGAAATCTACATACATAATTAAATTGAGCTTCTCGTTGATTTTGGAAATAATATTATTGATGCATGCGTCAAGGAAAATGAGAGTTGTTAAACTTCCGAGCATTAGTCACAATAAGCGAATCTCCTTCAAGAATGATATGTTTGAGGTTCATGCTGATAGGTGATTTTATACCCACCATAGCACCAAAGGCTTTAACTTCAACATGGGAGTTAAAATCATCCATATTTATCTGACAACCATTGAATCTAGAGTTACAGTCCCTAACCACTGTTGCAAAAGAATAACCTTTAGGACCAACGCCCTATCAAAGTTGATTTTGATCATAGATGAATGAGGGGGAGACCATTTATTCAACTGAGAATCCATGAAGTCTTGTTCAGTAAGCAACACAATGTTATCATGTGGGATGAAGTTAAGATTATACCAATAAAGAGTATTTATAACATTGTCTGGATATTGACTTTACCATTATTGAAAGTAATATTATTTCTTGATTTCCATAGTACTCATAAAAGACAAGCCCCTAATTTCAACTTAGAGTAATTACCTTCTTCCAATAACCATCTCTTGATATAGTTGAATTGAAATATTCAAGCTTTCATCAGTTCTAAGATTTGTTAGGGAATCAAAGAGGAAAGCTTGTGACACTAGGTAGTAGAGGAAGACATGGTCCATAGTTTCAATAACACCATTACAAAGACTACGGTCAGCATTAACATCTTTCCATAATTTCATGAGCCTATTATGCACATCCAAAACATTGTTGATTGATCTCCATAGGAACATACGAAACTTAGGAGGCAAAGATCTCACCAGCCAGAATTTTTTTCAAGGAAAATCTTCATTACTGCCTGCAATGGTAGATGAAGGGAAACTAATTCGAAGAGTTTTGATTAAAGACTTTGCTGAAGAAACCGCATTCATGTAATGAGTCCATAACAATTTACTACCTCAAGATTATTATTAACATGAATATCCAGGATTTTGGTGACCTCATGAGGATAAAATGGATACTGAAGTTTATTAGTATCCCATCTGGTAGAGTTCTGGAGTATTAATTAAGTATTTTACTTTAGATGAATACCTGATGATGTTGGGAATCACAATGGGGGTCTTGTTGTGTAGAGTAGGAACCAAGGATCAATTCCTCAAGTTATGTTTTTTCCAGTTCATAAATAATTATATATAACATATAACAAATAAAAGAGAATCCAACTACAAAATTAACTTGTGAAAGTTTCAATTTAAAACATAAACCTTGTCTCTCTCTAATCCTCTTTAATAATAACTATACAACAGATGCACTAACATAGTTAACATAAAGATTAATCATTCAACTGAAGTAACCTAACTTTTGAATAGCACATTTAAACATAACTTAAGTTGCACATCTTCTATTCCCCATCATTAGTCTCCTTATATACTTTTTAGCAATACCACAACATAAGTTCATTAGTTTCTCCGGCTTACATCCCTCCGGAAGAGTTTCCCTCGGTTTGCACGAGACACGCCTCAAAGTTGTGTTTAGCTTCATTGTCCATCATCAAACCAAACTCCTTAGCAGCATATTGGAGATTCTTGATGAATGATCGCATTAGTTTTTGCATTGATACGTTGGATTGATCCTTATTTCCTTGAACATATTTAGTAATTAATGTTTTTTCGTCATGTGAGTCCTTCAAAGCATCCTTTGTTGTTCTTGTAGCAACCATCTATTGGTATAATATAACATTAAATATCAAATAACTTATAAAGTTCCATATGTAGTAAATCCTACTTGTAAATTATATCAGCTCAAATAAATAGTAACTCAATTAGATAATATGCTTTACATGAAAAAAGGTAAGCTAATCGGTTATAAAAGAAAAGTAAGCTAATGGAAAAACATGAGCATCATATATTTTCAACAATAAACCAAATATATGAAAGAAAATAAATGATGAATATCTTTTGGTGAGTAACATTAAGTTAATTCAAGAAGGAGTATAGTTGTATTTTTCAAGAAGAGGAATGTTTACTTAACATGCTTAAGAACAGGCTTGTTATAATGCTTATGCTGAACATATTAAGGTGATTGAAGAAGGAATATAGTTGTGTTTTTAAAAAAAAATTATAGACATACTGAACATATTAAGGTGATCGAAAAAGGAATATAGTTGTTTTTTTCAAAAAAAAATTATAGACATAAGAAGAAAAAAGTTAACCAATAGTCCCTTTTATAACCATCAAAATGGACCAGAAAAAATAAGCATTACATATCTCAATTTTAGATTTTTTTTTTTGAAGGATAACTAGAATTACATCATCACATTGTAGAATATTATAGCAATAAACCTTGAAATGGTGTTAGTTGAAAACCAGGAATGTTTGGGAACACGGGAGATAAAATCTTCAGAAGACTTCTTTGTAACTTTTAATAATGTTAGTTAGACTATTTACTAGCGTATATATATGAGAGGGAGAGACTTGGAGAGAATTTTTCAGGTGACTCACGACATTGACCTTAGAGGAGGAAAAAAACTCTGATACTAAACCTGAATTTCCTAAGAAAATGAATCATGGGTGTGTTTTTTTTCGAGTTGCTAGGAAATGTGTTTCATAAATTCGTCTTGAGAAGCCAACATGTATCAAGGGAGGCTAACGTATTTGAAAATGTTTTCTTTCTCCTTCTGAAATGTCCGATTTAACTTTCTTGATAATAACGTGTATTTGTGGACTAATAAACATGCCTAGATATAGGGCTGTCAACGGATAAAATTTCGTCGGAATTTGACCAATCTGATTACGATTGTCTAACTGTTATCGGAATTCCAATATCCGATAACATCCGGGAGGAATCCGAAAAAAATCCAATCCGGTTTGGATAGGTTAAGCTATCGGATATCCGATAAATTCTGTTAGCGGATAAGAATATGAAAAACCTGGAAAAAAAAAATTCTATTCGGTTCTAGAATGTCTTCAAACACATTCAAACAAGTTTTAAAATCCACACTACTTTAGTCTCTGTTAGAGCACTTCTCGGTCGAACTCGCAAACGTTTCTATCTCAAGCTTGTTGTCAAGTTTAGTTGTCAAAACAATTGAAAAAGCGGGGGTCTAACAACCTCACCCAATATTTCGATTTGCAATCTGTATGGACTAACTCTAATATACTTTTAAGAGAATCAACTAAACAGTCAGACCCAATCTTAATAAAAAGTATATCAAGGAGTTAATATCTCTATCTCTCGATTTGATCTATACTCAAGCAAATAGAAATCTGCGAGTCTTTACCAAATACAAGAGATATAAACTTGGATGGTATAAAAACCAATATCCAAGGATCAATCAATTTCCAATCAACAACCAAAGGTTGGATTTCACAATTGATCAATACAACGCACAACCTGTGATATTTCAATTATATAACAAAATATAATGCGGAATAGAAATAACACAGATACCAGAAATTTTGTTAACGAGGAAACCTCAAATGCAGAAAAACCCCGGGACCTAGTCCAGATTGAACACCAAACTGTATTAATCCGCTACAGATACTAGCCTACTACAAACTAACTTCGGTCTGGACTGTAGTTGACCCTAATCAATATCACACTGATTCAAGATACAGTTGTGCTCCTTACATCTCTGATCCCAGCAGGATACTAAGCACTTGATTCCATTAGATGATCTCACCCACAACCAAGAGTTGCTACGACCCAAAGTCGAAGACTTGAATAAACAAATCTGTATCACACAAAAAAGTGTACGATAATAGATAAATTTGTCTCCCACAGATAAACCTACGAGTTTCGTTCCGTCTTTTGATAAAATCAAGGTGAACAGAAACCAATCAATAACCCGGACTTATATTCCCGAAGAACAACCTAGAATTATTGATCACCTCACAATAATCTAAATCGTATGGTAGCGAAACTAGATATTGCGGAATCACAGACGATGAGACGAAGATGTTTGTGATTTCTTTTTATCTTGCCCTATCGGAGATGTAATCTCGAGCAAATTATTCAATTGAACTCGTACGATAGAAAATGGCAAGATCAGATCGCTCAACTACAAGAGAAGTAGTTTCGTCTGGCTTCACAATCCCAATGAAATATTTAAGTCGTTAATCGATAGGGTCTCGAGAAGAAACCTACGACTAAAGGAGAATCGACTCTAGCAAACCAACTAGTATCACACAGGGGGTGTGGGGATTAGTTTTTCCAGTTTCTAGACGTCTCCCTTATATAGTTTCCAAATCAGGGTTTGCAATCCAAGTTACCTTGGTAACAAAGCATTCAATATTCACTGTTAGATGAAAAACCTGATTTATCCAAGCTAATAACTTTCAACCGTTAGATTGAAACTTAGCTTGTCACACACACACACACAAATGAAATGTATTTTATTTATATTTGAGTAACGGTACCTAAACATGTACATTTGTTTGGTTCACAAATGGTTGACCAGTGGTTATCCATATGAGTACTTTCATATCAACCGTATTCATCTTTCTCATGACTAGTTCAAATGACTCATAAGAACTAGTTCAAGAGTTGTTCAATTGCAAGGAAATCTTATGTACTACACAAGACAAATTTGAAGCAAAATCGGTTTGATTCACTTGAATCAATTCATGAACAATATAGCCACGGTTTCCAAAGATTGCATTCCTTATTTTTTTATTGTTTAAATTCATGAACAACCGATTTGTGAAATATAACCAGCTTGGGTACGAGTGCGGGTATGCGTACCTTAGCAACTGGAATTGGGTTTGAAAACCCAGAAGAAATTCTCGGATGAAAACTTCCGTGAGTACGCGTACCTAAGGTGACTGGTTTGTAAGTTCGTAAACTCCAAACTCAGCAGAAATTCACGGACGTGAACTTCCGCCAGTATGCGTACCCACCATCTCTGCTTCACCAATACTGCATGCACACATGCACGCACTTGGTTTTCGGTATATGGACTTATACACTTGTTGATGGTGGTTTTTAGCTTAGGGTTAAAGTCGTAAAACCCTAGGCAAGGCAGTGACGTCATAGGGTTCGAATAATAATAGCTCCAATTTATTGTACCCTTTTAATGTGTCTACGATAAAATTACCAGGGTACCTTTTTTAATTACTAATTAGGGTTTCGACAGGCCAAAACCCTAATTTCTACGGCACATATGCCAATGGCAAACCATGCCAGCCACGCCTACCGCGCCAAGGCAAGCCAACCATGCTAGCCGCACCCCTGTGCCAATGGCAAACCATGACAGCCACACCTACCGCGCTGAGGCATGCCAACCATGCTAGCCGCACCACTGTGTCAACGGCAAACCATGTCAGCCACATCTCCACGCTAAAGCATGCCAACCATGCTTGCCGTCCCAACACGCCATGCGCAACGCTGGCTGCCAAAAGAAAGGCATGCAATAATCAATTGACACCTTTCCATCTAAGACACAAATCTTAGTCGTCCAAGGTTACCAAACAACACATGGTAACCTTTAACCCAAAAACCTAGCTTGGCCACGATCCTAGCTTGGTCACGATCCTAGCCAACGGCTTGCCAAACCCTTGGCCCCACCATGCCAAGCCAAACCGCACCTTGCCTTGGCCCTAGCCATGCTAGCCGCACCATATGCCAACGGCACGCCAAACCCTTGGCCCCACCATGCCAAGCCAAACCGTACCTTACCTTTTCCCTAGCCATGCTAGCCGTACCATATGCCAACGGCTATCCAAACCCTTGGCCCCACCATACCTATCCAAACCGCACCTTACCTTGGCCCTAGCCATGCTATCTGTACCATATGCCAAACCCTTGGCCCCACCATGCCAAGCCAAACCGTACCTTGCCTTGGCCCTAGCCATGCTAGCCGTACCATATGCCAACGGCTTGCCAAACCCTTGGCCCCACCATGCCAAGCTAAAACGCACCTTGCCTTGGCCCTAGCCATGCTAGCCGTACCATATGCCAACGGTTTTCCAAACCCTTGGCCCCACCATGCCAAGCCAAACTGTGCCTTGCCTTGGACCTAGCCATGCTAGCCACACCATGTGCTAACGGCATGCCAAGCCCTTGACCCCATCATGCCAAACGCACCTAGCCGCACCACCATGTTGGCCTCCCCTACGCAGCTACCAAAATGAAGGCATGCGATGATCAACGATCGCCCTTCAATCCCAGGAGCAAATCCTAGCGATCCAAGGTTACCAGACGACGCATGGTAACCTTTGGCCCGAAAACCTAAGTTTGGCCACGCCAAACCATGCCACGCAAATGACATTCCAACCTAGTCGCGCCACCATGCTGGCCTTCCCTACGCGACTACCAAAATGAAGGCGTGCGACAATCAACGGTCGCCCTTCAATCCCAGGAGCAAATCCTAGCCATCCAAGGTTACCATACGACGCATGGTAACCTTTGGCCCGAAAACCTAAGTTTGTCCACGCCAAACCATGCCGCGCCAACGACATGCCAACCTAGCCGTGCCGCCATGTTGGCCTACCCTACACGACTACCAAAACGAAGGCGTGCGACAATCAACGGTCGCCCTTCAATCCCAGGAGCAAATCCTAGCCATCCAAGGTTAGCAGACGACGCATGGTAACCTCTGGCCCGAAAACCTAAGTTTGGCCACGCCAAACTATGCCAACGGCATGCCAACCTAGCCGCGCCACCATGCTAGCCTTCCCTACGCGGCTACTGATAGACATATATTTATATTTTCATTAGTCCCTATAATATATATATATATATATTGTTGGTGCTTATTTTTGTATTTATTTTGATATTTATTTTGTTGTTGGTGCTTATTTTTGTATTTATTTTGATATTTATTTTGTTTTTGTAGGTACATTTATAAAATGGGCTTTGTCGAGGAAAACTGGACTTGTGCGCGCAACAAATATGGGCTTTGAGTAAACGAGTACTTAAACAGACGGGCTTAATGATTAAGTGGGCGGAACATATGCGAGTCAACCGGTTCCATGACTCAAACGAAGAAAGCAAAGATGGGTACCATCCATTACCATCGATACGAGATGTTGATTGATATTCTCGGAACATTGTTGGCAGATTTGTCTCATGGATGATATTAACCATTGACGATATAGAAATTCAGTTGATATTATGGGAAGTTGAAAAGCCACTTTGGCATGTGCTTTGTGAAGTAAGTTAAAAAAGGCACTCTTGAAAGTATACATGGCAGGTTAACATCTTAAAAAGGAGAAGGAAGAAATTTACATATGGTTATGACCGAGCAAGGAGGAAACAATCTATTTCTTTCTTGTTTGGGTCCTATGATGACATTACCACACCAATGGGAATTGAGCATTAAAGAAGTGAAAATAAAGACAAGATTTTATTTTCTTATTCATCATTAATGGATTCATATTTGGAGATAAGTAGGCGGCAACCTGTATAAATGAAGGAGCCGATGGAGAGTGCCAGGAGAGTTTTTTTGGAGATCCGGTTCCGAGACAGAGTTTAGATTAGTTTTTCTTATTTATTCTTTTAACTTATAATGGAGAACTAAATTATGTCAATGGGACAAGGGAGGAAGCTGTATTTCATCTATGTGGTAAATCAGATTAAATATTTATTTACTTTTTGCATTGTTTATTAATCGTTTTATGATTTTTATTGAATGGTTGTTATTTCAATTGATGGGTCATACTTAGCTTAAATGGTTTGATGTCCTCATACTTTAGATTTACAGTCACTGCTTTCAAAATCGATCTTGGCAAATATTAAGAGTTAATAATTATTTTTGTTTTGAGCTATAATTGCAGAGGATTAATTTCTGAACAATTTGAATATGAAAAACAGTGAAATCTCGAGTCCCAGATTCTCCCGATATTGCTTTAATCATTTATATATATTTACTTTATTTTTAGTGTTTTCTATTTTAAACCTCAAAATCAATCTCTACAAGGCCGAGTGAACGACAACCTTTCTTACCACTTTCAAAATTACATCAGCTACCAAAACGAAGGCGTGCGACAATCAACGGTCGCCCTTCAATCCCATGAGCAAATCCTAGCCGTCCAAGGTTACCAGACAACACATGGTAACCTTTGACCCAAAACCCTAGTTTGGTCACGCCAAACCGCGCCAAGGCATACCATGCCAGTGGCATGCCAACCTAGTCGTGCCACCATGCTGGCCTTCCCTATGCGGCGACCAACAAACGAAAGCGTGCGACGATCAACGGTTACCTTTCCTCTTAAGATGCAAAATCTCGACCGTCGAAGGTCACCAAGCTAGCAAGTCTCCTGAAGCTCGACTTGCTAGGCAACAACAATATGCTACATGTTTTCCACAAAAACATTCGAGACATCAACACATATCACAAACTGGGGGATCCTCTTTAGGTATTGGTTTGGCGGTTTACAGCGTTCGGCGTACACTACGCCCGTCATAAGGAAGTGTCATAAGGATGAGGCGGTTAGTAAATACAGGGAGTTCATGGTGAAACGTTCTTTTTATGGAACATCAATTCCATGCGTTAACGGTTTTATGGAACATTAATTCCATGCGTTAACGGTTTTATGGAACATTAATTCCATGCGTTAACGGTTTTATGGAACATCAATTCCATGCGTTAACGGTTTTATGGAACATCAATTCCATGCGTTAACGTTACCACCTCCTCCCATTTACTCACCCAATTTTCCATCCCTTAATGAGACCAGAGTATGTTTCACTTTGACTTGTATAAATAGGTCTCACCTATTTCCACCGAACAACAAGTTCAGTTAGGAGCATACAACACTCAGAAAATGCTTGCTAGCTTACCATTTGTTAGCTTTCCCACTTTTCTGATACAAGTTGTAGTAACACAACTACTCTTGCAGAATCAAATATTCTGGTCTCATCACTTTCCTTGCTTCCCTCCCCAAAACCAACCCATTCTCCTTCACTTTATGACCGAAGCAAGTCCGGAACGGCCATTTCTTTGTTTAGGCTGGATTTGTACAGATTGATCTCTCGAATCTAAAGTACTCCCTTGCAGTACATTGTTTAGGGTTTAAATTCGTTTCTCACCCACACACCCGAAATTACCAAAATCAGCAGAAACTATTTTCACCCACAAACAATTGGCAACCACAGTGGGAGATTGATCTTTCGGTTACAATGTCAATTTTCGACCATCGATCTCATGCTTCGACCCAGATATCAAGACGGTAGAAGCAGACGATCCGCTCAAGGATCGACGACTCAGTTACCAGACGACCAGATTATCATTCTTGACACAGCGAATGATCCAACCATGATCGACGACTCGATTATCAGACAAGACGACTGGGGACTTTCCACAATCACGGCGACGCTTCCCATAAAACTCAGGGTTACATCCGGAAGGTTCCCTCTTCATCAGGAGACCTGAGAAACCGAGTAAGTCTTACCTAGACAAGATACATGGTTTGCTATTTCAAGTTTTCACGAGAATGGTAAAACCGATAGCCATGTTATGTTTCACCCCATGTCATTTACCAACACGGTTGATGTATCACTTTCAATCGTAACCAAGACAATATCATTTCCAAAATAATTCATTCATAAACGATTCATTCCAAAAGAATAATCCAAAACCGTCAAGGTAACATTTATCTATCAACCCAAAAATCCAGAAAATCAAAACCATAAACCAGGCGTTTCCATTTGCCTTTCAAAAAAAAAAACCCTAAAAACAAGAAGTTCAAAAAACAGAAATGTATTCAAGGAAAGTTTTCCAACAACGGCTTGCTCCTCTTAGAAAAGGCCTCCCTTGTGCTCTGGAGAGCCACCCTCTTCAACTTCAGCTTCCTGCACAACTTATTGAATTCCGCTTCCTACTTCTTCACTATGTATGCGGAAGGACCTTCGACTGCTTCAACCAGTGACTTCTCAACCTCAGAGAAACCTTCAACGAACCAAGGGACATTGAATTCGAAGCCCACGCACATGTCACGATGTAACCTCCAGCTCGAAATTACATCCTTAGAAACATTATGGCCAGTCATGTTGCACATATCGTCAATCGAATATAAGGACTCCTCCACCCGCTTAACCAGCGCAAATCGACTAGTAATTTGCTTGGTTGTGGCAATATGTCCGTAGTTTTTCCATATCTTGGTGTATAATTCTGCATATTTAGATGGAACGCTAAATCCCCCGATCAACACATAACCCGAGTGAGGGGCCAGGTACGGTGGGCCGAAAGTAGAGCCTGTAACCGAATCAACGACCGACAAAAGACCCCTAACTACAATTTTGCCTGTAGTCCCTGGAGTACTGCCCACCACTCGAGCTGCGGAAATGTCTTCAAGATGATGAACTTCATTGCCCAAGTCACCAGCAGGCACGGTTTCCGCAATTGGAGGTATGAATACGCCTTCACCCTGGAAGGTTTCTACTTCAAGGCCATTTCCGGGAACGGTTTCCTCCTAGAACATCAAGACTTGGTTTTTGCTTCAAAAAAAAAAAAAAAAAGGAAGAGGAAAGAAAGAAAGTGTAAGGCTCACTGATTCACTTCCGGACTCGCTGAAGGAAGATTCAACGCTGCTACCAGAAGAACTATCCTCCCCATCACTGGACTCTGAACTCTCTTCCTTCTCGAATTCCCCTTCACCATGGGTAGGCTCAGCATCGCCGCTTTCCATCTCAAAAGATGTTGTCTTCTGACTACGTGCAAGTTTAGTGAAGGCATTCTCACTGCTAAGACCCTGGGCAAGACACAAGAACAGACACTAGAAATAAGACAAAGACATACGTAATCCGACTAAATCAGGAAAAAAATTATACGTACTCGCATATTTGAAGAACTAAAAGTCGGGAGAACCGTCGGACCCAATTGAAAACCACCAGCACGACTTTTAGATCTTCGCTCCTTCACTTGGGGACTATCTGCGTTCGGGCTAACAGATTTTAGCTTGGGATCCCTCAGAAGTGGATGTTCCGCTAAAACCGCGGGAGATGGCTTGCCGCGATGGTTATCTACCACACCATTCACGAATCCATGGATAGCAAGAAACTCGTCCTGCCAAAATATGTTATATTTGTAGGTTGTTGATGGATTTCGTTCAGCAAGAAGGAAAGGGAGACTTTTACCCGACACGAGCGCACCAGCATCAAGAAAAGTTGACAACGGGACTTCTGGAACAACCGGTTGATGAACGAGTGGGACCTCTTTGTCAAAACCCATATGTCGAGCCACTCTATCGATGTTGTAAGAGATTTCTTCGCAAGATCCTCAAAAAAAATATGACACATGACCGGGCGTGCAGCTTCGTATGAATACCATCTCTCCAACACTCGGATCCTCTTTTTCAGAAAACAAAGACATGTTCGGAACAGGAGCGAAGGTACTTATCTGAGTTATAGACGCATGCACCGGATCCCATGGACAAAAATTAACCGCGTACGAGTTGTCAAGAAGTTCGACCAGGTTCGAACCAGTGTTTGGGCGCCTATTCAACCAGCGCAATATCCTAGATCCACCCCAAGATTTGGAAAGTACATCCAACGATTTCGGGGCATACTTCTCGAAATGCTCCCACATCCATGCCTAGAGAAAGGCGGCATGAATATACGAATCCAATTTCATGTAGCGTTTGAGGCGCGCATGTCCGAAACCAGCTGATCCAAGTGTGCATACAGAGAACCAAGAAACAAACCGCCAATAGGGAGAACGACGCCTTTTTCCAATTTTATGGAAAACTTGAGAAGCTCCTGTCTTATCTCTTTCTTACCCGAGCCGTCGTCAAAAATATCTCTGGATAGCCAAAGAGCCAAGAATGCCGCGACATGAAGTATACTATTCTTCTGGTTCGACTCTAACGCATTGAGAAACCAATGAGATACCCACCAGTCATATAAGCACTTCGTTTCGTTTTCTTTCCGAACGAATCCTTTTGATTTCGCAACCAGGGTGGCGCGCATTTATTCTTCATCTACATACAACCTAACATCGAGGTTTCCGATCACGGGAAGGTTCGGCAATACATCCACGCTCTCTAAGGAGATGGTCATTTCACCCCACCTACATATGGCCGTGTGGGTGTCCGGACACCATCTAGAAATAAAAGAAACCAATCCTGGAATATCTTTCCTAATTTGAAGCATTGCGGAAGCCGCAATAGCATCAATGATCTGCGCCTTGGTCAAATTGGTTTTTATATGCTTCTAGATCATCATGAATCGCACCCATTTCTCGAAGGGACGCAACAGACTCACAAAGGTTTTGAAATCGATAGGAGAGGCACGATATTCGTTCTTCTAAAGACAAAACCTTATTACGCCTCATGGCCGAACTGACCGGTCTCCTCCCTCACTTTCCGGACCGGTCAGAAGAATCGACATGTACTGGGGGTGGTTTCTCTTAACCGTGGCTGATGTTGTAAAGAATTTATCACTTACGTTTTGCTTGGAGTTGCTAACGTCTCTCGGTACAACATAACTTTCCTCAAGTGATGTCATAATGAAGATTCTTTCGCGCTACTTTCACCTTCCAAACAACTACAATTGAACAATATGAAGAGAAATTATTACGAAAGTGCATGGAAGTCATTTTATCAGACGTAGGAAGACCATACGGGACGCAAGCCAAATTCGTTTCAAAGCCATTTTGCACATATACGAAGAAATATGGACTGATAGACTTTGCATCACCACTATGTGCAGTGGAAATTTGCTCCCAGCCGAACAGACATGCCCCACAACGGGAACTATACACACGTCCACACCAGAAAGAGGAGCAAACCCTAAAATCTAGTTCTTTCATGGGAAAGGAATGACAATCATCGTGCACACCTACTTCGCACAATAATTGAGGCGGCCAACATCACTACAACATTTGCGCCTAAAATTTATTACAATTTCAAGCAAAGCATACCTACGGCTAGTGTTCACACCAACAATATTTCTACAAGTTCATGAAAAAGTACGCCTATATCTAGGGTTTACACCAACACAAAAGAAAAGAGAAAGCAAGTTAAATAAGAAGTATTGGAAGGAATACCTGGGATTCGCTTGTTCGCTTTGCTTTACTTCTACCACACGGCTGGGATAAATAAATAGGCATGAAACAAAAAGAGAAGCCGACCCTCCTTTTATATGCGTGGTACATGGGAGTTTGAACAAGCAAAGGATTTCCCATTTGAGCCAAGTAAGGAAAAAAGGAAACATGTCCCGCAAAGACCAATTACTATGCCAAAACCGTCCACGCCATGCCTTGGCCCCACACGCCAAGCCATCCACCATGCTTGCCTTCCCAAGACCGCGCCACACCTTGGACCCACGTGCCAAGCCGTCTGATATGCTTTACCTCTCCAAGTCGCGCATGATTTGCCTCTCCCAGACCGTGCTTGCTTTGCCTTTCCAAGACCGCGCTTGCTTTGACCTTTCAAGACCGTTCCATGCCTTGGACTCACATGTCGAACCGTCCGCACGTGATTTTCCACTCCAAACCATCCGCATGTGCTTTACCTCTCCAAGCCGTCCGCGACGTGACTTTCCAATACCAACAAATTCGCCAAGTCAGCGTCATGATGTTCCCTAGCCCAGTCAAGATGATGTACGGCCAGACCAAGCTAGCAATTTTTGTCTCACCACTCCAAGGTCTGCATCCCCAACACAATTTATGCAGGGCCGCCTACAGGGGAAACATAAACTCTATTCACCTCTTGAAAAGGTTAGATGAATCTTCCTGACCATTTTGCATGATTTACATTTCGATTTTGTCCCTGTCTGTCACCATCTTATGCCTACCTCGCAACAACGCCCCTGTTCTGAGCTAAGCAGGGGACTTAATATTGATGGTGGTTTTTAACTTAGGGTTAAAGTCGTAAAACCCTAGGCAAGGCAGTGACGCCATAGGGTTCGAGTAATAATAGCTCCAATGAATGCATTTATTGTACCCTTTTAATGTGTCTACGAGAAAATTACCAAGGTACCTTTTTTAATTACTAATTAGGGTTTCGACAAGCCAAAACCATAATTCCCACGCCACATGTTCCAATGGTAAACCATGCCAGACACGCCCACCGCGCCAAGGCATGCCAACCATGCTAGTTGCACCCGTGTGCCAATGGCAAACAATTCCAGCCATACCTACCACGCCGAGGAATGCCAACCATGCTAGATGCACCATTGTGCCAACGGCAACCCATGCCATCCACATATCCACGCTAAAGCATGCCAACCATGCTTGCCGTCCCAACACGCCATGCGCAATGCTGGCTGCAAAAAAAAAGGCATGCAATAATCAATGACCAGTCGACCACCTTCCATCTAAAACACAAATCTTAGCCGTCCAAGGTTACCAAACAACATATGGTAACCTTTAACCCAAAAAATAGCTTGGCCACGAACCTAGCTTGGTCACGATCCTAGCCAACGGCTTGCCAAACCCATGGCCCCACCATGGCAATCCAAACCGTACCTTGCCTTGGCCCTAGCCATGCTAACCGTACCATATTCCAAAGGCTTGCCAAACCCTTGGCCCCACCATACCATGCCAAACCGCACCTTGCCTTTGCCTTATCCATGCTAGCCGCACCATATGCCAACGGCATGCCAAAACCTTGGTCCCACCATGCCAATCCAAACCGTACCTTGACTTGGCCCTATCCATGCTAGCCGTACCATATGCTAACGGCTTGCCAAACCCTTGGCCTCACCATGCCAAGCCAAACTGCACCTTGTCTTGGCCCTAGCCATGCTAGCCGTACCATATGCCAACGGTTTTCCAAACCCTTGGCCCCACCATGCCAAGCTAAACTGCGCCTTGACTTTTACATAGCCATGCTAGCCGCACCATGTGTCAATGGCATGCCAATCCCTTGGCCCCACCATGCCAAACGCACCTAGCTGTACCACCATGCTGGCCTATGATAGGTGTCTAAAACACCTAATTTTATATCTAGTATTTATACTTTCTTTGCTACTTTTATTGTAAATTATGTATCTTATGTTTGCTTTTAAGTGTTAAAGGTACTTTGAAGTCATTCGGAGTGAAAGAAGAAGAAAACGTTCAATTGGAGTTAAATTGAGCGAGAAGGGCAATTTGTTCACTTCACAGGAGGCGAGCGATGGAGCCAGCTTTCCGTTGGAAAAGACAGAACAAGAATTATGAGAATTCAACTGTCAGTCTCAAAGGACCGACAGTTGAAGGGAAAGATATCTCAGCAAGGTATCCCTTATCCCAACCCACCGGGTATCAATATCCAGCACAATCATTAACCACCCCTAAACTCGGGAGAAGCATTTCTAATCATTCAGTTATCATTTTCACCTGAAATTGAGGGGGGGGGAGTGAAATGGAGGCGTCTGTGTCTGAGGCTAAGGGAGATCTGAGAAATTATTGGGACTTGACGAAGATTAAAGTGTGGTGTTGGTTGAATTCAACAAAGAAGAAATGGGTTTTGTAGCTGTTGATAAATTGAGAAAGAGGGTTGGTGGCGCTGTTGAGATGCAGAAATACAGTGAATTTCAGGGAAATAGTGAACAAAGATCCAGGGTTGGTGGTCATTGTTTGTTGGAATGAATCAGGAGGAAGAGATCGATGGGTTTCATGGCTGAATTGGTAAGAGATGAAATCGGCAGTAAGGGTTTGGTTGTGAATTAATCAAGGAAGAGATGGAGCTGAATTGTTATGGTTGAATGGGCTTACTGTAAATTCAGTTTGTAGGGATAATTGAAGCATGGAGGCAGTTAATAGCATCACAACGTATTCATCTCCTACATTACCAGGATTGTGCACAGAGCGTGTTCAATAAAAATCCTGAATGACATTTTCTTTAGTACTTCAAGCTCTGCTGCTGTCACTTATTTCAGGGATTGATTGTGGTGATATGGGATGAAGAAGTTGAAGCCGGTGAGTGCAACTCAGGTGGATTTAATGGGCATTGGTGGTGGTTGAAATTGTGTGAATAATTCAGATAGGAGGAGCTACAGTTGGTGGTGAATTGTTAGGATTAGAGCATGGGTTTGTTTTACTGTGGTCTGCGAGTTTGGCAATTGAGAGATTCAAATGCTCATTGGGTTACAGTTCAGTGAGGATGGTTTCAGGGAGTGTGGCATATGCTTGATATTGCAAGCTATGGCACTGGTGAACTGAAATAGCTGTGAACTCAAAGAATATGGGTATGAGTTGAATATATGGAAGAAGTCGACTGGTCTGGTGGGTGTAGTCGAAGTGGAGTTGGCCTTGAGAAATGCTGCAAGCTGTTGCTGTTGCTTGATACAGCATATGGAAGGTAATGCATCGGCAGTTCGGACGATGACTAAGCTGTGAATGATAGTTTATGAATTTCATTTATGAAGTTGCAGGTGTTGGACAGATAGCATGACATGGTTCTGTTCTGGCAGCGATAAGAACAGGGAAGAGTAGCAGTGATGCTGCCATTCGAACTGATGAAGAACTGAGAGGAGATGTTGTTGGTGGTGTGTGAATTCTTAGAGGTGGCTATGTTGCAGAAGTTACAATAAGATTGCAATGTAGTTGCTCTTGGTGGTCGCTACAGCTGAAGGTGTAGTTCAATAATTACAGGGATGTGGTGATGGCAGCTAGTACTGGTGATTGAAGCTACAGAATTGCAGTGGTGGTTGAACTGAGATGGCAGGGTAGACTTAAAAGTTGATGGTGGTGCTGTGAACAACTGAGAAGAATTAGAAATGAATCTATAGAGTATTTGGTGAGCTAATGTCGCAATGTAGAGTTGTAGGTGCTGGTATTGAATGGAGAAGTTGTTGGCAGTGCAGGTCAGATGGAAAGGTTGCAATTGCAGGATGCTGCAGAATGGTTTTGGCTGTGCTTAAAGGAAATGGTGCAATTTTGGTGGCTTGAGTATGCTGACTTAATGAGAGATTGCAGTGGGGAGACTGGTGGATGATGTGCGCAGAGTTGACATGCTTAAGCTTATGGAACTAAAGACAATGGTGCAGTTGCCAATGATGGCCGGCGAGCAGCTACAGATGGCGCGATGGCTAGATTGAGAATGTAATTGAAGTTATGGAACTGAGATGATGTTGTAAATGGTAGCTGGGCCTAGAGAAGCTGGTGTTGTTATAAACGGTGCAGGGAATGGATTTTGAAGCTGCAAAAGATAGTGCGAAAAGTGAGCAAGAATGGTGAGACGGTAAGCATAGTTCCGGTTGCCGGATTTCGGAAGTTAAAGTATGAATCACAATGTTTCAGTGAATCACGAAGGGGGTATGAGTCAGATGCAAGAATCGATGGCCGGACATATGAGCTACGAGTCACGCTTTTAGGTACGTTTTCGCAAGATTATGAATTGGCTTAAATGGTTCTATGGTGAGTGTGTGGACTGAAGAGAAGCAGAGTGAGCTGCTAGAAGTGCAAAATTACTTGGTGATAGTTTCTGATCATTCAATGGCCGGAGACAGTTTTCCGGTGACCGGATTCCGACGATGGTTACCGGATTCCGGTCATGACGTCAACAATTCCGACGACCAGTTTTGGACCCAAAATTCCAGAGACATATTTCTTACACATGGGCTTGGGGGACTAGTAGATGGACGTGGACTTGAAGATTTTGAAGGCTAGACCTAATTTTGGAACAAGAAGAGCTATAAAAGAGAAGTCTTTTCTCAAAATTATATATCTTTTATCATATATCTTCTTCTACTTTTGTTTCTAGGGTTTGTGAACATGATAGGATTTCTCTTTCTTCTTGTTATGAACTCCATGAACATGAGCTAGAGTTTTATTATTGGTTATGGAATAGTTGGATTTCACAAATCATGATTTATTGATTCAATATATTAGTTTTTTCTCATATTTATCGTTTGCGATTCCCTGAAAATATAGTTATGATTTGATTGATTGTTTTGTCAAGTTTCAAATTGGTAGAACTTCTAATCACATCTATTGCTAGTTTAGGGTTTATTATACGTAAAAGTGATAATCCTTGAATACAAGTAGCATAAATATGATTATAGTTTGTAGTGATATATTCTTATGATCATATGTGAATCGTGACCTTTGTTAAATTGAATTAGTGCGCTTTCCACGTTCGATTGCTTTGATTGGCCTGATTTCATAGAACTTAATGCATCTAGGGAATTAAACTTGATTAGTGCTTTTACACGTTAGTTTGTTCTCTTAGATAGAACTCATACTCGCATCTTTTAATGTGTTTGTTGATGACAAAAGGAGATTAGCGGGATATTCTTGCGATCAAGGTATCCTAGGGCTTTTGATAAAATTTGAGATTAAAATATCAATTCTAGTTATTGTTTTGAAAGCATGTTAGTGAATGAAAACGATATCCTTAACCAATATCTCTTCTATTTGATTTGTTTGCTTATTTCTTTATTTACTTTTATTTTATTTTTACTTTACAAAAATCAGAAAATCCCCGGTGTTTTATATAGGAAACCGAAACAACTTGACAACCTAGACCTCTCTGTGGGATTGATCCTTTCTTTCCCTTGCTATATTTATATTTTGAGTAGTAAGAAAGTGTAAATTATATTTGTGTCGGCTAACAACCGATCAAATTTTGGCGCCGTTGCCGAGGAGGCAACGGTTGTCACTTGTTTTTGGTTTCTTATTTTTGTTTTTAGTTTTGTTTCTCATTTTTGTTTTTCTTATTTTCTGGTTTTTAACCATAGTTTTGAGAACTCTTGTTTCAGGTACCAATTTCTATGGACGGAGCATATTGGAACAACGGATACGGTTATCAACCTCAACAACATTATGACAACTATCACCCTTATGGGGAGTACAATCAAAACCAAACCTTTAGTTATGATCAATACTCCACGTACCCTTTGAGTTATTCTCATACATATCAACCTTCTTACGGTGGGTATGTAAGTGAGCAACCACAAGGAGGGGAGAATAGTTGTGCTTCTCTTAATATTTCCTCTAGTTTGGTAGATGAAATGCAACGATTTATGGCCAGCATGGAGTCAGTTTGTACACAACCAAGCGTGGAACCAATTTCATCGACCGAATGTGCTAATAGTATGTTTGACCCAATTTCTGATCGTAGTTATGATCATTCACCCATTCAAAGGGAAGATAATTTGCCTAGCAATACTGAGGTAAGTGATTCTACTTTTTCTTTGTCGGATGAGCTTTACCAACAAATGGAATGTTATTTTCAAAATTTGAATGGATCTCTCCAAGAGCTTCAAAAAGGTGTTTCCAATTTAAGACAAGGAATTGAAGAATACAAAGAGGACATGCAAAATTCTGCGAAAGACCAATCTTTGGGAAGTGGTAGCCAATCTTATGATAACTATGATAGTGACGATGACTATGAAAGTACATCGCTTGAACCAATTCATGGTGACATCCCCGAGAAATGTATGGTGTCTTTTTGCAATCAAGGTGAATCTGAAAAGGAATATGATGACACTAGTGTAGCTTACTCAAGCATTGATCTTTCTAACGATCAAGAACCTATTCAAAAGGTAGAGCTTGAGGATGATGCAATGAGTGTTCTAAAGAAAATCCTTATGGACAGACTTGAATCCGCAGTGGAGTATGTGCCTTACAACAAAGAGGAGTATGTTGAGAATGTGATTGTTAAGACCAATATTATGGAAGACCCAATTGAGATTGCATATGATTGTAATGATGATGTTTATGTCGATACTTTGGTTAAGGCAGAAACGGACGAAGAATGGTTGCAAGGTTTGATAGAGGACCATGATATACAAGAGGTGAATGATTCACTTGAGTTTTTCAAGGATGAAGAGGATTCCGTAACTCAAGATATTGTGAGAGGTTTGTCTAACCATTTGCATATTGTTTCTTCTCCTTTACCTCTTATTGGTTTGAATGTATGTGCTTCGAAAACATTGTTAGATGACTTTGTTTCTCGATATCCGCCATTAAAAACATTAGATTCTCATACTATGCAGGTTTGTGAACAAGGAACCGTGGAAGTACCCGACTTCTATATTCTTTATGCACTTCCAAGTGTGGACAAGAATAAGTGTGGGGGAAACTCTTATCGGTTAATAGCTTCAATTCTGTTTTCTTGTACTAATATTTGTGTGAAGCTAGTGTTTGCAAAACAGGTGCTATGGGTGGATCCCCAACTTTTCCGATTATTGGTGTATGGGGAATTCAACTTGCATGTCGGGCTGACGACTTTAAACCAAGCGCTAATGGGAGGCAACCCACCGGTTTTGTGTATCTATCTCTATCATTGTATTTATTTTTAATTCTTTTATCTTTATTTTCTTTATATTCTTATTTTGTATATTTGCATATCAAAACTCCAACTTTTAGAGATTTTTGAACAATTTAGAATAAACACTAGCCTTTCTAAGTAGATGGAATTTTTTCTTGGCGGTGAGGTGTATATATTGGATGAGTTGGGATTAGATGCCAACTAAATAACTTGTTTAGTGTTTATCCTCTATTGTTCCGAAATAGCTATGAGTTGGAGTAATGAGTTTTTTATCATGAATTTTATTTTCGTATTGTGTATATATATCATGTTATGGATTTCCCACCTTGACTTTCTTTGGACGATTCAATTTACATTGAGGACAATGTAAAGTTTAAGTGTGGGGGAGTGTTCTCATATAGAGTTTTTAGTTTTGTTAGTTTTCCCTTGTGTGTTTATATAAAAATAAAAAATTATATAATAAAAAAAATAAAAAAAATTGCTTTATGAACTCCGAAACTTAGAAATATGTGCCTTTAGGATGACACTATCAATCTATATGGATGGAACCATCTTGGCTGGAGGAGTTGAGGAACCAATTAACTAAAATGGACGAACATAGCTCAGAAATCACAATTAACATGATAGTTGTTACCATATCTCGGAATATCACCATATCACATTCTATTTTTTTATTTTTTCATATTTATCTATTGTTCTCTAAGTGCTTTGGTGGGTCACTAAAAATCGAGTTGTTATTACTGCTAGGATGAAATAGAGTGATTGAGTTGCTAAGAAAAAGAAGAAGAAAAAAAGTGAGAAAAGAAAAAAAAAACCGACCAATTAGACCAATCGGAATAAAAAAGACACTTGGATAGCAGTATGTGAAACGTTGTCCCTGTCTCCGTCGCCTAAACAAGCATGGAATGCAGGATCCAAGGCAACTATCACGTACTTGCTGACAAGAAGCATGCGCTTGGATCCAAAATATCTAATCATGATGTCTATAAAAAAAAGTGAAAAAGAAAAGAAAAAAAAGTGAAAAAGAAAAGAAAAAAAAAGTATTATATTGGCTGAATAAAGTCACTTCTGGTTCCCTTGTATATGCCAGTGAGTTGATGTAGAATTCAAACCAGTAGCTCAATCCAATTGGATGCATAGGTTCATCTTGGTAGTGACCTTCAGACAGATATGGGAAACATCGATCACTTGTGAACATTCGCCAACATCTACATCTATATCCATCTTCTTAATCTTTTCATTGTGATTGTAGTTAGTCATATTCCGAGTATTGTGGCTTGTTCGACCATCTAATTAGAGCTTACTTAAATATGAACTGAATTTGCGCAAGGTACCTCCTCTTGTAGTCATTTGGATTCGTTCATGGATTTGTCACAGGTAGATGGAGTTGGAAATATAGGTTTTGTAGGTAGACCTCTTGTAAACCTTCACGAGACTATAACTCGTCCACTAGGGACACCTAGGGGTTCAAAGGCTTGTTATTGATGCTAAAAATTAACCGTAGCCTCGACGAGACGGAGTTGTATGTATGTTTTATAATTATCTTGTTTGATTTGCTCGAGGACAAGAAAAGTCTAAGTGTGGGGGAATTTGATAGGTGTCTAAAACACCTAATTTTATATCTAGTATTTATACTTTCTTTGCTACTTTTCTTGTAAATTATGTATCTTATGTTTGCTTTTAAGTGTTAAAGGTACTTTGAAGTCATTCGGAGTGAAAGAAGAAGAAAACGTTCAATTGGAGTTAAATTGAGCGAGAAGTGCAATTTGTTCACTTCACAGGAGGCGAGCGATGGAGCCAGCTTTCTGTTGGAAAGGACAGAACAAGAATTATGAGAATTCAACTGTCAGTCTCGCAGGACCGACAGTTGAAGGGAAAGATATCTCAGCAAGGTAACCCTTATCCCAACCCACCGGGTATCAATATCCAGCACAATCATTAACCACCCCTAAACTCGGGAGAAGCATTTCTAATCATTCAGTTATCATTTTCACCTGAAATTGAGGGGGGGGTGTGAAATGGAGGCGTCTGTGTCTGAGGCTAAGGGAGATCTGAGAAATTATTGCGACTTGATGAAGATTAAAGTGTGGTGTTGGTTGAATTCAACAGAGAAGAAATGGGTTTTGTTGTTGTTGATAAATTGAGAAAGAGGGTTGGTGGCGCTGTTGAGATGCAGAAATACAATGAATTTCAGGGAAATAGTGAACAAAGATCCAGGGTTGGTGTCATTGTTTGTTGGAATGAATCAGGAGGAAGAGATCGATGGGTTTCATGGCTGAATTGGTAAGAGATGAAATCGGCAGTAAGGGTTTGGTTGTGAATTAATCAAGGAAGAGATTGAGCTGAATCTTGATCGAAAAAATGGGGTGTTGCTTGTTTGATTGTTATGGTTGAATGGGCTTACTGTAAATTCAGTTTGTAGGGATAATTGAAGCATGTAGGCGGTTAATAGCATCACAACGTATTCATCTCATACATTACCAGGATTGTGCACAGAGCGTGTTCAATAAAAATCCTGAATGACATTTTTTTTACCACTTCAAGCTCTGCTGCTGTCACTTATTTCAGGGATTGATTGTGGTGATATGGGATGAAGAAGTTGAAGCCGGTGAGTGCAACTCAGGTGGAGCAAATGGGCATTGGTGGTGGTTGAAATTGTGTGAATAATTCAGGGAGCTACAGTTGGTGGTGAATTGCTAGGATTAGAGCATGGGTTTGTTTTACTGTGGTATGCGAGTTTGGAAATTGAGAGATTCAAATGCTCATTGGGTTACAGTTCAGTGAGGATGGTTTCAGGGAGTGTGGCATATGCTTGAGATTGCAAGCTATGGCACTGGTAAACTGAAATAGCTGTGAACTCAAAGAAGATGGGTATGAGTTGAATATATGGAAGAAGTCGACTGGTCTGGTGGGTGTAGTCGAAGTGGAGTTGGCCTTGAGAAATGCTGCAAGCTGTTGATGTTGCTTGATATAGCATATGGAAGGTAATGCATCGGCAGTTCGGACGATGACTAAGCTGTGAATGATAGTTTATGAATTTAATTTATGAAGTTGCAGGTGTTGGAAAGATATCATGACATGGTTCTGTTCTGGCAGCGATAAGAACATGGAAGAGTAGCAGTGATGCTGCCATTCGAACTGATGAAGAACTGAGAGGAGATGTTGTTGGTGGTGTGTGAATTCTTAGAGGTGGCTATGTTGCAGAAGTTACAACAAGATTGCAATGTAGTTGCTCTTGGTGGTCGCTACGGCTGAAGGTGCAGTTCAAGAATTACAGGTATGTGGTGATGGCAGCTAGTACTGGTGATTGAAGCTACAGAATTGCGGTGGTGGTTGAAATGAGATGGCAGGGTAGACTTAAAAGCTGCTGGTGGTGCTGTGAACAACTGAGAAGAATTAGCAATGAATCTATAGAGGAGTTGGTGAGATAATGTCGCAATGCAGAGTTGTAGGTGATGGTATTGAATGGAGAAGCTGTTGGCAGTGCAGGTCAGATGGAAAGGTTGCAATTGTAGGATGCTGCAGAATGGATTTGGCTGTGCTTAAAGGAAATGGTGCAAGTTTGGTGGCTTGAGTACGCTGACTTAATGATAGATTGTAGTGAGGAGACTGGTGGATGCTGTGCGCAGAGTTGACATGCTTAAGCTTATGGAACTAAAGACAATGGTGCAGTTTCCAATGATGGTCGGCGAGCAGCTACAGATGGTGCGATGGCTAGATTGAGAATGTAATTGAAGTTATGGAACTGAGATGATGTGAAATGATAGCTGGGACTAGAGAAGCTGGTGTTGTTATAAACGGTGCAGGTAATGGATTTTGAAGCTGCAAAAGATAGTGCGAAAAGTGAGCAAGAATGGTGAGACGGTGAGCATAGTTCCGGTTGTCGGATTTCGGAAGTTAAATTATGAATCGCAATGTTTCAGTGAATCACGAAGGGGGTATGAGTCGGATGCAAGAATCGATGGCCGGACATATGAGCTACGAGTCACGCTTTTAGGTACGTTTTCGCAAGATTATGAATTGGCTTAAATGGTTCTATGGTGAGTGTGTGGACTGAAGAGAAGCAGAGTGAGCTTCTGGAAGTGCATAATTACTTGGTGATAGTTTCTGATCATTCAATGGCCGGAGACAGTTTTCCGGTGACCGGATTCCGACGATGGTTACCGGATTCCGGTCATGACGTCAGCAATTCCGGCGACCAGTTTTGGACCCAAAATTCCAGAGACATATTTCTCACACATGGGCTTGGGGGACTAGTAGATGGACGTGGACTTGAAGATTTTGAAGGCTAGACCTAATTTTGGAACAAGAAGAGCTATAAAAGAGAAGTCTTTTCTCAAAATTATATATCTTTTATCATATATCTTCTTCAACTTTTGTTTCTAGGGTTTGTGAACATGATAGGATTTATCTTTCTTCTTGTTATGAACTCCATGAACATGAGCTAGAGTTTTATTATTGGTTATGGAATAGTTGGATTTCACAAAGCATGATTCTTTGATTCAATATATTAGTTTTGTCTCATATTTATCGTTTGCGATTCTCTGAAAATATAGTTATGATTTGATTGATTGTTTTGTTAAGTTGCAAATTGGTAGAACTTCTAATCACATCTATTGCTAGTTTAGGGTTTCTTATACGTAAAAGTGATAATCCTTGAATACAAGTAGCATAAATATGATTATAGTTTGTAGTGATATATTCTTATGATCATATGTGAATCGTGACCTTTGTTAAATTGAATTAGTGCGCTTTCCACGTTCGATTCCTTTGATTGGCTTGATTTCATAGAACTTAATGCATCTAGGGAATTAAACTTGATTAGTGCTTTTACACGTTAGGTTGTTCTCTTAGATAGAACTCATACTCGCATCTTTTAATGTGTTTTTTGATGACAAAAGGAGATTAGAGGGATATTCTTGCGATCAAGGTATCCTAGGGCTTTTGATAAAAGTTGAGATTAAAATATCAATTCTAGTTATTGTTTTGAAAGCATGTTAGTGAATGAAAACGAAATCCTTAACCAATATCTCTTCTATTTGATTTGTTTGCTTATTTCTTTATTTGCTTTTATTTTATTTTTACTTTACAAAAATCAGAAAATCCCCGGTGTTTTATATAGGAAACCGAAACAACTTGACAACCTAGACCTCTCTGTGGGATCGATCCTTTCTTGCCCTTGCTATATTTATATTTTGAGTAGTAAGAAAATGTAAATTATATTTGTGTCGGCTGACAACCGATCAGCCTCCCCTACGTGGTTACCAAAATGAAGGCATGCAACGATCAACAGTCGCCCTTCAATCCCAGGAGTAAATCCTAGCCATCCAAGGTTACCAGATGACGCATGGTAACCTTTGGCCTGAAATCCTAAGTTTGGCCACGCCAAACCATGCCACGCCAACGGCATGCCAACCTAGCCACGCCACCAAGCTGGCCTTCCCTACGCCGTGCGACAATCAACGGTCTCCCTTCAATCCCAGGAGCATATCCTAGCCGTCCAAGGTTACCAGACAAAACATGGTAACCTTTGACCCAAAACCATAGTTTGGTCACGCCAAACCGCATGGCCTTCCCTACGCGGGACAAACGGTACACAGGCAGTAAGCTACCAAAAATCTTAAGAAATAAGAAGTTAAGAACTAAGAAGTAAGAAGTAGAAGTTGGTCTAAATCGTGATCAAGTCAGATTGGCTTCCTCAGCGACTTTTGTGTGCAAAGCAATGCCTCATCGACAATCAATATTCTTCAAATAGAATCTTAAAATCTAACATCACACTCCTCATAACAAGTTCAACCTTTGAGACTTCTTCCCATACAAACACTCAAGAGCAAATTCTAGTCCTTTTTCTTTCTCTCTAGGATCCAACAACATGGCAAAAAAAAGTTATAGAATTCATCTTTGCATAATCACCCCAATATTTGTTATACTTTTTAAACATTTTGGCAGCCATAGTTGTAATAAAAGGGTCTTCATCTACATTCTCTCTAAACTCAACTAGTTGTTCATAAATGAGAACTAACTGCCATAAGAATGTATGTGTTGTTACAGTTGAGGCAAATGCAGCGGTCAAAGAATACCTTCAAACATTTCACAAGTCTCCCTTCAATCCCATATACTTACATGCAGGAGCATATCCTAGCATTATCCAAAGTGACAAAAAAACATCTTTAAGCCCCAATCGGACCACTAACCTCACAAAACATAATAATTCTCTTTTCTAACTTCCAGGTGTTGATCAATAAAGTGAACTGTAACACAAATCAACCCTCTGCTTGCTTGAGGTTACCAAATCTAGGCTCTAAGACATGACAAAACATGGTAACCTTTGACCCAAAACCATAGTTTGTCACGCCAATTCACAATTCTAGCATACAACTAACGAACCGCAATCAAAAAGCCAATGGCATGCCAACCTAGACGGAAGAAGAGACGTTATTGATTTAATACCCCTAAATCTAACGACTATTAGTACTCGGTACTTTCGGTCCACCACAAAATGGTACAGCCTGCACCCGGGTTCGGGACGGTCCGGATTTCGGTTCGGTTCTGTCCCCGACCTAGCCGCCACCATGCTGGCCTTCCCAATGCGGCCACCAACAAATAAAAGCGTTCGACGATCAACGGTTACCTTTCCTTTTAAGATGCAAAATCTCGACCGTCGAAGGTCACCAAGCTAGCAAGTCTCCCCAAGCTCGACTTGCCAGGAAATAATAATATGCTACATGTTTTCCACAAAAATATTTGAGACATCAACACATATCACAAACTTGGGGATCCTCTTTGGGTATTGGTTTGGCGGTTTATAGCATGTGGCGTACACTACACCCGTCATAAGGAAGTGTCATAAGGATGAGGCAGTTAGTAAATACATGGAGTTAATGGTGAAACATTCTTTTTATGGAACATCAATTTCATGCGTTAACGGTTTTATGGAACATCAATTCCATGCGTTAACATTACCACCTCCTCCCATTTACTCACCCATTTTTCCATCCCTTAATGAAACCAGAGTACGTTTCACTTCGACTTTTATAAATAGGTATCACCTATTTCCACCGAACAACAAGTTGCTAGCTTACCATTTGTTAGCTTTCCCACTTTTCTGATACAAGTCGTAGTAACACAACTACTCTACCAGAATCAACTATTCTGGTCTCATCACTTTCCTTGATTCCCTCCCCAAAACCAACCCATTCTCATTCACTTTGTGACCGAAGCAAGTCCGAAATGACCATTTCTTGGTTTAGTATGGATTTGTACAGATTTATCTCTTGAATCTAAAGTACTCCCTTGCAGTACATTGTTTAGGGTTTAAATTCGTTTCTCACCCACACACCCGAAATTAGCAAAATCAGCAGAAACCATTTTCACCCACAAACAACACTAATGTGCGAACATACTATATATGCTTATATCCGTAGGTGGTTACGTAATCTCAACTCTACATTTCAATCATTGAAACATTCTTCAATAATATTAATAGTCGTTAGACATAAAGAATCGACTACCGTCATCAAAGCCATTTTCAAGATTGAAACGTCATCATGACTTTCGTCACGAGTAAAGATGAAAGGTAGTTAAAGCGAAAGCTTACCAACACATATTTCGAGAAAAAGATAGGCGAGTAAACTCGGCTCGAAATAGCAAATGTGTATGTATGAAAACTATCATACTTATACGACTGATCTCAAGAGTATGAGATAGATAGACTTTTGAGTGCTAGATAAGTTAAAATATCCACA
This sequence comes from Papaver bracteatum, assembly GCA_023529315.1. Classification (NCBI taxonomy): domain Eukaryota; kingdom Viridiplantae; phylum Streptophyta; class Magnoliopsida; order Ranunculales; family Papaveraceae; genus Papaver; species Papaver bracteatum. The sequence continues at coordinate 1,257,034 of JAJJWX010003505.1, read as the reverse complement.
TACCTTTTTGGTCGGATGAAGTTCCACTGGTTCCTTGAGTAGTTCTTCGTCTTCGTAAGATAATCGCCATGGAGTCTGGAGCTCAACTACACTTAACTATCCTAGACCGAGACTTAGTCATAAGTAAACTAGAAATCAAGACGTATAGTTTTGATCACTAATATTGACAAACATGGTTGAGATAACAATGCATGCGAGTTCGACAGAGCAATGCTCTAACAATCTCCCCCTTTGTCAATTTTAGTGACAAAACTATCAATACATATGGAATACAAAATAAATAAAACTTTGTAGATTCTCGTCCACATGCTTGATCTCCTTAGTGCTTCAATATTACTCGAAAACTTCGTATTTTCCGAGTACTCCCATGATTCCATAGATGTTCAATTCAGCATCATAGTTGCTGAAGTCCCGTAGCCATAACAATGAAAAAAAAAAAAGCTCTCGACCATTGTTATACAGTGTCATAGTATTATTACTCATCATCAAAGTTCTTATATCACAACTTCGATAACAATACTACGGTGATATGGATCACTCCCCCTTAGTCAATACTTTCGTCTCCACACGAAAACCACTCCCTCTTAAATAATGATCCGAAAACCATATGTATTTGTAGTGTGAACTACATATTAATTCTCCCCCTTTTTGTCAATAAAATTGGCAAAGGTACGAAAACGGGATCCTAATGAAATTTTCACGGAGACGCTTCAAGACCAAAGAAAAGGACATATCAACTTGTTTAAATGAAATCATAAATTCAAAGCTAAATGCATTCATCAAGGAGTTTAAAAACATACAAGATAACCCCTAAAAATTCCACAGCCGCACTCCCCATAAAGATATGGAAATTAAGCGCAAGTTCAAAAGAACTCTCCCCCATTTGATGTCTTTCCCGAGAGAACAACAAGAGCGACCTAACTTTTACGAGAAAAGAAGGATTTTATTGGACACACTAAGATACTTAAAAAATACTTCTACTAGAAACAGACGTGGAAACCACCTCAAGAAGTCCCAAACTCAATTGCCCAAAGGATCAAGATAAGTACATGGGCAAGAGTTATGGATGACTAATGAACCAGAGCAACACCAATAGACTGCCGTAAGCTTTGAAACGTAGCAGTATCTAATGGTTTGGTGAGAATATCAACCAATTGTTGTCCCGAGGGCACAAATTCCATAGTAACGATACCATTCTCATAAAGATATCGAAAAAAATGATACCTTATGTCAATGTGCTTAGTCCTTGAGTGCTCAACTGGATTTTCTGTTATGCGAATTTCACTAGTGTTATCGCATAAGATCCTCATAATTCCAATATTGATTCCATAATCAGCAAGCATTTGTATCATCCATAGAAGTTGAGTACAAAATGAGCCTGCAGCGATGTATTCTGCTTCACATGTTGAGAGGGATTGTGAATTTTATTTCTTGTTATGCCAAGCCACAAGATTCATTCCTACATAGTAGAATCCCCATGTTTTTTCTATCTTCCACATATCCTGTCCAATCTGCATCTAAATATGAAGTAAGATTAGTGTTAGTATCAAAAGTGTAAGATAGACCATACTCTGCATTGTGATTAATGTGGCATATTATCCTTTTTGCAGCTGCAAGATGAGACACCTTTGGATTTGCCTGAAATCTATCACATCAACTAACACTAAAATAAATATCAAGTCGAGTGGTTGTAAGATATAGAAGGCTTCCAATGATATAAAGTTTTTGATCCACATTTACACCTTTATCATCTCGATGAAGTTTACCAGTGGTAGGCATAGGAGTTAGTTTTGGGGCGGACTTATCAAGACCAAATATTGAGACAAGATCTTTAGCATATTTCTCTTGAGATAAGCAAATTTCATCATTGTGTTGTTGAATTTGTAGACCCCAAAAGAATTTTAATTCGCCAACATTGCTCATTTCAAACTCCTTTCCAAGAGATACTTGAAATTCTTGTGCAAGTTTCTATGATGTTGATCCATAGATGATATCATCTACATAGAATTGAGCAATTACAACATCTTTCCCACTCCACTTGGTAAAAAGTGTTTTATCAGCTCCCCCTCTCGAAAAACCTTTCCCAAGAAGAGATGAGGTCAGTTTTTCGAACCAGGCACGAGGTGCTTTTTTTAACCCATACATCGCCTTATTAAGTTTAAGGACGTGATCTGGGAAGTCAGGGTTTTCAAATCCCTTCGGTTGAGCTACATAGAATTCTTCCTTTAAAGTTCCGTTTAAAAATGCGGATTTGATGTCCATTTGAAATAGCTTTACCTTAAGAAAACAAGCATGAGCTAACAACAATATGATGGACTCAAGGCGTTCCACAGGAGCGAAGGTTTTATCAAAGTCAATTCCTTCGATTTGTGAATATCCTTGAGCGACAAGTCTTGCTTTGTTTCTGACAATAGTGCTAAACTCATCTAACTTGTTCTTAAATATCCATTTGGTGCCCACAATATTGATATTTGGAGGATAAGGTAAAGCTTCCATACATCTTGTCTTTGAAATTGATTTAACTCTTCAAGCATTTCGTTCACCCATAAGGGATCGCTAAGAGCTTCATCAATATTCCTTGGTTCTACTTGTGAGAGATAATAGATAAAATTGCACAAATTTTGAAGTTGTCATCTAGTATTTGCAGTAGAATCTCTTCCTCCAATGATACTGTTGAGATCATGGTTTCTTTGAACCCAGAGGTGTCATGGGGGGACACGTTCTTGTTCAACAGGCACAGTATGATCAGTGTTTTTCTCCTCGTCACTTAAAAAATTAGGATCAGTAACAGTAGATATAACTTCAACTGAATCCGGAACTTCCTTGACTTTCTCAGTTGTCTCAGCTGGAGGAAATTCAGTAAGAGAAAAATCATGATGAAAATCGTTAATATCATCAATGATGACGTTTACAGACTCCATCATCACTTGGGTTCTGAAATTAAAGACTCAAAAACCACGACTATCATACACATACCCTAAAAAGATACCTTCATCACTTTTAGTATCAAATTTCCCTCTTTGTTCTCGATCTTTTAGAATGTAGCATTTACTTCCGAACACTCTAAGATAGTGTAAGTTGGGTTTTATACCCTACCAAAACTCATATGGAATGTTTAAGGTTTTAGAACGTATATACACATGGTTGATCAAGTAGCATGCTGTGAAAACAGCTTCTCCCCGAAATCTTAGAGGTAAATTTTTGTTATGGATCATTACCCTGGCCATTTCCTGAATATTCATATTCTTTCTTTCAGCAACTCCATTAGCTTGAGGAGTATTGGGTGGTGAGTATTGTTGAATAATCCCCAGTTTGTCACAAAATTCAAATACTTTTGTATCTTTGAATTCAGTGCCACGGTCACTTCTAATATTCTTTAGTTTGCGACCTTATTTATTCTGGATTCTATTAACAATAATCTTAAGTTCACCAAGGGTTTCATTCTTATGAGCAAGAAATGATACCCAAGTGAATCTGGTGTAGTCATATACCATAACTAAGGCATACTTCTTTCCTCCAACAATAGATTGTTGAATTGGTCCGAAGAGATCCATATGAATTAAATTAAGTGGAGCCTTAGTGAGAATATCTCGAGATGACTTATGGTGAACTTTCGTTTGTTTACCCTTTTGACAGGCACCACATACACCGTCAATCTTTGCATTGATTTTGGGAACGCCTCTAACAAGTTCTTTGTTAATGATCTTAGTTAAGAGATGATAATTGATGTGACAAAAACGCTCATGCCAAAGATGTGTAGATTCCACCTTAGTCAAATTGCAACAATTACTAAACTGAGTATCAAGGAGACAACAATTATTTTTACCACGAGTTCCTTGAAAAATTACTTTTCCAGTTTTGTCTACAATGTCACATCCATTTGCATTGAAGACAACTCTATGTCCTTTGTCACAAATTTGACTAATAGAAAGAAGATTTGCAGTCATACCTTTGACGTAGACTACATCATGGATTTATGGAACACCGAGAAGCTTGATTATACCCTTCTTGCTAATGTAGCAATAACTCCCATCTTCGAAAGTAACTGGTCCTCCTTCAAAGTCGCTTATTGGAAACAAACCACGAAAGATCACCAATCATATGTCGACTATAACCACTATCGAAAAACCATTGAAAGGGTGATGTTGATTTTAAAGCAAAAGCTCCCATACTAACACTACTTTTATGTTTAGAATTTCTTGTTAGTATTGTACACCTTTTTAGATAAGTAAACACTTGTTCAACTTTCTCGTGGAGATTGCTCGCAACTTTTATACCTTTCTGTAAATGTGTACATGTATGTTGAGCGTGATTATGAGACTCACAAAACATACAATGGCCAACATCAGTAATCTTATTTAAGAAGTTCTTTCTTCTGTCAAGTTTTCAAAGCATACACTCTTTTTAACACTTGACTTACTATGATCCTTTAGAGAGGAATCAAAGGAGTTATTCATCATCAATGAAGAAATTTTGACAGACTTCAAATCCTTACGCTTTGCAATTTATGCAACTAGATCACGATTGATCTGGATTTGTTAATCCAACTTCCTTTGGTGAATAACAAGATTTTTAGAACATTCTCTAAGATTACAATTTATTCCTGGTGAAGCATTTATAGAGACTTCATTGTCCATATAGTCAGATCCCTACAAACACAGACTGATAAGGTCTTTTAAACGTGTTTGCCTGCTCTGATACCAATTGAAAAAGCGGGGGTCTAACAACCTCACCCAATATTTCAATTAGCAATCTGTATGGACTAACTCTAATATACTTTTAAGAGAATCAACTAGACAGTCAGACTCAATCTTAATAAAAAGTATATCAAGGAGTTAATATCTCTATCTCTCGATTTGATCTATACTCAAGCAAATAGAAATATGCGAATCTTTATCAATTACAAGAGATATAAACTTGGATGGTATCAAAAACTAATATCCAAGGATCAATCAATTACCAATCAACAACCAAAGGTTGGATTTCACAATTAATCGATACAACACACAACCTATGATATTTTAATTATATAACAAAATATAATGCGGAATAGAAATAACACAGATACCATAAATTTTGTTAATGAGGAAACCGCAAATGCAGAAAAACCCTGGGACCTAGTCCAGATTGAACACCACACAGTATTAAGTCGATACAGACACTAGCCTACTACAAACTAACTTCGGTCTGGACTGTAGTTGAACCCTAATCAATATCACACTGATTCAAGGTATAGTTACGCTATTTACGTCTCTGATCCCAGCAGGATACTACGCACTTGATTCCCTTAGTTGATCTCACCTACAACCAAGAGTTGCTACGACCCAAAGTCGAAGACTTGAATAAACAAATATGTATCATACAGAAAATTTTACGATAATAGATAAATATGTCTCCCACAGATAAACCTACGAGTTTTGTTCCGTCTTTTGATAAAATCAAGGTGAACAGGAACCAATCAATAACCTAGACTTATATTCCCGAAGAACACCCTAGAATTATTGACCACCTCACAATTTTAGCGAAACTAGATATTGCGGAATCACACACGATGAGACGAAGATGTTTGTGATTTATTTTTATCTTGCCCTATCGAAGATGTAATCTAAATCCAGTTATTCAATTGAACTTGTACGATAAAAAATGGCAAGATTAGATCGCTCAACTATAATAGAAGTAGTTTCATCTGGCATCACAATCCTAATGATGTCTTTAAGTCGTTAATCGACAAGGTCTCGAGAATAAACCTACGATTAAAGGAGAATCGACTCTAGCAAACCAACTAGTATCACACAGGAGGTGTGGGAATTAGTTTTTCCAGTTGCTAGACGTCTCCCTTATATAGTTTTCAAATCAGGGTTTGCAATCCAAGTTACCTTGGTAAAAATGCATTCAATATTCACCGTTAGATGAAAAACCTGATTTATCCAAGCTAATATCTTTCAACCGTTAGATCAAAACTTAGCTTGTCACACACACAAATGAAATATATTTCTTTTAGGTTTGAGTAATTGTACCTAAACGTTTACATTTGGTTGGTTCATAAATGGTTGACCAATGGTTAGCCATATGAGTACTTTCATATCAACCATATTCATCTTTCTCATGACTAGTTTAAATGACTCATAAGAACTAGTTCAAGAGTTGTTCAATTGGAAGGAAATCTTATGTACTACGCAAGACACAATTGAAGAAAAATCAGTTTGATTCACTTGAATCAATTCATGAACAATATAGCCACGGTTTTTTAAGATTGCATTCCTTATTGTTTTATTGTTTAAGTTCATGAACAACCGATTTGAGAAATATAACCAGCTTGGGTACGCATACGGGTATGCGTACCTTAGCTCCCAGAATTGGGTATGAAAACCCAGCAGAAATTCTCGGATGAAAACTTCCGTGAGTACGCGTACCTAGGTGACTAGTTTGTAAGTTCGTAAACTCCAAACTCAGCAGAAATTCACGGACGTGAACTTCCGCCAGTACGCGTACGGGTACACATACCCAACCTGTGTCCTTTACCAATATCGCACGCACACATATGCACGCACTTGGTTTCCAGTACATGGACTTATACACTAATGTGAAAACACGCTATATATGCTTATATCCATAGGTGGTTACGTAATCTCAACTCTACATTTAAATCATTGAAACATTCTTCTATAATGTTAATAGTCGTTAGACATAAAGAATCGACTACTGTCATCAAAGCCATTTTCAAGATTGAAACGTCATCATGACTTTCGTCACGGGTAAAGATGAAAGGTGGTTAAAGCGAAAGCTTACCAACACATATTTCGAGAAAAAGATAGGTGAGTAAACTCGGCTCGAAATAACAAATGTGTATGTATGAAAACTATCATAATTATATGATTGTTGTCTCAAGAGTAGGATATAGATAGAATTTTGAGTGCTAGATAAGTTCAAGTCTCCACATACCTTTTTGGTCGGATGAAGCTCCACTGGTTCCTTGAGTAGTTCTTCGTCTTCGTAAGATAATCGCCATGGAGTCTGGAGCTCAACTATACTTAATTATCCTAGACTGAGACTTAGTCATAAGTAAACTAGAAATCAAGACGTATAGTTTTGATCACTAATATTGACAAACATGCTTGAGATAGAAACGCATGCGAGTTCGACCGAGCAATACTCAAACAACTATAAGTCTTGATTTCTAGTCTACTTATAGCTAAGTCTCGGATTAGGATAGAAAGTGTATTTGAGCATTAGACTTCACGGCGTTCATCGAATGAAGATGAAGAACTACTAAAGAGAGCTTGTGGAACTTCATCAACAAAAGGTATGTGGAGACTTGAACTCATCTATCACTCAAAAGTCTATCTACTTTATCTCATATTTGAGACAAAAATCGTATAGCTATATAGACTTCAATTATATACATTTAATATTTCGATCTGAGTTTAACTCGCTTACATATTTCTCGAAATATGTGTTGGTTAGCATTCGATTTAACCAAGTTCATCATATATTCTTGATGAATGTCAAAAGATGATCATGTAAAAATCGCCTGGTAACATCTTACATGATTTACATTCATTTGATGTGGACTCAGAATGTTTCGTATCGTTCATTCGATCACTTGAAAATTGCTTTGAATCTAATAGTTTGTGTGAGAAATCTATTGTCGTCTTCCAAGAATAGTTCAATGGTTGAAATGAGAGTTTAGAACAATTGGATTTAAGCACAGTATGCGTACTTGCATATGTGTAATCCAAGTCCGGGAACCATGGTATGCATACCCGTATGCATACTGTTTGGTTTTTTCAAGGTCCGAGAACCAAGTAAGCATACCGGTACGCATACTGACGTGAGGTTCAAGTTCCGAGACTTTAACTGAGTTTGTGGTATGCGTACCAGTTTGCAAACTGACGAACCCAAACTTAGTCCGGCCATTTAGGTATGCGTACCCGTTTGTATAGTTAAGTGTGTTATGTTCTAAAATCGGTCTGTTCATGAACTAATATATTTATATAATAAGGAATGCAATCTTTTGCAAACCGTGGCTATAATGTTCAGGACTTAATTCGAGTGAATCAAAATCGATTTTGGTTCAATTGTGTCTTGTATACTACTACTAGGGAATGACCCGTGCCTAAAGGCATGGGCTATTTCACATTGTCCTAAACTGGGTCATTTCTATTTTACAGAGTTATTAGCTTTGTGTGTTGAAAATTTTGAATCGAGAGTTTTGAAATGTGAGAAGCCGAATACCATACGAACGGCCTTAATAATTTTCATTTTCCTCTGCCTGGGCTTTTAATGAAAAACAGAATTGAGAATACCATTACCAAAAGTTAGGGGTGAGCATGGGCCAGTATGGACCGGACCCGCATCCAATCTAACACATTACGGATTTTAAATTTGGCATCCGCATCCGATTCAACATCCAACGTATTTTTAGCCAATGGATGTACGGATGAACGGATTGGATAAGAATAACCCAATGGATTTGTTTTAGTTAAAATTTATAACAAAAAATAAAGCCAACATAGATAACTTATTATAAAACTACACATCCTATAAAAATGTCATTGACAACACTCTAACCAAACACCTTAAGAATTCCTAAATGATCCATAGTGTTCTCTAAAACCATAAGAATGCCCTTAATTTAACGGATCTGGATGTCCAACGGATTTTCAAGGTTGCATCTGGGTCCGATCCATACTCCGTTTGATTTCAAAAATTCCATCCGCATCCAATCGCTCCGGATATCCATCCGCAAAAATACACCTGGTCCCCATCAAACCCACGAATTACGGGCCAAATGCTCACCCCTACCAATTTTGGGCTTAGTGCTGATGTAAGATGGTTTTGTCTCCTGATCCCACCAGAAATATAGCCCTTGGAGAATTTTTGCCGTTTGGAACCATCATGTGCAAAATCTCTCATGTAGTAAACAATTAGGCTATGATTTAAAATTTGGTCACTACAGTTTTAACTCCTGCATAGACTGATTCAGAAATGGAATATCAATAGCTTGATCTGTGAGGCTGAGAAAGTTGGTGATTAATACCTTTCAATCAAAATTTTTTTTTTTTTGCTGCACAACTGGAAGCTTCCACTTAAAAGCCTATCACACTCCAATAAGTAATTCATGGCACGTATAATAATAAAAAGGTACACTGTCGATCATGACATATTTTCGTCAGTGTTTATCTTATTTTGAAACCTTGGTAAAGGGGCGGGAGGAATTGGTAGAGGGGCGGCAAGAGTTATAAAAATGTCCCTATTATTTGTTAGGGGGTGTCCTATGGGGTTGTTAATTGACAAGATTACCCTTTCTTTTCTAGTTGAAAAGACTGAATTGTCCTTCCCCATTATTAACCCAATTGAAACTGAAAATCAAAACAGTTTATTTTTTTCAACTTTACTTCATCTTCTCTTCTTCTCCTCTCCACCACCATTAAAACTGATTTTTCATCATCCTCTTCGATTAATCGGCTAGTTGAAAAATTGATAATCGTTGATTTAAAACTATTGTGTTTGATTTAAGTTAGTATTGCATCAAAAATTAGGGTTTTGGATCGAAATTAAAAACGAATTTTGTGTGTTGCATGTGAGGTTCGGTTGCAAATAACCCAAATACCAACCGTACCTACAAATTTTGAAGAACATACAGTTGCTAACAACCCAAATACGAACCGTACCTTAAAAAAATTGAGAATTAGGTTTAGGTGCGGTTGGTACCGGAACAATAGTTAGCAACCGTACCATATGTACGGTTGGTTACGAAAATATTTTATGAACCGTACCCAGGTCCGGTTGGTAATTCAGAACTTCTAACCAACCGTACACACATACAGAACAATATACGGTTGGTATCGAAAATTCTCAACCAACCGTAACTGGTACTACGTTTGGGTTTTCCCCAAAATTGAAAAACATACGGTTGGTAACTGATACTTTTGCAACCGTATTCACTAGGTACGGTTCGTAATGAGATCAATTCCAACCGTAAGTCTTTTTTTTCTCTCCTCTAATTTTTTTTCTTTCTTCTTTTCATAACTCTAAAAATATGATTTTAGAGTTATTATAAGTGAAAATTAGTTATCACACTAATCTTGATTATCATCATTAATCTTGATTATTAATAATAAGGGTTAATTTTGTCATTTCAATATTTTTTTAATAAGGGGCACTTGAATTACCACCTAATGACCCTTTTTTGTCTTATTAGATTTGCCGCACCTCTACCAATTCCTCCCGCCCCTTTACCGGGCTTGTTATTTTGAGCTAAAGAATTAAACGATCCTCCATCAACACTCGTTAGCAATATTTATGACTAAAAATGTACATTGATTTGCTTGTACTTTATTTATTTAGTTATACATACTTTTTTTTTCTTCCCGAGGTGCATTTCATTTCCAGGCTACTGATATAGTAGTCGTCCCGTAATACGGATTTAATAACTCAAAAGTGAAAACCAGCGCATTCGTTTACAAAGACTATTAATAGGGAAGATCATGTGAGCCTTATATGAGACATTTCCTGCACATACTTCCAGATGTCTAGAAGACAAAACAAAATCAAATGGGATAACAATCAGCTTGCACATTTAAATTGCTCAAAATTGTTAACTAATGTGTCAAATCGAGAATGGAAAAACAGTTGAAGATATGATCAACTGACCTTCAAATCTTTCCATGAAACAGAGAAGGTAATCTAAAAACTCACACACGGGAATGTGAGTGCCTAGATATACCTCCACGGCCACCCCTACCAACAATATGACTGACGACCATGATGTTGAACTTGAGTCTGAAAATAAACACGTAACAATTTTACAAACAAACAGATCAAGGAAAAAATGATTGGAAACAAAAAAAAAAAAAAAAAAAAGTTCACATGTCACCAATTATTCTTAATACTTGTTCTTCCTTCATTCTTGCGCAATTGATTGACGTATAAATTCCTAAGCCTTTAGAAATTTAATCCAGAGAAAATAAGCTCATAAATGGAATTAGTTTACTCACTGATGATTTATAAAGTTCCTTGCAAGTGTTATGGTTGTACCGGTTTAATCTCTAACGCAATCAGTGAGCATCAAAGTTGTATCCATGGCAACCATAGGTAGCACCTTTAGCATCGCTGGCATCTTCAAACTTTAATATCAAAAAAATAAAATTAATTCAAATAAGTCCACATGTCAAAAAATTTATATAACTACTTCACAACTAAAGACCATAATTGGCGTAAGTTCCAAAGCAAATCAGTAGAATTGATAAAACACCTCAATCCAAGCATAACTTGAAGTTGGTGAAACCTTCCAATGGATTCAATAATGGGTCCATACTACAATGAAAAAGTTGCAAAAAATAGAAATCGATAATCCAAGGATGTCAAGAGGAAACGAAACAAGAATGATAATGGAAGTACTGGTAGTAAAAGTACTGCTTCCAGTCAACGCCATCATCATCCACAATAAATGACGATCAAAATTTATAGTTGGTGATAATTGTCCCAACTGCGTGTAGGCAAACAATAAATCGTCGGTGATGTAAGAATGAGGAGGAACCATTGTCAAGGAGGATGGTATTACATTTCTAGTTTTACTGGTGCTAGAGAAAGAGTGGTGAACATACTATGTCACCTGAAATGTATTAGTTTTCCACAATCTCCGTGCTTCCTTCTTCACTTTGCAGTCATAAAAGCTCTTGCCACTGCAACTGCGTGATAACCCCTGTTGCATGAGATGGGACATGACCAAATTGAAGGAAACCTGGTTATTATTTAAATAGACTATAAAGTATAAAATCTTAGACAGATCATAAGAGTCTTGGAAATACAAACCATGGCATAATTGCACGCTTACCTTGGAAAGGAAGGGCCAAGAATATATTTATTGCCATGCCTTCCCCAAGTAAATTCTTCGTCTGGTGGACCATCCATATTTCCCATGAGTGGACCTGCTAGTCTCACCTGTATACTTGTCTGCTGACTCTGCTCCATTTTTTTTCTAGAACTTACTAAAAGGAAAAAAGTACTTTTGAATTTATGAGGAAGTGGATATGGCTTGAAAGATAAGTGTAATACGTTTATCAGAAAGTAGGAAAAACTCCCCCAAAGTGAAGAAGGTAGCAAAGAATTAAGAATACTATAGTGCTACTAAGGGAACCTGGAATAAATTTCCGTATTATTTCCCACCCCATGTTACTGATTGGCAGACTACCCACTAATCAAAAGTGACAGAACTAACAAAGGAAGAATACTCTTTCATCATCGACATAATAACGACCACAACTGTCCAACACCGTAAAATGAGATTAGTATGAAAAATAAATTATTGTGTGACACAATAATTGCTCACAACCTCAAAAATGAGATTAAGTGACTACCATTACCAAATTAACTGCTTATATGTTAGAAAAGTTCCAAGTAATCCCTCTTTTAGCACGACCAAAGAAGTTATTTCCTTTACAACTACCAAGTACCAACCCAAGGTAATGTACTGCACAAACAACATTAAACTATGTCCATTACTTGATAATACCGAATCTACGTCCCCACTCTACGGATTACTTTATACCTTGACTGCAAATTAGATATGTGGCAGGGTGATTTGGTAGTGCATTCTACAGATAAACCCAAGTCATTCCCTAGCTTGATTGATGAGGCACTTTGTCAAACAGTTATTGTGCATTCTATAGACCTACATATAAAGATGACTCAGACATACAAAATTTAACAACTCAAACAATCACCTGCATTTTCAAAGTTGATATAAAACTTTTCTATTCTAGATTAAAAGGTTTGTATATGAAAAGTTAAATGTGCACGCTTCTAGACGGTTTTTGCAGGCACTATCATTATTCTAACTTTTGAGTTTGTTTCTTTGAACTATCTTACTATTTAAGCACCTTTTGTTCTCTAAGGTGAGGGATAACAACATTTTTGACTAGAAATAAAAGCCCTCATCTTCTTTATATGTAAACTCACTAAATTACTAATTATTTGCAGCTTTTATAGACATCTTACGTTGTCATTTATATGTAAACAATTTCGGTTTCACTGACTGCTTTTCCAAAAACAAATAAAAATTAGCCTGAGTTAAGAAATGTATACTGTCAACATTCTATAATAAAATAATCAAAAATAGATTGCTAGCGAAATCAAAATTAAATTACTTACAGTGCAGTTTGCGAAGCCAGAATGACAGGGTTCCCGTGTCCAGTAAACTGTTTTCAGACTCTTGAATTAAATATCCCATTGACTAACTAAATCCCCTAAGCCTCAGCATAATATTCCCTCAATACTTGCATATTCAAAACCCTAAATAAAATCAACTCCTGCACCAAAATCAACACATATTGATCACAAAATCACTTCCAATCCTAAATCCAACAAAAATGGGATATAACAGAACATATTAAATCACAAAACCCATATTTTAATTTCTGATAAAAATTAACATAAATCTTTAATTTCATCATAATTACACAAAGAAAAATATTAGGGAAACAAAATAAAAATCATACCTTTAACAACTAATTACTTAACGAAAACCTAATCAGAAGGAATGAAATGAACTTACTGAATAAGAAATTTCACTAAGAGATTTGTAGCTTTTCTCAGCTGAACCTTTTGTTCTTGAGATAAAAGCAAAAATGGGGGGTTTTGTTCTTGTTTCTAAAACGAATCTATTGAAGTGTGTGTAAGCAAGGGTTTCTCATCTTGATGGTTGTTCATCTCAAAAAAAATTAAAAAAAATCTCGATGGATGCAGTAAGACTTGAAGCGTTATGGAAGATAAAGCGGAAAAGGGTACTGGTGGAGTAGGCGTGAGCGAGGAAAAAACTGCCCGTTGGATATGAGAAGATCTAGAAATACTGGGAGGGGAGGGAAGATCCCAGCCACCAGTTGAAAAAGTAAATATATCTCATCCGTTGCGTGACACACCAAACACTCCTGTTATGTAAACATAGATGAAAATATAAACAATTGAACAAATCTATAACTAGTTTCATTTGAGTCATTTTAACTAGTTATGGTTAAGATGAATAAGGTTGATATGAAAGTGTTCATATGGCTAACTTCGGTTAACTATTGTTGAGCCAACAAAGGTGCACACATTTAGGTACGGTTACTCATATCTAAATGAAGTCACTTTTCATTTGTGTGTAACACGCTAAGTTTGATCTAACGGTTGAAATATATTAGATTGAGTCTAATCAGGTTTTCATCTAACTGTGAATATTGAATACTTTGTTACTAAGGTAACGTTGATTGCAAACCCTGGTTTAAAGACTATATAAAGGAGAACTCTAGCAACTCGGAAACTTAATCCCCATACCTCATGTGTGATACTAGTTGCGACTAGAGTCGATTCTCCTTTAACTTTAGGTTTTTCATGAAACCCTGTAGATTAACGACTTGAAGACTTCATTGAGATTATGAAGCCGGAACCAACTATTTTCTCTGTAGTTGCTTGTTCTGATCTTGCTATTGTGATTGAGTATTATCTTCTCTAAGATTTTATCGAGATTTAATCTCCGATAGACAAGATAAAAAGTAGTCACAAACATCTTCGTCTCATCGTTTGTGATTCCAAAATATATTGTTTCGCTACCATACGATTAAGATTATTGTGAGGTGATTGATATTTATAGGTTGTTCTTCGGAAATATAAGTCCGGTATATCAATTGGTTCATGTTCACCTTGATTTATCAAAAGACAGAAAAAAAAACTCATAGGTTTATCTGTGGGAGACATATTTATTTATTTAATAGACTTTTCTGTGTGAGACAAATTGGTTTATCAAGTTTTCTATTTTGGGTCGTAGCAACTCTTAGTTGTGGGTGAGATTAGCTAAGAGAATCAAGTGCGTAGAGTACTGCTGGGATTCAGAGACGTAAAGAGCGTAACTGTACCTTGATCAGTTTGAAATTGGTTAGGGCTCAACTACATTCCAGTCCGAAGTTAACTTGGAGTAGGCTAGTGTCTATAGCGGCTTAATACAGTGTGGTGTTCAAATGTGGACTAGGTCCCGCGGTTTTTCTGCATTTGCGGTTTCCTCGTTAACAAAATTTCTAGTGTCTGTGTTATTTCTTTTCCGCATTATATTTTTTATATAATTGAAATATCACAGGTTGTGCGTAAGTTTAATCAATTGTGAATCCAACCTTTGGTTGTTGATTAAATTTATTGACACTTGGATATTGGTTTTTGATATCATCCAAGTTATTTTTTATATTCAATCAGGCTCGCAAATTATTATTTGTTTGATTGCGGATTGAGTTGAGAAATTGAGATATAATCTTTGATATACTTTTCTTAAGATTGAGTCTGACTGTCTAGTTGATTCTCTTAAAAGTATATTGGATTTAGTCCATATAGATTACTAAGCAAAATATTGGGTGTCGTTGTTAAACCCCCGCTTTTTCAATTGGTATCAGAGAAGGCAATCACATTTAAGACCTCATAAGTCTGTGTTTGTGGCAATATGATTTGTGTGGATAGTTGTTTATCTCAAACTTGCACACTTAGAAATGTGTTCCAAATGTTTCGATTATACTAAATTTCTTGGGCTTACCTCAAAGGGTAAGGTAGCGCCCCCTAAGCTAGCAGCTGACTAAACCAAGAATTTAACTAAATAAAGAGGCACTAACGAATCTAAACCAAACACTTAAGCATTCAATTAAGAAAAATCTATTATAACTTAACCCAAAACTAGCCCCGCTCTGAAAATACATATACAAGAACTCCTCTCAAATGATACATATTCAATAGTGAGTTGATTTACAATTGGAATACAAACACATAATAAATATAGCGAAAGCTAGCTAACTAACTAACGTAAATAATTCTTTGAAGCTTTCATCGTCACATGCACATCTTGATCTGTCTATGAAATTGAAAGTGGGAATGGGTGAGCACATCATCCCTAAAAGGGGTGCCCAGTAGAAATAACAACTAGCTTTCAAGTAAACAATAATATGATTCGAATACAATGCAGGTTTAATCAAAAATCGAAAATAACAACTAGCTTTCAAGTAAACATTAATATGATTCGAATTCAATGCAGGTTTAATCGAAAATCGGTAATACAAGAAAAGACAATAAATTATAACTGATAGGTGTAGAATACACCGTATTTACTATTTAGAGTTTATGCTTTCTTTGCTATTTTTCTTGTAAACTATGTATTTTACGAGTGTTTTGAGTTATTAGGTACTCTGGAGTCGCACGTAGGAAAAGAAGAAGAAATCATCCTAAATTGAGCATTAAGGGCAAAAAGGTCATTTCATATGCCAACAAAATTTGGAGCCCAGTCAAGGTTAAGGGGCAACTCTCTTTTGGAGGAATACTAAAGCCAGGACCGCTGAGGTTAAGGGGTTGTCAATGAGTGGCCCCTATCAGTTTTAATGAGTGGCCCCTATCAGTTGCCATTGGGTGGTCGTATCCATGCACAGTGGGTGAAAATAACCATCCCACGTTCAAGACCTACATCTAGGTCACGAGAAGATATTCTTCCCCAAAATTCTTAAGCTGAGAACACATAACACAGATCGAGTCTGTGATTTCATGGATCGATGAGTATCACGGAATATGAGGCTGAGCAGTGAAAGAAGAAAAATGGGTTCGAATTCAGGCAGAGATCGTGAAGCTGATGAAGATCGATTGGATGTGATTCAAGGGTTTGCTGCTGTGAATGATGGTGGGTTGAGGCCGGAAAATCAAAGCATTGAAGATGAGGTTCTAAGGGTTGATTGAACTTTCTTAGTAGAATTGAAAGATGGGTTTTGTTGACGGTCGATAGTTCTTGTCCGAGAAATAGAGATGCTAGTGATGAGATGAAGTCGTTACTGTTAAACAAGAACGGCTAAAATTGATTAGTTGCTGCTAATGGGTCTTGAGCAAAATTCTAGATGGTGCGAAAGAAGATCCAGGGAAGAAGGTGGTGATTAATTAGTGTTTGAATTTGAAAAAAAAAGGATCTGTGGATGTTGAACGCAAGAAAAGGAACAATGGGTTTTTGTTCTCTGGTTCGAATTTGAGAAGATGGGTTTTTTGGGTACTGATTGAATTCGAGGATGAAGCTGTAGGCTAATGTTGCTGTTATTGATCAAAGAACGGGTTCTGTGTTGGTGGTGCAGAATTGAGGTGGATGAATGAAAGATGGTAATGATTTGCTGAATTGAATTATGAATGATGTTGCATTAGCAGCAACTGGGTATGGAAATAACTAGATAAATGTTAGGATTATGCAGGAAATGGAGCTAAAATTGGCATGAGAGATGCCCTGAATATAAACGAAACTCTGCCGGGTTTTATTCCCGGAGAGTTAACTTAGTGAGCCCGTTAACTGATCCAGCCGTGCAACTCAGTTAGCCGAGTAAGATGCTGACTCGGCATCTAACTCACTTTCTCCCTTGACCCATTGACTGACGGTTTGACTTAATTGACCGTTAGTCCTAACGGTGGACTGACGAAATATTCCATTGAAGGATAGAATTTTCAGGTGGCCGGCGGTGATGGATTCCGGCCAAAAACATAGTTTTCCGGCGAGCCAAAGTTGCAGAATTTTGTGTGAGTTCCTCTCATGGGGTGTGAAGAATAGGACTTGGAATTGGATGAAGAATTTGGTTTGAATATGGAAAGAGAAGATGGGAGATTTGAGAAAGGCTTGGATTTGGAAATTGAATTGCTAAAGGAAAGGGATTCTATTCCTTGGAAGATATGGAGAGCATTGAAGCCTATAAATAGAGAAGTTCTCTACTTTTATATAGACACTTAGACACATACACACTTACACATATCTTTACATATCTTTTGCACACCTTTTTACACACACAACACTTTTCTTTATTCTTTGTGTGAACTCTTTAATATGATTAACTAATTTGATTGAGGATGAATTCCTAGTTCTTAACATGTTTTGAGTTTTGTTTTAAATCTACTTTGAATTTTCACATGATTATCGTTTGTTTTTACTAATATGAGTGTTTATGATTGATTGATAGGTTATTTAGGATGCATACTAAATTGATTTGTTAATTTGATCTAAAGCTAGTGAAAGTTAGGGAATACGTAATAGTTTCTTGACTATTTACACAAGTAGAAAACACGAGACCTTGCGGAGGGATTCCGTGGAGCAATTGTGTGTGAAAACAACGCTAGAAAGTGGACCAAGCGAACCGAGTCTAACTACTAGTACTAAACCTAAGTTCGTAAATCTTAATGCGTTCGGGGAATTACATCTTGTAAGCGAACCTCAAGGTGGTTCTTTTGAATAGAATCTGATAACTAAGCGGACTGTTACTCGGTGAAATAAGGAATTTTGGGGTTAGCTAAGCGAACCTGCTATCCTACGGTTGGTGATAATATGTGACTAATAAAAAGTGGAAAAGAACATAACTTGAATCATTGTTTTGCTACGAAGAAGGATTCCTTGATCTAATCTCTCTTATTGATTTCCATTATCTTTTTAATTGTTTTGTTTATTTATTTTATTTTCTTTTACTTATCTAAAACACCCCCCTTTGTGATATTATAAGACAACTAGAATCTCGTGCTCCTCGTGGGATCGATCTTGACTACCCTATATTACTTGTTAATTAGGTAGTAAAATATTAATTAATTTTTTGTGGTTACGACACACATCAATAACGTAGAAACTTCTTCATAGACATTCATAAATAACAGTAAACATCCATGTATGAGGTGTGTTTCCGCACATAAGGGGAGAATAATATTGTGGTGCATCGCCCTAGCCATAATAATATTGCGGTGTATCGCCCTAGACATAGAATACTGAATATATATAAAGGAAGAATAATATTGCGGTGTATCGCCCTAGCCATAATAATATTGCAGTGTATCGCCCTAGCCATAGAATACTGATATTGTATCGGCACACATCTCATACCACACAGAGCACACAAAGATATTCATGAATTTCACAACACAAAGATTGATTTGTAAAACAACAATGAATACAAGAGAGTTCGTTATCGATTCCAACCTCTTTTGATGACAAGCCACGCCTACCTCGAGATCCACAATCCACTGGTTCATCCTTTGAATCGATCGTTGTTAATAGTCTAACTGTTAATCATACAAGCACTCTAAGAGATTAACCAAAAGGCTCACAGAAGAATCATACAATTCTATCTAATGGTTCCAAACCCATTATGGTATCTTATTCTCTATCTTTAGTATAACTAAGAGTTTACTAACCCCAATTAGATTGATTATATAGTCCATAGATAAGTCTTATGAATATCTACAACTTTGTAGAAGAAAAAAAAGTCTAATTCGGACCACAAAGGTCTAATTCATGTACAATAGGAATATTGGGTCTAAGCCCAAGTCCACTAACAAGCCCATTAAACTAAGGTTCAGTCCATCTGAGTCAACTAACAGTCAATAACGGTCAACGTGGTCAACTAACAGTCAACGTAAGTCAACAATCAGGGTCAAGTCAAGTCTAGTCAAAGTCCAAGGACTAGTCAAAGGTTAACTCGGTCAAGGTCCACTGAGTCAAATCGGGAATCGGTCAGCTCATTTAGAGTTAGCTCAGTCAGACAACTGACTGGGATTACAACTTAGCAATCAGCTAAACTGAATGCAATCTGGCCAAGGCCATTGCACAAGCCAAAACTTGAGACGCACCATAATGGTGTATCAACAACATATAACACAAATCCAAAACTCTATTACAATTTAAATTCTACCAAATAGCTACAAGATTATTTCATAATCACAATAGAGCCTACCTGCGAATGCAGTTCCAAGCTTTTATAGCAACACTAACAACAACTAATACTAATTCATCCTCTCTGCAAAGCTTTACACTCGCCTAACTCTCAACATCAAAGCTCAATGACTTAAGGCCTGCAATTATACCTTCACCAGATACTCGATTTCCATTTCCACAAAGTCTCAAACACAAACGATACCATAACCTGATTTTCTCCACTCAACAACTTCATCTCTACTTACATTGCCATAATCCTAATCTCTATCTCAAACTCAATAAACTGTAACAACCAACTAACATAACCCTTGCAATTCCATTAGTTACACCTGCAACATTCATTTCACAGGCTCATTCCATCTTCAATATCAACATCATTAACATCCCAGACAACTTCATCATTAACTGCAATTCATTACTAGATTCACAACATCTCAGTACTTCAGTACTTCAATACTTCCATTACACCACCTCAACTTACCCACACCAACACCAAACTGTCTCAACTCAACTATACAACCCAATAATATCATCCACTCCTTCATGTTCATCATCTGTGGCTCTAATTCCAGAAAAGACCAACATACAAAACAACCCCTTCCTTAAATCAATTCAGTTATCATCTAAACTCATTTATTCATACTTCAATTCAGAATCAAGATAACCATTACAGAATCACCACCACCAATACACATCTCCTCCCCTGTAACATCAACTTTATATCCATCTGTTCCTTTTATAGTTATCTAAGTTTCATCGCACCTTCATCAACATCTCATAGCTCATCTCAAACTCAAATATATTCACAAAATCTCAATTATTATAGACATTCAAATCAAAATATGAAAATTGAGACAATTAAAGACTTACCCATCAATTCGTATTATTCTTCAACCTCATACTCTAATTCAGGTTAAACCCACCTCCAATCAATCGTTTAAATACTCAATTTCATCATCTGTGACTTCTCTTACAAACCCTAATTACCTTTTTCTGTTCTTCCCAAATTTGATTCAACACCAGTGAAGTTTCAACTATTAAATCCAATAACGACCCATCGGTTCTTCATCCATGAACTACACCAAATCATCATCAATTCTACATAGACCCAACTTCAGAAACCCTAACCTCTGAATCACTTCCTCCTTCGAAACTAAATCATCAATAGACACCATCACAATCACCACCAACTACTGCATAAACTTATACACCTCCTATCGATCACAAATCTCCTGTTTGATCTCTCAAAAACGACGGAGAAGGAAGAACATGGGAAGAAGAAGAAGAATAAGAATAAGAAAGAAAGAAGAAGAGAAAAGTAAGTTTATCTGATCGATTTGGTTAGATAAGACCAAGGAGAATTCTACTCGAACACTCAGCAAAAGGATAAGGGCATCCCCAGTCGGTCCAATGGAAATAAGGCTATTTTGATCTTCAAACAAAACTAATGATATCTTCTTCGTCCGATATCTGAATGACACGTTCGAGTAGTCTATTCCACGTAACTTTTTGAGAGATATTCAACGGTACTAGTTTCGTAGATAGATCATTGTTAGATTAATTCCTACTAATTAACGTTCGTGTTAAACTAATCGAGTCATTATCAGATAATTCGTCACTTGACCGGTCTAATAACGTTGACGAGTTTGAGGGTCATTACAGGTAACTCCTTTACAGATTCTTCTGAATCCCAAAGTAATAATATGACATTTGATACTATGTTTGAAACTGAAATGGAACTCACCAGAACTCGAAAAAAATATGTTGAGTTTATTGATTTTCAAGGAGCTAAGATAATGTCTCTTGAAGAAAAACATGATTAACTCATTAATGAACTTGAGAAGTCTCTTGGTCGAGAACAGAAACTCACTGAGTCCTTCTCTAACAATATCGAAAAACTTGTTCAAGAAACTACTCTACAGCATGAAAAGATTAGTACCCTTGAGGATATTGCTAAAAAAATATTCAATTAGAGAAAAACGTTCGACTCATTCATTAGATCTGGACAACCTTCATGTTGAAAGAGAAAAATTGGTTGCTTTCCTTCTTCTTGACCAAAAACATTGCAAATCCTTGAAAGAGGAAAACTTTGTTTTAATGAGAAAATCTTCTGTGCCAGTCACTAATTCTCAGACAAAATTATGGTACATGAAGAAAAGTTCTCCAAAGGAAGTTCCTGCTAAGAAGTGTTTACATAACCTGCAGTCTTCTAATAGGGCTATGAATTTAAAATTGGTTCCGTAGAATGTTTCTCTTACGCGAACCTGTTCTTTACGTGGGAAAAAAAATCACTATGTTCAACTTTTTTTTTCTAGAAAGAAACAGATTTATGATCTTCAAAATCTACTACTTTTTACAGTCGACAGAGTAAAATGTCTAACGACATCTACAATGGATTTCATTCCTGCAGAAAACCAGTACTCTCATAAATGGGACTTCAATGGTCACTCTTCTCGAAATTTCTACATGAATCGTGTTTCTCATTATAGGGCCAATTCTTACACCACAAAAATACACATTCCCTGTGATTATGAGAATAAGTCTGGTAGATCTAAGTCTAGAAGGTAGAGATCTCTCTCTTCCAATCCCCTTGAACCGATTTCTAGAGGTCTTAGACTTAATCCTCAGAAAAGTCCCTCTGATGGATTTCATAAAAAGGCTATTTCGAATTCTTCTGGAATAAGAAATAATCAAAGGAAGGTAATAAATACTAGGATCAAACTCTCAGATAGTATTCACAGTTCATCTATCAATACTCATGGTGGGATTTTATCTCACTTGGATACCTAGTTCTAGGTAATTTCATCCTTGTATCTAAATTGAGAGTTGCAAGGATGATATTTGTGAGATGCTCAAGTCTACCGTAGGTTACCATTTGTCTTGTGTTTGATTCAATTATTTTATTTTTTTTGTGAAGGTTGAGTCATTTCTTGACTCCTTGTAACTAGTGTATATCTTCCTTATGCTCTGATTAATTCTTTTAATTATTGAGATATGGTAAGACATATCTGAAAACAGAGAGTATTCCTTTTTCTTGGATATTTTCTGATCCATTAACCTTCCTTATCCGGTCCACGAATGTTCGTGTCCTTTCTTGGGAGTTTTTAGGGTTTCTATAACAAGGGTATTCTCCACTTATGTATAAACATATATATATTTTATATATTGTTTTTCCATCCCTAATATAAAAAAATGAAGAATTCTTCAAGACCTCTGGAAGTGGTGAATCTTGAGATGGAAGAAGACGTTAAAGGATGCGATTCAGTTCAAGAACTTGTCTTGAAAATGATGATTGAAAGGAAAGAGTACAACTCCTAGATTGGAGAATCTGTCAAGGATTTAATTATTTTTCAAAAAGACTCTAGGGTCTAATTTTCAAATCTTCAAATGCAAATAAATCAACTTATTGATGGTCATACCAAAATCCTTGATAATCAAAAGATCTTGACCAGGAATCATAAGAAACTCTTCATGGAATATGTCAAATCTAGGCATCTTTCCCGCATTTTTGATCGAAAAGTTGATGTTCTAACTCATTAACATGGAGTTTATACCGTCAAAATAATCAAGGATATCAGTGGTACCTTTTATGATGGACCCTTTCAAAGGTATGATGTTATCAAAGAAACTTTATTTTCTTTATTTTGTCTAGGAAAATTCTTATGAGAATTTATTCTTGTGTTTTAAGAAGGATAGCTTGGGTTTGGAATAGCCATTATTGTGAGTACACATAGCTATTTCCAATGATTTTCATCTTCCAATGCTTTTAGATTTATTTACTTAAATTCTAAAGTTTATTTGGAAGATGATTTTGCAGTATTAATATTTATGGTTTTATATATTGCAACTTGTTATGGGATATGTGTGTTTGCGTCCGTGAACTATGATTGTCCCATATTTGCTCAAAAGTTAAGTCTATCATATGTCTTTATGAAAATATTGATAAAAGATAGAATGAACAAGTTAAGCTTATTATGTCACTATGCAAATATTGATGGAAGATATGATGAACTTTTGTTTACAAAGATTAAGTCTATTACATGTCTCTATGCAAATATTGATGAAAAATTGAATGAATCTTTGAATATTCCTCAGTATTGGTTTTTTCCTGATCCACATCTTTGTGTAAGTACTATGTGGCTCCGTAAATTATCTTATGTGAGTATTTCCGATTAAATTAATCATGGGTTCTCTTGTGGATAATTTAATTGAGTATTTTGGATACAAATTCATGTTTCATGTGATTTGCTAATGTCCAAATAAATCCTTCTTTTTTTTGTAAAAGTAAGGTCACTCTTGTTGTTCTTTCGGGAGTGACATTTTATGGGGGAGAGTTCTTAAATGAACTTGTGCTTAATTTCTAAATCTTTGTGGGGAGTGTGGTTGTAGAATATTGTAGGAGTTTTCTTGTATCTTTATAAACTTCTTGATGAATACCCTAGTTTTGACTATGTGAAATCATCGAAACAAGGATGATACGTTCTCTTTTGGTCATGAAGTATCTCTATGGAAATTTCATTAGGATCCCACTAGTTTTCGTACCTTTCCCAATTTATATTGACAAGAATGGGGATAATTAATGTGTAGTTCATACTACAAATACATATGATTTACGGATCATTATGTAAGGGGGAGTGGTTTTCATGTGAGATGAAGTATTGACTAAGGGGGAGTGATACATATCACCATAGTATTGTTGTCAAAATTGTGATACAATTGGACTTTGATATTGTGTAAAAATACCATGACATTGTATAACAATGATTGAGAGCAATTGTTTTCTCATTGTTATAATTACAAAGTCTATTTATTTTGTATTCCATATGTGTTGATAGTTTTGTCACTAAAATTGACAAAGGGGGAGATTGTTAGAGCACTGCTCGGTCGAAATCGCAAGCGTTGCTATCTCAATCTTGTTGTCAAGTTTAGTTTTCAAAACTATACGTCTTGATTTCTAGTCTATTTATAGCTAAGTCTCGGATTAGGATAGAAAGTGTAGTTGAGCATTAGAATTCACGGCGTTCATCGAATGAAGACGAAGAACTACTAAGGAGTGCTTGTGGAACTTCATCAACAAAAGGTATGTGGAGAATAAAAATCATCTATCACTTGGAAAGTATATTTCTACACTATCTCCTATATTGAGACAAAAGTCGTATTACTATATAGTATTTGATTATACACATTTGAGATTTCGAGATGAGTTTAACTCGCTTGCATCATTCTCTAAATATGTGTTGGTAAGCTTTCGCTTTAACCAAGTACATCTTATATTCTTGACGAAAGTCAAAAGATGATCATGTGAAAATCGCCTGGTAACATCTTACATGATTTACATTCATTTGATGTAGACTCGGAATGTTTCGTATTGATAATTCAATCACTTGAAAATTGCTTTGAAGATAATAGTTTGTGTGAGATATCTATTGTCGTCCTCCGAAAATGTTTCAATGGTTGAAATGAGAGTTTAGAACAATTGGATTTAAGCACAATATGCGTACTTGCATATGTGTAATCCAAGTCCGGGAACCATGGTATGCATACCCGTATGCGTACTGTTTGGTTATGTCAAGGTCCGGGAACCAAGTACGCATACCGGTACGCGTAATAGCATGAGGTTCAAGTTTTGAGACTTTAACTGAGTTTGTGGTATGCATACTAGTTCGCATACTGGCGAACCCAAACTTAGTCCGACCATTTAGGTATGCGTACTTTGTATACTTAAGTGGGTTATGTTCTTAAATCGGTTTGTTCATGAACTAATACATTTATATAATAAGGAATGAAATCTTTTGCAAACCGTGGCTATAATGTTCATAACTTGATTCGAGTGAATCAAAATTGATTTTGCTTTAATTGTGTCTTGTATACTTCTATGAGAATATAGACAATTGAACACCTCTATAACTAGTTTCATTTGAGTCATTTGAACTAGTTATGGTTAAGATGAATAAGGTTGTGTTTGTGGGAGAAAACTACTTCTGCCGGTTTAGGTAATTTTGGGTGTGTGTGGATGAGAAGTGAGTTTAAACCTTCAACAAATGTGTTGCACGATGAGCACTTTGATTCGAGAGATAATCTATACAATTCTGGCCTAAACCAAAGACACGGCCGTTCCAGATTTGTTTCGGTCACAGGTGAAGGATGTGAGGTTGATCTTAGGGAGGGAAGCGAAGAAGGTATTGAGAGTATGAAGGTGAAGGCTATTTGATGACTTGTTAATAGAAGGTTGAGCAGGAGAGAAAATGTTGCAGGAAGGCTGTGGGTGTTGTATACGATGGTATCAACACTTGGTGTTCTGTGTTGTTCGAACTTCTGTCTTTGGAAATAGGGAGGAGAACCTATTTATACAAGTCGATAAGCCTTCATTACATCTCTCGTGGGAAAGTGGAGGAAGTGGAGTGATGGAGGAAGTGGAGTTGTGTGTTAGTGCCACACGGTTGCTTGCCCACTTCTCCTATCATCTCTAACCGCCCATGTTTCCCTGAAATGATCTTGTGATGGCGTGTTACACGCTGCACGCTGTAAACTGCCAGACTAATACCCCAGTTTGTATCCCCCAGTTTTGACGTGATTAATGTTTTGAGTGTGTGGATCGCGGGACCCACAGGAAATAGTGCAGGGTGAACCGTGAACTTGGTATAACATCGCATGCAGCCATCTTCAGGTGACCGTTTGGAGGCTGTATAGACAAGCCATGCCTTGGTCGGTTACCCTGTGAATAAGAGTGACGGATGGTGATCATGGTGATACCTTGTTCTCTGGTTGATTCGTACCCTAAGTCATTCGTCCAATCTTGCAAAGTTGGACTGACGAGATGGTTTGAAACCCTACTTGCGATCGTTGGATGAGAGGCGCGCATGCTTCCTCTTTCAACCCAAATGTTTGCATGCTACGAGAGTTCCAATGGAGGAAACGATCAGCCCTGCATGGAGGCGGCACAATGGTGTTCACGCCCATGCCTGCTTGACTCGCAAATATTTAATCTGAGCCACTCAACTCCGGTGGCAAAGACGAGTGGTCGAGATTAGAACTTATGGAGGGGCCGTGACATGCCACCTTTGGGCGCGCGTACCGAGGAGCTTGACCACTTCCGGTCTTGGCCGATCAGCTAGGCGTGAAGTCGGGCCTACGGCGGTCATGCTAGCATGCTCGGTTCCTTCTAAGTCTCCATCTTTGCCTTTCGTCCAAGCCTGCGAAGATGGACGCTCGAGATGTTTCTACGCCGCAAACCCTAATTAGGGTTTTGGACCGGCCACTTTGGGCGATCGGTTTTGGGTTGCGTGCGCCTCCTTTGGGGAGACCGAGCATGTATGCAACATCTTGGGCCGACAGTGAGCATGTACATGCTTGATCTATGACCCTAGGCGCAATCTAAGCCATCCAACTATGCCTGCGAAGTCGGATGGTCGTGATCGTTTTGGATCTTCTCAACCTGCGTAAGGCGTTAATCTAGCCTTGTTTGGGAAATTGTTTCTTGCACCACGACTTTCCTATGAGGGAGTCGGTCATGTAGGTAGAAAGTGGGCCCGCCAATGGTGTACCATCACTTCACTACTTGTTTTAGGGTATAATCTAAGCCGTCCAACTATGCCTGCGAAGTTGGACGTTCACGATTAAAAGGAACCCTAGCCGTGCATCATGCTCACTTTGAGCGCACGTTTTGGAAGGACCAACTGTAGTTGGCCTTGACCATTCGGTCATGTATGAAGGTGGGTCTGCGGTGATCATGGTAGCATGCTCAGGACCCCCTGAATCTATATATACACCCTCCATCTATGTATGCGAAGTTGGACAGATGAGATATATTTCTGAGTTTGTTTTCAGCAAGTGAGACTAACATGGGTAGTCTTGCATGCGTTCGACGGGGCTAGTATAACCTGCCGTCAGATAGCCTACGGGTGTTTGCATGTCTAACACAAGGCTTTAATTAAAGCATTAATAGTAATTCTGTATACCTACAGAAAACCGGGATGGTTGCCACATGCTCCGTTCTGGGTAGGTTTTAATTCTCAGGGATGGTTGCACATGCTCCAATGAATTAATATGGCGAGAAGTATTCATCGCCTGAAGGCTTTATCCTTTGCAGGACGTCAGCTTATTAAATTATCTTCATCCTTTGCAGGGTGGCAGCATATTAAATTTGGTTTTACAATTTTAGCCCTAAAATAAAATCCACCATCAACATTAAGTCCCCTGCCTAGCACACAATGGTTACAACATTGCGGGGTAGGCATGAGATGGTGACAAATAAAGATAACTTTTGAGGCAAAGTTGGATGTTACCGGGAGAGATGGGTCATCCTGTTCTTGGAGTACGTCACATTCATGAGGCGCCCAGGCGAGTCTTCGAGTAGCATGATATTGATCCTTCCTGCTTCGATCGACATTGCTATGCATGCTTCAGTCGAGAGCCTGTTTTGGTGGGACCTAATGCGAGCATGATTGCTCTGATCGTGGGCAGCTGTGCGTGTAACCTTAGATGAATGTGGACCCACCACGTATATGCTTCAGTTGAATGTCTCCATGTTGCACCTGTTTGATAGACATATGGGGCCGCCTACTTCGCTTAATCGTGGGACTCATCATGCGTCTGCTTGATCGAACGTGGGCTTGCTGTGCCTGCTTCGGTTGAACATTCGAGTGTCATCCTTATTATTTCGACCAAACATTGAACCTTCTATGTTGACCAAACGCCATTCTTGCTACCGTGACTCGACACCAACTTTGGTGACTGCTCGAACATGGGACCCACTGTGCGCTTGTTTTGCTCAAACATAAACGTGTTGAAGCAACTTCTGGAGCGATCAGGTCTTGGAGAGTGTTGAAGAAGATTCTGGAGCGTCTCTGGGAGTTGGAGACAGCTTCTGAAGCGAACGTGGAGGTAGCTCCTAGCGGTAACGTTGAATCAGGCTAAAGATAACATGTAGGCGGCTCCTGGTGGAAGTGTTGAAGCAGCTTCTAAAGAGAACTGTAGGCGGCTCCTCGAGAGAGAATTGAAGTGGCTTCTGAAGTGGATTGCATGCGGTTCCTTGAGAGAGCATCGAAGCAGATTCTTTAGTTTGGTTTTCCCTTCACATGCTTCTTGATTGATCATCTCTTGTATTGAGGAATTCCCTGACTGATGGTGAAGGAATCTCATACTGAGCCTCAGTACCTAAGCATGACCTATGTCGGTAGTGGTTGTTGCTATAGCAAAGTTCAGGCATAATATCAACTGCAGCAGCTTTGATCAGAAGAGACTGGCGGGGAGAGACGTGGTATATACATGCACGAACTTGGCAGTCTCCATATAGTGGTAGAGCTTGTCTCATTTCATTGGTAGAGGTGTAAGCTAGAACCAACGACTTTCTTGATGTCCCTTTATGAGATAGAGAAGAAGGAGACAGTCCCCTGTCGACGAGTACCCAAAAATTTCGACTTGATAGGAGTTATCACGCTAGGTTCATAAGGCCATCTCTGCTATCTTGAGTACATCCTCGTCTTTGGACATCTTGGAATAATAGCATGCTTGCATTTCTAAATTCACCAGTGCTAAAAAGTCCCAATCATACTCCTTTGGTAATGCAACCACTTCTTATACAGGAGACAAATTATGAAATTGTCTCTCATTGATGTAGTTACCATCGATCCGGATATGAAATACTGTGGTTGTTGTTTCACCATCACGGCATTCGTGCATATGATGCTGGAGTTGGAGTTGGTATGACAGCATGCTTCTGAGACGTGTTGTCCTTCACTGCTTCCAAACTTTTGGTGAAGCGCTTAAAGGGAACAACGCTCCACTCACATCTCTTGGTGGTGGTCAGCCTGTCAGGTGAAGCAGTCCCCTGTGGTCTAACAGGGTGATCATTCACTACTTGCAAGGATGGTTTTTCAATAAGACTTACTTGAGCTCAGAATCTCTTGACGTAGGACAAAATACTTTCACCAGAAAGCTGCGTTATGCCTGTGAGTAGTTGGTACGGAGGCAACAGGTAGTCTTCAAGACTCCAAGGTTTGCTGGAGATCATCGGGGCTGACTTGTTGAAGATCCTTTCAGGTACTGAGATCTCTGGCTTGTGTTGGAGTGTCACCGATCTTGACATCAATGTCAATGTATCCGTAGGCGCCCACGAATTCTCCTTCCGGGTTCTTGATCACAGTAGGATTGTGGGTAGCTTCCTGCTTTGAGATCTTTGCGGCTCTCAGGGTTCTGACAGTGACGATGTTGAATACGGAAACTATATTGATCAGCGTGTTATCGATCTTAACATATTTTAAGTGAGCAGTGGTTAACAGTCCCCAGTTTCCTTTGTTGGTGGTAACTTCAGACTGAGGTGCCAAGACATCTTATCCTCTGGACATGGATGCTTGCTGGTGGTGACTTCTAGGAGGAGTTGAGACGCCAAGACAACTTCCTTCTCTGGATATAAACGCATAGATAGTCCATACAGAGTCCCCAGAAATCATGCAGCTCCTGACAGGGAGGATCTCTATGAAACGCCCTCATTTCCTAGATGGAGTTCTCCCGCTTCTATCTTCTCTCTGAAGATTTGTTTCAACTTGTTGCAATCCTTGGTTGGGTGGTTGACGAACCTATGATAGCAGCAGTAATTGGCGTCCGTCATGTCTTTCTCGGTCGGTGGGTGTTTGACACGTGGCAGCTTGACAGCATCATCCTGAATCCATGATCCCAGTAGCTCCATTACTTATTCATCGGAAACGGGAATCCTGTGTCTTCGGTGCTCTGCGCAGGATCTTTGCATGTTCCCTTTCGAGGCGAAGCTTTATGCGTTTGAGCCACACGCTTGGGTAGTTATTCTGCCGCCGCTG
The DNA here is from genome assembly GCA_023529315.1 of Papaver bracteatum. NCBI lineage: Eukaryota > Viridiplantae > Streptophyta > Magnoliopsida > Ranunculales > Papaveraceae > Papaver > Papaver bracteatum. Next base: position 1,226,497 of record JAJJWX010003505.1, on the reverse strand, counting down.
GAGATTTTCTCTTTCCGCCTTCGCTTACTACACTGACAGAAGGGCCAATATTATATTGCTTGTTGATGAGGCGCCTGTTTCCCCGATTATCTCGTGAATCGTCGCTCCGAACAATCCTGGTTCTTTCCAATAATGCTGGGGCGGTAGTGTCCGAACGTTTGGCTGCTTCATGGAGCTCTGAGAACGTCTGGAATCCCAAGTTTTCCAGCAAGGCGTGTTATATGGGTATCATTCCGTTGATGCATAATTACACCAGCTGTCGTTCTGTGACATTTGGTTCATGGCAGTCCAACGCTTGTGTTCTGAACCTTTTGACAAAATCATTTGGATGTTCATTGTTCCGTTAGGAGATTCTCCCAGTGTCCGAGAAAGTAACTTGCTCAGATACAAAGAAGTACTTCTTGTAAAATGCGCTGACCATCTCATTCCAATTGGATATGCTGTCGGGTGCGATGTTGTTGTACCACGTATAGGATCTCCCCGTATGTGATTTGGAGAATTCCTTCAGGTGGAGAACGTGATTGTATTCATGTTCTCTTAAGGATTCTAAGAATCGAGAGACGTGTTCACGAGCATTACCGGTACCATCGTAAATGATGAATTGAGGGGAGGTGTATCCCCTGGGAAGAGGAATCCGCTGCACGTCTTGTGGATATGGAGGCTGATGTCGATGCGCGTCCATCGGATTTTCTTTGCCCCGATTTTGGAGGAGTCTCTCCAGATCTTCACGTGTAATAAAGTTGGACGATTGGCTTCTTTCCCTGAGACGCTCGTCCCTTTCTCTTGCGTGGTCAACAGCATAAGACTCTTCGTTCAGGTAGGCTTACGTAGCTGAGGCACCTTATCCAAGTGTGCTAAACGTATTTCTTGTTGGCCCTTGAGGCTTTCCCAACTCTTGTGGTAATCGATCAGTTAATGTTTCAAGGAAGGTGAGTACCTCCTTCTGAGCGGTTTCCATGTATGCCTGAGCTTTAGCGAGGGTTTCTTGTCTCTCCATCAAGTCCACCATGGTGATAGGAGGTTTTCCTCCTATGGGTCCTCCAGATACTCGTCCTTAAGGGGAAGTAACAGTTGTTCTGATGACGGACGGAAGTGTCATGCTTGAGGAAATGCCTGGATTTGCGGCCGCTCTGGCTCTTGTAATGGGAGGTGTCACGCCTGTTGGAATGTCTTCTCCTGCTCCACTGGTACTGATGATAGAAGACGCGATTCCACGAGACACATTGGTTGCATTGGCGGGTTGCACTGTAACACCAGTAATTGGGATATCAGCGCCACCAGAAGCGTTGTCGGTGCTAACTCCATCATTGGTTGCTTCTCCAGACCTAAAATCCACCATTCTTGAAATCAGAGAAATTGAATTGGTATTGAAGAAATCGACTTCACAACCGAGAGATTAACCTCCCACTATGGTCTCCAATTGTTTGGGGGAGAAAACTACTTCTGCCGGTTTAGGTAATTTTGGGTGTGTGTGGATGAGAAGTGAGTTTAAACCTTCAACAAATGTGCTGCACGATGAGCAATTTGATTCGAGATATAATCTATACAATTCTGGCCTAAACCGAAGACACGGCCGTTCCAGATTTGTTTCGGTCACAGGTGAAGGATGTGAGGTTGATCTTAGGGAGGGAAGCGAAGAAGGTATTGAGAGTATGAAGGTGAAGGCTATTTGATGACTTGTTAACAGAAGGTTGAGCAGGCAAGCAAATGTTGCAGGCAGGCTCTGGGTGTTGAATACGATGGTATCAACACTTGGTGTTCTGTGTTGTTCGAACTTCTGTCTTTGGAAATAGGGATGAGTACCTATTTATACAAGTCGATAAGCCTTCATTACTTCTCTTGTGGGAAAGTGGAGGAAGTGGAGTGATGGAGGAAGTGGAGTTGTGTGTTAGTTCCACACGGTTGCTTGCCCACTTCTCCTATCATCGCTAACCGCCCATGTTTCCCTGACACGATCTTGTGATGGCATGTTGCACACTGCACGCTGTAAACCGCCAGACTAATACCCCAGTTGTGACGTGATTAATGTCTCGAGTGTGTGGATCGCGGGACCCACAGGAAATAGTGCATGGTGAACCGTGAACTTGGTATAACATCGCATGCAGCCATCTTCAGGTGACCGTTTGGAGGCTGTATAGACAAGCCATGCCTTGGTTGGTTACCTTGTGAAGAAGAGTGGCAGATGGTGATCATGGTGATCCCTTGTTCGCTGGTTGATTCGTACCCTAAGTCATTCGTCCAAGCTTGCAAAGTTGGACGGACGAGATGGTTTGCAACCCTACATGCGATCGTTGGATGAGAGGCGCGCATGCTGCCTCTTTCAACCCAAACGTTTGCATGCTAGGAGAGTTCCAATGGAGGAACCGATCAGCCCTGCATGGAGGCGGCACAATGGTGTTCACGCCCATGCCTGCTTGACTCGCAAAGATTTAATCTAAGCCACTCGACTCAGGTGGCAAAGACGAGTGGTCGAGATTAGAACTTATGGAGGGGCCGTGACATGCCACCTTTGGGAGCGCGTATCGAGGAGCTTGACCACTGCCGGTCTTGGCCGATCAGCTAGGCGTGAAGTCGGGCCCACGGCGGTCATGCTAGCATGCTCGGTTCCTTCTAAGTCTCCATCTTTGCCTTTCGTCCAAGCCTACGAAGATGGACGCTCGAGATGTTTCTGCGCCGCAAACCCTAATTAGGGTTTTGGACCGGCCACTTTGGGCGATCGGTTTTGGGTTGCATGCGCCTCCTTTCGGGAGACTGACCATGTATGCAACATCTTGGGTCGACAGTGAGCATGTACATGCTTTCTCTATGACCCTGGGAGCAATCTAAGCCATCCAACTATGCCTGCGAAGTCGGATGGTCGTGATCGTTTTGGATCTTCTCAACCTGCGTAAGGCGTTAATCTAGACTTGTTTTGGCAATCGTTTCTTGCACCATGGCTTGCCTATAAGGGAGTCGGTCATGTAGGTAGAAAGTGGGCCCGCCAATGGTGTACCATCACTTCACTACTTGTTTTAGGGTATAATCTAAGCCGTCCAACTATGCCTGCGAAATTGGACGTTCACGATTAAAAGGAACCCTAGCCGTACGTCATGCTCACTTTGAGCGCACATTTTGGAAGGACCAACTGTAGTTGGCCTTGACCGTTCGGTCATGTATGAAGGTGGGTCCGCGGTGATCATGGTAGCATGCTCAAGACCCCCTGAATCTATATCTACACCCTCCATCTATGCATGCGAAGTTGGACAGATGAGATATATTTCTGAGTTTGTTTTCAACAAGTGAGACTAACATGGGTAGTCTTGCATGCGTTAGACGGGGCTAGTATAACCTGCCGTCAGATAGCCTACGGGTGTTTGCATGTCGAACACAAGGCTTTAATTAAAGCATTAATAGTAATGCTGTATACCTACAGAAAATCGGGATGGTTTCCACATGCTCCGTCGGGATGGTTGCCACATGCTCCGTTCTGGGTAGGTTTTAATTCTCAGGGATGGTTGCACATGCTCCAATGAATTAATATGGCGAGAACTATTCATCGCCTGAAGGCTTTATCCTTTGCAGGATGTCAACTTATTAAATTAGCTTCATCCTTTGCAGGGTGGCAGCATATTAAATTTGGTTTTACAATTTTAGCCCTAAACTAAAATCCACCATCAACAGGTTGATATGAAAGTGTTCATATGGCTAACTTCGGTTAACTATTGTTGAGACAACAAAGGTGCACACGTTTAGGTATGGTTACTCATATCTAAATGAAGTGACTTTTCATTTGTGTGTCACAAGCTTAGTTCGATCTAACGGTTGAAAGATACAAGCTTGAGTCTAATCAGGTTTTCATGTAACGGGGAATATTGAATGCTTTGTTACTAAGGTATCATTGATTAAAAACCCTGATTTGAAGACTATATAAAGGAGAACTCATTCAACTTGGAAACCTAATCCCCATACCCCATGTATGATACTAGTTGCGACTAGAGTCGATTCTCCTTTAACCTTAGGTTTTTCATGAAACCCTGTAGGCTAACGACTTGGAGACTTCATTGGGATTGTGAAGCCAGACCCAACTATTTTATCTGTAGTTGCGTGTTATGATCTTGCTATTTTGTATCGTGATTGAGTACTATATTCTCTAAGATTTGCTTGAGATTTAATCTCCGATAGGAAAGATAAAAATTAGTCACAAACATCTTCAACTCATTGTTTGTGATTCCATAATATCTTGTTTCGCTACCAAACGATTAAGATTATTGTGATATGATTGATATTTCTAGGCTATTCTTCGGGAATATAAGTCTGTTATATCAATTAGTTCATGTTCACCTTGATTTATCTAAAGATGGAACAAAACTCATACGTTTATCTGTGTGAGACAGCTATTGTCGTCCTCCGAGAATGTTTCAATGGTTGAAATGAGAGTTTATAACAATTGGATTTAAGCACAATATGCGTACTTGCATATGTGTAATCCAAGTCCGGGAACCATGGTATGCATACCCGTATGTGTACTGCTTGGTTATGTCAAGGTCCGAGAACCAAGTACGCATACCGGTACGCGTACTGGCATGAGGTTCAAGTTTCGAGACTTTAACTGGGTTTGTGGTATGCATACTAGTTCGCATACTGGCGAACCCAAACTTAGTCCGACCATTTAGGTATGCGTACTTTTCATACTTAAGTGGGTTATGTTCTAAAATCGGTTTGTTCATGAACTAATACATTTATATAATAAGGAATGCAATCTTTTTCAAACCGTGGCTATAATGTTCATAACTTGATTCAAGTGAATCAAAATCGATTTTGTTTCAATTGTGTCTTGTATACTTCTATGAGAATATAAACAATCGAACACCTCTATAACTAGTTTCATTTGAGTCATTTGAACTAGTTATGGTTAAGATGAATAAGGTTGATATGAAAGTGTTCATATGGCTAACTTCGGTTAACTATTGTTGAGACAAAAAAGGTGCACACGTTTAGGTACGGTTACTCATATCTAAATTAAGTGACTTTTCATTTGTGTGTCACAAGCTTAGTTCGATCTAACGGTTGAAAGATATAAGCTTGAGTCTAATCTGGTTTTCATGTAACGGGGAATATTGAATGCTTTTTTACTAAGGTATCATTGATTAAGAACCCTGATTTGAAGACTATATAAAGGAGAACTCATTCAACAGGAAAACCTAATCCCCATACCCCATGTATGATACTAGTTGCGACTAGAGTCGATTCTCCTTTAACCTTAGGTTTTTCATGAAACCCTGTAGGCTAACGATTTGGAAACTTCATTGGGATTGTGAAGCCAGACCCAACTATTTTATCTATAGTTTCGTGTTATGATCTTACTATTTTCTATCGTGATTGAGTACTATCTTCTCTAAGATTTGCTTGAGATTTAATCTCCAATATGAAAGATAAAAAGTAGTCACAAACATCTTCAACTCATCGTTTGTGATTCCACAATATCTTGTTTCGCTACCAAACGATTAAGATTATTGTGATATGATTGATATTTCTAGGCTGTTCTTCGGGAATATAAGTCTGTTATATCAATTAGTTCATGTTCACCTTGATTTATCTAAAGATGGAACAAAACTCATAGGTTTATCTGTGGGAGACAGATTTATCTATTCAATAGACTTTTCTGTGTGAGACAGATTGGTTTATCAAGTCTTCGACTTTGGGTCGTAGTAAATCTTGAGATCAGCTAAGGGAATCAAGTGCATAGAGTCCTGCTGGGATTCAGAGACGTAAGGAGCGCAACTATACCTTGATCAGTGAGAGATTGGTTAAGGATTAACTACATTACAGTTCGATGTTAACTTGGAGTAGGCTAGTGTCTGTAGCGGCTTAATACAGTATAGTGTTTGAATCTGGACTAGGTCCCAGTATTTTTCTGAATTTGCGGTTTCCTTGTTAACAAAATTTTTGGTGTCTGTGATATTTCTTTTCCACATTATATTTTATATATAATTGAAATATCACATGTTGTGCGTAAGTTCAATCAATTGTGAACCAACCTTTGGTTGTTGATTAAATTGATTGACACTTGGATATTGGTTTTTGATACCATCCAAGTTATTTCTTATATTCACTCAGGCTCGTAAATTTTTATTTGTTTGATTGCGCATTGAATTGAGAAATTGAGATATAACTCTTTGATATACTTTTCTTAAGATTTAGCATGACTGTCTAGTTGATTATTTAAAAAGTATATTGGATTTAGTCCGTACATATTGCTAAGAAAAACATTGGGTGTGGTTGTTAGACCCCCGCTTTTTCAGTCTTAGTCTCAAATATGAAAATAAAGCACAAAGCCACCACCCACAAACAAATATAAAACAACAATAGAAATACAATGTCAAAGGAAGACTGCTCCTGCTTGGATGCTTGCATGATTGTTGCATCATCTTCAATTTGTAATTTTCATATCTGCATAATAAAAAATATTCAAATCAGAGTCAGAACTCAAAAGAACAATAATTGAAACTATGAAGAATTGAAGATAAGTACTGAATTATAACACCGCAGGTGGGAAAAGTTTGTATGACTGTACATATTTTAGAAAATTTCGACACAAAAGACAACATAACCATGCTTGAAATCAACAATAATAATACCAAACTAACCTTTTTATTTGTTTTTTTTTTAATATTCTTAACTATGAGTTCCTCTTTCAGTTTTTTTGTACCAACAAAAATAGACATCAAAACATCAGCAAAATATTTATTTGTTACAAATTAACCAATCAAACCATATCAAATATCACATCAGCAAAATCAGAGTTAGAAGTATCAATGAAACATATCAAACCACTAACAAGTCCCAGAACTATATCATAATGTAAATAATTTGTTTTGTTAACTGTATTAACTGCAAATGGTCTATCTAGAAATAAGTGAACTATCCTAATATCAAAACCTACCAACTCAGGCACTTTATTGAGCAACTATTGCATCCAGATCTTAGCAAACCCAAGTTTCAAAAACTCGTATCTTAGAAAATACACGTACAAAAACTCAAGACTCAAGAGATATCTAAACTTCAGTACTAAATGTAAAACACAATAGGGCACAAGTCCCTGATAAAATGGTCATAAACAACCTACTAATAACTCATTATACATCACTGTTAAACACTAGATACACAATAAGTATGAAATTTGAGAAGCTAAGGTATACCAATGACAATGTTTTACTACTAAAAACTCTAAGCTCAACCACTTTTCTAAGCAACTCTTCTAGTCATATGTTTGGTCCATGTCAGCATATATTCTAAAGTATGAAATGAAAATCCCGCTAAACATCATATTCAATACACCTTACAACCACAAAACAGATGTTTTAAAAACTCATTTCATACTTGGTAACCCGTTAATCAACATATCCTAAACTTCAGAACGAATCAGTTGATCTTTTAACTTCCTTTATCCTGGGATACTAGCAAGATTATTTGGAGAAAGGCCCAAGGTGAGGCGTCAAGATATATAAATAAATCAACTGTCACAATTTGAAGATAAGGAAAGAATAAAACTCATTTCATTGATTTCAATCTCAATTATCAATTCATCATATAAGAAAAATAAAACCAATTCAAGTATAGGAAGGTAGAAAATACAAATGTTAAAGTGAACAGTGAACATCACTTCATTTTCAGTGTCTTTTTTTCCACCTATAATAAAAGGTTTTGACAAAACCTTTCAACAAAATTTGCTAACTATGAGATCACAAATATCTAGAGACTTATATTTTGGATGATATGGCACTTAATTATGTGTTTGGATTTAACGGGAAACAAGTTAAACATGATTGCGTGTATATAGAAGAAAAATATGGTGATAAGAGAAGTTTTAGAGATTAAAAAAAAAACTGTCATCTGTAAGCTAAAATCTAACGTTTACCGGTCGAATATCAAATCCTTAACATTAATGATTATTTTATTTTCTTCATAATGCTTCTAGATTTTCATTGTTCTTCCCGAACCTTTTTTTACATAAAACAACTTTTTGGGGAAGAAAATATATCTTCAGAACAAATATCGCCGTCCTCATCAGTGCATGGTTCTAAAATAGCGAAACTCTATTGTTTTCTAACTGACATGGCAGTTTTGTATATTCAAGTAAAATCGTACCTCAAAATCAATGCAACTCATGCATACAAATTAAAGAGAGTGTACGAAAACCTCGATAAAAGAAAATGAAAGATCAGGATACACAAACTATCAAGGTAAAGATAGTTGGACCTGGCTTCACGAATCCCAAAGTGAAATCTTTAAGTCATAGACCTAATTATGTTTCTCAGAGGAAACTAGGTCAATAAAGGATGACTATAGCTATCAACTAGGACACGAAGTGTCAGAGATTGATTTTCCCAGTTGAAAGAGCATCTCTATGTATATATATCCAACACAGAGGGTTGTTTAGAATTCAAGCTTATATACTTTGAGATTCAAGCAAACACTTTGTATGTTTAGATGAAACTCTAATTAGGGTTTCAAGTAAGCATGTGAAAGTTAGTCTTGAAATCACATAGAAGAATATACACTGTAGTCAGGGTACTTGAACCATGTATAAGGATAGTTCTTCGGAAAATATGCCTTAAGAACTAGTACGCAATTTGGTGTTCATTTAAACACTTAAGAATTTAATTATGATGCACATACACAAGTGTTTTAGTGATTAATAATGTCTTTGAGGTGTTTATGAGAGTCATAGCAATGCTACACATATATGAAAAAAATAAGTATTTAAGAATCCGCTGAAGTTTTATTGCGATCGTTCGTGAAATAGTTCGTGAACCGTAAGGATTATTTCACGAGTCAGGTTGCAACGGTTCGTGAACCGGGTTCGATAATCCTACTCGGATCGAGAACTTAGATGAAAACGGTTTGTGAACCGGGTTCGCTAACTGTTAGATCACCACGGTTCGTGAATTATCTCGTTACAAACTTAAGGTTTGCGAACTGGTTCGTCAACCTTCTTATATTCCAGAAACTCAGATATACATAGTTTGCGAACTGGTTCACCATCCTACCCTGAGTCAAAATAACAAAAATTCTGAATTTATCTTTTGATGTTTAAAACATTCTCATATGATAAAATTGAAAAAACGGGGGTCTAACAACCTCACCCAATATTTCAATTAGCAATCTGTATGGACTAACTCCTATATACTTACAAGAGAATCAACTAGACAGTTAAACTCAATCTTATAAAAGTATATCAAAGAGTTATATCTCAATCTCTCAATTCAATCCGCAATCAAATAAATAATAATTTGCGAGTCCGATTGAATATAAGAGAGATAACTTGAACGGTACCAAAGACCAATGTTCAAGGATCAATCAATTTCAATCAACACCAAAGGTTGGATTTACCAATTGATCGATTCAACGCACAACCTGTGATATTTCAATTATATAACAAAATATAATGCGGAAAAGAAATAACACAGACACCAGAAGTTTTGTTAACGAGGAAACCGCAAATGGAGAAAACCCCCGGGACCTAGTCTAGATGTGAACACCACATTTTATTAATCCGCTACAGACACTAGCCTACTACAAAGCTAACTTTGGTCTGGAATGTAGTTGAACCCTAATCAATCTCACATTGATTCAAGGTACAATCATGCTCCTTACATCTCTGATCCCAGCAAGATAATATGTACTTGATTCCCTTAGATGATCTCACCCACAACTAAGAGTTTCTAAGACCCAAAGTCGAAGACTTGAAAACAAATTTGTATCACACAGAAAAGTCTATAAGAATTGATAAATCTGTCTCCCACAGATATACCTACAAATTTTTGTTTCGTATTTTGATAAATCAAGGTGAACATGAACTAATTGATAACCCGGACTTATATTCCCTAAGAACTATCAATCACCTCACAATAATATTAATCGATTAACGAAATAAGATATTTTGGAATCACAAACTTATACAACTAGTATCACACAGGAATCAACTCTAGCTTATACAACTAGTATCACACAGGAGGTGTGGGGATTAGGTTTCCCAGTTGCTAGAGTTCTCCTTTATATAGTCTCCAAATCAGGGTTTGCAATCTAAGTTACCTTGGTATCAAAGCATTTAATATTCACCGTTAGATGAAAAACTGATTAGATTCAAGCTAATATATTTCAACTGTTAGATCGAACTTAGATTTTTATACACAAATGAAATGTAACTTCATTTAGGTTTGAGTAACTGTACCTAAACATGTAAACTTAGTTGGTTCAACAATAGTTAACCAATGGTTAGCCATATGAACACTTTCATATCAACCATATTCATCTTCACCATAACTCGTTCAAATGAGCCAAATGAACTAGTTAGAGAGTTGTTCAATTACTTAGATCTTATAGAAGTATATAAGACACAATCGAAGCAAAATCAATTTTGATACACTCAAATCGATTCATGAATATTATATCCACGGTTTGCAAATATTGCATTCCTTATTATATAAATGTTTTAGTTCATGAACAAACCAATTTTAGAAAGTAACCTACCTAAGTATGCAAACGTGTTCGCATACTTAAGTAACTGGATTGAGTTTGTTTTTCACTTTCAAACTCCAGCAAAAATTCACGGACGTGAACTTTCCGCCAGTACGGGTACGCATACTCACCCGAATTTCCAACAACCGCCAATACGCGTACGGATACGCATACTTTGGGTTCCCGGTTTTGGACTTTTACACAAATGTGAGAACACACTATGTTTATATCCAAAGATGGTTACATGTTATAAACTCTCATTTCAATCATTGAAACTTTCTTAGAGGATGTTATATAGTTGTTATTCACAAACTATTTTCTATCATAGCGATTTTCAAGTTATTGAAATAACCAACATGACATTCGTCACGAGTAAAGAAGAACTTGGTGGTCGGTTGTCAGCCGACGCAAATATAATTTCACTTTCTTTCTTCACTAAAATAAAGTAGTATGCGATAATAAAGAGTTCGTATCCATGGAGAGGCTTTTTGTTGTTATGCAAATTTTCAGTTTCTTAGTAACCAAAGGGGGGGGTTTGAGTTATCAAAGTTATAAAACTAATTTGAAAGCAATAAAGTATTAAAGTAATCAATATGGAGAAAGTATTGGTCACGGGATAATTTCATTCACAAACACATATTTTCATCAATGACTAGAATTGAAATTTAATCTCTCATTTACTAAAAGTCCTAGGATACCTTGATCGCAAGAATACCCCGCTAATTCCCTGATTTCATCACAACCACATTAAAAGATGCATATGTGAATTCTTCCTAGAAAGCAACCTAAAGTGTAAAAGCAAATTAGATTTAACTCCCTAAAAGCAATAATCTATATGGAATAAGACTAATCAAGGCAATCGAAATGTGTAAAAGCACTAAATCAATTTAACCCAAGTTATGATTCATATGTGACTAGTAGGATATATCTCTACAAGCACTACCCACATTTATGCTACTTAGAATCAGGGATTAACAACGTTTTCGTATTGAAAACCCTAATATAGCTCTAGAAATGAATGCAAATCGGATTGATTCCAGACTCAACCAATTAAACAATCAAATCATATACAATATAAACAATGAATCATAAACAATAAACTTGAGACAAAACTAATGCATTGAATCAGATTTTATTTGTGAAATCCACTTTATATCCCATAACCAATAAAAGGTATTTAGCTACTCATGGTTTTTAGATTCAACATAATTATTATCAAAAATAAATTGAAGAACATGAAAAATAAATGGAAGCAAACCCTAGTCGCTGCTCTCCTCCAAAAACCCAGTAGAAAGATTGTGTTTAAAAAGAATAGAAACTTTTCTTTTTATAGCTTTTCCACTTTCTATAATTAGGTCTTCAAAGCCCAAAGTCCATAACTAGAATTCCACCCGTACTCATGTGTGAAACACCCATGTGAAAATATGACCCAAAAGAACTTGCCGGAAAACTGTGTATCTGGCCGGAATATGGCCGGAACCCGGCACCGGAAAGTCACCGCCGGTCACCTGAAAAATGAGTCAACTCGGGAGTCAACTGGATCAACTCGGGTCAAACAGACCGAGTTAGGCGAGTCATGGTGTGCTAACTGGGTTGATTTGTTTTGCACTGGCCATTACTAATGTTGCATAATCATTGTGCATCACCAGTTTCTGTCCAGCCATGATGGCCCTGCAAGCCAACACTGCCAATTCCTTCTCTGTAATTCCAACACCAACTCAAGTAAGTTATTTCATTAACACTTCCCCCAGCTACCTTGTTTCTCTTGATAAAATAACCAACCCCCATCTCGGACAAAATCCATCAGCTCCCATCTCTCAGTCCCTTGCTTGCAGGACTAGGACAACTCCACCAGTCATAGTAACCACTTCATTGCAGAAATGCATCCTCCTTTGCACTCTCTGCTCAGTCAATGCATTAAATCACAACTCAAGAACAAACCCATCTACTGACATCTTGTTTGTCTGCTTCAACTCCACAAATTCAACTCTGCAGCACAGCTTCCATGCCACCAACTCCATTTCAGGACAACCCCATTAGTACCAACAACTGCAATTCAATAATCTCCAACTGCAACTGTGCTCACAGCACCAGTTGTGCAACTCCGTTTCCTTCAGCTTTCGATATCGCCACTGCAGTTTATCACCACTGCAGCTTCATGACAACACAGTTGCATTCAGTTTCAACTCCATCTAGCTCCAATATCTCCATAAGCAACATCATCACCAATCTATTACAACTAGCACCAGCCACACAACTCAGTTCCCTGTCACACTGCAACACCAAACTGCAGTAGCATCAGTTCATTTAACTGAACATTAAGCAACAACAACAGTTCAGTTTCAAGCATTCTTTGCTCCATGTAATCAGCATCTCATTGCATCTTCTCCTCCACTCCTGCTACACAAAAGCAGCTACACGTGCAACAAGTCAACCCTGGATAGCAACAATCAACACAAACCACCAGTGCCACTGAGACAACACCAACAACTCCATCTCAATGTAATCAGAGTCACCACCATGAGCATCTGTAATTCAGCCTTGCCTGTAACCAACAACACCGCACCATCTCCCCTACGCTTCTCTTCATACTAACCTTCAGTTGTAGCACCTCCACTACAGAACCAAAACTCCATTCTAAATCCTCAACAGCTGCACCTGCAAATCTGAGCTGCAATTCCCTGTGTTTTAGCTCATTTCCATATAAAGTCACCAAAAACTCACTTCAAACTCTCATTCACTGCTTCATAACAACTCCATAACAACAGCTCCTTCTATAGCTTCATCTTCAGTAGCACCTGCAATTTCAACCAATTTACAACTTAAACTCCAGTTGCAACTCCACCAGTTCTTCATTGCAGCTCATTGCCACAATCACTATACAGCTGCAGCTCAATCTCAAAACTCAATTATTTGCCACATCTTACAGTCTGCTGTCCTAACAAACCCAGTTCAAATATTTCTCATATAGATCCATATTTCTCCCTGCAACTCAATTACAGATTCAACCCTAAGTTGTAACCCAGAACATCAACATACCCATTCTGTAAGAACATCAGTTCACTTCTAGCCACCATTGCAGCAACAACCATAATAAATAAACTCAATTAGCATCAAATGAGCCTGAAGTAGTGAGGAAGAGCTCATTCAGGCCTTTTCTCGAACGTGATGTGTGTCATTCTCTTCCTACTGTTGCTTTTGGACTTCTACAACTTCTTAACTCACCCAGATTCCTGTAGATTCAGTTCACAGTAAACCCATTCAGATATAACAATCAAAAAGATCCAAATAGTTCAGTTTCTCATCCATTTATTACTCTAATATTAGCAGCAAACCCATTATCATCTCCCTTGTACAGCTACAGGTTCAACTCTTCACTGCCTCCATCTGTATTTCCTTCTTGACCTAAATTTCATAGCCAAACCCTTTTATAAACATCCATCAATTACAACAGCACATAAACCCCTTTTTATTCAACCGATTTCAATCTTGAAATTCTACAAAATTCATCCATAACCCTGAGTTCCACTTCCTTCTCTACCAAGAACTGAAATCAAGACCACCTCCCTGTGTTCATCATCACTTGAGTTCAGAAAGTTGTGCCTCCATTTCCCCTATAAGTTTGAGCATAATGATTGGGAAATAATTCCCACTGAATTTTAGGGTTGTGTAGGAATGGGAGTGGCTACACCCATTCAGGTAGAATAGATAAGGGGTTACCCAGTCCAAACATGGCATGTTGGTTTCAGAAAACCGGCAGCCTAATTTTTAGTTTAACTATCAGTTCTAGGGAACTGACAGTTCATTCTTCCTCCCCTTTGCTACACGACCTTGGCCCGTTCCAAGCACAACTCGCATGTGAATTGGCATTCTTCTCTTTACGCTCCAAATGGAATTTTTCTCCTTCTTATGATCCCAATAACTCCTTTGCACCTAATAATTCAAAACTAAACATAAGAGATGTATTTCACAAGGACAATAGCAAAGAAAGCATAAATATTAGATATAAAATTAGGTGTTTTACAACACCTATCACTTGGCCAAATCGAAAGCTTACCAACACATATTTCAAAAAATACATAAGCGAGATAAACTCGGCTCGAAATAGCAAATGTGTATAATCGAAGTCTATATAGAAATATGACTTTTGTCTCAAAATAGGAGATAGAATAGATAGAATTTTAAGTGATAGATAAGTTCAAGTCTCCACATACCTTTTGTTGATAAAGTTCTACAAGTTCCTTGAGTAGTTCTTCGTCTTCAATCGATGAACGTCGTTGAGTCTAAGGATCAACTACACTTACTATCCTAATCCGAGACTTATCTATAAGTAGACTAGAAATCAAGACTTATAGTTTTGGAAACTAAACTTGACAAACAAGCTTGAGATAGCAACACTTGCGAGTTCGACCAAGTAGTGATCTGACAAAAATCATTCTTTGGGCAATTTTCAAATGATCTACAACTTAGTTCTAAGACAATAATTTTTTTCGAACTAATATTGCTAAGGACCTTTGAACATCCAATGATTGAATCATATTTCAAGATGTTTAACAAGACAATCTTGTCTGAAAATTTCTTGTTTGCAATAAATCTACTAGAAGTCATACGACATGGTCTCATAAAGATAAAATGGTAAGATAGTGAGTAAAATATAATGGTTCAGTCTTCACGTACCTTGTTGATTAATTTCTTCAAATATCTTTATTGATCTTCAGTCTTCGAGGGTGATGTCTGATACTCAACTACCAAATTCTATACCTAGTCCGAGATTAACTTAGTAGAATATAAATCAAGATATAGTTTTGTTCATCTAACATTGGAAACAAGCTTGAGATAGCAAAACTTTTGGGTTCAACCGAGCATTGCTCTAACAATCCTATATGACCATCCTATATCATACTCACCTTAATAATGATTCTTTTATCGAGTATGTCCATAAGAGCGGTAGATAATTTGTGAATGTTTATGTTTCAGTTGTAGCATGCATAAAAACCAATAGAAAAACTGGATCTTTGATCAAAGATATAATCGTCCGATAAGAGTCTTTACATTAGATGATTTTGTGTTGGTGTACTTCGACCACGAAGAATTTCAAGAACAATTATCCATCGTTCATGTTTACATTGGCCGATTGTTATTGAACTCAACATTTTATTTGTGAACCCACAAATATTTCTAAGAAAAATCAGTGGTTTACTACATTGGCATATATTGTTCTTCAACCCATAAATTTTAGAAAACAAATCCAAAAGAATTGATGTGAAATGAAAATTGGTTTGAAAGAAAAGAATTTCCGATGTTGATATGTTTCTAGAGAAATTGAAATAGATTGGAAGTATTAGAGTTTTTTTTTTCTCGGAAGAAAGACAGACCTAAAATATATTGATCATAAAAGGTCTAATTTAAGATCATGACTGATTACAGGACTGACTTGATCTCCAGCTATTGCAACAAATTCAAGTATTTCAAACATGCAATAAGAACAATCATACCAGTTTACGTCATAGTCTCAGTCCCTAACCTGAAAAAGGATTCCTACCCATTGTAACTGATTCCAAGGTATCATGGCAAGTTTAAATGGTCTTGGTTGGATCAAAAGTAACACTTCCGAACCATATAACAACTATGCAAACAATATAAATGTTAGGATCCAAAGATCCAACCATTTCTCGGGGGTTTTATCAAAATCACAGTAAAATAGGTGATAAAGGTACAACATAATCCATAGATTTATCCTTTTATTAGTGTTTTTTTTCTTCATAATACAGTAGGGCATCCACAAATTTATTAATATAGGGAGGTTATTAATATAGAGAGGTACCCATAGAAAATGTAAAAATTAACGTCAATGTATGTGCAATGTATTTGTAGTTGTATTTAGATGATGTATATAGATTTTTGTAGTTCCAATATACAAGTGCATGTATATATCTTGGAATTTGTAGTTCTAAGAAGCTTGCAAGCTTTAAACATGCTCGCCAAGTTGGAAATATTTTGGCTTTAACAAGAAGGTATCTATGTTGATGAGATATTACGCATCTAAAGTATTTTATTTAATCCTAAACTAAATTCAATGTAACTAAATATATATATATATATAATATAATATAATATTGAATTATTGCTATTTGGAGGTAAATTCTTTAAGGCCAAACTGGAAAAAATCATTAATATTAAACTGTGGAGGTTATTACTAATTTTCACTGGCCCAAGTTGGGACCATAATTTTTTATTAATACGTAGATGTTATTAATATATGGAATATCGATATATAGAGGTTCTACTATAGCAGCAACACAAATAACAAGTATAATGAGTTATCATTTTGCTGAACCAGATTGGGTTTTTTCGAAATCTGTCTTGGTATCGTTGATGTCGTCGTAACTGTTAAGTATGACCGTGGTGGTGAGTACAGAGTTCCGATAGGAGATTCTGTGTAAAACATGGCATAATACACGAGGTTACCCCTCCTTATTCACCTCAGTCCAATGGTGTAGCTGAACATAAGAACTGTACCCTTAAGGAGATGATGAATGCCATGTTAATTAGTTCAGGATTACCTTTGAACTTGTGGGGGGAAGTTATCCTCTCAGCATGCTATATCCTGAATAGAGTACCATTTAAAGGATCAGACAAAACTCCATATGAATTGTGGAAAGGTAGACAACCTTATTTAGCATACTTCAAAGTGTGGGGGTGTTTGGCTAAGGTTTCCATCCTTAAACCTAAAACAACCAAGATAGGACCCAAAACTATTGACTGTGTCTTCATAGGGTATCCTGAGCATACTACTGCATATAGATTTATGGTTGTGAGTTCTGAAATCTCTGAAATTGGTGTGAATACTATTATGGAGTCTAGGGATGTTGTGTTTTTTGAAAATGTTTTTCCTTTAAAATTTGGCTCTCGTATGAGAGGTTTTGATCCCCTAGATGTCCCTTCAACCAGTCATACTTTACCTTCAGATCAAGACGAAGTATAAATTGAGCCTAGACGAAGTAAAAGAGCTAGAACCAAAACCTCCTTCAGAGATGACTTCATAACACTAGCCGAGATTGATCCTCAGACTTATAGAGAAGCCATGACTTCTTCTGAAGCTCCGTGGTGGAAAGAGTCTGTTATTAGTGAAATGGAATCCATCAAAGAGAATGATACGTATGAGATAGTAGATTTACCTCCAAGGTGTAAGGCCATAGGATATAAATGGATCTTCAAAAGGAAATGTAACATAGATGGAACTGTTCAAACTTACAAGGCTAGGTTAGTAGCTAAAGGATATTAACAAAAAGAAGGTGTAGATTTCTTTGATACTTACTCACATGTTACGAGAATTACTTCCATTAGGATGTTAATTGCTATAGATGCGGTTCATAACCTAGAGATACATAAAATGGATGCTAAGACAACTTTTCTAAATGGTGAATTAGATGAAGAAATTTACATGGAACAACCTGAGGGCTTTGTAGTGAAAGGTTGTGAAAAAAAAGTTTGTAAACTTAAAAAATCTTTGTATGGATTGAAACAAGCACCTAAACAATGGCATGAAAAAATGATCATGTAATATTTTCTAGTGGTTTTAAAATCAACGAATCTGACAAGTGTGTCTATACTAAACTTGTGAATGATGTCTGTGTGATTGTATGCTTGTATGTTGATGATATGATTATACTTGGTACAAATGTAAGAGACTGGTGGGTAGACTCTGGGGCTACCAAACATGTCTGTGGAAACAGAGATATGTTCACCTCCTACAATAAGGTAGGGGAAGGAGAAAAACTATATATGGGTAACTCATCTGCAGCTGCGGTTGTAGGAAAAGGCAAGGTTGGGCTCAAGCTCACTTCTAGCAAGACTCTCACTTTGAATGAAGTTCTTCATGTTTCGGATATCTGCAAAAATCTTGTTTCTTGTGGTGTGTTAGATGATAAGGGTTTTAAAATTGTAATAGAATCTGGGAAATGTGTTGTAACTAAGGGTAAGGATTATATGGGGTATGGTTATAAGACTGAGGGTCTATATAAGCTTAATGTAAACTCTACGGTAATGAATGAGAATGATTCTTCTGCTTATGTTTGTGTGTCGTTGGATGTTTGGCATGGTAGACTTGGACATGTAAATTATAAGTCAATGCATAAACTAGCTAATGTAGTGATAGGTGTCTAAAACACCTTGATATTTATCTATTGTTTATACTTTCTTTGCGAGTTTTCTTGTAAATTATGTATCTTATGTTTTCTTTTAAGTCATTTAGGTGTTTTGGATTCATTTGGAGCAAAAGAAGGAGAAAACGTCCATTTGGAGCGTAAAAGAAAAAAGGTCAAGTTACAAGCGAGTGATACTTGGAGCAGGCTTGGTTGCGCGAAGAGGAAGTGAAGAATGAACTGTCAGTTTCCCATAACTGACAGTTGAGTCGAAGAATTAAGTTGTCGGCTACCTGGAACTGACAAGCCATATTTGAGCTGGTAAGCCCTTAACCATTAAGTGGGGTGTCGATATCAGTTTTGGTTCATACATGACCTAAATTCGAGAGATTTCTGTCTCTCATTCAATCCATTTCCTTTCCACCTAAAATGAAGAAACAAAAGCAGCAGCAGAGAGCAAGAAAACTTGAAGTTGAATCTGAGAGATGGATGTGGTGATGAGGGTAGAGTTCAGTTTATCACTGATGAGACATGGAAGACATTACAAAGAGAAAATAAGATTGAATTGAATTGAGAGATTTGGAATCTAGGATTTCAGATTGTTGCTGAGATGAAATCAGAGATAATAGAAGAGAAATTGATGAGCTTCAATGGGTGTTTGCAGTTGTATGATGTTGTACCTGAGTTGGGTATTGTTTTGATTGTGAGAATTCAGATTGACTCAAGAAATCAGGGAAGAGAAAATGGGTTCTAGTGCTAATGGCTATTTGAATGATGGTGTATCAAGCCACTATGATGTCGTGATGATGGTGGAGGAGATGGCATTCGATGGGTTTTGATGGAATTGATGATGGGGATTTATGAGATTTTAGTGAAAACTGATTCAGGGTTAATGGGTTTGAGAGATTCATGAAGTTGTTGGTGGTTATTCAGTTGAATATTAGATGGATTGAGAACTAAGAGTTGGTAGCAGATGAGGGTGTTCTTGAGATAGAGAATTACAAGGTGTTGCTACCGAGAAGATTTGAGAATCAGAAAGTGATGGAGAAGTGTTGTTGCTGTTGCAGGGGTTGAATGAAATGTTGTCATTCACTGCAGAGATGAGGTGCTGATTGTGCTTAAACTGGTGAAGCTGTAACAGAAGGATTCAGGGTGTTGGTAGATAAAGAATGGAATTGTTGGTGATGGCAGTGACAATGAATTATCAGTTGCAGAAATAATAGAAAGAAAAACTGAAGCCATGCAACAGAAGCTTAAGCTGCAGTGAAGAATAGGTTGAAATGAGCAATAGATGTATGCATAGGTTTTGCAGGGGAGTTGGAGATGCTTTTACTGCTGTTACATGATGATTGTCATGGTTGTGTGCTGCTGCAACTGGTGTTGATGTTGCACTCACAAGTTGTTGTGCTGGTATTTGAATGCCGAGAATGTATGAAATTGCAGGTGCAGCTGCGGATTAGATGGAGTCTGAGATGGTAGTAATGAGTTTGCAGTTCATGTGTTAGTTGGCTGGTGGTTGAAGGCTATATGAGTTATTGCTTGTATGAGTATTTGAGTGGCATCAAAGGCATTGGTGATGGAAGATTGCAAGGATCTTCTGAAGTGGGGCAGTTTTGAAACTGCAGAAACTGTGCGAAAACGGAGCAGAAATGGCGAGATGATGGTACTAGCCCCGGTTGTCGGATTTCAGAAGTTAAAGTGTGGATTGTAAAGTTTCATTGAATCGTGAAGGGGATATGAGTCAGATGCAAGAGTTGGCGGCTGGATATATGAGCTACGGTTTGCGCTTTTAGGCACGTTCTCACAAGAGATAAGGAATTGGTTAGATGGTTCATTTGTGATGTATGGCTCTGAATTGTGAGTAGATGAACTGCAGAGAAGGATAACGAGTTGCTGGGAGTTACAATAGTCGGAGACAGTTTTCCAGCGATCGGTTACCGGGTTCCGGTGACGACGTCAGCAATCCGGCGACCCAGTGTTGGACCCAGAATTTCCAGAAGAGATGTTTTCACACATGGGCTTGGTGGACCAATTGGAGATGGGTTTTGAGAAGAGAGTATCCTTTTGGAATTTAAGAGGCATATAAATAGAAAACTCTTTCTCTAAACCTAGATATATCTCCATTAGGGAGACTTCTACTTTCTTTCTAGGGTTTGCATGATAGTTTTTATTCTCCAACTTTTATGATGAACTCCATAAACACAAGTAGTTGATTTATTTTTATTGGTTAAAGATGTAGTTGGATTTTGGAAATCGAGTTATTGATTTTATGAATTAGTTTTCTCTCAATATTATCATTTGATTTCTACTGATTATAATAATTGCATGATTGATGTATTGCAATATGATTGAATGTTTGTTTAGTTGAGTCTAGAATTGATTGAACATACATCCATATCTATAGCTATTTTAGGGTTCATCATCAAGTGATAACTTTGAATACGAGTAGCATGGTATGATTACGGTTTGTAGTGATACACTCTTGTAATCATATGTAGAAATTGACCTTTGTTCGAATTGTCATGCGCAATGTATGATAATTGCATTGATTAGCCTATTTCTGAAACTTAATGCTCCTAGGAATTGAACTTCATTAGCGCAAGACGTTGGGTTATTCTTTAGGTAGAATTCACATA